>OW240917.1:68457603-68674267 GCA_933207985.1 Pelobates cultripes | reverse complement strand
GTTTGTTTTGTGTTTCTACATAAAGGTGCCCTAGGGTATAAGAAGATTGCCAAGACCCTGAAACTGAGCTGCAGCACAGTGGGCAAGGCCATACAGTGGTTTCACAGGACAGGTTCCACTCAGAATAGGCCTCGCCATGATCGACCAAAGAAGTTGAGTGCACGTGCTCAGCGTCATATCCAGAGGTTGTGTTTGGGAAATGGAAGCATGAGTGCTGCCAGCATTGCTGCAGAGGTTGAAGGGGTGGGGGATCAGTCTGTCAGTGCTCAGACCATACGCCACACGCTGCATCAAATTGGTCTGCATGGCTGTCATCCCAGAAGGAAGCCTCTTCTTCTAAAGATGAGGCACAAGAAAGCCTGCAAACAGTTTGCTGAAGACAATCAGACTAAGGACATGGATTACTGGAACCATGTCCTGTGGTGTGATGAGACCAAGATAAACTTATTTGGTTTAGATGGTGTCAAGCGTGTGTGGCAGCAACTAGGTAAGGAATACAAAGACAAGTGTGTCTTGCCTTCAGTCAAGCATGGTGGTTGGAGTGTCATGTTCTGGGCCAGCATGAGTGCAGCCGGCACTGGGGAGCTACAGTTCATTGAGGGAACCATGAATGCCAACAAGTACTATGACATACTGAAGCAGAGCATGATCCCCTCCCTTTGAAGACTGGGCCGCAGGGTAGTATTTCAACATTATAAGACCCAAAGCACACCTCCAAGATGACCACTGCCTTGCTAAAGAAGCTGAAGGTAAAGGTGAAGGACTAACCAAGTATGTCTCCAGACCTAACCCCTATTGAGCATCTGTGTGGCATCCTCAAATGGAAGGTGGGGGAGTGCAAGGTCTCTAACATCCACCAGCTCCATGATGTCATCATGAAGGAGGGGAAGAGGACTCCAGTGGCAACCTGTGAAGCGCTGGTGAACTCCATGCTCATGAGGGTTAAGGCAGTGCTGGAAAATAATGGTGGCCACACAAATTATTGACACTACCCCTAAACCTACTCCTAAACCAACCCTAACCCTACCCTAACCCTACCCCTAACCATACCCCTAACCTAACCCTACCGCTTACCCTACCCTAATCCTACTCCTAAACCAACCCTAACCCTACCCTTAGCCCTACCCTAACCCTACCCCTAACCTAACCCTACCCTTAACCCTACACTTACCCGAAGTGCTGAAACTCCGAAGTGTCGAAGTGTAGAAGTTCCGAAGTACCGAACCGAAGTGCCTAAGTCTCAGAATGCCGAGGTTTCGAAGTGCTGAAGTCCCGAATTTCGGAATGCCGAACCGAATATTTTACCCATGCACATCCCTATCACACAGGACCACTATCTGAGAGCTGTAACTCATTGCATCCAGGCTTCGTTTGCAAATGAAATTTGTCTTTCACTTTCTGAACCCTCGCAGACGGTCCAGTTCTTCGATTTCGAGATTGACCTGTGTACTGTGCCTTCCGTCAGGGCCGGTGCAAGGATTTTTGCCGCCCTAGGCAAAAGTAAAGTTTGACACCCCCCTCCTCCCCCCCGTGACATCGCAATGCCCCACCCATATGACCTGCCATGTTAACTAACGCTAGTGCTGCAGTGCCGCTGTGTTTACATTAAAAGGCCTGCAGGGACAGGCTATAGACACCAGGACCACTACATTAAGGTGCAGTGGTTCTGGGGACTATAGTGTTTCTTTAATGTGAGGTAAATTAGAGATTAGTGCCACGAATAATATACTAGATTACCTACTTACAACCAGATGAGGATGATGATGGGCTCTAGCTGCAGTCTGGCTCCACTGGTCTGGTGTATAACAGGATCTCTGGAGGCTGTTTGTAACTGTGGTCACACAAATCAATGTTCTGGGAGAACGAGAAGCAGCTCCATTTTTTGGGGGCCCTTTACACAGCTCAAGGTCTGGGTCCCAGGGTCCACCTTCATTTTCCACCAATGAGTTTGTTCACAGGGGATGGAGTGTGTAGGGAATGTCCTGATTTGTGTGTAAGGAATGCATTGTGTGAATCTGTGTTTGTATGTGTAAGGGCTGCAAGGTGTGTTTCTGTGTATGTAAGGGATGAAGTGTGTGAGTCTGTAAGGGGTGCATTGAGTGTGTGTAAGGAATGCATTGTGTGTTTCTGTGTGTGCAAGGGATGCATTGTGTGTAAGGGTTGCATTGCGTGTGTGTGTGTAATGCATTGTGTGTGTAATGCATTGTGTGTTTTTCTGTGTGCAAGGGGTTCATTGTCTTTGTGTGTAAGGGGTGCATTGTGTGTGATTGTGTGTGTGTGTGTGATGGATGTCAAACTCTCCCCCCTCCCTTGTCACTCTCTTCTCCCTCCCTCCCTTGTTACTCTCATTCCCCCTCCCTCCCCTGTCACTCCCCCCTCCCTGTCAATTTCTCTCTCCCCGTCAATTCCCTCCCTGTCAATGTCTCCCCCTCCCTGTTAGTTCCCTCCCCGTTAGTTTCTTCCCCCCACCTCCCTGTTAGTTTCTTTCCCCCCACCTCCCTGTTAGTTTCTTTCTTCCCCCTCCCCTCCTCCCCTCCTGTTTCTTTCTTCCCCCTCCCTGTTCTTTCTTCCCCCCTCCTTCCTGTTTCCTTCTCCCCCCTCCCTCTTTTCCCCCTCCCTCCGTTTCTTTCTTCCCCTCCCTCCGTTTCCTTCTCCCCCCCCTCCCCTCCTTCCCTGTTTCCTTCTCCCCTCCTCCTGTTTCCTTCTCCCCCTCCCACCTCCGTTTCTTTCTCCCCCCTCCCTCCCTTCCCTGTTTCCTTCTCCCCCCTCTCCCTCCTGTTTCCTTCTCCCCCCTCCCTCCCTGTTTCTTCCCTCCCTCCTGTTTCTTTCCCTCCCTCCTGTTTCTTTCCCCTCCCACTCCCTCCCTGTTTCTTTCTTCCCCCTCTCTCCCTCCTGTTTCTTCTCCCCCTCCCTCCCTGTTTCTTTCTCCCCCTCCCTCCCTCCCTGTTTCTTTCTCCCCCTCTCTCCCTCCCTGTTTCTTTCTCCCCCTCTCTCCCTCCCTGTTTCTTTCTCCCCCTCCCTCCCTCTGTTTCTTTCTTCTCCCCCTCCCTCTTTTTTTTCTTCTCCCCCTCCCTCTCTCTCTGTTTCTTTCTTCTCCCCTCCCTCCTTCTCTGTTTCTTTCTTCTCTCCCTCCCTCCCTGTTTCTTTCTTCTCCCCCCTCCCTCCCTGTTTCTTTCTTCTCCCCCTCCCTCCCTCTCTTTTTTTTTTCTTCTCCCTCCCTCCCCTACCTGTGTGGTAGTGTGGCCGAGCCCAGTATAGTCCGACCGGTACAGGGAGCTGTTGTTTCCTGTACCCGGCCGGACTAACAGGAAGTGAACACTCAGTGTTCACTTCCTGTTAGTCCGGCCGGGTACAGGAGACAGCTGCTCTCTGTACCGGTCGGACCAATAGAGGGCTCGGCCACGCTACAGAGAGGTGGCTGACAGGAGAGAGCGCTGAGCACTTCCTCTTGTCAGCCTCTCCTCAGGCTGCGCCCGGGCGGTGCGGTCCGCCCTCATGGACGCACCGCCCGGGCAAAACTGCAGCCGCCTGAGGCTCTTCACAGAGCGCTCGGGCGGCTGCAGCATGAGCGGGGCCGGCGCTCCTGGCGGCGCCCCCTCCCAAGGGGCGCCCTAGGCGGCTGCCTAGTCCGCCTTACAGGTAGCGCCGGCCCTGCTTTTTGAGTAAGGTGGTGAAACATTAATTTGGGATTAGTCCAGCACCACTTTACATCCTATCTAAAACATCAGCAGGAAGCAAGTGATCACAGAATCTTTATTTTATTATTTCTATCTTCTGTGGGTATGTTTTTCCCACTGGGACTGAGGTTGTGGCACAGAGTTCCTCTACAGGATTTTCCCTGGAGGTTGATGCCATTTGCATTTTTTTCCACTTCAACCTTTCAGTTGAATATATTCTGTAAAGGATTATATAATTATTATGACTATTCGCTATTCGTACGTATAGTGAGTTGTGGTGAGGTGACTTCTGACTGTTTCGTCCTCGCCCATCCCAGATTATTTGAATCTGTTTTAAACTGCTCTATGGCATGGAACATTGTCTGGAAAGCTGACTTTCAGCTCAATGATTGGTGACATCCCTATTTTCCGGTTCTGTACCTTCTAATTCATACTTAGTCATTAGATTGCATCAAATTCAATAAAGCATTTTCTTCATTAGAATTACCATGAGCCCTGATCCCAATTAAGATTTAGTGATCTCGCTACATGATTTGCAGAAAAAAAGCATTGCCTACCATTTCAGAACCTCTATCCTACCACATAGCAATCTGGAAGACAAACACTTACAATATATAAAGCTTAAAAAAAAGTATTTCAAAAACAAAACAAAATAGCCTCTGATGTTTTTTTAATTGATCAAGAAACCCTTTCTTGATTATGTGTCTGTGAATTAACCCCTTCATTACAAATAACATGTATGTGCAAGTGTTAAAAATATGCTCCATACTCAAAACCGTGTAGAAACATAGAATGGGACAGCAGATAAGAACCATTCAGCCAATCTAGTCTGCCGAATATTTCAAAATACTTTCATTAGCCCCTGACCTTATCTTATAGCTAGGATAGCCTTATGCCTGTCCCACACATGCTTAAAGGACCACTATAGTGCCAAGAAAACATATTTGTTTTCCTGGCACTATAGTGCCCTGAGGGTGCCCCCACCCTCAGGGACCCCCTCCCGCCAGGCTCTGGGGGGAGGAAGGGGTTAAACTTACCTCTTTCTCCAGCGCCGGGCGGGGAGCTCTCCTCTTCCTCTCCTCCCTCTTCTTCCGTCACTGGCTGAATGCGCATGCGCGGCAAGAGCCACGCGCGCATTCAGCCAGTCCATAGGAAAGCATTCACAATGCTTTCCTATGGACGCTGGCATCTTCTCACTGTGAAAATCACAGTGAGAATCGCGGAAGCCCTCTAGCGGCTGGGTTATCCCTAACATAAACATAGCAGTTTCTCTGAAACTGCTATGTTTATAAAAAAAAGGGTTAAACCTAGCTGGACCTGGCACCCATTAAGCTGAAGTGGTCTGGGTGCCTATAGTGGTCCTTTAAACTCCTTTACTGTGTTAACCTCTACCACTTCAGCTGGAAGGCTATTCCATGCATCCACTATCCTCTCAGTAAAGTAATACTTCCTGATATTATTTTTAAACCTTTGCCCCTCTATTGTAAGACAATGTCCTCTTGTTGTGGTAGTTTGTGTATACACAAGTGGCACACTTGTATGTGACATTTCGTTTTTGCAAACTGAATTAGTTTTGTACACCCGGACACCTGTTAGCACAGTGGGAAATGTGTGGGGAATTAATGGAGGCAGAGTGCAATAAGGTGGCGGCGATATGGATTATGTGTTGGTACCACTTTGCTGTATAGTTGTTAGGGTTTAATGGTATATGAAAAAAGATTATAGTGAGGAAATATGAGACCAGATCCGTAACGTAAATTAAGAATGCAATGAAAAGTTCCATAATCAAAATACTTTGTGATCACTATGCTGGAGTTGATGTTAAAGATTCTTCTTGTCCATTAACAATCAACAAAAATATTTTTTTTCTTCATTTAAATGTATGATGTCTATGTGTGACATGAATAAACATTTGCACATTTATATCCAGAAAAAAACACTGGAATCTGACGGTCATTTTGTTCTGCAAAGCACTTGGTAGTAATAGGGCTATATTTGATAAATACAGAATGTCTATTATCTGGCACTTACTTGAAATTAGAGCATTCGTGCGTGTCTAGATGTTTGCAGGTAACAGCAAAAAGGATTTAACAATCTCTAATGATGTCAAGTTTGCTTTAAAACTGATCCACCTTACCAGCTACTGTATGTATGCCAAATCTATTTTCTCTACATGTCCATTGACAAACAGTCAAAGTTGGTTTATTTGTTTTTATTTAATTCAGGCACTGGTGATATGACTTGGATATGTCCGTACATTTGTCTAATTTCTCTCACTACAAAAGAGCATATAACCTGTGATAAAAAAAGGGAAAGAGTTCATGCAATATTGGGAATATTTTAGACTGCATGCCCTTCCAACAAAGATCGGGTCTAAAATAGTGGGCAGATTTAAAATTGACTGGGGGTAAGCACTCAGTTGCCCTGTGCTGTAAATAATAAGTAATACTTGCTGTTGTTATTTAAATATTAATGGTGCAGATTAAACCGTCATGCTAAGTGTGGATGCATGCGCAACACACACAAAACAACAAAATGTAGACAATGTAGGTTAAAATATAATTAAAAAATATTTGGAGGAGTCCGAATTGCTGGATCGATGTTAACCAAAACAAAAATTAACAGATCCTAAACTAATCAAAATAATTTATTTTGGTTCAATTTGTTTTGATAAGGATAGCAAGTTAATAGTACCTTCTAAACAACTGAAAAATCTAAGTTAAGAAAAGGACTTGTACTTAATTTATTTTTACCTGTAAATAACTATAAATATATATATATATATTTTTTTTAAAACAGAGCATATATTCTTAAAGTAGCAATTTTAGTTGAATATTTATCCTATAGGGCCTCAGGTGGCCAATATGGCAACCTTTGCTATGTGCCATTATATTAGTTACTCAGTTACACCTGTCAAAATATCTGAATTACCATGACAACGTGAACACTCATCTTTATGGAGTTATGATGTTTCATTTGACATGGCAGAGAGAAAACCAAGAGGTCTATTTACTAAACTGACTCGGAAGAAGTAGGATAAAGCAGGCATCTTAGTGTATATTTGCAACTAATTTTTCAATAAACCACATCTTGGTCCTTGATATAAAAATACATTATGAATATTTTGGGAGGTAAAATTAGTGGACAGAACTGTGAAAACCTCAAACTGTGCATCCCCAGTTAATTTTTTAGAAAAATTCATTTTGTACAATTGCCACAATTGCTGAAACAGAAAAACAGAAATAAAATGCAAAATTTTTCTAACACAAATATTTTGTACTAAAATTTGCAATTCCTCCGTCTACTCCCAATTTTGTATTTTTTCCACCAGAAAGGCTTTACATAATGCATATCCTGCAATCACCCTGTGTCACTCATGTATTGTAGGAGACATTTACTGTCATGTTAGACTTCAGTTAATTGTATTAAACTGCTGCAGGAATGTAAGTAATTAACTAAAACAAGCATTTCTAAAACACCAAATAATCAGTAACAGACATGTATAATTGTATCATCCAAATTGGGCAATCTGGAGATGTCCAAATTTCTAGATTAATGTGAATCAAAACAATAATGAACAGATTTGAAACTGATCAAAAGAAATTATTTTGAAACCATTAATTTTGATAAGGATAGCATATTAGGGAGTTAATAATAAACATACTAAACAACTGAAAGACCAAAATTAAGAAAAAGGGATTTTTCCTAAAGTTAATTATTCAGCTGTTAATATATAGCTCCTTAATTTGGTATCCTCAAATATGGCAATCCCACATAAGGACAGCAAATTAGTGAGTTATCTACTAAACAGTTAAAGGATCATTTAAAAAAAAATGTTTAAAAAGGCTCTTTAATTGTTGTATTAACATTTTATTAGATAACTCCCCAATTTGCTATCCTTATGTGGGATTGTCATGTTTAATACAAAATTAGGGCGCTATCTATTAAATTTCTTAAGGATCAAAATGAAGAAAAGGGCTTTTCTTAACGTTGCTTTTCCATCTATTTAAAAAGAGAACTTCCTAAATTGGTATCCTTGCCATATTTAAGAATAACAAATTAATGTGCTGTTTAGCAGCTACGTCCCTCATGTAGTAGTTGGTATCTTTATGGCAATCGGAAGAAATGATAGCAAATTAGAGAGTTATTTACTACACAACTGAAATATCAAAATTAAGAAATGGCTTTTCTTCATTATTATCGTTTGGCTGTTTAGCAGATAACTCCCTAAACTGGTACTTTGTAACTTTGTGGCTGCCACCTTCATTCATTAGCCACAGGAAAGAACGGGCTCTCTAATTTTGGAAAGTTTGCCTAAATTGATCATTTTCGAATTGTGGACAAACCAAAATTCGAAACAATCTAATTGAAACCGAAGTCATTTTTTACCCAGGCACATCCCTAATAAATGATGAAATTAAAAACTGGTCCAGTTCTGTCACTACTATATGTATAGACTAGGCCGGATACAATAATGCATCCTATTCCTTTCAATTACGAATATTTACAAAATGATTCATTGAAATGGGAATTGTCATTAGTTCAATATTAATTTCATTTTTAGATTAAAATAGTCAAACAAAAAATATGGCTAACCTAAAACGTTTTCTTCAGTTTGTGTGTTCTGGACAAAAAGTTTAAATTCACTTAAAATTCCTAACAACTAAGAATTACCCTATAAAGATGAAAACTGTAAAAATAATAATATTTAAAAAAAAATTATAGATCATAGCCTTATCTGTTGAGTTTGTTGAGCAACTGTCTAGCGGCTGGCCCATACTACCACTCCTGTCAGCTGTAACTATAAAATCAATCTAATTGGACCAGCTATCTTGCTATCAATACAATAATGGACTGTGTATAGATTGTTATTCAGTACTGTCTTATTTCCATAGAAATCATGTTTGAATTCCTTAACAGTACTTGCATTCAAATCTACCCCCAGGCTACCTAGGTATCCACTATTTTTACTGTTCATTATTATCTTCCTTCATTATCTATCACAGTTAAATAAGTTAAACTTAGTAACTAGAATGGGAATATAACCAGCTGGTGTAGCCATAATAATCTCCCATATATCCCAACGCCCCCAGTTTACTCAGTATCCCATGGGCACATTTACTGTTTCAGAAATTGTTTACTTGCAAACTCACAGTGTCTTTTCAAATAAAAACCTCAACACTCACTCAATACCCCCTAATTACACCCAGTGTTCATTCAGTACCCCAATATTCACTCTATACTCCCAAAAGTGCTCACTCACTACACACCAATGCTTGTAAAAACTCCATATTATTCATAAGTGCTTACTATGTGGTTCCCTGCAGAGATTACTTGTTTGAGGAATTAAATTGACAGACAGGTCCTGCAAGGTGAGTACAGTCAGATATATGTGTACATGGGAGGAGGGCAGCCTTTCATAACAAAAATGTGCCCCTTAGGGAGCATGTGTTAAACCAAGTAGATTTGTATAGTTAACATTGATACACTATCACTAAACATGATACTGGAATGGAACAGAGAATTATTGAGCTACCTGACCGCACATTTTAGTTATATATTTAAATATATAATATAGATATGGTATCTAATAAATACTTCCAAATTTATATTTATTATTGTTTTCCCATCCCATTCACTATATTTTTTGGGGGAGGGGATTTGTCCCCCTATTATCCACTTTCTACACCCATACAATCAGGGTTAGATAGAAGTTTAAGGTTAGAGGTGCACTCCAGCACAGAGAGTTGGAAACTAAGGGTTAAAGTGAGGGTTAATATTTAGTGTAACTCCCATTCTAACACTAATCTTAGATGTAACACTAAAATTTATGTTTTCTAACACAAAGTGTTGGGAAAATGCTCAATATAGACCCTGACCCTAAATTAACCCTATGTCTTCCAGTCCCTGCATGAATGCACCCCTGACCCTCTGTACCCCTGAGTGCCCCCACATTGCAGCCTGCCCAGCCACACAGCACAGATCTCTGCCTAGAGCCTGACCCCTGGAGCCCCTTAACCCCGCTCTCAGCCTGGCTTGGTTGTATAACGCTGCCCCCTGCCGGCCGCCCCGCTAACTCACGCGCTGTGACTCCCGGGTCCCGCAGCTCCCGGTCATTGGTGCAGCTGCCTTGCTCCAGCCGTGCGTCCGAGGCGGCGCAGCAGTAGCGCAGAGCGCAGGAGCCGCAGCAGATAGTTGCGTCTAATGTATCAAAATCCTCCGGGCACTGGAATCCCGCCTGGTAGTTGCCCGCAGCGTCCAGCCAGCCGTGGCAGTACTCGCCCTGCGCCCTGGCCGTGCTCCAAGTGAAGAAAGCCAGCACCAGGCAGCTAGCCCACACGCTGCCCATACTGAGTGCCAGGTCTGCAGCCTGGCCAGGAGATGGTCCCGGTGTCTGAGTCACTGCTTGGCATCCAGCGGCTGCTCTCCTTCTCCGGTGTCCTCACAAATCCCCAGAATATAATTCACCCATTGAGGATTGGGTCTCCTCTGCCCATGGCAAAATTGAAATCAGTAGGGCTGCCCAGAGGGCACTGGTCCTGGGCACTGCAGCCCTCTGTGGAATAAGAACATCCAGTTTTTAATAATCCTGTTTTAAGATCCACATAACAATGACAGAAATTAGGTCCAGGCAGAAATAATGAGTGTGTTCATGAATCAGGCTGGCAGAAGGTGCCACTTGCTGTTTGGGATGCCCATATCCCAGGGTGATGTGCCAGTCAGGGCTTGCTCCAGGCTACAGCTGTAATTGCCTCCTGTTGCAGTCCTGGGTTTATCTGTATCAGGAGCTGAGCTAGTGGGCTGCTGCTGCTTTCTGTCATGTGTAGACAACCTCTGGTGGTCTCCCTCTGTCCATGTCTGGAAGCCTGCTGGAGCCCCCCAAGGCTGTCACTCCCAGCCCCCAAGGTCACAAGGCAGCTAATGAGAGCAGCTCCCTGCCACTCACTGCTTCCCATTGTCCCCAGCACAGAAGCCGTTCTCTCCTTCCCCTGGGAGTAGGCACACAATGCGAGCCCCCTTCATTACCCACAATTTATTTTTAAATGCAGCATAATTTGAAGTGGATTTTACTCTAAAGAAAAGCACCCCCTCCTCATTAATTCCATGTGCAACACTTTGACTTTTGGTGTAGCACAGTCAGTCAGGAGGAGCCCCTGTTCCAGCTCCCAAAAATATTTGCCTAGCTATTTCTAATGCTACAAGTCATAATGCTTAGTTTCTTGTATATTGATAGTGATGTCATGTATATTTATAGTGATTTATTATGCACTCCCTTGAATTAAAAATGCAAGGTAATGGTAAAACCTAAATAATTAATACATGGGAGGTATTAAAGTTTGAGAGACCACCTGGTGCCAGATTATCAGAGGGGGTCCTGCCACGTTGGATTTTATGCCTTTCATTCCAGAAGATTTGTTTTGGCGTAAAACTGGCTGCACATTTGTGTGCACTGGGTGTGAGTGTTGCAGTACCAAGATTAATTGAGTCTGGCTATTTCCATTCAGAACTAGGAGGAGGCCATATTAATGAATATGAGTGTATATTGTCTCATATTATATTTGAACAGTTTTGCATTGCAAATCTTTTTCCACAGATGGCTTAGCGATTTGACTCTGTAATAAAAAAAAGTCTGACAGTGTCGTCAAAAAGCTGAATGGGCCAATTATCATCATTGTTTTAAGTATTAGTATTAATGTTTATAAAGTGATTATTCT
Source organism: Pelobates cultripes (assembly GCA_933207985.1). Classification (NCBI taxonomy): domain Eukaryota; kingdom Metazoa; phylum Chordata; class Amphibia; order Anura; family Pelobatidae; genus Pelobates; species Pelobates cultripes. The sequence continues at coordinate 68,662,875 of OW240917.1, read as the reverse complement.
AAACTTAAATCTGTAATAAATGTAGGTATTTTATTTCCTATATAAAATACCACATGCGCACACACACACACACACACACACACACACACACAAACACACCTTAAAATTTTGTGACACTTTTCTATTAGCACTTTTATAAATGTGTCCTGTGTGTAGCGTCAATGATTATCCAAGCTGTCCTAATATTTATTTTCAACATAGCCGTAAGGTGTCAGGATTTAGCTAAATACATAGAGGGACATTTCAAGAATCACTGAGGAAAAATGTACATGATAGGGCGTCAAACAAAAATCATCATGATTATTTCCTTTTTGCTAGAAGGCTGAGAGAATGAAGCTAACGTGACACATAATGGTGCATGTTATCTAAAAGATTCAATTAATACATAGATGCTTTATAAGACTGGCAGGGTCAGATTAAAGTGGCATTGTCACCTCCCCCTGAAAAATTAGTATTTCATAAATACAGAATCGTCGGCTCCTGACGCTGAAGCACCAGAAAATGAAGACAACACGCCAAAGGAAGATGGCTACGAGGGACAGATTCAGATAAGTAAATCGCACCTTTTCTGGACCCCCAGCGGCAATGTCACTGTAGTGAGTCTTTGCAAATGCTGCAGAGTACCCAGACGGTGACAGTGTCTCTCTAATGTAGGGACTATTAGAGCTGAAGCTTCAGGCCCATGCATTCCAATAGGCGTAAACTGTCTATTTGATTTATATGTGTATTTATTTATTTGCTGAAATGCTGGGTGTTACAGCATGTGCCATGAATACAACAATCTATTTCTGATCTGTGTCAAGATTAGAAACTGAATAGCACAATTTCTCTGTGCAGGGTTTATATACGAGTACAAGTCTAGTTTCAAATGGAGGTTGGGTGTAAGAGACCAGAAACGTTATTGTTTACTTCAAGTAACTACTAGGGATTCAAAATGAGACCTAAAGGGACACTATAGTCACCATAACAACTACAGCTCATTGTAGTTGTTTTGGTGAGTATAATCATTCTTTGCAGGCATTTTCATGCAAACACTGTGTTTTCAGAGAAACATTACAGCCTAGGGACACACCTCCAGTGGCCACTCTTGGGGACACATCCAGTGGCCACTGGAGGTGCTTCCTGGGGCAGTGCAGCACATTGTGCAGCACTGCCATTCAGCGTCTCAACGCACTGCATGCAGACACTGAACTTTTCTCATAGAGATGCATTGATTCACGTGTTTGGGGATCTCAGCCAATCCAGTGCTTTCCCAATTGGCTGAGCTCACCAATTCTGATGATGTCAGTCAAAGAGGCAGACGCATGCTGTGCTTAAAATAAGATAAGTTTTATTACCTTTTAAGGTGAGCAAGCCACCTAAATGGTGGTTTTAATACTATAGGGTCAGGAATACACATTTGAGTTCCTGACCCTATAGTGTTCCTTTAAAAGAAATTATTTGGAATGACAAACAGAGATCTAGGGTCTAGTGGGAGATGGGAGTGTGCTATAGTTTGGAAAAGTGGAAGTATTTTAAGTATTTTCTACTCCCTCACGTTGCCATTTCTCATCTGGGAGATTAGTGCTGGCAACTACAGACATGATGGCGTTATGTCCATGCTCGTGTGGCATCAGGAACTAATGGCCATCAGCCATATATTTCAAGATGGGATGGTGAGTGCTCATGCTATCCCTTCAGAAAGGCACATTTCTGGATCCAAAATGTTGGGGTCCTTATCTGACACGTGTCCAGCTCTGCTAAGTTTATTGTAAGCCATGTGTGGCTGCATTTTAGTTCAAGCCTGTGTCACTTTTTTGAATATATATATATATTTTTTTGTATATGTGCTGTCTGTTTAAGTAATAAATATTACTTCTTGTATTTAGCAAAAATATTTGGCGTGCATCCTTTTGTCTATTGATATTTGCTGTTTGACACGCAGGGTAGCAACCAAATTTTACATCTGGCAATTATTATATTCACTGTGCATGGTTTTTGTATTCTAGGTTTTTGGTATGCCTGGTTGATGGAAACTAAGGACTTTTTGACCTCACTAATATGGATTTGTTTTAATATGTATGAGTTTTACAGATCCCATACTGCAACTTTTGTGTGTTTAGTACTTTAAAAAAATAATAATATTTGAGGCAGGTGAGGTAAATGTATTTAAAAAAAAAAAAATTGGGGTTCTTTTTTACTTCATCTCAAACTGGACGGATGGACACTTGGTTCGTTACCTTTTTAGATTATAGTGTGGGTCGAATAGCTTGAGATAATGTGACATCTGTTTCCATGTGCTTCCTGACTTTTTCCCCGTTGTCCGAATAAAAGCCATCTACTTTGTCGAAAGAACTTCTCGTTAGGAAAAAAAGCATACAAAGACTAGACTCATTCTTACATGCATGGGAAAATTGCTCAGGATAAGATGTATTCTAATGTTAGTTAACCTTTCACTTTCTGCTGGAGCCTCATTTGTTCTTGAGTGCCTTAATTCTGGAAAAAAAGTTAATAAGCTTGAGACATGAATTAATTTCAACGCAAAGAAAAACATATGGTTAACACTTTGGGGCCAAAGGTTTCAATGACAAAATAAAATTACAGAAGAATTTCACAGACTCATTTAATTATATGTCGTTTCATATTTGATTTTGTATAACTTAGTATTCTGAATGTACAGTAAAGTGAATTGATGAAAGAGATTATTGTGTGTTCTGTGTTGCCATTCTAAACTCTATTAACGAGTCTAACAGAGTTGAGAATTCAACTGAATTTAAGGTGAATTTCAAATTTAAAGGATCACTATAGTGTCAGGAAAACAAAGCGGTTTTCCTGACACTATAGTGCACTGAGGGTGCCCCCTATAGTGCACTGAGGGTGCCTGACACTAAAGTGCACTGAGAGGTCCTCCTCCCGTGGCGCTGAAGGGGTTAAAACCCCTTCAGCAGCTTACCTTATTCCAGCTCCGGGCTCCCTCGGCGCTGGTGTCCTCTCCTCCCCTGCCGACGTCAGCTCCCCCGTACAATGCCAGCAGAGCCGAATGCGCATGCGCCGCAAGTGCCGCGCGCGCATTCAAAGTGTCCATAGGAAAGCATTTCTCAATGCTTTCCTATGGACGCTCTGCTGAATGGAGGCAAAAAATGTGCCTCCAGCGTCGCAGATGCGCCTCTAGTGGCTGTCCGGAAGACAGCCACTAGATGCTGGATTAACCCCAAATGTAAACATAGCAGTTTCTCTGAAACTGCTATGTTTGCATCTGAAGGGTTAAAACCTGAGGGACCTGGCACCCAGGCCACTTCATTGAGCTGAAGTGGTCTGGGTGACTATAGTGTCCCTTAAAGGCCAAGGCCAAACTGGAAACATTTCCCAAGTCAGCTATGCTTTCAGTTCAGCTAATCTGGCCTTTAATTTGAAATTCAGTTTGAATTCTTACTTTAGTAAATGTATATGAATGTAGGCACCTTAATCCTGGCCAGTAAAAACGGTGGCTGCCAATAATGATGCATCTTTAGTAATGCCAGCAAAATAAAAAAGACAGTAATATTTAACAGGGTCCATCCATAACACAAGTCATGTAACGTTATGCTTTATCTTTATCACACTTATAGAAACATAGAAACATAGAATGTGACGTCAGATAAGAACCATTCAGCCCATCTAGTCTGCCCAATTTTCTAAATACTTTCATTAGTCCCTGGCCTTATCTTATAGTTAGGATAGCCTTATGCCTATCCCACGCATGCTTAAACTCCTTTACTGTATTAACCTCTACCACTTTAGCTGGAAGGCTATTCCATGCATCCACTACCCTCTCAGTAAAGTAATACTTCCTGATATTATTTTTAAACCTTTACCACACTAGTATAGAGACCCCATAGATTAAGGGGGGTCGTAAGCAGATGCCTAAACTTTTTATAGAATATATAACTACAATGAATCGAGATAATTTGATCATGGGTAGCAATTTTATCCATTCATTCATTTAACCATTATTTAAAGGGTTACTCAAACCACCATGTCCACTTCTGCTTTTTGAAGTGGCCATGGTGGTAGGAGTCTGTATGTGCATAGTTTCAGCTTGAATTAATTTTGGCACTTGTGTACCGCGGGACAAGTTGCATCCCCTGCACATGTGACTTAGGCAGCCTTGAACTGCCTAACTGCTGGGCTGCCTAATGTCAATTCAGTGCATAAAATACGTCTGTTGTCGGCACAGACTGTACGCTGCCGACATACATTTTTCCCTATACAGTCATATTAGGCCCATAGTTAAGTAATGAAATATAAGCAACACCTCATATCAGTAGTAATGCATAATGTAAAATGTAAAACACACACACACATTGAGCAAAACATAAAATAAAAAACAAAAAAACTAAACGCCACGTCTGTAATAATATATATTTTATCAAACCCTGAAGGTGATGTGTTGACCACATCATAGAGAAAGTTAACACTGTACACATTTAAAGGGACACTCCAGGCACCCAGACCACTTCTGCCCATTGGAGTGGTCTGGGTACCAACTCCCACTACCCTTAACCCAGCAACTGTAATTATTGCAGTTTTTTTATAAACGTGGGACATCGTCGCTGCCTCAGGTAAGTTACTGAAGGGGTTTTCACCCCTTGAGCAACCGGGGATTGGGGGGGTGGGAGGGAGAGGGAGTTGGGGATTGTTTTCCTGGCACTGGAGTTTCCCTTTAACAATCAACACGTAACCATTATCAGAATCCGGATATGAATAGAAAGGACTAGAGATGATGAATGCAGATAGCTGGGAAATATGATGCCGTTATAATGAAAGGAAAATATCTAATTGTAAAAAAATAATAATGCACTTATAATATCATAACTGTACTGATATTGATAATCAGAAATGATCTTTAAGTGTCCCTCAAGGCTGGAGGTGAACCATTTTCTTTTAAAGTTTTTTTTTTTATTTTGCCTTAAGAGATATGAACGAAAAAAATAAATAAAAATATTTTAGAAAAAAAACCTCACATTTGAAATTAATGCATTAAAGGACCACTATAGGCACCCAGACCACTTCAGCTTAATGAAGTGGTCTGGGTGCCAGGTCCACCTAGGGTTAACCCTTTCTGCTGTAAACATAGCAGTTTCAGAGAAACTGCTATGTTTACATATGGGTTAATCCATCCTCTAGTGGATGTCTCATTGACAGCCGCTAGAGACGCTTCCGCGCTTCTCACTGTGAGGCGCCAGCATCCATAGGAAAGCATTGAGAATGCTTTCCTATGAAACTGGCTGAATGCGCGTGCGGCTCTTGCCGCGCATGCGCATTCAGCCGATGACGGAAGAAGAGGGAGGTGAGTGTTTAACCCCTTCCTCAGCATCCAGCCCGGTGGGAGGGGGACCCTGAGGGTGGGGGCACCGTCAGGGCACTATAGTGCCAGGAAAACGAGTATGTTTTCCTGGCACTATAGTGGTCCTTTAACTTTAAATCTACTGGCTTTGTTGTTTCTGCATTAAACTCTGTCCAGCATAACGAACACATTAACATAACGTAACATCCATCACCATGTGTGTGAATTCAGTTTCTTTATGGTATTTTCTCATCAGTTATGCATTATACCATTGGAGCTTAATAGAATTGGCCTGTGCCAACTGTGGCAAGAGAATCACTTTAGACGTTCTAACAAACCACCCAGCGAGCCATTCAATACATGAGTTTATTCACTAAACAGGTAATTGATGTAAAGTAAAAGATGAATTTCAAAACTTAGGCCAACATTACTGATTTTGAAAAATTGTCTAGCTTAGCTATAGTCATAATGTGAATACAATTCAGCTCAATTCACTTTTAGTGGATAAAACCATAAATAAACTTTTCTTTAATAGCTTTAAAAATTTAATTTAGATCTAATTGCATCTCCATTTATGTCTACTCTTTAAAGGTTATTGTGTGGTAAAACTGGTATTTCCCTATACTAATTAAGCAGCTTAAAGGGACACTATAGTTACCAAAACAACTTTAGCTTAATGAAGCAGTTTTGGTGTATATATCATACTCCTGCAGTCTCACTGCTCTATTCTCTGCCATTTAAAGGTGTCACTTTGTTTATACAGCCCTGGTCACACCTTGCTGTATGTGACTTACACAGCCTTCCTAAACACTTCCTGTTTTAGATTTAGATCTTAAATTAAAAAAATAACCCTTTAAATGCTGGTCGCAGCTATTTAATCTGCGATACGTAATTTAATTGTAATTTTTTGGTTGGGTGTTGGGTAAAAGTGAGAATTGGTGGATTAGGTAATGGGCATTAAGCAGGTAGGCAAATTAATTAAATGAACCCCTTAATGACATAGCTTAAATTAATCCTCCAAGATGGCATGCTATTGTACAGAAGAGGAGGTGTACAACCTTCTGGCAGGCTCGGATAGTGACAGTCTCACAAACACTGACACTATGACAGTGTCTTACATTAAACTCGTAAGTGAGTTCTTCTGTGATGGTGTCCCACCACCACCTACAAGAAGGCACTAAGGACGCGCCGCAGAGCCAGTGGAAAACTGGGAACCCCCAACTTGACTGCCCCAGAAATACCCCCATTCACGGTTACACCAGGCATCACAGCAACGGTAGATGTTTGTGAGACAATTAACTATTTTAACCTCCTTATATTGGACGTCAAATTTGAGCTAATAGTTGAGCAAACCAACTTGTTTTCCAGCCAGTATCTGTGTGCGAATCTGGGTTCACACTACAGAAAAAAAACACATGGCAGCCACTGATGTTGCAGAAATGAAAACATTTTGGGCATTAACCCCAGTAAATGTATATAGTGAAAAAGCCAAGTATCAGATCCTACTGGCACAAGCACCCCATCCTAGCTACCACTTTTTTCCCTGGGGTAATGAAGAGGGATCGATTTGAGCAAATACCGCAATTTCTCAATTTTAACGGTAACGCACTGTCCCGCTCTTAAAACTACCTATTGTTTGGCAGCCTCTACAAAATTCGTCCCCTTAACCAACTCCTGTGACAAATTTTCCCAAAATGATATCCCAGACCAAAACATTTGTATTAAAGAATCCCTTATAAAATATAAAGCTAGACTGCTTTTAACACAATATATCCCATTGAAGCGGTCACGATATGGCACTAAATTCTATAACTTAATAAATGTTAATCCACTACTGGCTACACATGGACACTTTGATTTATCAAGGATAGGGTAGCCATCTTGACCAACTAGAATGTCTTAATTCCATGGGCGCAAGTAGAATGATTGTGTGGGCTCTAGTCTTTCCCTATGGGTTGATCATTATTATACCAGTGTTGATTTATTTGAAAATGTATTTTGTTTTGAAACCCTCTCATGTGGCACAGTGTTTAAAACACTCAAAGGTTTCCATAAAACCCTGACAAAAGGCAGAAACAGTAGAGGCTCCTTAACCCTACCCCTACCCCTAACCTATATATGTAATTCGCACAGTGATCCATACAGTTACCAGTCAGGGAGGTCATGGGATTGCGATGACGTTGCAATCACATGGCAGCAATGGCTGGCTTTGGATCTGCCACTAGGGTGACTGCCTGGGTTGTTTAAGTGGTCTGGGTGCAGTGTCCCTGTCACACTTTGTCCTGCAATGTGAAACATTGCAGTTTTAGAGACCAGACAGCAACTAGAGGCACTCCGGACTCTTACTGGACTTTAAGTCACCTAACTGATGCTGCATGAGGACAACCAGCATCAGTGAAACACCCTAATGGAAGGGCTAAATATGGGTAGAGCCTAAAGACTCGCGGTGCCCCCCCTTCCGATGACGTCAGAGAAGGCAGAGCGCCGACCTAGTGCCGAGGGACAACAAGCGCTAGAATCGGGCAAGTGAATAAAGGGTTTTTTACCCTCTATTGGCTGGTGGAGGCAGAGGGAATTATAGTGTTTTCGGAATATAGATTTGTATTCCTAACACTAAAGTATCCCTTTAAGATAGGATTTTTAATTAGCCTTGCAAAATGTAGAACCATATTTTTGTGTGTGCCTTAACGTGTATTTTACATACAGTTTACTACAGCGGCACACTATTTAAAAAATGCATGTTCTGGGTGTGCCTTCCAAATTATCATTATTTTTTTACTAAAGTAAGGGTGGAGCTACAGGTCACTCACACGTGAGCTAGAGGAATACAAGATGTCATAATAACCTGGGAGGAAATCAAACTGTGTATAGGTTCCTGATACCAGAGGGTGGTCTGGTCTGATACAGTGCGAATGAGGGAAGTTTTCTACCGGTGAAGGTAACTGAGAAAGATGGCAGAGACAAACAAATGACAAAATAACCATTTCCCACGGACACTGGGACAGAAGCATTACAGAAAGAGTATCCATTCCTCATACGTTTTAAGCAAAACAGCAGAGTTTCTCATAAAGTACATCTATAATCAGGGCCGTCTTTAAGGAGGGGCAAAAGGGGCAGCTGCCCCGGGCCCAGTTACTCCTGGGGGCCCTAAGGCAGCTGCCCCATGGGCCCCCTGCAGCACCTGAGGTAATCAGGGGCCACAGCCCTTTAATACTGCTCTGGACCGGGCCCTTGTAATATGGGGGTTGGCTGAATACAAACACACAGCTAGCCCCTCACACACTGCCCTGTGATCCCTTTTCTTCTCCGTGGCATGCTGGGAGGCAGTGAGGTCAGATCACTTCCTCCTCAGTGCCGCTGGGGAGGAGGCACACACCACACGGAGGAGGATGCAAGCATTGTTGGGGAGAGGGACTGAGAAAGCTGATGGCAGACTCCCATCAGCCTGGGCCAACAAGCTCCCACTGGACCCCAGGGAAGCCACCTTTCTGTACCCAAAATGTAAGGAGACAGGAGGGTGGCTAAATATGTTTTGTTTTTTTGTTTTGCTTATTTCTGATATCACTTTTATTCAAGTGTTGGTGTTTGTAATGTAACACACAGGGAATAAGTACATCATGTTAAATATCCTAGAAGAACCTGACAGTTCCCTATTAAATATACATTTTAAAAGTATTTATTTTAACATATTATTGCATCAAGTGTTATCAAATGCTGTATACCATTTCCAAATGTCACTTTTGCCAAATTCTGGACCAGGGTATGTAAGAACATTAAGAGACATTATTATGGCCAAGGTTGCTGGGAGTTGTCTGTCCAAGAGCTGCTAGAAGGCAGAGATTAAAATATGTAAATGTACACATATATGTGTGTGTGTATCTGGCTGTGCTTGTGCCAGTGTTTGTATCTGGCTGTGTTTGTCTGTGTGTCAGTGTTTCTGTGTGTATGTATACCTGTGTATGTGTACTTGTGTGTCAGTGTGTATGTGTACCTGTGTGTGTGTTTGTGTGTGTGTATGTATGTATGTGTCAGTGTGTGTAAGTGTGCATCTGAGTGTGTGGTAATTCATACATCCCAGCATTTTAATGCCAACACAAATACACTCCATCTCTAGCACTGTACGCATATACACGCCTGCATTTATACCTTTATGTATGTGTGTATCTGAGTGTGTGTGTACATACCTGTGTCAGTGTGTGTGTGTACCTCTCTGTGTGGATGTGCCAGTGTGTGTGTGTATCAAAGTGCTTGTATCTGTGTGTCAAAGGGTGTGTATCTGAGTGTGTGTGTGTATGTGCCAGTATGTGTCAAGGTGTGAGCATGTGTCAGTGTGCCTATGTGTGTATCTGCGTGTTAATGTGTATGTGTATATGTGTTATAGAAATCACACAACATGCAAACAGAGCCCTGCAAACACAAACATTACATACAAACACACCAGTTTGCTGAAACACCAATACTACACACAAATGTACACAACACTACATCCAAACAACCCCCTGCATGCAAATACAAACATTACATACAAACACATTCCTGTATTAAAACGCTAAAATTATATACAAACACCAACTCTACACACAAAAGTACACCTGCATTTAAAAGCCAACACTACAGACAATCACACATTACTGCATTCAAACACAAACACTACACACAAGTACACCACTGCATTCCAATGGCAACAGTACATACAAATACACTCCTACATGCACACATACACTCTATACAATAACATGATGACATTCAATTGCACAAACACTGCTCAAAAATACAACCCTGCAAGGATGGTAGATCCCCACCTGGCATAGCATCGCAGGAGTTGTATGACAGATGGGGATCTATCTTTTCTTTACTCTTGTGCTACAGGGCAGGCCTGAATTATTATTTTTTTGCACCAAGGCACTCTCTACATTAGTTTCGCCTCTAGGTTGGGGTGGAGGGAGTGATTGCATGCCCAGGGGGCCCAAACAGATGCTTGCCCAGGGTCCAATCAATATTAAAGACGGCCCTGTCTATAATTGAGGTCATTCTACGAGTCCCAATTCCTACAGGATATCTCCCAGAAACAGTGTCCGTAGTAATGTTATTCTACTACACTGTGGGTTTACTCTTTATGTACATATTTGCAATGGATTAATTGTCACACTACAATACTTGTCATATTTTCAAACCTGGCTCGAATAAAGGTATATATATATATTTTTTTAAATTGAATTCTTTATTTTTGTTGTGAAATTCAATTCGTGACATGGAGTAAAACTGCACAATTCTTTTTTTTGAGTAGTGAACAAGTCCTTGCAATATATTTCAGAAGTTGGGTAAGGATGAATAGTAAGGAAATCAGAATGTGCAAACTGACATATTCGTTAGGCAAGATAAAGCAAATGATAATGATAATATACTTTGAAGTAATAACGTGCTTATAACAACAGGATAACTAAAAGCATATATACCCCAGGAGACTCCAAACACACCACTTAGTAGGAAAGAGAGTATATGATTAATTGTGTTACTTTGGATTCTAGCCTCACCTTTGAGCCTCACATCCGGTCTGTTGTCTTGTCAAATCATGCCAATTCCACCTTAAAAACATCGCCCGCATCCGCCCCTTTCTTACACAAGATGCTACTAAAGAGCTTGTCCATGTTCTAGTAACCTCTCGCATGGACTATTGTAACTCTCTCCTAATAGGTCTTCCCAAAAGCCATATTGCCCCTCTACAGTCTTTAATGAATGCTGCCGCCACACTGATTTTCCTCTCTAGTCGGTCCTGTCACACCTCACCCCTCTGTCAGTCCTTACATTGGATTCCTGTATACTATAGGAGTCAATTCAAAGTGCTACCACATACCTATAAAGTACTAAACAATCTTACCCCCTCTTATATCTTCTCATATATCCATAGGTATGCCCCTTCTCGGTCTCTCCGCTCTGCCTGTGACCTTCTTCTGTCCACTGCTTGCATGTGTATGGACAACTCGCACTTGCAGGACTTTTCGCAGGCAGCTCCCTTCCTATGGAATAGCCTGCCTACCACCATCAGACTCTCCCCTAGTCTCCAATAATTTAAGAAGTGCCTTAAAACCCATTTCTTCAGGAAAGCCTATGGCCTCCCAGAGTAACCTCTACCTCACATTCCTGTCTCTTGCTCTCTCCTTAAGGGCAGCACTCTACTCTCCCCTCCAGCTCTGCTTCACTCCCACCTAATTTAATTGCTATTTCCTGTCCTAATGTGTTTTACACCCCACCTCCTATAGACTGTAAGCTCGTTTGAGCAGGGCCCTCTTCATCCTATCGTTTCTGTAAGTTTTCTTGTAATTGTCCTATTTATAGTTAAATCCCCCCTCTAATAATATTGTAAAGCACTACGGAATCTTTTGGCGTTATATAAGTGGTGATGATAATAATAATAATGATGATTAGGTAAATAGGTGAGTAAGTGTCAGGCTAGAGAACAGACAGTGGGACGTAAACTATATGTGTGAAGACGACAGTATTGTGGTAATTCAACATCATAATCAAATGTAGGGCTGAGAATGCTTCCCCATGCAGTCCAGGAGATCATGCTATCCTATACCAGTCAGGGGCATATCAGAGTCCCAGAACAAAGAGATGAACAGGTATCTATGGTTAGGCGAGATTTGGCAGGTCGGGCCACATGACCTTAGTTGAGATATCTCCAGGACAGTCATCTGAGTGCGAAACGCCGAGTTGGAGCACCCCAGTGCCCTCTTATGTGTACTTCGGAGCAAAGTGCGCAGCTTCTCTTGCCACCATCTAGGGACATGATGCATTGCGGGTCTGTAGGTCTGTGCTGTGGCATCTGATTAGGCGGGTCTGCCATTTTGTGATAACCAGAAGAGAACAAAGACTGATCTCTGTCTGATATAGATCATTGTGGTAGCTCAATAATTTATGATTAAACTCAAATGGGAGTTTGGCTGAGATATCAAACCGTCACTAGATGAGGATTATTATCCCAGAGAAGCAGCACCAAAAAAAGACTTTTATAGGCAAATATATTTTTCTTAAAATGTCAATGTAAATGTATTTTACTACCGTTACGTTTATGTTAAAATTCGGCGCTAAATCCCCCCGGAGTGTCCCCTATAAGTTTCGCCAGTTGATGTATTCTGGGAAAATAAAATTGTTCTACACCTGTTTGTTTTAGCTTGATTAATAGGTTATGAATACCAGAAAAGGTGTCTGCGGAAACTAAAACATTTTAGTGGTAATTAAACCTTAGCATTTATTTTATGTATAATTTCCTTTTTTAAATGTTCAGAAACTGTTTTATGAGACAAACCAAATGCATTGTTTCCGGGTAAGAGTGATATGTTAATGACAACCTTCATATAATGCATTGGAAATGGGAATGTGGTATTCAGTGTAAAAGCCACTTTTGTTATTCTCCAAAGATTTGCTTGATGTACAAACCATTTAATGAATTATTTCCTCTGTCAAAATCTTGAGGACCTGAAAGTACTGCACAGTATATATTACAACAAAAATATTCGCAATGACTGCTCCATTTTACAGCTTTGACCAATGCATACTTTTTTTGTAATTTGTTACAGTTTGCTAAAGCCATAACAATTCCAGTCGCCTGTATTAAAGAAATATTAATATAGAAGTGCAAAATTAGGAAATTTTAGGTAAGGCATCAACATACAGGAAACTGCTGTATTCCCACTGTGACTTCCCAGAGATTCCTTGCGAATCACACTTTTAAAATGTATTGTTAAAGCAAATGCATTAAAGAAACACTTCAAGCACCATTATCATTATAGATTGTTGCGGTGGTTTTGCTGCCAGAAGTGCCCCGGAGCTCCTTGGGTTTACATCTTACGTTGTGTCTGTTGGGTTCTGCTCCACACCTCTACTACTAATAAAGAGCAAGACATTGCTAGGCAGGGACGTCCGTTAGCTCTCCTGAGCTAAGCCCTGCAATGCAAGACTTGACTAGCATACCACCTAATATCGGGACGTATGAGATCAGGGCAGGTGTGTAGGCCTAACAGGTTGCATTGCCAGCAACGTGACTTGCTTCACTGATGACATGCTTAATGCGTGGGCCCACCAATGGAACGGACCTGTCTGGCTGGACCCTAACATCTAGGACCATGCAGTGAGTGCTGCTGAAGCGATTTTTCTATGGTCCTAGTACACATGCACAGTGTGATCATGTCTAATGATGCACTCATCATCTGCTTTCCTTGTCTCTCCAATTGCTGGACTCTAGGGAACAAAATCGGGACAATAGGCCAGGTCTCCAAAATTGGGACTGTTAAAGTGCCTGGACTAGATACATGAAAACAAGGAGAAAACAGAACTTAAAAATCTAGAACCGTACCTATTCAGATGACCAAGCCAGTAAATGTACATGTGGACTGACAGATGTACTGGGCAGGGCTGGCATATAGATTGGAGCTGATATTTGTTAAGTCTGATTAAAGTTATTTGGTCCCCAGGACAGATTTTTCTGTTGTCATCCTCACTGTATTTTTTGTGTGTCACTCCACCCTTCTTTAAATCTTGCTGCATGAACAGAAACAAAAGTGATTCATCTCCTAAATGGCAGATAATTGAGCAGGGAGACTGCAGGGGCATGATCTGTACACCAAAACTGCTTCATTAAGCTAAAGTTGTTTTGGTAACTATAGTGTCCCTTTAAGCTGCTTAATTAGTATAGGGAAATGCCAGTTTTACCACACAATAACCTTTAAAGAGTAGACATAAATGGAGATGCAATTAGATCTAAATTAAATTTTTAAAGCTATTAAAGAAATGTTTATTTATGGTTTTATCCACTAAAAGTGAATTGAGCTGAATTGTATTCACATTATGACTATAGCTAAGCTAGACAATTTTTCAAAATCAGTAATGTTGGCCTAAGTTTTGAAATTCATCTTTTACTTTACATCAATTACCTGTTTAGTGAATAAACTCATGTATTGAATGGCTCGCTGGGTGGTTTGTTAGAACGTCTAAAGTGATTCTCTTGCCACAGTTGGCACAGGCCAATTCTATTAAGCTCCAATGGTATAATGCATAACTGATGAGAAAATACCATAAAGAAACTGAATTCACACACATGGTGATGGATGTTACGTTATGTTAATGTGTTCGTTATGCTGGACAGAGTTTAATGCAGAAACAACAAAGCCAGTAGATTTAAAGTTAAAGGACCACTATAGTGCCAGCAAATCATACTCGTTTTCCTGGCACTATAGTGCCCTGACAGCTCCATTAGGCTAAAGTTGTTTTGGTGCTTAGAATATTACATTAAGGAGAAAAGCAGACATAGTGTACACAGAGGCTCAGCTAGGTGCTACACTGAGTGGGAATCAGGAAACACGTCTATAATTCCAACTCCCAGATTGTCTCTAAAGAAGGCTACAAACCTACAGCATCATTGCGGGTTATCATTATCCAAGTTACAAGTCTTTTAAATTCTAGAGCAATGATCTCACTTTTGACATTTAGCAGACTTGTTTTAGCACCACAGCAGTGTGTAGAAGTCAGAGCAGGGCACACATGTGAAACTCAGTAATTAAGAATCATCAGTCATTTGGTTTGCTTAAACAGGAACAGACTGATTTAATAAAACAAGAATTTAAACTTAGTTTCATCTCAAAGACAAAATGGCATTGGCTACACAGAAAGAGAAAGGGGAAGCGTATCAAGATTAAAAGCCAACACGTTTCCTCTCCAGCTCCACAAAGACCAGAGAGGACAGACAACTTCATGTCACCAGCAACAGAAGGTCCTCCAGCACATTCAGCTCAGGCATTCGTGATCATTACTAAGATCATTTAAAAACGTCTCTCTCTACAATGAAGAAAATAAGAACCCACACCATGACACTAAAAAACATGGGTGTACTCACCATATAACATAGGGCGTATGTTGGTGTACGTATGTATATTATTTTCTATGACTGATTTCTGTGTCCATTTGGTACTATATTGGCCATTTATTATACTGAATAAAACTTGCAGTATTTTATTATTTTTATTTTTCTATTTTACGATATTGAATAAAGTACCTAAAACATGGTACCAGATTAAAAACTGATAAATCAGTGTGAAGGGTTGGTTTATGTGAGCTTTCATTGGTCTCTACTGTCCCCTAGTGTTTTAATGAGCCATTGCAACACATGCTTTGTTAATTTTCTTTTCCCACTAATTTTATATTTCCTTTTTTACATTTTATGTGAATTGGCATTTTACTTTGTTTGAATTTTAGTCTATAAAATATGGCAGTGTATGACTGTATGGAATAGGAATTCATTTTTTTAGCAATTTACAAAACAGGTTTTGTGGGATGTTTTATTTATTGTTTGTAACCATATACTCTTGTATAGTGCTTCATTATAAAATACAAAAAAAAATCTAATCTACTACTAAATGGTAATTAGTGACAAAATTAGTATCAAATCTGGAAACGTTCTATCTTATCTAGGAGTTATTTTGGCCTAAATGTTGCAAATGCTGTTCCAACTAAACACAATTCATAGTTTAGTAAATGCAAGTCTCCCAACATTCCCACATTCAGCAGGTCAGTACCTATGTTAGGTCCCTGTCCCTCCACACTGATTTTGCTCTCTGGTGTCCTGTAGTAGGTACTGTAGGTTGGCGTCAGACAGACAGGCATGCTTAACACCAGGCTGGCATGCTCCATTATAGAAAAAAGTTACCTGCGCTCTCTCCTTAATCCCTATGTATATTTAAACAAATGGAGGTCATTTAGTTACTTCAATGGCCATTGGAGGGAATGCCTGCCAACATCAAGGCGGACTCCCCTAGACGGATTCTACATTGACCCTTCACCTTGCTTCCTTGAGCCTCTCGCAAAGATATCTCTAATGAGACTGAAAGGGTTTTTTTTTATATACACCCCTATATGCTTATATAGCCCTTAATAGGGAACACGTGGGATGGGCGGCAGCATTGTAACCTAGCTGTGTGATACAAAAAGTGAATACAAATACAAAAAGAATACTCCCATCACTCCTGGGTGGCAGCAATGACCACAGTACACATCAGCTCCAATACATATAGTAAAAACCAAAGAAAAAAGTTACCTACACTCTCTCCTTAATCCCTATGTATATTTAAACAAAAGGAGGTAATTTAGTTACCCCAGTGGCCACTTCCACTCTGACAAGATCAAAGTATGTTTCATTGATACAATACCGTACCCTCAACCTTTTGCCTTGCCTTGCATCTGGCGAAGATAATGGTGGATTTGAATTGGTGGCAGTCAAAGTTTCCACAATAGTAGCCTGTACATTAGCACTTGGTTGATTAATGCTATTGGAAATGTTGATGGTTGTATTGGTGATGTAGAGCTTGGTGGTGATGGTAACAATGACATTGTTTTTTTTTTTGTAAATATCTTTATTATCTTTATGAAGTTTTCCCTTCATACCGTTATTTTTTAAAAAAAATTTTTTTCATTGCGTATAGCGACTGGGAAGTCCTATACCAGTATGTTACCAATTTATACGTAGTTTCTTGTGTCTTACTGGACACCGCGCAATGTAGTGTGAGGTCACAGATTTTGTGCCATTGTTTGGGAGTTAGTGTTTCCCCTAGGGCTTCTTCCCATTTCCCCATAAAGTGAGGTGTTGGTGTATTCTGCTTTGTGAGGAGCATAATGTATAAGGTTGATATGCCATGTTCCATTGGATCTTTGTCTGTGCAGATCACCTCTAGTGGAGTTAGGTCTCTTGTCAGGAGGGGTTTCTGTGGGAGAGAGGTGAGGAAGTCTGTCAGCTGTTTGTATCTGAAGCAGAGCATGAAATTTGGGGTGTTCGTGTTGGTTATCTTGGTCAGGGGTTTGACCTGTCCCTCCATGAACAGGTGTGGCTGAGCTTTTTTGGCACTGGTAACAGTCACAGCTGAATGTTACAACTGTCTCCATTGAATGAGACGAGTCCAAAGCAGGTGCAGATGGACTTGAGGATTTTGCAGAATCTCACACTCCCTGACAGACACACACTTACTCACATTCACTGACACACACACTCACATTCACTGACACACGCACTCTCTCACATTCACTGACACACAGACAATCTTTCCACCTTCCAAAAGGAAGATGGCATGAATGCAGGTTAGGGTATATGATTTATGAATACTCACATTCACTGACACACACTCACATTCATTGACACACACACTCACACTCACTCACATTCACTGACACACACACACACTCACATTCACTGACACACACACACATTTCCCCCCCAACACTCACAATTATTATTATTTTTTTAAATTTAAATCCACCCAGCCTCCCTATGCTGTGTGGATTTTTCACCTGGGGTCTAGTGGATCTGCTGGGCATTGAGGTAGACGCATGTGCAGGCAGGCTGGCAGGTGGGCGGGCACGCTAAACTGTCAGTGAGGGAGCACTTTACCCTGAGCTCTCCTGCTCAGCTCCCTCGCGCGCTGCAGAGTGATGCCGGGAGTCGGACTGACATCATATTCCGGCTCCCGGCATCAGTGCGGGTCTCAGGGTAAAGTGCTCCCTCGCCGCCCACCCGGGAAACAATTGGCCACCTGCGCCGGCGGCCCAAAGGTGGCCAGCTTGCCAGCTCTTGAGCCCCATAAAACGATGCAAATGCCTGGGCATTTGGTTGTGGCGTTTTTGCCGCCCCCTGGAAATTGCCGCTCAAGGCAAATACCTTGTTTGCCTCGCGGTAGATATAGCCCTGACTGAATACACTAAAAAAAAGATTTTCTTCCACAAATACCTAACAACAACAACAACAAAAAAAACTTTAAAAAAGAAAAGATGGTGTTTAGTGGCAGTGACTAGCATTACACCAGCAATAGCTGTAAACTCCACTCTCACACTAGGTTAACAAAAGCATGCTTTTACCTTTCAAAGTTGTGTGAGTGCCACTATGGTAGTAATTAGGCAATAGGAACTATTTTTTTATTCTATGTTGAACTGCACACACCCCAAAAACTATTTATTTTCCTATGAATAGTTAACAATTTAAAAAAAAACTGTAAATTGGTGATTCCAAGATGGTATTAAGTGGCAGTGGCTCACATTAGAGCACATCACAAACCGTATAGACTAGTCTTACACTAGGACACATAAAGCCGGAACACCTGCACTTTTTTGTAAATGCCACTGTGACAGCAGTTAACAAGAGGAACTTTTTTCCATTTTACTGAATAACACCTTAAAAAAGGCCAGAATCTTACAATAGGATTAGAGGCACAATGGCAATCTCCTATCCTCCACTCAAAGTTGTTTCAAGTGCCACTAGCAGCAGCTAGCTAGGTAGATACAGCAGTAAGATAAACCTAGTTTTACACTAGAATCGATGACACAGGCTCCCACTCCAACACAAACACAGCAATGGTAAAATCTGTCCAATCTGTATCAATGCTGCTGTCTCCCTCGGTAGCTGCAGTCAAAGTGTCTGGTAGAATCCTCCTGGAGTCCTGGCATAATGATTGTTTTTACGGTTCCCTTTTTCCTTCTGTTGTTCAATTGTAACTTGAATAAATTCAACATTTAATGGCTGTCTCCTTACCATTAATCATCTTTTAATAAGATAAGCCCGCTTGTCTATCACAAAGCTCAAGGGCAGGGCCATCTGAATTTTGTATTGTTCTGTTTATATTATATGGTCTTTTTTTTTCACTTGTACAGCGTTGCGGAATCTGTTGGCACTTTATAAATGCAAGAAATCCATTTTAAAAAAACAGCTTATTTATTTAAGTTCTTGAGTGGGGGAACTCAGGTACTAAGTCCCGCAGAGGAAGGACTCAGCAACATCTCTTTCACAATGACTTTTGTTTATTGAAATATCCAACAGAGAAGTTGCCCACATTTTAACTGATGAGTCTTTTGTGGATTTTTTTTTATCATCTTTTTTTAAATTGAAAAAGTATCATGTGATTGAAACATACAGCGGAGGCTGCACAGAGGCCTGCATGCTAAGGGGGCCCGTCGGGTGGCAAATTCAGTTAGGGATGTGTGTCCTTTGGTGCCCGGTCAGTATGACTGGGCACCTTTAGTGATGTCAGTGCTGGTAGGATGTGACAGCTAGTCACTCCCAGGTAACAGCATGCACCACAAGGGAGGAAGAGAGGAGGGAGCGTGGACTGGGAGAGACTCTGACTCCCAACAGCCCAGGCAGCCAACTGGACCCCAGGGAAGCCATCCTACTGCACCTTAAAGGTAGAAAACAGGAAGGTGGCATTTGTATAAATGTTAATTTTGCATGTGTGTCTGTGTGTGCATGTTTGTGTATTTATCTGTGTGTATGTATGTGGGTCTGTGTATCGATCTGTGTGTCTGTGTATTTGTATGTCATTTTGTGTGTCTGTATATGGCCATGTGTGTCATTCTGTGACTATGTATCTGCATGTTTGTTAGTATGCGTGTGCATATTTGCATAGGCATCAGTTTGTATCTGTGCATCTGTGTATCTGCATGTGTGTTACTGTGTTTTGGTGCCTATAGTGTCCCCTTAATTTCAAATTATAGAACAAAATAGTTGAATTGGAATAATTCTCCAATTCAGCTATGATTACAGTCCACCTATTTTAACCTAAAATTTAGAATTCACTTTGAGTTCGACAGTTCTTATTTTAGGGACTAATTACGACTGTCACAATAGTAAATATGTGTAAATAGTCAGCAATTTCAAAAGAGTCAATATAACAATCAATTTGTTATATGACATGATAAAAAAGATAGCATCAGGGTAGAAATGTGTGTGTTTTTTTTAAACGAAATAGCAGCAATATGAAAACTGTATTAAAAACAAAATGTTTCAACATTATATATGTATTGTAAGCAAAAAGAAAAGTAGGACATTATTGAAACATTTATTTAAAAATATAAAAATAGCAGATTTGTCTTAGGAACATGCCGTAATATGTCATATAGAGGATGTTAGCTGAAGCTGAAAAGAAAAAAACTACCACAACAAGAGGACAGTCTTAAATTAGAGGGACAAAGGTTTAAAAATAATATCTAGAAGTATTACTTTACTGAGAAGGTAGTGGATGCATGGAATAGCCTTCCAGCTGAAGTGGTAGAGGTTAACACAGTAAAGGAGTTTAAGCATGCGTGGGATAGGCATAAGGCTATCCTAGCTATAAGAAAAGGCCAGTGACTAATAAAAGTATTTAGAAAATTGGGCAGACCAGATGGGCCGAATGGTTCTTATCTGCTGTCACATTCTATGTTTCTATCTATTTGTTTCGGAATAGGCTTGGAAATTACAAAATGTAAACATTATTTACAAGAGCCAAGTCATTTTGGAGCTTAGACTGTGCCTTTAATTATCAACCGTTACAGATTTAAGCTGTTGTTTTGGTATATGGGAAACCTAGCACATGTTAAACTAGGCGATAATTAGATCATTCCTGAGGCGCTCATTTCCTACTTTCACAGACCTGATGAAAAATGATCTAAGTAAACTCAGTATCTTGTCCCAAAGGGCATTCGGTCAGATCGTATAAACAGATGAATCCTGAGCCTGCATTCCTTTTATATGAAGTAATAATTATTTAATTCCCCTGAAATAGATAGCTGTTTCAATGCTATAGTACCACAATGTGTTGGAAATATTACAGGCATTGTCCTTATGACCTTAGTTTCATCCATATTCACATTATTTGCCCTGCGGAACCCTTGTGGGACCCCCTACAAAGACCACCTGTCATTATTATTATTAAAACTTAGTAAATGTGCTGGATTTCTGGCTGAGCAATATATACAGAAAATAAAATACTGTTTTCTTTTATTTTTTTTCTTGCGTGAAAATGATTTGCTACATTGTGTTTACTACCGCACACATATTACTTAAATTACCAGCTGAAGGAAAATGATTGAATTTATATATAAAAGTCAAGGTGCACACATGTAAATTATGACCATGTAAGTAATTGGAAAATTAGTAGTAGCTGCAAATTAGGGTATACTAACTCAAACAAATATAACATAGAAACTTAGAAATTAAATGTATAACAATTTCAACAGTAAACCATCTTTATTACAAGTTTAGAATATTAAGAGATATAATGATGACCGTGCAATAGGCAATGTTCCAAAAGTGACAATCTGTTAAAACAGCACAGATCAATGAATATAAATATATATATATATATATATATATATAAAACATAATAAATTAGAAAAACAAAAAACGTCATAAAAGTAAAACATAATAAATTAAAAAAACAAAAAACTTCATAAAAGTAAAACATAATAAATTAGAAAAACAAAAAACTTCATAAAAGTAAAACATAAGCAGTAAGCGGGAATTCAATATGGAAGAACCTCAAGGGTTCTGTACACATTCACCAGCCTAGGGTCATGGTAACTGCCTCTGTGGTGTTCATCTCTGGATGATCTTCCTTCCTGCATCAGTTCTGATAATGGATTCAGCTTCAATAATGACACCAATACTCTGCAACATTCCCTTATCTCTTGTGACGCAGCTCGCTACCACATTGGTACCCAGCTTTATTTCCGTATGTTGGTTACCATGGCGTCATTCCAGCATCAAGTTTAACAAACATGGTACGTGTCTGTTAGTCACCCATTGTACAGGGCTACGTAATTTTGCTTGCGCTATATAAATGATAAAATAATAAATAATAATAGTGTTGCATGAAAGTGACGCCAGCCTATAAGGATCATTCTATACCAACTCCATTTTCCCTTAGTGCAATGCCCTGTCAAAGATTTTGTGCCCTAGAATGCATGATTTACTGATTTTGTGTTCCTGGTTTTGAACTTTGGCTTTTCCTGGACTATTGTGAAATACGCTTTTTTTTTCAACCTTGGCTCTGATTCTTTGCATTATTATCACTCTTTGACTCCTGAATGCTTAATCGGACAACATTATTGCTTTCCAAGCATTATTTGCCTACCTTTTACTAAGTCCAACCTTCCTTAGGACATGTAATACATTCTGTCCTTTCTTCTTCTCTGTCTCATGCTTGTGTGTTAGGGTATCCGATCCAGAAACCTAGATCCCTAGGCACTTGGGACGGTGATGAGCCTGAATTTCTTATTTGTTTGTGAGTTTTTCACTTTAATCTCACTAGGGTGTTTTTTATTACTGTAATACACTATGTATTATTTATGAACTTTTAGATACCATTATATATCAGCGGACCATCCTACACCCACTTCTCCAGGTTGTTGTAGTTCCTTTTTTTATGTGTATTGTGATTTTTTTTTCCCCACAATCTTTACTTTCTATATTCTTTTGAATGTTGTTGTGAAGTTCACTCAGGATATCACTTTTTCACATATTATTATTTGTTTTTCTCACATAGTGTTTATTTATTGTGTTGTTTTCAGTGAATATTACGTTGTTTATGATACCAATGTTCTATAAAGACTGTACCAACAATCATGTTGCAACCAAATAGTATTAATTATTATTATTTATGAACATAGAATCATCTGGTTCTGCACACATAATTATGCACCTTGAACTGCAGTTACAGAACATACATATATTACTAAAAATCTTAATGTTACTTGGACTGTATGGCTGGATATAGGCTGAGCTTTAACAAAAGCCTGTTACATTTATATTTATTACTCTGTACTCATGAACGACTGTATGGAAACAACCCAGAATCAGACTGGCCATCGGGCAAACTGGGAAAATGCCTATGGACCAAGGCTGACAGGGGAGATCAGAAGATTCCCCCACTGGGCTGGTACTTTTCAAGCTTTGGCATTTCTGTGTGTCTTCACTGGCCAGTGGGGAAACCAAAGAGGTCCATTTTTAGCCCTCTGGCAATTAAATCTGGAGAGGAGGGGGTGGGCGAGAGAAGAGAAGGACCCAGGGGCTCTAACCTGCAGCTCCACCGGGAATGCTCCTCTCACGAGCTCAGAGCGTTGCAGCAGTTACCACAGTGCTGTATCTCACACAAAGGGTTTGCACCAGGTCTGGGGACACAGGGACACACTCTTAAAGGGGCCGTGTCCCCAACAAGTCTGGGGACACGGCCTTAAAGGGGCAGTGTCCCAATCTTCCTGATGTCCCAAAAAAGGTGTTTAAAGGGCCAGCACCAGTCACTCATAGTCCAAAATACCCCAATATGCCCACCGACAGTCTTAAAGGGCCATACACACCAAATAAAAGTGCATACATTTTCACAATCTCCCAGGGGCCATAGTCATGCGGGAGGAGGCTGGCAAATAGGCTTCTCCACAACCCAGGGAACAGGGCAATTTGCCATTTAAAGGCCCGTTACAAATAGCAGTTTGTAACAAGGTGTCAATCCATATCTGCCGCTGACCCGCCTAGGGGGAACAGTCCCTATTCTGCTCTGTGTCAAGTATCAGGGATCCTTAGGACAGGTGTCAATCCATATCTGCCAAGTGACCCTATGTAGGGTACCAGTCTCTATTCTGCTCTGTCCGTGTGCATCAGGGGCTCTGAGGACAGGTGTCAATCCATATGTCAAGGTGTCAAATGTCATATGTCAGGTGTCAATCCATATTGATTGTGATTTAGGAATGTTAGGTGATTTCTGCCCTTTATGGATTAAAACCAGACTCTGCATCAACTGTGTAATTTTCCATGGGAGTTTTGCCATGGATCCCCCTCCGGCATGCCACAGTCCAGGTGTTAGTCCCCTTGAAACAACTTTTCCATCCCTATTGTGGCCAGAAAGAGTCCCTGTGTGTTTTAAAATTCGCCTCCCCATTGAAGTCAATGGCGTTTCGGGCGGTTCGCCGGTTCGCGAACATTTGCGGAAGTTCGCGTTCGCCGTTCGCGAACCGAAAATTTCGGGTTCGCGACATCACTAATCTTCACCCTCTGCATGAGGACATCCAGTCAGGTCAGCTAAAACCCCATAGGAAAGCATTGAGTCAGTGCTTTCCCATGTGATAGTCCTAGTGCAAGCGTGGCACTCGCCATGCATGTATATTAGGCCACCGAGGTCAGCTGACGTCATGGGGAGGATGAGCGGAGGTGGGGCCTGACCCAGCAACGAAGGACATCAGCGCTGGATTCAGGAAAGGGACAGAAGGGAGGGGGGCACGCGAGCGAGGGGGCACTATAAAATACTATAGGGCTAGGAATAAAACTTTGTATTCCTAGCCTAAAGTTTCCCTTTAAGACAACCTAATAATTCCGTGACATTATTACACATTGACCAGTCAGGTCCCAACTATTGCAGTTATGCAAAGTGACACCTTATTTGGGAAGAAACTCATTTGAGCTTTTATTTCAAAACAATAAAGAAATGGTCATAAGTCATAGGTCATAAGTGTGAATTCTAAAATATAATGTTAAACTGCAATAAGTCAGTTACATACTAAATGATTTAGAATACACAAAAAACATAATTCTATACTATAAATGGAACTTAACTGACGATGTCATCAATATAGAATAGTATGATTTCCATGAGAGACAGATCTAATCAGATAAAAGTAGATATTTGTGGCAGGAAAACAGGGGTGTTGACGCAGGTCTATTATTAGAAAAGATCTTCAGTAAAAAATTATGCTAAATGCTATGTGTCTCCATAGGAAAAAGGCTATTTATATTATGTGTATGATAAAATAAGCCAAGAACAACTGTTCACCTCCTATTTATATATCTGTAATGAATATTTACTGTGCTTGGTATCCCACATTACAATACTTTTTAGAATTAGTATATAAAAGAGGGTTGAATAAACCCAGTCTCTGTCAATCATTTTTAGTCTGAGGGCTAATACATAGGTAACAAATAAAATGTATTTAAATGTTAATAGTTTACAAGTCCAAAACGTTCTGCAATGATGGTGGTGGTCAGTGGGTTCTGTGGATATTTGGTGGCAGAAGGAACAGGTTGAAGCTTGGTTGGTTGCTCCCGAGATGTGTAGTTACTGTATGTTATTCGGCAGCAGTAAGGATTGAGCATATGTGGATGAGCTATGGCACTCTGTTCCCAAATGGAATTTTGTAATGAAAACCAAAGATCCCAGTTGGAAGTGTAAACAAGCTATGGGATGATGGAGACTTTACATACAGACAGGGTCCAGGGATGACCTTTAGGAAGATGAGTTGCAGAGCTCTGCTTGAATGAAAGAAGGGGAATATTTCCGCTGGGAGATTTCACAGGAATATGTCAACACAAGCCTGGTGTCTGTAACTTTGTGCTAGTTTGCCTCAACACTCAGTCTGTGTTACCTGGAGTAGCTAAGGTAGCTGTGTGTGGTGTATGTGTGGCATTGCATCAAATATTTCCCAAATAGCAGAAGGCATTAGCAACGTCCGATCTGTACGTCACACTCTGCAATAAACGATTTGAAAACATGAAATAAAACATTGAAATAAAAAGCTGGTTACATAATATGTATATTTTATTTTAATAGGCAGATCATGTTTTCAAATCCTGTACTGCAGGGTGTGACAGAAAATGCAACAAAGTGTGATAAACGGTGATCTGCAAAGACCCTAACCTAAGTTCAGAACAAGGACTTGTGTGTCCATAACTGCCTTAAGTAGACACTCCAGACTACTAGACCTCTCTAGTTTGCTGAATTGCTTTATGAGTGAAGAGTGTGCCTTTTTAATTTTTTTTAAAAAGTAAGGATTTCAATAGAAATGGGCAGTTTTATAAATTAACCTTTTTACACCCCTGACATCAATCATGTAACTTTTCCTGTCACTTCCTGGTTTGTTTAGCTCAGTAAAACTTTAATGTGACAATGATCCTAATTTACTTGACTTGTAGGACATTGCCGAATAGAGGGGTATAGACTCTATGCACATGCCTTTCCAGAGGCATCAGATAACCGATCTGTATGGTGAACCAACATGGACATCCCAGACATCAGAAAGTTTAAGATGCCGTGCTATTCATAGCGTGCACGTAAAAAGGGCAGCCTAAGCAACGTTACTACAGTTCATACTCGTGGCTATGATACCAAGAGTCAATAGGCACTGTCCCCTCACTTTCCTTTGTTAAAGAGAGTAGTTTTACTAAAACCGGCCTATTCTCAGTTTCGATGGATGGCAGAGAAAGACAGAGATGGCTGGGCTAACCTCTCCCCCAGTCTTTTCGTGATGTCCAGAATTGATATTGATAATTTGGAGGTATACATTTTGCTTAAAACGTTGACTGAAGAGCTAGAGGTTGGTAACATTTATAACGTTTATATTGTATGTAACAGGCTGTTAATATTTGTATTTCTATTCCTCTTATCATGTTCTCTCTGGGAAATAGATGACAGGTAAATGGAGCTAAAATGAATCTAAACCTATCCATTGAGCAAGCTTGGAAAGAGCATGCACTCTCTCCTTATTGTAAATCAGTCTCATCTTATAATCACTGAGTGCC
The DNA here is from genome assembly GCA_933207985.1 of Pelobates cultripes. Taxonomy (NCBI): domain Eukaryota; kingdom Metazoa; phylum Chordata; class Amphibia; order Anura; family Pelobatidae; genus Pelobates; species Pelobates cultripes. The sequence continues at coordinate 68,636,215 of OW240917.1, read as the reverse complement.
CTAATATTCTCATGTTTTCCGTTCTGCTTCTTATCGGCTATATGAGGTGAACGAGTGAAATAAAACAGAAGCTAGTGGAAGAAAAAAGGCTCCTGCAAACCATACTCAGCATGGAAATCTGACATTTCGAAGATACTCTTACAGTAGACATAGGGCTGTGTTCCAAACCAATACATCTGCAGTCAAACATTCTTAATCTGCAACGAGAAGAGGCCAAGCCCTGTACACGGCTCCTTATAACACTGTGTTAACCCACAAAGAACTTGCTTAATTGGTCCCCACAATTATTCACTTGCAGAGCACAAAACCACATTCAAACATCTTTAATAATAATATATGTATCGCACACATATACTTTTCATATGCGACCACTCACCCCTGATATATACAGTAGCAGATCAACAATAGTATTGTAATATTGTTCATATATTCTTTCATTTCCTCAATTAGTCACCCTCTATTTTAATGTTGGGGATTAATATGACTAGGGTCTATGATAAAATCTGGTGATGTAAGTATGCAGGGCCAGTATACTGGTTTCAGGTCCCGTCCCTAAACCCCCTTTATCCACCCCACCCCCTCTTCTCCAATCCAGCAGTTTGTTGCATTTTCAATGATTTGAAAGTTGCACAAGAGATCAGAAGGTACATATACATTCTTCTTCCACAAATCAATAACAAATGCAATTACCGCATAGCAAATTTAAAAATATTAACAGATATTTAAGAGAGTGCAAAAGAAATTTGATTAATACTTAATCAAATTGATCTAATAGCCACTGTACATAAAAAACCCTAAACTCTAAAACTATTTAAAAAAGAAATACAAAAACATACAGTTGTGTAAGCGCTTAGTAGATAAGTCTCTAATGTATAGAATGACATGGGTTGTACAATACACATGTTATAACTGATACTAGGCAAATTTTCTAAATACCTAGCAGTTTAAGCAAGTAAGTTTGCAATAACGTGCGATAGTTCATAAAATATAAGTGAAATAGGAGAAAACACGACTGCATTTCTTGAACAAGTCCGGTATCTATGGGTAAAACGCGTTGGTGAGATGCTGCAAATTTCTAATGGCACTGAACTTCACCCAGCGGTGTTTCATACCTGTGTCCGGCGGTCTTTCTTGCTCCTATTTCGGCTACATGATAACAGCAGCTAACCACAGTAGCTTAGGAGAGCAGTAACTGACACTGAGTGATGTTAGAGTACATGCCTGCTTTATCTATATCTGTCTAAGATATAATATGGGTATCTCAGAACCCATGTAATGTTATACATTAAAGACTTATCTACTAAGACTTATCTAGTTTTTAAACTGTAATATTACACATTTGTAGCTAGGGTAGGCGCCTACTCTGTCTTATATCAAATCTTGATGTGTGTCACACCCATTCAAGAGTTATGAAATAATTTTTTATGTTATGTAAATATTAGACGTTGCATGGGTGATTAGTTTTGCATAGTGTAAGTGGATGAGCGTTCATTTGTTTTGGTTTTTGTTGGTCTTTTATTCACTTGGGTTTTCAATCCCTCCTATGGTGTGTGTTTAAAACAACCATAGCACCAGGACGTGTTCAATTGTGTTCACGTACTTTGTTACAGGTTTTTGGTTAATAATTAACTATAGGACATGTACCACAAGTCTCTTCATCTTAGCCTGATCTTCCTACTCTAATGTCATCTTATTTTACAGTTGAATGCGTTTTATAGAGAAGCACTATGGACATAGGGCACAAGCGCATCACAATCCACCAATCACTGCTTCTTATAGGGAAAAATTTAAAACAGTGACCTACTCAGTTGCTGCCTACTGTCTAACTGTTGCCATTCCAACACACATTTGCTATTTTAATTTCTATGACGAATGGAAGGGCTGACAAGCCTACATCCTTCTTGCCAGCCCTTCCATTCTAGTGGTAGTGGGGCGACTGCCCTCCTACACGCTTGCCAGCTTGTAAACGCAAGACCCTGAATGCTCACTGGTGGTTAGCTCAGCCAAAAGGTAATATGCTATCCACTTCTTAGGAATATTCTTCTGGTAGCCTTTTACACTGAATACCGTAAAGCAATCACAGTATTAATCATTAATATTATTTGTAGTATACAACTTGACATTCATGGGATTATTTACTAAAGTATGAACCACCATGAATTTAAAAGACATAATTTAGGCAGAAAAGCAGCAAAATATGGAAATTAGTTTCAGTTCAGGTATTTTGTCCTATACAGTTATAAATTCGCTTATAATTCTTATATAAATTAATTTTCTCAATTCCCAACAATTCACACTTTAGTGATTATCCGTGGTATTGGCCTATCGCAGGGGAGTTTACTTTCTCCCTGTTTATTCAGTAAAAACAGGCCTTTATTTACTCTCCTTGTATATTACTGTAACACTCCAAAATTTCACCCCTGCCAACGGAATTAGCTGCAAAGAAAGTTTTCAATGTAGACATTCACTCTTTGCAACAAAGGCCCACTGAGGTAGGTCATCGGTCATCATTTATATGCAATTTATACTGCAGCAGCCAAAAGGTTAATGCAAAAGTCACAATTAATAGATGTAGAGAGTAAAATGAATGTTCGTACTGACATTGTAAAGTGTGTTTGATGAAGAGGTTGGCGTGAGCACTGTGTGTTGACTTTAGACCCATAGAGCATAACATTTTCTTTAATAAAAGTCTTCTTAGAAACCAGTGATGTATTTCTGTGGTTCTGTTTAGTAAGATTATTATTTCTGGGGTAGGATTTCAAAAGGACTGTCCCGTATCTAGATAGCTAGATTTGTGCACGCGGAGAGGCAGCCCACATTGGAACACAGTACCACTGGAGTCCTTTGTCTGTCTGAAGAATGATGTATGATGTGATGGGACTTTCAAGTGAGAGCCTTGATTAACATACTATTTTTTACTTTTGGCCTGCAGTCGGTTGATGTGGCTTCAAGAGCAGCATTTTAACTGGAGTGAACGATGAGATATATGAGTTTGTGTTTCTAATGCTGAAAACTGACAATGTTATTTCAAATCTTTGCACAAAGGTCAAGGCAAAAAGAGAACCTTCATCGTCTACAATGACCTAAACCATGATTTATAAGAACACATTTTAACTGGAGCCAATTGGTCTGCGCTGTGTCAGGGAATAAACTTGCATGTGAAGTACAATGTACAGATTGTTCCCTGTGTCATTCTTTTAAATGTATACACAATGCACACTGTGCAGGAGAATTAACAAACAAACACACACATACAAACACAGAAAACAAGACATAGCTACATTTTGCTCAAGTGAGAATGCAAAGGTTAAATGTAAACAGACATGGTATTTATTTCTGTGTTGCAAAAATGTTAATTAAATCTTATAACTTAAATAGGCCTGTTGTTTCGCTCAACTGTGATTGCCATAGAAAAGGACACTTGCTATTTGTCTAGGGCACCATTCCTGAAAACTTTTATCCTAGTCACTAGTGAGATCTCAGTTTGAGCAACCCATAGTATGTGCAACTTGTGAGATACTCGATAATACCAATTCAGATTTTAGTGCTATCACATAGGTATTATTGATATAAAACTTCTTATTTCGTCTTCTTATTTACTGACACTTGGTCATGTCAGTGAATCCTCTACTAATAGAGAATTAAAGGCACATTCTAAGGCCCGTAACCAATACATGTTACAGATGTTATAATAAAAGTAGTGAATTGGTTACTGCCCTCGGATGATGGATGGGGAAGACATATGCAATTTGTGATGCAATCTTGTCTTGTTGTGTTCAAATTTCTCTCTTTTTTTTTTTAAAGAAAACAATGAGCATGTAGATAAGATGACATACTTAATGCTTTGGTGTACTTCCAAAGTAGAATAGTGGTCTTCACTAAAATAGCCACTTTTACTCTCATTCTGAGAATCGTGAGAGTTACAATCCACAGCATCTTAAAAGTTTGTGGCCCTTATGGCAATGCCTCACTTAACCCTAAGCCCCCAAACTTTAGTTTCCTAACGAACAGCAGAACCATTGCCGGTCAAGTCTGTGCAACTGCACATGGGCCCCAGCATGCAGACAGGGCTGAGAGTTCCATTACTGGGCCTATTGTGCTGCCGATGGGCTCTGTGGTGCTGCCACCCACATGGAGAGAGACAGTGGTGTAAATCCAGGGTCGCGGCTGCGACCGGGCCCGGCCCACCAGGGGGCCCGGCCGCCCCTGCGACCCGGTATGTACACACTGGGCCAGCCTCTTCCCCTGGGGGGCCCAAGAGCCGGCCACCCCAGGGCCCCTCGAGGCTGGCCCTACTGACCCCGGCAGGCAGGCGGGCGGGCTGTCTGGGTGGCCGGCGCGAGGGAGCACTCTCCCCAGAGTGCTTCCTCGCGCGCCGGCCACCCAGACAGCCTGCCCGGCTTCCGGACCGGCCCCCCAGGAGTCCAGCAGCACCACTGGACCCCAGAGAATCCCCTCAGCTCTCCAAAAGGTAAGGAGGCTGGGGGGATTACATTAAAAAAAAATGTGTGTGTTAGTGTTAGTGTGTCAGTGTGTGTGTGTGTAAGTGTGTTGGTGTTAGTGTAAGTTTGTGTGTGTTAGTGTGTGTGTGTGTTAGTGTGTGTGTGTTAGTGTGTGTGTCTGCTAGTGAGTGGGTCTGTTATTGGGTGAGTGTCAGTGAGTGTGTCTGTTATTGGGTGTGTGTCTGCTAGTGAGTGTCAGTGAGTGTGTTACTGTGTGTGTCTGTTACTGAGTGTGTCTGATGTCGGTTAGTGAGTGTGTGTTTGTCAGTGAAAGTGTATGCTTTGTAAGTGAGTGTGTATGTATGTCTGTCACTGAGTGTGGCTCTGTCAGTAAATGTGTGTGTCTGTTAGCTAGTGTGTATGCATCTGTTCGTGAGAGTGTGTGTGTATGTGTCTTCAGCATTTACCTTTCTCCAGCGTCGGACTCCCTTGGCGCTGGGGATCCCTCCGCCTCTCAGCTCCGAATGCACATGCGCAGCAAGAGGCGAGCGCATTTAAACCACCCATAGGAAAGCATTACTCAATGCTTTCCTATGGACGTTTAGTGTCTTCTCACTGTGATTTTCACAGTGAGAATCGCGGAAGCTCCTCTAGCAGCTGTCAATGAGACAGCCACTAGAGGTTGGATTAACCCTCAGTGAAACATAGCCGTGCAGGGTTAAAACTAGAGGGACCTGGCACCCAGACCACTTCATTGAGCTGATGTGATCTGGGTGTCTGTAGTGGTCCTTAAAGTGTGTGTGCATACCGCGGTCGCGGGGTCGCAGCCCTGCAACCCCTGCGACCAGGTGCCCGCCGCCATGTGTTGCGGCCCCGACCCGCGCCGAGTATGTGCGGGGGGGGGCCCACGGATCAATTTTCGCACCGGGGCCCCATGGGTCATGTGTACGCCACTGATAGGACCTCACTAAATATAAAAAACTAGCAACTGGACAGTCATTGCTGCCTAGTTGCCTAAAAAAAACAAAAAAAAAAACAAGTGGAACATAGTCCACCCCATAACCCATTGGTATCAGGTGGGGGACATTACATTTTATAATGGGGAATGGAAAGATCACCAGTGACCAGCAGCTGAAGGTTATTACATTTAAAAAATAAAAAAAAAGGGAATACATCTTAATTGCCCCTCTGCATCATCTATGGTCAGCAGGAGGGACTATTAATTTTTTATGTGGAGAAACCTATTATCACTACCTCAGCCCCCCACCGATAAGTGTTGGGTGGGGGCTATAATAATACCCAAAAAAGGGGACCCCAGGCCACACTCATTGGGGAATATTCCCTTGGCAAGTCTCAGGAGAACTGAGAGTTGCCTGTCAGAGTTCTCTGGTTCACTTACAAGCGCTCTAATGGGAATTCAAAGTATGGGAAAGACTTTATCAATGTTTTTCTAGCCTTGAAGCCTCATTCTGCACAAAACCCTCATTGGGCAAATATGTAGGGTTTTTTTTATTTGCAGTATTGATATATTTTTTTTAGTCTTTTTTTTGTTAATCTGTTTTTTTAAAATTAATTTTTGGCAAGAGGTGCATCACATACTTTGAATTTTAATTTGACCTTTTTTAGGGCTGAAGATAAGAAAACTTCTAATGCTAAGTATAAATGAATAAGTTAACTTTTTTACAGATATTAGTTTAATGACTTAGGGTGAGGAAGGTTAGGTCGGGTTAATTTAAGAGGGTGACTATGGGCTAGAAGCAGGCAGAGGCAACCTTCGGCACTCCAGATGTTTTGGACTACACCTCCCATGATGCTTTGTCAGCATTATGGGTGTAAGAGCATTATGGGGAGTGTAGTCCACAGCATCTGGAGTGCCGAAGGTTGCCTATCCCTGGGCTAGAGGACTCCTAGCACCTTCGGCGAGTGAGAGTGTGGACCGTCCCTCTAATAGGGAGACTGGACAATAGCATATTATTAGAGCCCTTACCAATTTGCGGTGCCCATTAGGTGCCCCTCCAATATATTATATAGACCCTACCCACTGCCAATGGGTCAGGGCTGGAGGTGTGGATATTAGGTCCCCCCTTGAAAATTATAATTAGGTCCACCTCCAGGTATAAAATTAGTGGACCCCTCCTGCAGACCACAGGTTTGGGCAGGGGGAACATTAGGATGTCCCCCTATTTTCTGGGCAGAGGGGTGTACTGGGAACCTGTAAATGTTGGTGTTGTTAATGACAGTGTAATGCTGCTTCACGCATATGAACATAACTGCAGCACAAACATTTATAAGTGATATCAACAATTGTAACCCAAGGTTGGAACTTCGAAGTATCCTTCCTTGGAATGTTCTATCCTTCTTCACCATACAGCAACAAACCACAATGATGTAGGAGATATACTCCAGTAATTAAAATATGATCTATGATTTTAATAAAAATACCCTTTGTTTCATCCCTTAAGGGTTGTAATAAAACATACATAATTTAGTAGGGAAATGTTCATACATCATCTTCAGTCCACGCTCGGCCATGCTAAATTAGTACATTTTTCCAGGGGTACAGTATTGAACAGAAATATTATTTGTCCCTGCAAGGTACACTATAGGCACCCAGGTCACTTCATGTCATTGAAGTGGTCTTGTTGCAGTGCCCCAGCAGTCCCCTTAATCTGCAATGTTTACAAAAGTCTTAAGACTGCCTCTAGTGGCTGTCTGCCAGCCACTAGGGGTTCTTCCTGCTGCTTCACATAGTTTAACTCCATGAAACGACGCTGGACGTTCTCATGTTTGCATGAGGACATCCAGTGTCTTAAAAACCCCATAGGAAAGCATTGAGTCAGTGCTTCCTGTAAGGAAGGCCTATTGCACGCATGGCATTCGCTGCACATGCCCATTAGGTTCCACCTCACGATGATGGAGGAGGCAGAGACAAAGCCAGTGCTGAGGGACGTGGCCCTGGAATAAGGTAGATGGATTAAAAGGTTTTTAACTCATTAATTGCTGCTTTGTATTCCTAACACTATAGTGTTCCTTGAATGTACATATTTGTTGAAATGCAAATTTCAGACCAAAATGGAAAAAGTCTTCAGTAATTTCTCCAGTTCATCTATGTTACACTAAAATTTTAATTCCCGATTTAGTAAAAATGTGTTAATGTTAATTTGACTGATTTTGGCAGATTTCACGGTAATAACGTACCTCAAAAGCCTATTGGTGTACTGCAATCGGTTTTCCCAAATTGCTTGCATAGACAAAATTTATGTGAACCGAAAACACTCTATGAAATATTTTGGACCACTCAAACAAGACATTTTTGTTTTTCTTAAAAATCCATTTAGCCAAACCAAATTATTTTTTTCCCTCTGCTTAAGTCTAGTCTTGTTTGTCGTTTTTTTTTTTTAGATAACAAGACAAAGCTTTGCATTTCGAATACAGTATTGGAAACATACTGACCTCTTTCAATAAATTACTACTTATGTTAAACATTCTTTATTTTGATGTATATTTTCCTCTTTTTAAAAAAGTTTGATAAAGCAAGAAGCCATGCTTGGAGGCCCCAAACATATTTGAATATTTGAATTAAGTACCTGTGAGTGGGAAGGAACTCTTGGCCTATTGTAGAGGTGTAACACATGGACAATATAAGCCAGATGATGATCTGATTGACACCAGAGCCATGAACCTCCACAAAGCTGAGATAGCCCCTAGAGGATACAGAGAGGATGTCTCACTAAACTCTGGCTTCCACATCTCCTCTCCTGAGGAAGGATGTGGGTTGGCAGTTAGCCCATCAGAAAGCCATTATAGCATCTGTTTTATTTTCTTAAGCTAGTGTGACATGCTCAGAATTTATGTTGGGAAAGAAGGGGAAAAATTCTATAGCACTCACAGAAATATTTGCGCACTGGTATAATACCCACAAAAAGAAAAATGAAATGTGTTCATGCAGTGATACCCAATACCTATATTTAAAGCAATAGGCTTGTTCTGCTTATATTTATATTATAATAACAGTTCTAAGTGAATTTCATATATATTTATCTCTATTCGCTGAAGATTTAATGTCTCAGCATTTACTGCACACTTCATTAATTGCCATAAATAGACCACAGGGTCCCACTTAGTAGTTACAGCAACCCAAAAAATAGAGCATTCAATAACCTCCAAACTGTAATGTAACAAAGTAAAATCCAAATGGCAAAACTGAGACTAACGTAGATTATCTGGAAAACTTTTAACGTTAACCGTAGTCACAACTTGGCCATTTTTGCCATTGGGATTTTAATTTGCTACAGTTCAGAATTTAGTGAATAACCCTGAATGGATTCACGTCTGAGAGGGGGAAACATTTGAAAGACATAAAGAAGTCTTGATCATTTTAAGGCATTTATTAAGAATAATGGACTGTTAGACCACCATGCATGTTGTGTGCATCAAGAGCAATTCTAAGGCTGGCACAGTATACACATATACCCATTACCACTACGTATTATATTGATACTTTTATAAGCAAATAATAATACTTAGGAAATGAAAACCTCATTAAGGACCACATGTCACTTTACCATTATCCCAATTTAGTCCCTTTAAAAAAAAACATATGCCAGCATTGATTGTACGATTAGTTTAGCTTTGGCATTACCCTAGTAGACTTGCACGGAGGAAAATTTTGGTTGGAGCGAAGTTTGTCCAACCAAAATATTTTGTTCGGGTAATCTGATAGTTGCCACGTGGCAGTTCTGGTCATCTAATTATTATTAATGCTAAATATTCAATAAAATGATTCAGACAAATCGAAAAAGGTGTGAAAATTAAATGTATTATACTATGACTGCATACACTGGCATTGGTTGTTAAGGGGCTAAATGATATTTTCAGATACAAAACCAATTTTATTTTCTCCCCAACTTGACTATTTTGGTCAATATCACCATGGTATTTGATTTTCAATACACTGCTTAATGTATTAATATGGAAATATAACTGTTAAGGCTGCCCTCTGTGGCTCTTACACTTAGACATGGCAACTCTCACACCTGTTAGAATCTCTGAGTGCAGATACGACAGTGGAAGTGGGTGCTGTGATGTCATGCCCTGCCACTCAAACCTTGTGCCTTCTGTATGTCTGTCTGAGTGTTTGTGTGAGTCTGTGTACGAATGTCAATGTGTGCTGTGGTATGCATGTAGTTTGTCTCTGGGTATTAATATGTATCTGTGTATATGTGCTTGTGTGTGTCAGTGTGCAATGCTAATTAGGTTGGGGTATGTTGCAAATATATATGTGTGCGAGTGTCTGTTTATGTATGTGCAAATGTTGCCAATTATATTTATTTGTGTAAATCATGGTGGGGTGACTGCAGGTGCAAATTTGTCTTGCACAAAGCCCTGCAAATGGTTAGAGTTGTCCTGATAACTGTTTCTTTTCCAGGTAAATTTCATTTACACTGATTGACCACAACATTAAATCCACCTGACTGCGATCGTGTAGGTTCTCCTTGTGTTGCCACAGCTCTGATGCGCCTAGGCATGGACTCCACAAGACCTCTCAACATGTCCTGTGGTATATGGCACCAAGACATTAGCCCTGTTGTCAGGTGAGGCCACCATGGATCAGATTTGTTGCTCCAGCACACCTTACAGATGTTTAACCGGATTGAGATCTGGAGAATTTGAAGGCCAAGGCAACACCTTCGAACTGTTTGTCATGTTCCTCAAACCATCCCTAAACCATTTTTGCAGTGTGGCAGGGTGCATTATCCTGCTGAAAGAGGACACTGCCATCAGGGAACACATTTGCTATGAAGAGGTGTACGTCTTCTGCAACAGTCTCTTGGTAGCTGGTATCCACATGACCTAGAAGAAAATGTGACTCATCAGATCAGGCAACATTCTTCTATTGCTCCTTGGTCCAGTTCTGATGGTCATATCCCCACTGAAGATGCTCTTGGCCGTGGACAGGGGTCATCATGGGCACTCTGCACAGTCACTCCCACAGCGTTGCACTGTATGTTCTGCCATTTTCCTATAATGGCCAGCAATATGATTTTCTGCAATTTGAGTTACAACAGCTTTTCTGTGTGATTGGACCAGACGGGCTAGCTTTCAATTCCATCCATGAACCTTGGGCGCCGATGACCTGATGTTAGTTAACCGGTTGTCATTCCTTGCATCACTTTTGGTATGTACTAACCACTGCATACTGGGTACAGCCAACACGACTTGCCATTTGGGAGATGCTCTGATCCAGGCTTCTAGCCATCACTATTTGTCCCTTGTCAAAATAACCCCTTTTCATTTGCCCATATTTCCTGATTCCAACACAATTCAGTCTATTTTAGTGAGTGCCTCAGCAATCAACCTGTTAAAAAAATAAGCTACAAGTTATCAACAGATACAAAACAAGCAATGCTTATATGACAAATAAATTACTGATATTTCCATATATTAACATTCTGCTGCTTTTGTTACATGTTTCTGGTTGCAGAATAGATTTGTACCTAGTGTTCCCAGGCAACCACTGTGAAATTACCATTTTCTTTCATTTGTCACATTCTTTTTTTCTTTTTTACAGCTAATCATTTTTACCATAAACAAATTGGCCCAGAAACTACAATTGGCGAATCGCACAGTGGGGGAGACAAAAAAGTCTGCAAGCATCCAAGTTATTAATATATATATTACAGGAAATGAATGGGTTAAGTGAAATAAGAGGGTTATTTCTCCCGTGTGTTTTTTTTTCTAAACTTGGCAGACTTCTATTAGGTAAGATTAATTCACTGCTTCACCCTACAGGTCTGTGCAGATAGCAGTTTGATGAAATGGGAGCTGAGAGGTCAGAAAGTGCACATTTTCTATAAAGATAGCATAACAGATACACCACATCTGCAGCATATTGATCTGATCTATGTGTAGTCAAAGAGATTTTACTCAACATCTGTCTCCTGGAATGTGATCTAGAGTGTGCTTTCCATCTTTAGAGCAATGGTTTGTACTTATGTATTGAACTGTCACTGTTCAGCAAAATGCCATATGTTGTATGTTGTACTGAATTATGTCAAAAGTTCATAACACAATGTCATTGGTGCAATTTTGTTTTTACACTGTTTTCTTTCCCAGCAAACATCATGTTTCTAAGAAACAGCATACTTTGCCCATAGCTGGACATTGCTGTCAAATCACTTGCATGACCACTTCACCAGTGCTGTGTTACCTGATCTGTGACGTGTCGCTACAGGACATGAAGTGGCGATGGAGGGAGGTGAGTACATAGACCTTGGTCCAATGACAAAGTTGCTAAATGCAATGGAGCTTGACTAAACAAAAAGGGAGGAATTCTGCACTCCTATCAGACATCCTGGTGCAGGACCTGGGTTTGGATACCCCTACCGTAATAGTTGAATAAAGTTGTGGTCCAGGCACTCAAGGATCAGTTTAAACAGCAGATTTCTTAGGAAAAGTGCAATGTTTCGATCTCTGGGGGATCTTTCTCAAGCTTGAGAAAGATCTCCCAAAGATTGAAACGAAGAGGTCTTTGTTCATTCATTTGAAATTTCTATTAATTTATTTGTCTTTCTGACGAATGAATGGACTAAATTCCCGTAGCGAATGCCCAAGTGTTTAACTGGGCGTGCACGGGAATTTCACAGCACTATCTAGTGTGGGCAGATGACGTGTCCCACAGGGACTTCATCTACCCACACAAAGATGGCAGCTCCCAGGACCTAGGTCCAGGCAGAAAATAAAGACAAAAAAATAGGTAATATGGGGAGCTTAGGGGCATTTGGAGGAAACTAGGGGGACAATTAGATGTAGTAGAGTCGGGAGAGGAGTCAAAAAAAAAACTGGATTCGCCATGGCAGTGCCGCTTTAAGCTCAGTCCCTACAAGTTCCATAATACAACTTTGTATCTTTCCTGCTAACTTTTTTGATGGGGAACTGACCTATATTTTTCCTATAGTTTCCTAATACTGATCTCCCAACGTAGCAGACAGCAATGCCTGCATTGGCTTGAAAAAGCTCCTGCGTGAGCCGAAACATTGCCTGTACAACTTCAATAAAGTCTGTAGTTTAGGATTGAGCCTATGTGAACCCGGATATGTTTTGTTTTGGTCAGTAACCCCTGCATTGAACATATGTTTAAAGTAACTGTAATTATTGTATGAGTGCATTATTCCCACAAAATTAAGTTCTTGTTTTTTGTTGTATGTGACAAAAATGGTCTTTATCCTTCATCCCTAATTTTTCTAAGGCTGTACAAATACAATTCAAACTTATGTACATTTACATAATTTCATTTTTATTGTATCCCTGATTTATAATACACAGAAAATTCATAAAATCTTGAATTATCTTACATTTCTGTGCTAAAATAGCCTCTTCTATTTCAAATAAATGTTATTCTATTTTAGTCAAATTTGGTAACTTTAGTAATCTATCCTCCAAATTGCCCTGATATATCTGAAATTATCTTCTCTGAACATGCCAAGGCAAATCCAAAATTCAGTAAATAACCCAGTAAATAACAGTCTAGTAAACTAGTTTATCCTTTTTTTACATTAAAAACAGTATTGAAAAAATACTCTATATTTTTCAGCATGTGATAAATTCACTTAATATATTTTGCAAATTTACCTTCAACTGGATTCAGGAAAAAAAAGTTCAGGAAAAAAACAGTTAAAATTTACAAATTCTATGTTTTTTATTAATGCATTTTAAAGCAAATATCGGATGGTACCAAATGAGATATGCTCTCACGGTTATAGGGACACTACAGTGTTAGGGATACGAACATATTCCTGACACTATAGTGTTACTATGCCTGTTTAGGTGTCTGTTCCCCTCTGTGAGAGTTTAAAAAAGATTTTACTTACTATTAGGCCTTTGCTGTGCTGTTCTCAAGATTAATGATCCCAGCCATGTTAATGCGCATGCGCGTCAAAACACTGCTTTGCGTCAATCAAATGGTCTCTAATTCATTGAAAAGCTGAGTTTGCGTAACCCTGCAATCATAGAATTGCCATATCTACTAAATGTAAATGTTTTACATTGCATGTTTAAAACTAAAGGGCCTTTAAAATAGCCAAATAGATATCTTTGTAGAACATAACATAAAATATTGATAATATAATATCATAGCCACTAGACAAATTCTGCTTTGCCACAATAAAAATATAAACAAGACCTCACAACCCAAATAAAATATTTATAGTGAGAGATTTCTGCAAATAAATATAAAATGCATCCAAATATGTGACTGCAGCAATACATGAAAACACCCAGCATTCTGCAGAGACCTGGCAACAATTTGGACTAGGGAGCAAATACACACAATTGAGCTTTTTTGTACATGAGCGTGCATTATATGGAATTGACAGATGGAGGCTGCTGGAATTATGAGATCATTATATCCAATTATCCATTAGTATGACCTACACAGCATGATGGAGGATTCACAGAGATCTCTGCATGCCTAGAAGACACAGATGTGGTTTCCTGCAACGGCACTGCCACCAAAAACAATCAGCCTGTTTAATGAAAGTTATCAGTGCTGTGTCAACTCAGCCTGAGTGTTCTCCTGCATGCTAAATCAGTGGTCTTCAACCACTGGTCCATGGACCGGTGCCGGAAACCGTACCTCCCCCTCCCCTGTCGGCTCTGCAGGATCGGAGGGGAGGTCAGAGTGTAATGCTGGCAGACGTCAGGGTTCTCCTCTCGCGAGCTCGGAGCGTTACTGCGGTTACCATGGCAATGCTCCAAATCTTGCGAGAGTGAACTCGAGCAGCTCCTGAGGTTTACTCTCACCACCTGGACCACCAGGGCTTCCCCACCGGACCACTAGGGTATTGCAGGAAATGTCCCCCCTCCCAGACAAAGGTAAGCAGGGAGGGGGGATATCAATTTTTTTTTTAATTAAAACAATATATACATTTATTCATCTACCCTCCAACCCCACAGACCCACAATCATTCTCCCCTATACACACACTGCCCCATACACACACATACTGCCCCCCATACACACACACATTGCTTCCTATACACACATACTGCCCCCTATACACACACACATTCCTTCCTATACACACACACACAAACTGCACCCCTAACACACACACAGCACCCCTCACACATACCATTGGTTTTTATTTCTGGCTGACGCCAGTCCACAAAATATTCTTCCTCTTTTCGCCAGGCCTTGGGTGCTAAAAGGTTGCAGAACACTGTGTTAAATCATCATAATGTGCCCTAGATCTTACAGTCCACGGATAAATATCCCAGTGGGCCAGTGTCAGCCTGGAGAGCATTGAGATCGCTAGCCACAAGCCTAAGCACAATCCCACACACGGCTGAGCTAGCAAAGGCCCTGTATAATTCCTGCCCTGCCTTACACCTGCTGTACTCGCTGATAGACCTCCCAAAGCATCTCTGTTTTAAATAGTAAATGAATGGTGTGTGGCTGCAGCCTACAACCCCTGTATGCTAGTGACCGGGGGGGATAATTGCCCCTTCGCCCTCCTTGCTAGACATCAGATGTCACCGCTGCTAGTCTGTGCAAAAATTCAACACCTATTAAACCAGTTTTACTGTGATTAGAATTGCAGAAAAGATACACAGTCGATACGCGCTCTGTGCAATAATAAGTGTATATAGATAGAGCTCTGCTGGGTGGTCTTTATTTATATAGGGAAGTTATTGATATAGGAAGTCCACTCCTCTTAGATGGGGTTCATTATATACATTCCTATAAAGATAATCAAAAATAGATTGTGATGCAGGCTGCCTTAGAATGTTATGAAGAACACTAACAGTGTTAGTGTCAAGTAATGTGTGACTAGACAAGAGGTGTAGAATCAAGTCATTTTGGGAGAGGAATAACTGGAAAAGCTCAGTTTAAGCACATTGTGGGCATAGAGTAAGTGTGCAGTATTCACTATTCCTGGTAAGCTGTGATGCCATGTGTATGCCTTCTTCTAGACTGCAAAGAAAGCCATTATGGGTCCATGAGTTCTCTAGCATCCATGAGATTAGAAAAAGTAGAGAGAGCATAACACCTCCATAAACTAGTCTCTTGCAGTCACAAAACAAAACTTAATTGTATCTTAATTGAAAAGAAACACAAACATTGTACACAGTGTTGCAATACTCTGAATCTTTCCAGAGAAAAAGAACACACTTGACAGCAGAACTAGCTTCTTTGGATTGAAGATCCAACATCAACACATAATGTAAGCTTACACATAGATTTGAAGTTGGAGGTGTTCTTTTCTTTTAAAGGGACACTGTAGGCACCCAGACCACTTCAGCTAATTAAAGTAGTCTGGGTGCTGTGACCCTTTTGCACTTAGTGCTGCAATGTTAAACATTGCAGTTCCAGAGACTGTCTGGCAGACCGCCACTGGGTGTGCTTCCGGAATCCTAATGGACATTTGGTCTGTTATCTGACGCTGGATGTCCTCACGGACTGTCAGCGTCAGATTTTCCCCATAGGAAAGCATTGAATAATGCTTTAATATGGGGAGGTCTAATGCACACACAGCCATTGCCGCGCATGCGCATTAGGTGTAGAATATTGCATATTCCATGTCTCTATTGATTATATATATGGATGTGTGGATTGACATAAGTAACAGATGGTATCAATAAGTCACAAGGCTTTCTTTGTCCGAGAGCTCTGGAATGTGGATTCGGGGGTCTTGTCCTTATATGGCTAGAGGTAAACGCTGACGTTAGTATAACAGAGGGACACGAGGTCACTCTCTCTTGGCTTGGCTCTGTACAACGATGTAACTCTCCCAAAAGAAGTCCAGCAATTACCATCTGCTGTTGAATGTCCATTATCCTGTAACATCATTTATTCTATTTTATTATGTATCTAAGAATAAACTAAGAATAAACCTGAAGAAACCGTAAGTCAGATTGCGTATTACTACTTTTCAATAATATAGACATATATTATTGTGGCGAGCATTTGGCCCAAGAATATATATACAAAAGACGTATATATATCAATCAACTGAAGACAAGAAGAAATTAAGAAGATTCTACATTATCACCAATCTCATCTACATTTTACATTAGGTCTCCCCCGCTGGCTTACGTCGGCAGGGGAGGAGCGCTTTAATCAGGTAAGTGGCTGAAGGGGTTTTAACCCCTTCAGCCCTGCGGGAGGGGGGGGCACAAGAGAGGGAGGGGCGCGATTAACCCTATAGTGCCAGGAAAAAGACTTTGTTTTCCTGGCACTATAGGATCCCTTTAAGATTAAATTATGTAGTAAGGGTACATAAAGAGTGCCTGTGAAGAATAGTGGAAAAAATATCTTAAAGTGTCTTGTTTAAATATTTCTTTTGTTTGGAACTAAGGGTTGGAGGAGTCCATCTCATGGTCAAGTTGTGAATTCATATGTCGACATCAACAGTAGCCAAGAGATTAATATCAGGCAAAGGGTCAAGGCCCAGTCTGAATGCCCAGTATGAAAACTGAATATTGAGTCTAAATGGCAAAGTGTAATCAATTTTTAGAAATACCTCTTGGGTGATGGAATACCCAGAATGTTAATGCAACATATTGATTAATGAGGTTTTTGTACCCACACCTATTGTTGGACTTCTCTGCTGTGTTATAGATATTTTTATGCTCTTTTTGTGAACAGATACAGCTGTGGAAACACTAGCCAGTTCTGATTCAAATATGTATATATTTGAGTCCTAAGTGCCTTTTAATGTTTTAGAAAAATGTAAAGCTGTTTTGCTACTTGAATGACACCTACTGTTCTCTTCTGGTACTGCATAAACATATTAAATCATTAGATGTTTGTGTTTCATCATATAAATTTGTCATTGGCTTTTTTATCCTCTTTTCCTTATCACCACTGGAACAAAAAACATTTAAAAAATACTATTCTGTCTGCATTCAGTTCAGTCTCTCTAAAATACAGAAATAGAAATAAAACAATTCAATTTGACTAATTTCCTATCTAAAAACACATGAATTATTGTTCACGTATATTATATATATCAGGGCTGCCATCAGAAATTTTGGGGCCCCTCACACAGCTCAAGGTCTGGACCCCCTGGGGCCTGCCCCCGAATCCGCCCACAGGGCCGTCCCCAGGGATGCAGTGTGTGTACTGATTGTGATGTGTGTGTATAGTGGATTTAGAATGTGTGTACTGGATGCAGAGTGCATGTGTAAAATGGATGTGGTGTGTGTGTAATGGATGCAGTGTGTATAGTGGATGCAGATTGTACATTTGTGTAATGTGCCATACTAGATGCAGGATGTGTGTTTGTGTAGTGGATGTAGTGTGTGTATTAGATGCGGTGTGTATAGTGAATGCAGAGTGTGTGTTTGTGTAGTGGATGTTGTGTGTGTGTGTAGTGTAGTGAATGCATAGTGTGTGTTGGTGTAGTGGATGTAGTGTGTGTTTGTGTAGTGAATGCAGTGTGTGTGTTTGTGTAGTGAAGGCAGTGTGTATAGTGAAGACAGAATGTATGTTTGTGTAGTGGATGTAGTGTTTGTATAGTGAATGCAGAATATGTGTGTGTTTGTGTAGTGGATGTAATGTTTGTGTGTATTAGATGTGGTGTGTATAGTGCATGCAGATTGTACATTTGTGTAATGTATGAGGTGTATATTAGATGTAGAGTGTGTGTGTAGCGGATGTAGTGTTTGTGTGTATTAGATGTGGTGTGTATAGTGAATGCAGAGTGTGTGTTTGTGTAGTGGATGTAGAGTGTTTGTGCAGTGGATGTAGTGTTTGTTTGTGTAGTGAATGCAGAGTGTGTTTGTGTAGGGAAGGCAGTGTGTGCAGTGAAGACAGAGTGTATGTTTGTGTAGTGAATGTAGTGTGTGCGTATAGTTAAGGCCGTGTGTATAGTGAATGCAGAGTGTGTGTTTGTGTAGTGGATGTAGTGTGTGTGTAAACAGTGAATGCAGAGTGAGTGTTTGTGTAGTGGATATAGTGTGTGTGTAGTGAATGCAGAGTATGTTTGTGTAGTGAAGGCAGAGTTTGTATAGTGAAGACAGAGTGTGTATTCGTGTAGTGGATGTAGTGTGTGTATAGTGAATGCAGAGTGTGTGTGTGTGTTTGTGTAGTGGATGTAGTATATTAGATGCAGTGTGTATAGTGAATGCAGAGTGTGTGTTTGTGTAGTGGATGTAGTGTATTAGATGCGGTGTGTATAGTGAATGCAGAGTGTGTGTTTGTGTAGTGGATGTAGTGTGGGTGTGTAGTGGATGCAGTGTGTTTGTGAAGTGATTACAGAGTGTGTATAGTGAAGGCAGTTTGTGTGTATTAGATGCAGTGTGTATAGTGAATGCAGTGTGTTTGTGTAGTGCATGTAGTGTGTATTTGTGTTTGTGTAGGCATGTAATGTGTGTAAAATGGGGAAGGGTCAATTTAAATATTTGTTTAAATATATATTTTTAAAGGGACAGTATAGTCACCCAGACCACTTCAGCTCAATTTTTTCCCACTTAGGGGGGACATGTACTGAATAAGCCTGGCAAAGAAAGAAATGCACTAAAATACATGCACTAATGTATAATTTAGGATATGTGACTGCCCAGTCCCTGGCTTTAATACCCAGACCACTTCAGCTCAATTGTTTCCCACTTTAGAGGGTACATGTACTGAATAAACCAGGCAAAGAAAAAAAATGCACTAAAATTCATGCACTAATGTATAATTTAGGATATGTGACTGCCCAGTCCCTAGCTTTAATAATACCAGTAAAGAATCAGGTTTTTTTTATTCATCAGTATTTAGCAAATAAATATAAATCCATTTGCAGAGTCTCATATCAAATAATTGAAGCTATACGTATTTTAGAAATAACAAAAAATGTATGTGGAAAAAAAGACAATTAATGTGAAATTATTTCAAGTCAATATCGTGGATAAATAGAGTAAGTCTTTGGAAATATTATAATTGAATAAGGCAACAGGGACAGGCTACAGGCACCAGAACAACTACATTAAGCTGTAGTGGTTCTGGTGACTATACTGTCCCTTTAAAAATTGTATATTTCTGGTAAATTAACCTTCGCTAGTTTTAAAAAATCTGGCTCCTAACTTTTTTAAGCTGGCGCCTAGATTCCAAACAAATTTGTCAAGCCCTGGTCGATGCTTACACAATTTAATTTGTGGCCTTTAGCTACTTATTGTTAATAGAATTGGAGTTATTACTTATACTTTTGTGCAGTTAAGAACTGTGTAAACTTTAATTAACATATCCATTCAGGTGATGATTTAAGTGGTAAATCTCTACTCCAATAGATAATTTATTTAAATAAGTTTTGTAGAGAAAACAAGTTGGGTCATGTGCCAGAGTAAAGCTTATTCGGTTTTTAATGAATTTGGTTCTAATGATTATGTCCTTTTTATATTTAAAGTGATACGTTTGCAATATTTTTGAGCACATTTATTGCATGGATTTAACTTTTTAGGATATGTTGCATCTTAATTTACAAGTATAATACGTTAATATTTGGTTAAATAGCCCCAAATATCCAGTCCAACGTTACTAGACAGGCCTAAATGTTACTCACCACTTCACTGGTTAGTGGCAAGAAGAACTGTTGTGCCCTGGTTTACATAATTGCAGTGTATTCAGGTGCAGTACTACTGATGTGCAGCTGTTGCCATGGCACAATGACCCCAGCTGATCAAGGGTCCAGGCACTTCCTGGCCCCCTGATCAGCACCGCCGATAGTTCAAAACAAAAGGAGTCAAGGCTGCAGGCAGATTCACCAGGGCCCAGGGGAGACATTTAAGGTGCACATATCAGGAGGGAAAGCTTGACCTGGAGTGAGGGTGAGTATATCTATATAGTGCATTGGTGTATGCATCTGTGCATGTCCCGGTGTTTGTGGATGTACATGTATATATCTTTGCATATGTGTCAGTGTTTGTTGATCTGTTTGTGTATCTGTGCATGTGTGTTAGTGTTTGTGTATCTGAGTGTGTTTCAGTGTATTTGTGCATGTGTGCCAGTATGTGTGAATGTGTGTATTTCTTGGAGTGTATCTGTGTTCATTTGTGTGTGGCAGTGGCAGTGTGTGTGTGGTAATGTGCATCACTATGTGTTTGTGGCAATATATGTATGCCAACACATGTATTGCCACACACAAGCAAACATCAACACTACATACATGCATGCAACACTTTACACAAAACACACACCTGTATTCAAAAGCCAACACTACACACAAGTACACTCTTGAATTCAAAAGTCAACACTACACACAAACCAACACTACACCCTGCATTAAAAAGTAAAAACTACAAACAAACCAACACTATACCCTGCATTAAAAAGTCAACACTACACACACACCAATACTACACACTGCACTCAAATTCCTACACTATATACAAAAACACCACTTAACTGAAACACTAAGACTATGCACAAACACACCACTACATTCAAACGCCAACACTGTACACAAAAAAAGCTCAGTGGGCAAACAACAACTCTACAAAAACACACCCTTGCATTCAGACACCAACACTGCACACAAACATAACCTTGCAAGCAAACAACAGCAGTAGAAACACAGCCCTGCGTTTAAACAGCAATACTACTCAAAAATACACTTCTGCTACTCAAAAATACACCAACCTGCTCTTTTATACTTATACAAAAACATGACTACATTCACACACATGCAATGCAAACAAATACTACCCAATGCATTGTGGGAAGTGTATAGGAGATGTAGACCTGCCTTAGACCACCCCTACTCTAAATGGGGGCCGCAGTTTTTCTCTGCACCAGGTTCCTCACTTCATTAGTTGCACCACTGATTGTAATGTAGCTTGAAAAAAAAGACTCTAGCCCATCAAATTCAACCTTTCATCAAATTCAACCTTTCAAACACATTTCTGCTGTTTATCCAAATCTTAATGGAAATCTCAATTTGAAATGTTTTTTTTTATTACAATTGCATTCCAATTTCTCCTAAAACCAGCAAGCTTTAACACATATTAAATATTTTATATCCTTGAATAGATGGATGACCTCTTGTCTTTTGTACATTCCAGTTAGTGTTGCCTTAGAGCTGGGAACGTGTGAGATGGTCATGACAGCTAAAGAAACAAAATGGAGCCCAGATAGCTGCATCCAAAAAAAGGATTCTGGTTAACACTAGGCAGCAAAATCTGCAGACAACTAAAGAAAGGAACTGGATAGTTTGAAGAATAATATGGAATAGAACAAGAAATGGTATATCAGTCATATCCATGTTAATAAAACAGAGTTGGGTTTGGGAAGACATTGTAACTCACTGTAATTCCTGAATTAATGAAGACTAAGTCAAACATATCCTTTAATTCTCTTCAATATGCCTTTCTTATCTGGCTATTATAATGCCGCCCTGTACATTGACCTACAAAGCTATGTCACGTGATGAGACGAGGCTGGTAGGTATTTACTAGCTGATTGAAGTTTGGAGCTGAATAAGGTTCATGGGGCTTTTAAGCAATGCAAAATGAAAGTTAGACCATGTACACACTGGCTCACAGATATGTAACGAGTATGTTGGCTTTTTTCCCGTTCTCAGAATTCTCATATTCTCTGTTTTTGACTTAGTGTAGATTATTCTCCAGTGGCTAAAATATGATTACATGAGCATCTAAATGTTTGTAAATAAATTTCCTACTAAAGTAACTAAATTCAGATTAAGAGACTGGCAGGAATAGCATTATTTTTTAATCCAATCATTAGTTGGTTTTTTTATGTATCTATAGATTGTTGTCATTGGAGAATGTATTATGTAAAGCATCTGATCATTTCATTATATGATTATTCAGGTCAGGTGACTTCTTTAACTTACATATATATATATATATATATATATATATATATATATATATATATATTCACAATGTAGAGTAGATAGCACTTCAGGGACTTCCAATATATAAAATACAACTCAACTTTTATTATTCAGATACAAAAAAGATCTTTTTTGTATCTGAGCAATAAAAGTTAAGTTTTATTTTATCTATTGGAAGTCCCTGGGATGCTATCTACACTACATTGTGAATCTATTAATGCTGACAAGCACCGGGCATGTAACACCAGTAAGTTGGAGTGCTAAATTATTTTTCTAATTATATTTAAATATTTTTTTATTATTCTTTATTTTTGTTGTGCAGATTAATACAGGTATGCCTGCAATGCCGCAACAGCCAATGCAAGCACAATAATGTCAATCAAATGATAACAAAAGGCATAGCATATTGAGTGTTATTTACAAAAAAAATTATAATAAAAGTAATCAAATTTAGCAAACGTGTCTGAGGTTTAGACTGAGACAGAGAGTGAGGTAGAGAGCGGCAAACAGACATGAGATACATCATCAGAGATGAAAAACCACTGGTCTCCAAACGTTATATTGAGCTAGTACTATATCACTGAAAACTTAGTGTGTGAGCTGGTGCTGCAAATGGTAAATAAAAACACATGTGTAAAGCACAAAGTAAATCACAGAGTAAATATAACCATGAGGACAGTAGTGGCTCTGGGAGATCAAGATGTTGTTGGTGTGACACTAGAGAGTCCCATAGCGCAATGAATGAATCCAGAATCTTTTGATAGCGTAATTTTCTTCTAAAAATACATCAAAGTTACGTATATTTTCTTCTAGCATAAAAACACTGCATCCTGCTGTAGAGATTATTGTGTCACAAGGCTGTGCGACTTGTCCCTCATTGATGTGTTTAAATGTTTTCAACTGATTTATCACAAACCGTGGGTTCCCCAATTTCTGCAGCCTGACTGACAAATTGCTGATGCAGAAGTTCCCCCATCACACAATCAATGTCATGCAAATTTGGATTAAATTGACATTATTGGAAGTCGACCTGCTGAATGAATGGCTGTAGCTGCAAATAACAGCTGGTCAGGTTTGTAACTTCCACAAACCTTGGACAGTTCATGGTATGTATGTCCCGGTGTTGCACTAACTGTAGTAATCTCGGATTTCACTACAAAGAGTCAAACCATACAGTATAATTTTTATCACATGATCTCATCAGCGGTGTGGTATGGAATTAAAAAAAAAAAAAAAGATCTGCCCAATGAAATAACAATAACAAGGCGGTGAAGTAGGATGGATGAAATGGATGGATGGTTGGATGAACAAATGTCTTGCAATTAATGCAGGTAACTCACATGCAGAGATCCTTGATGCTCCTCAACTGGTTCTACTTTATTAATGCACCAATAGATACAAACGTGCATTGTGACTACAAGGACTGAAAAGTCGACCTCTAAGGATGTATATTTAATTGTTCCTTCAATAATTTAGCACAATTTTAAAGCACAGTGATTGCGCTTAATTTTTTTCAGTTTCCTGTTTATATATTATCCGCACAATGATAAATAGGCAAATATTTGAAATGATACAGTGAGTAAGCACTCTCAACTTTTATTTCATTATATCATATCTAATAGTATATTATGTAACTAGACATAAATACATAAGGATAGCTACATCCAGGATCGAATAACAGTGTAGATATATTTTATGATTGTTACACAGCAAAATAAAATGATACTGGTATTTTTCAATCTAACCTGTGTGCTGGTATATGGTCTCTCGCAGGCTTTGCTGACAAAGATTTTTTAACAAGAAAGAAAATTGTTACAGCTGCAAAGAAAGCAATTATTCCTTTTATTACCAACATACAATTTTGTATTAATCTATATTTGCGCTCGTGGTGATTTGAATCTGCATGAACAAGCTCCCTAACAACTTTCTTATTTATCCTAGATGAAGCCGATATCCATATTAACATCCAAGGTTTGCAGAGTTAGCTGTAACGTGTAAACTGTGCTGATCGCTCAATGTGAAGCCAGTCTGTTTAAAATACAATACATTAAACAATACCCAATTGTACTACCACTATAGACATGCCTGATGCTTTGACTAGGCATTATTAGATGTTTAAATGATTTGCAGATCTGTCAGGTTATATTTGTGAAGGAGTTGTCTACAAATGCCCTGAAAAGATTGATGGAACTCAATATTTAACTGTAGAAGTGCTCTGTGTAGGGTTAAATAATGTAATTATGTGTAAAGGGTATTTAAGTGATCCCCACTGAAAGTAGGAGCCATTTCTCCCACTGATTTAATTCACTTTTAAGGCTGGCAAAGGCTATTTTATATCCTGTTTTATATCGTGTGCTCCCTTCTGTAGCCCAGTGTTGGGGAGGGAGGCATTTATGGGTCATTGCACGAAATGTTAATTTTGTATTTTTCACATAATTGTTTTACTAGTTATTGAAAGATTTGCTAATAGATAACACTTGAGGAAGCATGTTAGAGTGAGGAAACTGGGTCAGAGGAGGCATGGTTAACCCCTTGTAGGCTTCAGGACTCCAGTGATTTGAAGTGGTTATGGTGCCTGGAGTTGCTATGTGCAGCATTTCCCTGTGAAACGTTGCAAATACAGAGTTTAACCCCTTTGCTCCCGCAGCAATAACTCCACCTCCAGCCGGATCACAGGTGCATCATTAGCCAGCCCCCAAAAAAGAGTTTTGGCTTGGCTAATGTCATTCCTTTGCATAGAGAGTCATTTATTGGCAGAGCTGCTCTCAGGCAATGAATGACCAGGGAGATTGGCATCTGGCTTCTGCAGCTCTGCCGGCTGCATGTCACGCAACTTCAGAAAAGGCTCATTGCCAGACAGTGGCGGATCCAGAGCCTGATCTTGGGAGAGGCATGTAACGGCTACCCAGGTTGTAAGGGGGTATCAGCCGTTGGAGACGTCCTTTTCCTGGCAAGCTGCTGTGTAGTAATGGAGTTTCTTATTCCCATCCACGAGATCCAAGAGTAAAATCCGGCATAGCTGTAAAATGGAGCAAGGTAATTGTGCAGTAAATCCCCTTCCAAGAACGAAACGAGGCTAAGTTTTGAAGGGTCAAGCAGAACTGGCTTTTATTGACAGGGATTCTCCTTTTATGCAATTCTGCCCTTGGAGGGCGACACCTACATAATTAGCACAATCCCCAATCACAAACATGGCACAACCCACATGTCTCCTCCGCTCAGATAAACGGTAGTTTCAGTATGAAATTACGTTGTTATGGAGGTCTCTGTTAGAGCAGTGTTCGCCTACTCAAGTGTCCGATTTTAGTTCCAGACACTCGATGGCAAATCACCGCTGTTCGTGTGTTAAGATGGCCGCGAACACGTGCAAAGTCCCGAAATGGCGGCCACCTAGGATCTACAACAAAGGATTTGTGCATTTCTCACACGAATGGTATATGCCGGTCTGGGAGGTATAATCAGGGGCGTATTAGCCGCGAGGCAAACAAGGCATTTGCCTTGGGCGGCATTTTTCAGGGGGCGGCAAAAAACGCCGCCCCCCAAATGCCCAGGGCAAATGCCTAGTTAGCCTTGCGGCTAACTGACATCCCGAGTGGGCGGGCGGCGCTGGCAGGCTGGCGGCTGGCGAGGGAGCTCTTCCTCTGAGCTGACTGCTCAGCTCTCGGCTGGAAGCACTGGCACGCAGGGAGCTGAGCAGTCAGCCCAGAGAAGAGCTTCGCCAGCCGCCTCGCCTGCCACCGCCTCCGCCAGACCACCAGGGAGAGATCTCCACCCCCAGCACTCCCAAAGGTAAGGAGGTTGGGGGTTTCTAAAGTTACTGTGTGTTTGTGTCTGACTGTGTTTGTGTATGTATGTGTCTGTGTGTGTGTTTGTGTCTGTGTATGTGTCTGACTGTGTGTGTGTGTGTATGTGTCTGACTGTGTGTGTGTTTGTGTCTGTGTGTGTTTGTGTCTGTGTGTGTGTGTTTGTGTCTGACTGTGTGTGTCTGACTGTGTGTGTGTGTTTGTGTCTGACTGTGTGTGTTTGTGTCTGACTGTGTTTGTGTGTTTGTGGGAGTGTGTGTGTCTGACTGTGTATGTGTGTGTGTGTTTGTGTCTGACTGTGTTTGTGTCTGTGTATGTGTCTGACTGTGTGTGTGTGTGTCTGACTGTGTGTGTGTGTGTTTGTGTCTGACTGTGTGTGTGTGTGTATTTAGAAGGTGGGGCGGGGGGAAAGGTTGGGTGGGGGTGGTGCGGGGGTGGGGGGCACCTGAGTTTTGTCCTGCCTAGGGCAGCACAAAACCAGGATACACCACTGGGTATAATACCACATAATTGACATCAGGGTGTTCCGGTGTTCGGCAGTTTGTATTCGTCTTTGTGCCTGCTGAGTCTCTACCGCATGGATTGCACAAATAGACGAATACTGGCCATATTAGGCATAGTTATTGTCAAATATGTCCAGGCAGAAAGTACAGTTCTGTTACAAGGCACTTGTAGATTATTTAAATAAATAATCCAGGCACAATAACCACTACAACTCAGTGTAGTAGTTATGGTGCCAGTAGTGCCAGGATCCCATCCCAGAGTAAGTAATCAAACCGTTTAAGAACAGTTTGACAACTTACCTGGGGTCTGCTGGGATATAGGCCATAGGAGCAGTGGTATGTGTGAGGGGTGAAGTGTGTGTGAAAGTTGCAGTGTGTGTTTGTGAGCGGTGAAGTGTGTGTGTGAGTGCGTGAGGGCGGCAGTGTATGTCAGGGTTGCAGTGTGTGTGTTAGGGGCAGTGTGTGTGTGTGGGGCAGTGTGTGTATGGGGGGCACTGTATGTGTGTGCATGGGGGCACTGTATATGTCTGTTGGGCAGTGTGTGTATGGGGGGGAAGGAGTGTAGGCAGGCTTTTTAATAATATTTTTTAAATTTAAATTAAATAAATATATTTATGTCCCCCCTCCCTTCTTATTGAGGAGGAGGGGGGACATTTCTCCATCCCTGGTGGTCCAGTGGGGAATCCCTGGTGGTCCCAGTGATGGTGAGGTGAACTCTAGCCCGTAGCTCCAGGGCTAGAGTTCACTCTCGCGAGATTTAGAGCGTTGCTGAGGTAACCGCGGCAACACTCTGTGCTCGCAAGAGTAGGACCCGGAGGAGCTGCAGGCTGAGCTCCCGGGTCCTCTCTCCCTCCCCTGCCAGATGCCAGCATGGTGCCTGCGGACCGGGGAGGGAGAACAGAAAAACACGATCAGGAACACACTCTCAGATAACCATCTAAGGAAAACCACGACAGGGCAATGAACTAAGGAATAAGTGAGTTTAAATAACCCTCTTGTGGATCCAATTGGCTGTACCTAGCCCTTGACCCCAAAACATGCGTGCGCGTCTTTTGTGTGACGTCATCTTTACCATGGACGGACGTGGGGCTATATAATTGCGTGGGTCCTCAGCGGCCGGCGTGCACCGATATGCTGCAAAAAGCCAGGCATCATGGCAGAAGATCGCCGAGCGGCACTCCCCTCGATCTTCGGAAGGTAATTATCTCAGTTTTTGCCACATGGAGACGAAGGATACGTGACATGTATAAGGTTTGATAGTTATTTTTCAATGTAGTTTAATTAAAAAAATATTTAGAAAGCAAGAAGAGAAATTGTGTAAAAACAAAATTAACTAAGTAAACATCCATGGGTACAATACTGTATCAGATCATGCCATCACGGTGCCCTGTTTTAAAGCACATTATAAGAGCCATGACCTTAGGATATTCAGTTCTCCATACCATACAGAGTTTGATCTAATGAATTGCTTTAATCCTACCACCAAGGCATGTTACATGCAGCTCAATACATGTGACATAACAGTATTAACAGTCATTTCTCAGGATGCATAGCAATGGTGAATAGATGTTTTTTGATATAAGCCCCTTTTAGTTTTATACCTTATGTGGGTTCCAGTGTCTTGCCCATCGCTAATAAGTGGACAGATGGTTTCAAGGAAACGTGATTGTGACAAAATGCCTTTTGTCACGGGGGTTTCATGTGACAAACTGCCCTGCCCCCCTGTCTTATGGAGAAGCTGGATTGCTAGCCTCTTACCCTGGGATGCTGGCCCTTTAAGTTATTGGGTCTTAAGGCACTTGGGACAGAGCCCTGTGTCCATGGATTGCATTGTTTGCCTTACTTGCTTGGATTTTACATTTGCCCTAATACATTTGAATGTTGGTTCGTGCAGTTTAACTTCCATTACAGCTGGACTAAGGCTGTTCGTACAGATGAACAAACTGCTGAACGGCTGACCACCCGGTCTGTGGCGTGTGCTGCTTATTAGCCACCCAGAAGCTGCGGTTAACCACAAAGTAATTGGGAAACAGCTTGGTGGGCCACGTTCGTCTGCCGAACACGCGGCGGTCGCCATTTTAAATTGTCGAACGCTCAGCGGTAAATGGCGGCGATGCCCTGGAACTCTTTTCAGACACTTATTCCGCCGAACACCGCTGGTACCTACCAAGGTCCCCGTTCATACGGCTGGAAACCCACGAATGCCGGGAACCTTTCACCGTTCGGGACTTTTATACGATGCGAAATAGACAGACCCCAGATAGCTACAGTTATGGAACTCTTTCTCGGATACAAACACGCGAACCGCCGGTGAAGTCCAAACTTCATTCGACGATATTGAGAACTGTGTTCGTGGGATCTGAGCGCTATTCGCCTATAATGTGCGCTCAGATCCATGCTATTTGGGGGTATGTGGGACTTGAAGTTTATGTGCAGTAAAATATAAGATATAGATTTTTATACTATATCTTAGGAGACCTGCATAAATACCGGGCAGGTAGCCCCCATTAAAGCAGATCGTTTTACCCCTTCATGAAGTCTTGACTCATGTTTGGGGGATTGGAAGCTATAATCCCTTTGTTTCAGCTGGATTTCGGGAGACGCTACAAGGATCAGAACTGCACAGACAGAAGGATCCTTTACAGTGATTAAAAGTTATTTATAGTTATTTAGACATAATCAGTAAAATAATAAATGTAATAAATGTAATACATTTTGAGAATATGCTAAACAGCACAAAGAGTATACACAAAACATGTCCAGCTGTTTTTTTCTATTTTGTATTTCCTTCCTCTACATACAAAGACCCATATACATAAAAAGGTTTTGAAGAAATAAGAATTTCAGATTTTTCCTAAACCAATGACCCTTACCTACGTCTATTCACAGACAGGTTTGTACTGAGTATTTTACACTGTGTGTATTGGAAATCCATCTATGTAAAGTAGAAGCAGAGGCAGCTTCACCTTTTCTGGAGCCCTCTTGGAACAATGATGAACAAATGATCCATTTTTCGGAAAGCTCCTGAGACAGATAAGTATCTGATCAAATATTCCCTAACATCCAGATGATGAAGTTTGACCTCCAGTTCTGAAGACGGACTTGGAAAAAAGGAAGGTAGAACAATATCCTAATTCAAATCCTATTCAAAGCCTTGAATACTTCTGAATGGAGTCTCCCTTCTCCTGGCATTATTCTTGTAGAACAGCATATAAACTGAACACACCAAACTCAGTTAGTTCTGACCGTGCAGCCTGATTACTGAGTTCTTCAGATGAAGAGAGGCTGAACTTCATCTGGTAAACCCACGGTAAACATGGGTGGTGGCCAAAAAATAAAAGTAATCAGAATAAAATTCCTGTTGTCCGACTGAGGACAGAAAAAAGACTGTGGTATGGAGGGAGGAGGAACCCTTTATGCCTACAGTCTAGTTAATTGTTTAATTGTTTTCTATCCTGATCAGGCTGAGGGTGGAGCTACCCATAAGTGATGCTGCCATAATTAGCCAGGAATATAATGTTATGCTAAACATTATTGTGTCTATACATTGCATCTCTTACCATCACAGACGTTTTTAGTAGACATTATTGAGAACCTGCATTCATTGTCTATTTTTGCAGAGCACTTTTTGTGTAACGTGGTTATGTGGTCGGTAAAAAAAAAAAAAAAGTACATTTAGTTAATTTAACATTTCACAATAATAGGCATTGTCATTATATTGGAACACACAGTGACATAATAGTTAGGAAGCAATTGATTAAAACACCTAGCATGCTGTGCAGTGTTATAGTATTATATGATATAAGTAACCTACAGAGAAGGTCCAGGAGGTTGTCATAAATTAGGCACATTTTGAGATGAAGCACCAGTGCACAGGAGACCTACTTATTATGCTAAACCAAACAATATAATAATCTAGAAATCTGTTTTTAAATTTGAACCTCTGCAATCTTTGTAATAGAACCAGAATGTTCTTCAGCAAGCATATCAGAATCTACAACGTTATTCACAATTCACTGCAATGGAAACTGATGGAATTGATCAGGAAATTGTACATTTCAGACCAAAAATAGGCAATTAGTAAAATTAATTGAATTGGATATTTTTCTGTCTAGCTATTTTAAAAATGTAAATTCCCTAGTCAACTACCCATTATTTCCAATTAACTGTGAGAAGGCTACAAATCAGAGTACAGCTTTCTAACAGAGAAATCAGGATATAGCAGAAATCACTATTGGTAAATACATTGATTAACTATATGGATTCTGGTCTGAGACCACCAGTCATAAGTAATCAGAACGTTGTTAACACGTTTTAAGCTTAGAGAACCTGGAAACATATTTTTTTCATGTGGCTCTCATACAAGTTTCATGAAAACCACAAATATAAATTGTGTAATTATTTGAGTCAAATATAAAGCAATGTGTATAGTAAATGCTACTGGATCCCCTGCAGTGAGACATATTATCTGTGAAATAACTATCGGGACCTAAAAAGACTAAATGTAGAACGGTTTCTTTTATGGGCTATTTTTTGAGATGAGGACAAAATGGATTTTAATGTCACAGAACTGAAAACAACCAGCAATTATCTCTGTATTTAGGGAGATGTAAAAGATTTCTTTGCAGAGACTGAAAAGTGTGACATATCTTTGATATACAATTAAGAGAAAAACTGCTGCAGTCGCGTCATTTTACCTAGGATAGTTTTTCTCAAATATCCAAAGCTTCAGAAGAACCAATGTCATTTAATAACCATTCTGCGGTTTCCACCCACCAGCAGAAGCTTTAAAACCAAAAAGGAAGACATTTTGATGCAATGTACAAGGTTATTAACTGAAATGAGAATTTAAAGAGAATTCAAGATAAAAATATCTGAACTGTAAAAATTCTCTAAGTCAACTTTGCTTCTATTTTAGCTACCCAGGCCTTCAAATTCACTTTGATTTCTCATTTTAGTGTTTTGTGTAAGAATTGTGGGAAAACACAAAGAAATAAAAGGAAATATCTAGCTTAACCCCTTAAGGACCAAACTTCTGGAATAAAAGGGAATCATGACATGTCACACGTCATGTGCCCTTAAGGGGTTAAAGGGACACTGTAGGTACCATAATCGTTTCATCTCAATGACTTGGTTATAGGGTTTAGAGTCTCCGGACGCTGTCCCTCCAGTGTTAATGAAGTGGTCTGGGTGGTCTGGGTGCCAGGTCCAGCTAGGGTTAACCCATTTTTTCATAAACATAGCAGCTTCAGAGAAACTGCTATGTTTATGAATGGGTTAAGCCTTCCCCCATTCCCTCTAGCGGCTGTCTCATTGACAGCCACTAGAGGCGCTTGCGTGCTTCTCACTGTGATTTTTCACAGTGAGAGCACGCCAGCGTCCATAGGAAAGCATTGATAATGCTTTCCTATGTGACCGGCTGAATGCGCGCGCAGCTCTTGCCGCGCGTGCGCATTCAGCCGACGGGGAGGAGAGCTCTCCGCCCAGCGCTGGAAAAAGGTAAGTTTTAACCCCTTTCCCCTTCCAGAGCCGGGCGGGAGGGGGACCCTGAGGGTGGGGGCACCCTCAGGGCACTATAGTGCCAGGAAAACGAGTATGTTTTCCTGGCACTATAGTGGTCCTTTAAACAAACTATTTTTGAGAAGTTAAGCATTGACAGCCTGGCCGCCACTGGAGGAATGGCTAAGTCTACACACTTCCTTCTAGCGATACCAATTCATACCAGCAATAGCACTGTGATTGGCTAAAATCGGTCAGCTGACACTCGGTGAATCACTGTTACTTATTACTGCTCAGGTTAATGATTCATCCACTAGAACTAAAGCCATATATGTCATCTGAAAACCAAAGTGAAACAAAGATTAAGAAAACACAGATGACAAAGATTAAAACAGCTAGTTATTAATGTGGCTACAACTCCATTGTGAAGCAGAAAATGTACATACAGTTAACAGTTTGGCGCTGTATTTAGAATTTGTGATTTAGAACTGCTAAATGATTAATGTCGACTCACGAAACTTGTGATATTGTATTTTGCTGCGGGCAGTATTTATTCCCATGGAATGCTGTGACCATGGGATTCTATGACTCCACAAATGGGTGCATCAGCAGAAACTCTAACTGCAAAGGCACAAACGTTTCTGAGAGTCAAGGAGCATGCCAATGGTTCTGCCAGATAAAAGGCAGATCGATAAGAAAATAGTTCTGAAATTATTCATTTACATCTTTCCAAAGCATTTTTACACTAAAATTGAAAACAAACTACCCATGTGTTTAAGCTACGTTCATCAATAAGATAACGCCAAGCAACTATTTCCAGATTGTTAAAGGAATACCAACAATAAAAATAATAAAGATATTCATTTAAAGTTCCTTAACTTTATTAGACAGCACATGATCTGTAGTGAGCACCCACCTGTGGCTGCTGGTGAAGTTTTAATGTGGCGGGACCCTATCAGGTGTCCCCACCTCACATGCTGGACTCATAACCACAAAAATTGCCGAACCTTGTTCAAAGCCACTTCCAGATTCAGTCATCAATAAAGGGGAGGATAGAAACTGGACACATAATCATGGCAGACACATGCTTTTTCTAACACACACTTATCGCTACTCC
Source organism: Pelobates cultripes (assembly GCA_933207985.1). Classification (NCBI taxonomy): domain Eukaryota; kingdom Metazoa; phylum Chordata; class Amphibia; order Anura; family Pelobatidae; genus Pelobates; species Pelobates cultripes. The sequence continues at coordinate 68,603,012 of OW240917.1, read as the reverse complement.
TTGCAATGCCAATAGAATTTATTTATTTATTTGCAACACTGTAAAACTGCTGCCCCACCTTCACCTATTGACCAGCCTCCACTGGTTCCCACCAAGCCAGTGGCTTAATTTTAGGCTCTACTGCAATAGGAATTTATGGGAACATTATTCACATACTCTAGGGTAAAATACAATCTTACAGTAAAAAAATCTATATATTTATAAATGCCAATAAGCCATTAACTATTTTGAAAAAGTGATACAATCCCACCTCGTACCATTATCAGATCTCTGAAAGAGAATTTTGTACCATTAAAATCTAAAATTTCACAAATCCCAATCCTTCTGAAGATGAGTTAGTGATATATTTAAGGAACCATCGGACACTAATTGAGTTATTTACTAAAAAGTAAGAATTCCAAAAAGGGCTCTCGAGTATCTGTTTATTGTTCTTGCAAATTGTAGATGAGTCCTGTGTGACTGATTATTTATATAATGTAATCTCCTAAAAATGGTTGTTACTGATGATACCTGTCTTCATCTGCTAAATACGATTCATTGCATCTGGTAGCAAATAAAACCTTTATTCACAAAATAAAAGTGAGAATTCAAAGTGACTTTACATTTTCAAGGGTTACTTCAATGTCTATGACCACTCCTACTTTGGGAAGTGGTATCAGAGGAAGGAATCTGTATGTGCATTGTTTCTGCTTGAAACACTGCACATTCAGAGTTATTTGCACTTGCTCAAGGAGCATGCACTCTGAGCCGTTTAGGTCATTTAAGCCTTCGATTGGACCGTGCAATAGCAGGCATGGCTTCAAAACGGGCCATGCTGAGTATCGCTGGAAGCTTCACCTAGCACTGAATTTTAGGTGAGTTAAACTTATTTTAAAACTCTTTTTATCATTTGGTAGACAGACCTAAACCCTTTTTGTTGTTGTTGTTGTTTTTAAAGTCAGAAAAGTTGGAGCAACATAACTTTGATAATTTTTCCGGTTTTCTGCTATTTTGTTCTTAAAGGGACACTCCAGGCACCCAGACCACTTCTGCCCATTGGAGTAGTCTGGGTGCCAACTCCCACTACCCTTAACCCTGCAACTGTAATTATTGCAGTTTTCATAAACTGCAATAATTACCTTGCAGGGTTAACTCCTCCTCTAGTGGCTTTCTAGTAGACAGCCACTAGAGGGCACTTCCTGGTCTATGGCTCAGGTTTTCTGTGCTATAGCGTTGCTGGACGTCCTCACGCTGTGTGAGGACCTCCAACGTCGCTAAAATCCTAAGGTCCTCAATGCTTTCCTATGGAGAGGTCTAATGCGTGTGCGCGGCATTGCCACCATGCGCATTAAGTCTCCCCCGCCGGCGGGCAGGATCAGTCTCCCCTGCCAGCTGACGTGGTGAAGGGGAGGAAGTAATGGGCGTAAGAAGAAGCAGCGACAAGGGACATCGTTTCTGCCTCTGGTAAGTCACTAAAGGGGTTTTCACCCTTTCAGCAACCGGGGATGGGAGGTGGGAGGGAAAGGGGACCTGCAGTGCCAGGAAAATGGATTGTTTTCCTGGCACTGGAGAGTCCCTTTAAATTTGAAACTCACATTGAATTCACTTTTCACTTTAATGAATTAATGTTATGCACTAAAGTGAGAATTCAAAGTGAATTTCAAATCTCAAGTTTTGTACACGAGTAGAGCAAACAATGCATTCACCTCCCCTGACTTTATGACCGGTGGAAGCAACTAACCATTTCTTGTTAATCAATTACACCAATTAAAATGCAATTAAGCCCTGTAACTACAATATAACAGTGAACTGGACAATATAACAAACACACGTATGCAGAATACATGAAATGTCTGTTTTAAAATGCCTCACAGAAACAAACACAGCAACGTCTGCAAGGAACATAATGGGATAATTCACACCCCTCTCAACTGTTAGTAACCTCATTGCACATGACTGTTGGTAGCCTTTATTGGCCTATTGAGCTCAACATTAAACCATTCACAAATAAATCACAGATTAGGCCCTGCTTTAATGGGAGATGGGGGATCTATCCTATGTAAGAGAACCAATGATCATGGTTTAATTCAGTGCTCCTCAACCCTCTGCTCAAGGCACACCTAACAGTCCAGGATTTAGGGATTACCCGGTTGTTTAGAAAAATAAAAAAACACCTGAGAGTCTAAGTTTTTTTTGTTTTTTCAAAACACCTTAGACACACACAGGTAGTCCCTAAATCCCGCACTACTAGGTGTGCCTTGAAGAGAGGGTTGAGTATCACTGGTTTAATTGGCAATATTTAGTGTTTTAATGATGTTGCTGGTAAAAAAATGTTTACCTGTTCCATGTTATTGATATCTCTGAAGGATTGCCCACAATTCATATATAGAAAACACTTATTTTGTTTTATTTAGGCCATGCATTGCATTTATATAATGTGTTATACACTCTCTACCTACATGCAGCAAATAGAGACGTTCGATAAACAAAGACTGCGAAACAGGCATCTCAAACTCTGCCTTCCCCCCCAGATTTTGCTGAACTAATACTCCCATGATTATCTGGCCATTGCAATCATTCTTGTAGGCCATCAACATCTAGGATTGGGGGGAACAGCATATGGGCCCAAGAATCACAAAAACTGTCCCAGTGTGTATTTGAACACTCTGTACAGTAATAGTGAGGATAACTAAAGGGACATTGTAAGGAGCATATTATATGTTGACCAGGGCTGCCATCAGAAATGTTGGGGCCCCGGATAAGCCCTGCCCCCGCCGTAAAGCAGCAGCTCATGCTGCTGCAAAAGATGGCTGCCTGACCCCCAGCAACATCCTCCAGTGACAGGGCTGCTTTGGATTCCCAGGGATTCCCAGTTTGGCTCTGAAGCGAGTGCACTTTACCGCTGAATAATCTGTGTGAGCTGCCGCACACTTTAGCCCTGTTACACGCGTCTGGGAGCTGCTGTTGACAGGGCGGAGTCTGACTGCCAAAGCGGACGGTCGCATGCGTCTGGAGCTCCGGGCCGCAAAGCTGATAAACACCCTATTTTCTGATACCCAGACCGGACCAACAGGGCCCGACAGCTCCCCCGGGAGCCCTGAACCCAGATGGGGAAAAAACCAAAAAAAGCGAGACAAGAAGCGCCCCGAATGGGCATGAACATAGGAGAGATGTGGCGGCAGGCTCGTGGTGCTCAAGGGCCTGGGATGGCGGCCATTGCTGGGGATTGCTCAGACCTCTCGGACGACTTTTCTTGTGGATCCGATGAGGGCTACACACCTGCTACGGCGCTTCCCCCGCCGCGGATCCCGACAACACAGCCGGACCCCGCTCCTGTGATGGCCGCACTCTTGAAAGAACTGCTGGCGGATTTACAAAAGAACCTCCAGGCAGACATGGCCACGATACGCCAAGACTTGAAAGGCCTGACTGGCAGGATAGGAGCCTTAGAAACCACCTCACTCTCAGCCAAACAGCAGATCACCACCCTCCAGCAGGAGGTCCGAGACCTGCGAACACTCAACGGCTCATATGAAAGGCGCTTTGCAGCCCTTGAAGACTCCCGCCGTCGGAATAACATAAAGGTCAGGGGGGTCCCCGACAACGTACCCGAAGCGGAGCTCCCGCACGTGGTAAGGAGACTACTTGCGGCCCTGCTCACACCCAAACTGTCCAAAGCATTAGAGATAGAGGGCATATTCAGGGTGCCCAAACCTGCCCAGGCACCAACCTCTGCCACGAGGGACTTGATCGTACAATTCGTTAAAGGGAGAGACAAAGCAACCCTCTTAAATGCACTACGCGGCAACTCACCTTACTCCTTCGAAGGCATGGACCTAACCTTTTATGCGGATTTGAGCAGCAGCACCTTGGCATGGCGTCGGGAGCTGCGGCCGCTTACTATCCTCCTGCAGAAGCATAACCTTAACTACAGATGGCGACCCTCACGTGCCCTGTCAGTCGCTCATGGGACTACAACTCACATCATCCGAGACCTCCAAGAAGCCAAAACGCTCCTGCAGAAACTGGGCATTCCCCAACACCTCCTCCACACCGAAGCACCGGAGGCAGCACAGCGACCAACCCACGGCTGGAACCCGGAAACTACGGCGGAATTTGTACCCAGACAGGCCGCCCAGGGCTTACAAGACAGAGCCAAGACCTGACTTTATGAGAGACAGCCTATCACAGGCCCAGTACTGGACCCACGCACTCTGGCAGCCCGATCCACACAAGGCCCTTAAACCCACATACCCACTCACAAGCTGAGCATATACCGCTCATTAACCTCCCTTAGATTGGAGGAAGGTATCCGCCACGGTTCCCCCCCCCTTATGAATATAATTATTTATTTTTTTATTTTTTTCTCGTTCACACTATATACATATATATTGTCTCCCCCGTAGGTATGCAACATCGCTCCTACTACTGGCAACTCCGATCCAGCACAACACCTTGCACAACAGCATCCACACAGGGGAATTGCTCGCGGTGCACTCTCACTTTTCTTTACTCTCTCCATTCTATATGTGCAACTAGTAACAGTGACCTAGCAGGGTCACCGGGCCCGGTGGCTTTCTCAGCTACGAGTCACCACTTTTTATCTTCATGGGATTTATGGGCCCTATCCCAAGCAGATTACTCTAGCATGTTCACATAACTTACACTATGTAAGCAGTTTATTTGGGTACTTACAGTTTAGCCTGATACAGTTAGCTATGAGATAGAATCAGCTGTTAGACCACATACTATTACTTACCTAACCTATGCCTACCTATAAAAATTGTACACAATCCTGCAGCCATAATACTTTTTGACATGGCCTTCGCTTTTTGTATTTGTCATATTGCCTGTGACCTTTCATATTTACTCTTGAGCCCTATATCAATGAAGGCATATTGTGGTTCATCTCTCTAACAATACCAGTCTACTTAGCTTGCCTAAGCTACCCTCTGCAGGACTTCCTAGTCCATGAATATAGTAACGTAAGCTTGAACAACTAACCTGCAATGTTCTCTAACACCATTATTGCCTATCTTACGCTAATCCAGTTTCTATTGTTTACCAACAATCAACCTAGATATAACTCGTTGTTAAGAGTTTAAAAATTTTTAAAAAATGTGCAAAGTTTTTTCCACTACCTAACTAACGTAAACCTTTGTTTAACTCTGCATACTCTGGTTATTGTGGCACGGTGCGCTTTATGTGAAATTCCATGCACAAATAAAATAAAGAATAAAAAAGAAATTTTGGGGCCCCTGACACAACTCAAGGTCTGGGCCCCCCGGTGCCTGCACCCGAGTCCGCCCAAAGTGCTGCCCCCCCCCGAGTCCGCTCACAGGGATGCAGTGTCTGCAGGACCGGTGCAAGGATTTTTGCCGCCCTAGGCAAAAGTAAAGTTTGCCGCCCCCCCATGTGACATCACAATGCCCCACCCATATGATCTGCCATGTTAACTAACACCAGTGCTGCAGTGTTTGCATTAAAAGGCCTGCAGGGACAGGCTAGACACCAGAACCACTACATTAAGCTGCAGTGGTTCTGGGGACTGTAGTGTCCCTTTAATGTGAGGTAAATTAGAGATTAGTGCTACGAATAATATACTAGATTGCCTACTTACAACCAGATGAGGATGATGATGGGCTCTGGCTGCCGTCTGGCTCCACTGGTCTGGTGTACAACAGGCTCTCTGGAGGCGGTTTGTAACTGTGGTCACAAAAATCACTGTTCTGGGAGAACGGGAAGCAGCTCCATTTTTTGAGGGCCCTTTACACAGCTCAAGGTCTGGTTCCCAGGGTCCACCTTCATGTTCCACCAATGAGTTTGTTCACAGGGAGTGGAGTGTGTGTGTGGGGGATGTCCTGATGTGTGTAAAGAATGCATTGTGTGAATCTGTGTTTGTATGTGCTGCAAGATGAGTTTGTGTATGTATGGGATGCAGTGTGTGTGTGTAAGGGGTGCATTGTGTGTTGCTGTGTGTAAGGGATGCATTGCTTGTGTACGTGTGTCTGTGTGTAATGCATTGTGTGTTTTTCTGTGTGCAAGGTGTGCATTGTGTGTGATGGATGTCAATCTCTCCCCCTCCCCCCGTCAATTTCCTTCTCCCCTCCCTCCCTCTCTCCAATTTCCTTCTTCTCCCCCTCCCTCCCTCTCTCCAATTTCCTTCTTCCCCCCTCCAATTTCCTTCTTCTCCCTCTCATTTCCTTCTCTCCCCCTCCAATTTCCTTCCCCTCCTCCCGTCCCTCAAATTTCCTTCCTCTCCCCGTCCCTCAAATTTAATTCCTTTCCCCTCTCCCCCTCAAATTTCCTTCCTCTCCCCCTCCCTCAAATTTAATTCCTTTCCCCCCTCCCCCTCAAATTTAATTCCTCTCCTCCCCTCAAATTTCATTCCTGTCCCCCTCCCCCTCGAATTTCATTCCTGCCCCCCCTCCCTCAAATTTAATTTCTTCCCTCCCTCCCTCAAATTTCATTCCTCCCCATTTCATTCTTTCCCCCTCCCTTTTCGATTTCCTCCCCCCCCCCTCCCATTTCCCGATTTCATTTCACCCCCATCTTCCCATTTCATTTCCTTCTCCCCCTTCCATTTCATTCCTTCCCACCCCCTTTCCTTCTCCCCACCTACCATCTCCCATTTCATTCCTTCACCCCTCAATCCTTCTCCCCCCCCTCCCATCTCCCATTCGTTCCTCCCCCCTCCCATTTCATTCCCTCCCCCCCTCCCATCTCCATTTCATTTCCTCCCCATCTTTTATTTCATTCCTTCTCCCCCTTCCCATTTCATTTCAGCTTCCCACCCCTTTCCTTCTCCCCTCCATCCCATTTTCATTCCTTCCACCCCAATCCTTCTCCCCCTCCCATCTCCCATTTCTTCCTTCCACCCCAATCCTTCTCCCCCCCTCCCATCTCCCATTTCATTCCTTCCACTTCCCAATCCTTCTCCCCCCTCCCATCTCCCATTTCCATTCCTTCCACCCCCAATCCTTCTCCCCCCTCCCATTTCATTCCTTCCACCCCCCCAATCCTTCTCCCATTTCATTCCTCCCCCCACCTGTGTCTGTTAGTGTGTGTGTGGATGTCTGTTAGTGTGTGTGTATGGATGTCTGTTAGTGTGTGTCTGTTAGTGTGTGTCTGTTAGTGTGTGTCTGTTAGTGTGTGTCAGTGTGTGTCTGTTAGTGTGTGTCTGTTAGTGTGTGCCTGTGAGTGACTGTGTTTCTGTTAGTGACTGTGTGTTTGTGTGTTTCTGTTAGTGACTGTGTGTTTCTGTTAGTGACTGTGTGTTTCTGTTAGTGACTGTGTGTTTCTGTTAGCTAGTGAATGCGTATCTGTCAGTGAATGTGTGTGTGTGTATTTAGAAGGCGGAGCAGGGGGGAAGGTTGGGTGGCGGTTGCGCGGGTGGGGGTGGCGCGGGGGGGTGCCTGAGTTTTGTCCTGCCTAGGGCAGCACAAAACCAGGATACACCACTGGTCATGCCCTGATGGCGGCCCTGATGTTGACAGAACATCTTAGGATGCACATTAACCTGGGGCAATTAGGGTACCATGACAACTTAATTGCATCAACCAAATGATTTAACCCAAAAGTCTCCCAGTCGTTCTGCCCCTGCACTTCCTCTGAATGTCTGAGACTTCAATTACAAAGCTCTCAGCCTATCATTAGTTCCCCATTGAGAAAAGTGAGAGCTATAGATACATACTTTTTTCTCAGTCAGTCTAAAGCTTCGGAATGGAAGCCTTTATACATTCAGAGGAAGTGCAGAGGCAGAGTGATCGGGTGCCGGCTTGCAAACTTTGAGGTTAAACCATTCTTTAACTGTTTAACCCCTGCGGTAAGACACTATAACAACTGCATTTAGAGGAAGTCGTTATTATGCCTGGGGTGGTCCTTCAACAAAACAATTTTAATTTAGGGGTGGGTGGTTAAGAGTGGGATTGGGTGAGATATGCTTATGCTAAATTACATTGTATCAGTAACACTTTCAATATAGCCCTCAACACTTTGTTTATTTAAAATTTTAACATTATTTTGGATATGCCGAGGTCAGGGAACACAGAAAGGGACGCAGCGATGAGGAAAGCCAGGAGTCAGGATACCAGAATATAGAGAAGTCAATAAACAAAGCCAAAGTCAAAAAACAGGTAGAAAACTATAAACAGGAACGCGCTCTGGGACAACCACAAGGGAAACCACGACAGGGCACTGAGCAGGATGAGAACTGGGCCTAAATACCCCTCCTCTAGATCTGATAGGCTGTAACCGGCCTTTGACCCCAAAGTCAGTTACCAGGTTTCCATTTGCATAATTGCTGCTCAGCATTAACCCTTCTGTGGATTAGGTTGCTGCTCGGCACAACTTTTCCTGTGTGGACAGTAAATGTAATTAACCACATTTATATAAGCAGATGACTACGTGACAGATGGTTACCTAAGTGTCTTGAAGCAGCTGAGTCTTATTTATTTATTACTTCTTTGTATAATTTCATGCTTATTGTAGCGAACCATGGGTAACCTGACTGGTTACCTCCGCTAATTCATTCTCTCAACCAATCTGGAACCATTAAAACAAGCAGATATCCATTTCCCCAGTAACCAGATGAAACATAGTTCTGGAAGTCAACTGACTTATTTCAGGCCACACACGGCTTTTATGCACAGACCCCTACATGATAACACAGAGTTTTCATTCCCAGAATCCTTCGTGCCCAAAAGATAATTGCATGAGAAAAAACTATGATTTAATTATCTCTCGGGTACAAAAAATCTATACAAAATATACAGTTCCCCAAAAGTACCCCCACCATAACTAGGAACCCCACAAAAGTTATATCCCTGGATAGCCCCGATCTGAGTGTATAACATATCCAAAGATCACTCAGATCGATATGGTGGAACTGGAATGCCAAAGTTTTGACCGGCCGGTCTGTGTTTGGGGGTTTCTGTGCGAACACCATGCAAGGGATTCTCTTAATTTCAGGGTATGAATGCTCCTTCTGTTCGGTAGTTCCTATCTCCCAAACGTTGTTCGCATAGTTGGTCGGGAAGTAGAACGGGCAGCAGTCTAACCCCTTTACCGGGGTTCATTCAAGTGCTTTGCCGAAAAGAGTTCCAGGCACTCGATGACTAAGTACTGCTGCCCACGTTCGGGTGACAAAATGACCGCCACTCTTTTGTTGATCACTTGCATCCGGTTATATGAAATGGTGGCCACCCCGGGGAAGCATTAATTAATTACTTTCTTTGTGGTTTCGCACTTAAGTTACTAGGTGAGAACATTCTAATGGGGTACCAGGGTGGCGCTTGTTCGGGAGTTGAATGCAAAGTGTTTGTATACTATAACTCCGGAACAGAAAAATATAAAACACACAAATCAATACGAATTTAACAGTAGATTCCCCACACCTATAAGTATGATATTTACCTGCTTTTGTATTTTTGCACCAAACTTGTGTGATCCTGCCATCGGCTATGGAACCAAAGAAAATCTGGATAGGGATGCCCACCTTACAAGCAAATCCCAACCTCACTTATGAGGCATACATTAAACCAGAGGTAGGCAACCTTTTGGTAGTGTTGTGCCAAAGTCTCCCTATTAAGGGTTAATAAATGTATAGGGGTGTATATAAAAAAAAAACATGCCCTCTTCTGTCTCATTAGAGATGTTTTTGCCAGAAGCTCAAGGAAGCAAGGTGAATGGTTAGAGTTAGGACCCACCTAGGGGGGTCTGCCTCTCATGGCCATTAGAGGTAACTAAAAACCTCCATTTGTTTAAAAATACATCGGGATTAAGGAGAGAGCGCAGGTAACTTGTTTTTCTTTGGTTTTAACCTTTTGGTAGTGTTGTGCCAAAGTAAACATTTGAAGTCTCTAAGGATGCTAGCCCTATTTCTTTAAGGTCACATTTCTGTATGTTGAGAAATACAGCTTCTGTTGTTTCTTGCATTGTGTGTGTGAAATGGTTTACTTGTAGGGCTTTGTGTGTGAATGTGGGCTGTTTGTGGTATTGTGTACCTGCGGGAGTTGTTTGAATGAGTTTTTAAATGATATGGTGTTTGTGGGCTTCCAGATGTGTTAGGTATGTATATGCCATGTTTGTGGTATTAATGTGTATGGGGATGTCTCTTGTATTATACAAATGTTGTGGACAATATTTATGTTTGTGGGGCTCTCTATGGTGTTTTGCATGTACTTGGACTGCTCATGATACTTGTGTCTGTGTATTTATGTGGGCTGCCCTATGTGTGAAGTATGTGTATGGGCTGTTTATGTTATGCATATGTGTGGCATGTCTGTGTTTTTTGTGTGATAAGGTTGTCTGTGGCAAGTTTTTGTATGTGAGTTGCTTTTAGTATTTATTTTTGGAACGGACTGTGGTGTTGCATGTATATGAGGGCTTTATGTGCATTGTGTGTTTCTGTGCCCTGCATAGTGTGTTATGTATGTAAGTGTTAGCTCTCTGGTATTTTTAGTGTATGTACTGTGTGTGATGTTAAGCATCTGCATGTGGGCCGCTTATGGTATTTGTGTGCGTGGTGGGGGCTATATGTAGTGTTGTGTAATTAGTGTATTTGTGATATTGCGTGTTGTGATCCTTGTCAGCAGGTAGCACGGTCCTCTAGGGCAAAAACATGCACAGTCCTTGTAATTCATATACTCCAGGCACTTTATTTGTAAGTTCACACAGGATACAGCAGTAAAATGAAAAACATAAATGTAACAGAAAACCCTATAAACAAAAACCTAGCTCGGTCTGAGCACTAACTCACTTTAGGTTCCCTATCTCTCAGGGTTAAACTAAACAAAACAATATTGCACCAACCTTATTAGAGAGCAACACTCTGCTATCTAACCTGTTGCTTTCCTTTCTGCACTCCCAGTGCTCCAAGCCAGCCTTGCCCTGACTGCTTTGCTTTCTGCACTCCCTGTGCTCCAAGCCAGCCTTGCCCTGACTGCTTTCCTTTCTGCACTCCCAGTGCTCCAAGCCAGTCTTCTTGACTATCTGGAGAGAACAGCCTCTCTCTCCTACCTGCTTCCTGGGAGGAAGCCAGCAATCCCTCTCTTTTTTCCTGCCTAGCCGGGAGGAGTTTATTCCCACTGCAACAGCTGATTACCTGCAGCTGAGCAGTGGGTTGGAGACAGTCCAAAAAACCCTGGCTTGGATCTAGGTCTCCCCAGAACACCACTAAACTGTGGAGTGGAGCATTGGCCCACCCTTCTCTCCAAATGCTCCACCCCAGGGGCCCATAACTAAGCAAAGCTTTGTGTTGTGCAACACAAACTACACATACTTCCCCTGGGGTTAAAAGGCCTATCTGCCTTCACTTTATCACATATCCTCCCCCCCAGCTCAGACCCATCGGGTCGAGCGACCTTAGAACACAAACCATGAACAATCACGTCACCTAGGGCTGTACCAGCCCTGACTTGCTCCTCAGTTACAGGAAGTGGCCTATTGCAGATGGCTGCTACCTTGTTCCCTTGTAGTTTAAGGAACCCCCACCCAAGTGGATAACCCAAATAGTTAGCTGCCTCAAATCCTAGATAACACTTAGTGTTAGCGGTCAGACCGGCAGCCCTTACATTATTCACAAATAACTGGACCTTCATCAGGTGTGCTTCAAAGTCCACCCTGTGAATCGCCACATCACCAAGGTAGGCAGCGGCATTCTTTCCGTGGGGCCAAAGTATCCTATTCATATGCGGAAAGGGGGCTGGTGCACTATGCAACCTGAATGGCAGTACTTTATGTTGCCATAACCCCTTGGGAGTAGAAAACGCTGTCCTTCCCTTTGCTGTCTCTGTCAGGGGAACCTGCCAATACCTTATGACCAGGTCCAAGGTACTCAGAAACCTGGCCTTACTTATACGCTCTTGTGTTTGAGCTACATGTACTACAGGGCATTTAACTTTTACTACCTCTGTGGCAAACTCTACCTCTGCCATGGGGTATGTGCGGGTGTCACCATGTGTACCCACAATATCAATCACTTGTCTTATATCACATTTTTCTGGCTGGAGCAGAACATTGTTCAAAGTAGCCTCACTCCCTGAATTAATTAGAGCTTGTGCACTCTTCCCTACCACCATCACCACTTTTAGCTGTGCTGTAACACCACCACCAGTCACCATACACATCTTTAAGCATGTCAATACTATCCTATGTAGAGCCCTTATTCCTACGTCACATTGTATTCGCTCTTCACTCTCAGGACAGTTATATGCAATATGTCCTTGCATGTGGCAGTTGAAGCATCTGAGTTTCTCAGTCTGGTCTCGTAGCTGTAATGGGACTTTTGGGTACGTTCTACCATCATAGTTATATTGTCCCAAACTCAGTATCAGGTTTTGTTCTTTCTTTCCAGTTTCCCCGCTTATTTGGTTGCTAGCAGATCTAGGCTGAGGCTCAATACTGTGTGGCTCCTTAGCAGCCAAGTTCCCCTCAATCATCATCCGCTTCCACAGCAGCTTCTGGTTTGATAATCTTTCAATGTCCGAGTTACTTCCCAATGCAAACTTTACAAAGGCTTTGCGTGTAACTACCTTTTCTATATCATTTATACGTATATCACTTATGATTCCTTCATGAGCTGAAGTGTCTGGGTGCTCAACCTCTTCAAGACCTGGTTCTGTCACCAGCTCATCCATCATCAGTTCTGCGAATTCCCGGGAGCCTTCTTTGCTCCCTACAGCTAATGCAGCAGGTCTCATCTCTATAGCCTCAGACGGTTGGCCAGGGAGGCTGTCTAGAGCACCCTCCTCCTGCATGAATGTAGTCTTTGATCCCAGCTCCATCCCATCATGCTCAGCCTGGACTGGTATGGAGCGCTGTTCTTCTGCCTGAGGTCCAGACTCCCGGCTTAGTTCATCTTTCCTTTGCCTGGTTTCCTCCCCAGGGGTATCCTCTGCTTGCTTGGCCTTGAGTGGCCACCTCTCAATGCCAGCAATGCTTTCCTCTGGGCTGTCTGGCGGTCTCCCTGCTCCCTCCAGAGACGCAGTCATGGCCTCTCGCTGAGTCATGACAGCCCCGGTATCAAACAGCCGGTCAGGTATTCCGAGTCCCGCCTTTAATTCCATGACTGTGTTCCCAGAATCTGGCAGCTGTTCCAGGTAGTCAGTGCGCCCAGGCCTTGTAGCAGTAGTCTTTGCCAGCAGATCTAGTTCTACGGCTCCTGGACAATCATTCAAAGTCTTTGTAACAATACCAGGTGTCTCTGAAATATTTTGTTCTGCTACGCCAATGTCATCTACTTTGTCACTTCCGCCTTGGTCGGGCTTAGATGCGGACGTGCCTATCTTATCACCACAGCTTGGTTCTGTAACTGTCGCTCTCTCTTGGCTTAGATCAGAAGCGGCTACTTTGCCTTTCTTGTTTTGACTTCGTTTTGCCACAACTTCTCGGCCTTGCTTTTCTCTGCCAAACTGTTCAACAGCTGGTCGACATTCTTGGGTAGCCTCAGCTACTAAACAGTGCACCGCATTGCTATACTCAACTGGGGTGCTTTGCTTCTCTCTGTTAAGCTCAGCTCCTTTACTGTTGTCTTCTCTGACTCCCCAAGTCAGTCTGCTTTTCATGCCTTTGACTTGTTCACTTGGGTGTACATCAGGGGCTTCTGCTTCATTTTTCTTTCCCTGGCTGTATTCACTAGCTTTACTTACACCTTCTGGGTGTTTTTTGCTTACCACCAACTCTTTTCCAAAGACCTCTTTATCTGTTGTGATGCCATACAGAGCAAGTTTGAGGCTTTCATGTGAAGCTGCAACGTTTTGATTTTCAAATAAACACTTGTCAACTTCAGTAATCAGTTTGTCTCGTTCTCCCTTCTGATTCCTCTGACCTCTCTTACTTTGGCGCATGTCATCACTGTCACCATCACTGCCTCTTGACAATTCCGGGTTTTCCTTTAGATTTGCTGGTCTCATTACTACCTTTTTCTCTTTTGCTTTTTGTTCCTTGGATGATCCAACTGCCTTTTCACCATCTTCCACATTATCACTGCTTTCAGGATCAATTTTATCCTTCTTGCCTTTTAATTCCGGTTCTCTCTCTTCTGTGTGTTTCTCAACATCACGCTTTGTTGCCTCCATGCTTTTCAGCTTGCGAAAGACTTCTTCTACTGCCTCTGTCATCTCATGCAGGATGTCAGTAGCTTGGATACGGGGTCCCTTGTCCCCACTCTCCCTGCAGGGGGCAATCTGCAAAACCTCAGTAAGTGCAGCTCTGTGCTCCTGCTGAGCGTCCCTCAGGTTCTTAATCTGTGCAGCCAGGAAATTGTTGGTGTTTTGTTGTATAGCAGTTGCCTCTTGTTGTACAGTGGTTGCCTGTACCAGAGCCTTCAGCAGGTCCTCCATTATAGCACCAAGCAGGTAACAGTCTTAAAAGGTACAGTGCTACTAATTTTTTTTTTAATTTTTAAAAAAAAAAATTTAAACAGGTCTGCAAATAAAAGTCCTCAAGCAGACTACCAGATGACTGGCACACCCACAGACCCTCACTGTGCTACTGTGCCCGCATTCTCCACCATATTGTGATCCTTGTCAGCAGGTAGCACGGTCCTCTAGGGCAAAAACATGCACAGTCCTTGTAATTCATATACTCCAGGCACTTTATTTGTAAGTTCACACAGGATACAGCAGTAAAATGAAAACATAAATGTAACAGAAAACCCTATAAACAAAAACCTAGCTCGGTCTGAGCACTAACTCACTTTAGGTTCCCTATCTCTCAGGGTTAAACTAAACACAATATTGCACCAACCTTATTAGAGAGCAACGCTCTGCTATCTAACCTGTTGCTTTCCTTTCTGCACTCCCAGTGCTCCAAGCCAGTCTTCTTGACTATCTGGAGAGAACAGCCTCTCTCTCCTACCTGCTTCCTGGGAGGAAGCCAGCAATCCCTCTCTTTTTCCTGCCTAGCAGGGAGGAGTTTATTACTACTGCAATAGCTCATTAACTGCACCTGAGCAGTGGGTTGGAGACGATCCAAAAAACCCTGGCCTGGATCTAGGTCTCCCCAGAACACCACTAAACTGTGGAGTGGAGCATTGGCCCACCCTTCTCTCCAAATGCTCCACCCCAGGGGCCCATAACTAAGCAAAGCTTTGTGTTGTGCAACACAGAAACTACACATACTTCCCCTGGGGTTAAAAGGCCTATCTGCCTTCACTTTATCACAGTGCGTATGTGGTTTGTCTATGATGTTAAGTGTGTGCACGTAGGTTGTTTGTAGTATTTCGATGTGTGGCAGGGGCTATATATGGTTTTGTGTCTCAATATGTGAGCTGTCTGTAGTGTTGTGTATATATTGTGTGTGTGTGAGGTGTCTTCAGGGGTGTTATATACTAAAATAAATGTATTAAAACCTTATTTCTGCTTCCCTCTTGCATACATCTGGCCAGGCAGGGGACATGAGTCCTCATTAATTCCTGATGCTCTGGTGTTGGAACTTGGAGTCTGCACCTTCTATATGTGTAAATCCCTTCTGCCTCAGTCTCTAGTCTGGTGGTTCACCAGTGACAACATTGCAACGGTAACCCATGGCAAAGCTCTGAATCACTGAGTATTAATGATGGAGAGCCCCTGTGCTGTCTGCACACACTGGAGATACAGACCACAGGCTCGCATGCACTCCTGGATAAGGGGCAATCTGGGCCGGCTTGGGAAATTCTCTCTTAAACTTGCCCAATTGGGTTAGCAGCCTTGTGTACCACACAACGGAACATGCATGCCATAGGTTATCAACCCTTTTATTAAACAATGCAGTTTGCTACAGCCAAAATTATAAATTATCATTAGGGAGTCTATTAGAAGAATTCTTAGCTTCATTTGTTACCCCTCCCTCCCCCCTCCCCTATCCTCCACCCCCTCATACCTCCCAGTTCCTACACCCATGGCTCCTTCAAATTAAATTGTATTATGGAGGAGATTTTTCAAGGTAAAACAGGTGATAGTCTGGGGAAAAGTGCTACTTACCGAGCAATTAAAGAACCACTAGAAAGTCTATCAACATTAGCACTTAGCAACCAAAATAGCACCTATTTTACCTTTTTAAAGCTCCCTTATTATCTCCATTTTGTTTTCTGACCTTTTCTCTGTCCTATTCTGTGTCCATCTCTAGTGGAAATTATAGCCTTTTGACAAAGGGCTATTATGGTACCAAAGCATGAATAGGCAAATGACAAAAGCTTGCATATTACTAGGCCGCATATATTGATGTGTACAATACAAATTGCTGCTATTTGTTTTATTTTCCCATGGTTCATTCAGGCTAGAATTCAAGGAAACGGTGCCTGCACACTCCTATAAATAGATTCCTTAAATCATGCCAAGTTATTTCGTGCCATTATTCTGCCATATTCATTGCTCTAATGACTAGCTGCTATGACTTGATGTCATTTATAACCTGACTGAAAAAAAACCATCACAATGTTTAGTAATAATTCATGCTGTGTACTGAATAAAATTCCATAAAAGGAGCCTAGCAAATTACTACATTCTGCATCCGTGAGCAACGCATATGTAAATCTAATATAAATAATGCATTCAGCTAACATACAATTTTGTGTCTGCATTTAATAAAAGTTGTGGTAGAGAAACTGTCGTCCTTTTAGACAGTCCTGATGAAAGTCCTAATATGAAGACTGAAACGTTGCTCTGTCATTGTCTATCTATCTATCTATCTATCTATCTATCTTTCCATCCACTGTCTATCTATCTGGCTTTCCATCCATTATCTATCTATCTTTCCATACACTATCTATCTATCTATCTTTCCATCCATTATCTATCTATCTATCTATCTATCTATCCATCCACTATCTATCTATCTATCTATAAATCTATCTATCCATCTATCTATCTATCTATCTATCTATCTATCTATCTATCTATCTATGTTTCCATACACTATCTATCTATCTATCTATCTATCTTTCCATCCATTATCTATCTATCTATCTATCTATCCATCCATTATCTATCTATCTATCTATAAATCTATCTATCCATCTATCTATCTATCTATCTATCTATCCATTATCAATTTGTCTGTCTGTCTGTCTGTCTATGTTATCCTACACATAATCACATAAGATAGCTTGAGTTGACTTGCTGCTATGAAATGAGATAATATACGTGAAATGTGGTGGAAATTCCATCAGTCATGATATGGTCTTTTATTCACAAACTTCAAATCCATTTGTTACTCAATTAAATATCACTCTGTCCATTTGTAATTAAATGTGGAAATTATACATGGGGATTTAGCAGGTTACGCAGGAAAATTATAGGTTTTGGTATTTCAGCAATCCTTTCATGTTATATAGCAGATGACGACTGTGAATGCAGTAAAACGTTAAACTTCTTGGAAGTGTACAATTGGATTTCTTTATGACGAGCAATTCCAAGATGGTTCAGTTTATCCACTAAACATTGAATTAAAAGAAAAAAATGAATTGCGAAATCCACACCAAAATAGCAAAGCTGTAATTATGGTTGAAATTTGGTACATTTAGCCTAAATTTTGCAATTTTGTTTTACAACATTTCATAATTTAGTGATTAAATTCCAGTATTCTAAAAGTTTAGCAACCATTGTGAACATTCTTTTAGTTTCCATGGTGATTGCCCTACTCTTAGAATTTGTGGAACCATTGCTCTTTTCAAATAACCTCCAATTTATTATGCACACAGTGAATCTCTAAAAAACATGAAAACAATAACTTTGAAGGACCATGTTATTAGCACTACAATATAATATCGGTATAGTTCAATTGTTTTTAATAATTTTATAATTTATACTAAATATATTTATACTGTTAATCCCTCTTATATATCAGAGGCAGCAGGATTCCCAGTTTGGATGGCCCACTTACAGTAGCACTCAATAGCTTTTATTTGCTAACTAACCTATTATATGAAGTACTAGCCCAAACACAGGAGCTCGCAACGGGTGTCCTCTCTACCCCTATTTCCATTTCTATGAGCATTTTGCAAAAATTTGAGCTACCTTGTCATGTTTTTGAAAACGCAAAACATATTATCAGCTCTGCATACACTTGCTTATTTATATTTTGCACCTCATGTTTTTCAGATTGTATTTTTTAGTGAAGTTTAGATGATATTTTTCTTTGGGTGCATATGTGAATGTAATGTTTTTCAGTTGCCTTCAACTCAAGTCATAAAATAACATTTAAAATCATGTTTAAAAAATGTTTTGTCTCCACCTAGTTATCACAAAATGTAGGAGTCTTCTTTGAAAATGTATCAGTTTATCATGATTCAAAATTGGTAACAGTTTATTAATTATCCCTGTTATTTTATTTCTATTTCACTTATCAGACTCAATGTTGCTTTGAATAGTTAATGAACCAAGCCCATTGAAGAATGTATTATTGCACACACAGCTGTAGACATTTTACAATACAATTGATCATGTATTGATAATTCTCTAAATTGAATATTGTATTGAAAATTTTATTTGTATCTGTATTGATCATCCTATTGTCTTACGAATTAATAACACACACAAAAAGATACACAACTTCTTTTGAAGTGTTCTTCAAAAATATTGAAATTTGAAAAATTATCATAATTACAATGTATAATGTTTCTATTCTTGGTGGATAGTTCTGCAAATTGCCATCGAATTCTTAATATATGCAAAGCAATATCTTGTTCCTCTACCTAGTATGATTTGGACTTGGTGACAAGACAAGGAGTCAGGAAGACAGGTTTCTCGTGGGCTATTTATCATTGTGACTTTTAACAACATTCGGAGAGTCTCGAATTACTTATTCTGATTCAAATATAATAAACTTGTTAATCATTTTTCTTGTACTTGACAAAAACATTATTCACCAGAAAGATTTCCCATTATGCTATACCTGAAAGTTTTCATTTTTGCTAAAAACAGGGGAAAATGATGACTTGGATCACAGAAACAGATATGCAATGCTTTATAATATTCCATTGACGCTTATTAAATCCCATACTGCACTTGGTGGAAAGTGTTTATTTGAATAGTAGAAGATGAATATTTGAGCAGTACATGACTTTATCAAACATACAATTTAAATGATGATTAAACCATTGTCTTTAATCCTTTGTATTTCAGAGTACTGAATGTTCCATTGCTTAGAAATACTATCAAACTTATTAACGCATATAAAGAAGATTCTAGTTCAGTTTTTCACACCCAATCCAAAAGCTAGTACAGGATTTAGGGATTTCAAATTTTATTCCAATACTTCTATCACTAAAAATAGACTGGTGGGATTCCCTTATAAGTAGTTAGGAACTACTGGTCTACTATTGCATTAGGGTGTGCACCCTGTGAAGAAAATAGACTTTTGTTTAACATTTTCTTCTTTGTTCGGTCTTTTTCCTACAAGTATTGCATGTGTATTGAATATATTGGTTCGGTAGTTTGAAACTACCGAACACCGACCACCCTCCTGGCTCATTAACTACAAAGGAACCATCTATTAAGTACTCCCTGGACGGCCGCTGTTCGTATAGCCGAACGCCACGTGGAATAGAAAACGGCGACAATTCTTGTTCACACGAGGGGAGTCAGCGGGACTTGGTCGTCGAGTGTCTGGAACTAAAATCGGACACTCGACTTCCCGAACCACCGCTGAAACTACTGAACGCCTGCTTCCTTTAGTTACCGAACAGCCAGGAGAGCGCCATTCGGTAGTTCTGTGCGAACGGACAAGGGGAGCAATCGCTCCTATGAGCCAGGAGGATCCATTCGGGACTTTGAATTGACCGACCGCACACGCTGAATTCGTGGAACTGTTTTGGGCAGGAGCCGCGTGTGTGGTCGGTAAAATGTATAGATTTAATTATTTTAGATATTTTATCAATTACTTTATAATAAAGAATTTTATTTGGCATAAGACACTTTATTGCCATTTTTCTTTATTTTCTTTATTTTAATTTATTTTAATTTTGCACCTGACCTATATCCACAAGGAGCCTAAAGAATGGTGGGGATTATACCACCCAAACGTCTACACCGAGCAGTATGAGTCTGCTCTAGAGAATGTAAGTTATTTACTTTATATTCTTACGTTTAATCATATACAGAGAGCACTATATTCTCATTCTCTCATTTTGGGTCGAATAATATTAATTTGAACAACGAATCTGGGCCAGAAACCCTCCAATCAAACAGTATTCCTGCATATCCTTGAGTGGGGATCATTCCACTTCACATGCATAATATCAGAGCTATAATCTAGCTCTGAAAAGTGTGAGTACAGCTATTTTCATTATTCTAGAATTTCATTTTCATTGATATACTGTACCATTGGAGTTCCTGTTTCTGTTTCCCTTTCATATATTCTCCACTGGATCCGAGCCTACCATTGTGAAGATTCTACACCGCCAGACGTCCCAAGACTTTTTGTCTTCCCATAAGAACCTATTATTACGGACTCTTGATAAGTGTTTTGGACTTTTTCTTATTGTTTAATTTTATATTCTACATTTTATACTCTATATTATTTTATATTCTGCATATGCTTTATTATAATTTTTAGGCGCACTCTTATTCTTTTTACTTGTTTTTAAATTAGCAATGAGAATCTGTGGGATGTGGTGGAACAACAAATCCAATTCATTGAGTCTCCACCTCGCAACTTGCAGGACTTTAAGGAGCTGCTGCTAATGTCTTGGTTCCAAACACCACGGGACACATTCAGAGGAGTCCATGCCTTGACGCATCAGAGCGGTTTTGGCAGCACTGGGGGGACCTACATGATATTAGGCAATTAGATTTAATGTTCTGGCTGATCAGGGTAAATATTATGTATATATTTTGCAGTACATAGATTGTCCCATTTTTGCACCCTTTTGGTTCATGTGAATTATTTTTCATAACATTTTTTTCGTTGCTGGAATTCTGCCAACCCAAACTGACATATGGACGAAAATTATGGCCAAAACAATGCTTTTTCAGAAGAAAGTGGTTCAAGCCAAAACTAATTTTCTCACCATGCACACATCTTATTAACTTTGACACTGTGGTACGACGGATACTACTCTTGACACAATAAGCAATGTATTCACATCTGAATTGCCCTTTTAGTTTGGGGAAAACCCTAAGAATATGTAGTTTAAGCCAAGAACAGAGTGTAAGAATCACCTAATGAGATTGGATACAAGCTTAGTAGTTTGTTAGGTCTACTAAGGAAGTCCCAAACAAATTTTTCCTGACCAGAGCCATTATAGAGCCATTACAGAGCCATTACAGAGGGAGACTGTAACGTTAACATATTAGATGTAGTGCACTCACAGGGGATGTCTAGAACTGACATGCCCCTGCATTAGACAACTGTTTCTGAGTAGGAACAATACTTAGTGTTACCTGTCAAAATTTCACAAGAAATTTACTTTCTCATCGTGGGTCTGAATGGAGTCTCTGTTGCTTATCATCTCTAGAGGATCACCATCTGTTCCCCATTGAGGTGGCCTATGGAACACTAAACAGTCACCTTGACTGTATCTCATATACACTAAAGACCTGCCCGGTATGTAGGTATGAAAAGGTATCTAATACAAACTATCAGGCAAAGAGAAACTGAGAAAAGATATGAAATAAACACAAAGGTAAGGTAAGAGTTTGTCACTGGTGACGATACAGTCACCTGAAGCCAGTTAAATCTTAACTTGCTAACCTGACCAATAAGATGGTGTCAAAGTATCTTCCACATCAGATTTTATGCTTTGTAAGTTTATTGCCTTAGTCCTCTCTCCCATAAGAAAATTCAGGCCCATCCAAAATGTACTGGTGTCTGGAGGTGAAAGTTCTCCACGCACATAATCTACCAATGGATCAGTGGGGCCAGTGCTGCCTTGAGAAGACAGGGATAAGGTATGTGGTTCCATTGAGTAATTGTTTGCTGAGTGTCTGTTTTTTCTTATATTTTGAGATGATTACTTTCATCAAATGGATGGGTGTGGTTTTTGGTATCAGAGGCATACATACAATGTTGTCCATTATGTAATGCAGCTCTCCAGCAGCAAGCCCGGGCTTGGCATTCCCACCAAATATAAAGTGAAGGTCCAACTAGTACCTAACAAAGCCAACATTCTTCAAAGTAGTTCAGGAGACAAACGCAAAGTATTTGTGAAGTTCTATACATATCACCACCAGTAATCTTAATGAGTTATCGTGTTAGTGTCTCTCAGAAAATGTGCACCCAATCGCCTTTCTTTCAGCATACCAGTGACAAAAACATAAATAATTATAAAAATATTAATAAAATGACCTATTAGTAATGTTCCTACCATTGCATAATTATAGTAAATATTACTAACACATTTTATAGAAAATGAGGTCATGATAAGCGAAATCCTCTGTTGCTGGTTCATTGATACCTGATGAGAACATGAGCAGCAAGGGGATTTTCAATGTAATAAACGGAATTAATAGCTTTTAGTGAAACAAGTAACTACTTACAAATTACAATGTCCTTTTGTTTTTTGATTTTATAACTGACTTCAGATTCTTAATTGTTTTATAACAGTGAGTGCTTACATTTTATGGCTAACTGAATAAGTATGCTATGCTGTCAGTTACTATTCCGATCGTATCACCTCACTTAGTTGGGGCCAAAGAAAGACATATTGTGATTCACATTCCAATCACACAAGACTTCCATCAGATGACATCGCTTATAATGCTAGGAGACAGGTTTCTGCACACCTATTAGCTAAGAGCATAGGATTGAAAAACCTATTTCGAGCTGCTGGTTTGCCATTTAGTTGATGTCTGTCTCATTGTCGACCTAGGAGACTGATATTACTGCGTTATTCTGATCATTCTCCTTTGGAATCTTCTCGTGTGTGGCAACAGTTTAGCACAAGCTTATTGTAACTGTGAATAAACATACATTATTTTAACGGATGTAGGAGAAAATACATTAATAAGATTAAACTATGAGAGGTCTGGGATTAAATGGTGTTCTGCTTTGCTGAAGATTGATATTCTGTTATGATTTAAGATGCAACTAAATTTTTTTTTTTTTTTGTCAATGCCATGAATACACTTGCACATTACTACCTTTTCAATCTTTGTATTAGTAATTTATGGCTAGTAAAGTTTTTGATGATGTGTTATGTATGACCAATGTCCGTTATAGGTCGCTATTGATGTAAATGGCCTGTTTTCATTCAGACGCAGTGTCCTTGACCAGTCAGATATGTGTGATTTTCATTTTCTCTGTTTTCTTAGTTAATATATTTATTTCCTTTGTATGTGTCAGGGTTCTTACATGAGGTTGGAGTTTGTAGCGTAGATATGTTTGCTCACCCTTGTAGATAGACACAGTCCAAGGTGACCAGATAAGAAGTCACCTGGACTGTGAATATGTGTCCGGGGCTGTGCAGGAAAGGTGATTCCAAAGTACCGACAAGGACACAAACAGCAGGATAGTCGAGGGATAGCTGAAGTCAAGGGATGCTAGAGGTCAGAATAAATGAAGACTGAAGCTGGTGTCAATATGGAGTATAAGTTTAAGAGACTGGAATACAGGAACTGAACACATACGCCAGGATCAAAGACTTGATAACGTTCCTAGTGCGAGACAGTGCTTATATACCCAGCTGATGACTGATCTGTCTCAGGTGAAGCATAGGCAATGACCGCAGAAGTCCAGCCCCCCGTGCTCAGACATAGCCAGGTTGAACAGTGCTAGAAATACTCTAAAGAATAGGAACTGTTATAGCAGCAAAGGACACAGGTTCAAATCCCCTTGTTGAGCACCACTGGGGTGGCCATGTCTGGCCGTCTGTAAAGCACGGTGAGAACCGTGACAGTATGTGTTTTTGAAGGTTTTCCAAGAACACTATTTTCTGCAAATATTAGTTGACTAAACCAAGATATTTTTGCTCAGAAACAAAACATAGGTAGTGTTCGGATCATTTAAGACAGGTGAGGATTATTTCATATTCTGTGAACTGTGCAGAACTCAGAAGGATTTATACATTTTAGGCCAAATTAATTAATTATATTCACAAACTTTATTAGTATCTGTGCAGAAACAAAGGATAGAAATTCAAACTCACACTCCCCCAAGCTAAAATAGACCTAACATTATCATCACATAACCAATAAATATATACAAAACAATCCAATCTCTGGCACTCACCATAAAATGAGAAAAAAATCCAATATTACCTGGGTGCTTCCCAGCGCAGATATCTAGAAGGTAAATAAACGGAGCACTCCACAGAATGTTCTTTTCTTAAATACAATATAATGATATCTACTCTAAACGTAATAATAAAAAAAAATTATGAACACAATTGGTAAGAAAACACAGAATTAATAGTTGTAACCTACATTTGATCTAATTACTAAATATAATATGTATAAGTTAGAGAAGATAAATATATTGTCAAGATTAGGATACATGCAAAATGTATTGATTTCCTGATGTTTATAAGTTGAAATTGTATTTATTTTTCAATATAGAGGTAGAAAAAAAAGACAAAAAACAGGTTAAAAGTTGGCATTAGAACAAGCGGTTGAATTATACAACCAAACACAAGTGATAACACATATATAAGCTCAAGATGGGGAGGAAAAGGGAAAGGCAGACTATTGTGGTTATTGGTTCTAGAATTGTGGTTTAAAAAGCACATTAGAGAGAGAAGGGTAAAAAAAACAAAAAAACTATTTTGAAAAAAAAAATCCCAATTCGCAAAT
Source organism: Pelobates cultripes (assembly GCA_933207985.1). Taxonomy (NCBI): domain Eukaryota; kingdom Metazoa; phylum Chordata; class Amphibia; order Anura; family Pelobatidae; genus Pelobates; species Pelobates cultripes. The sequence continues at coordinate 68,578,326 of OW240917.1, read as the reverse complement.
CGACAATCTTTCCTATTTTTGCAAGCCAGTACTGTCATTATTTTATTACTACATTATAAGCATATGTAAATCGAAAAGTTAAAATAATTCCATGCTCTGACCTTTACTCAGTGTGCTACAGCCCTGTCAAGCTATCAATGGGTGGGATGGATAATAGGACAGCAATAGGCAATTCTGGTGCTCAATAGACTCTAATAATATATCTGCTTCAGCAAATATGAGTCAATCAATTGCTAAGTCGGTTAAATTGATTTCTACTGCTTAATCATGGAAATCTAGGCGCCCGGGCAATGTATCTCAGTGCTGGTATATTAGCACAAAATATAATCTATATAATGAAACATTCTGAATAGTATATATAGAGGGAGTAAATACTACTCCCGGGTGTTTTTTGTTTTAAAATGTTTATTTCTAATAAGATATTTAAAAATGTAGAGTGCAGTAAGCTTACAATCATTGGGAAGGTTTATACAGATATTATCAGTACTGGGTAGTTAAGCGTATTGATTATATCAGGAGATATGACACATGTAGCAATGCTCATTAAAATTCTACAGTGCTGCCTGATTATTATTAGTAGATGAGGTGTTTAGAAAGATAATTAAGAATGCATGTAATTATGCACAGATGGGAAGTTGTAGCTAGTTGAGCAGTACTGCATATTTAATACCACTGGGTGGGATTTTTCAGATAGGCTTGTATTATTTATCACTTAGCTTTCAATAAAGCAACAAAAAATGTTACAGTGATGTACAATACAGCACGGCAACTAAGATGTTGACATACAATGAATAACAAAGATATAATATACAGCAAAATCCACACCAACGGAGAAAGTACGGGAGTTTGTCAGTCAAACACATTGCATTATAGTACAAACAGGGCCGGTGCAAGGATTTTTGGGTACATAGGCGAAGATGTATTTTTCCACACCCCACCCACTCCCCCTCCCCAAAATATCTTCACCTATGTGCCTCTTAACCAGCCCCTCTCCCGTCCATTAGTGGTCCCTTTCCTTCCCTGTCCCTTCGTGTTCTTCTAACCTCCCCCTTCTTTTTCCTGTCCCTTGGTGTATCTCTCCCCTCCCTGTCCCTTGGTGCACCCTCCACCCCCTTAGTGGTCGCACTCCCCTTCCTGGTGTGCCTCCTACCTCTCTTGTAGCATTGCCAAGTGGAGGATATCCCCTACAGGAGCTTCAATTTTCTGTACCTGGCCGGACTGACAGGGAGTGCTTTCTCAGTGAGCACCTCCGGTCAGTCTGGCCGGGTACAGGAAACAGCAGCTCCTGTACTGCGTCCGCCACCCTACACTCAGTGGTGTATACACACTGACAGTCACACACACTCAATGACAAACACACAGACTCACTGATCTGACACACACACACTGATTGACACTCATTGACAGACACTCTGATAGTCACACACAGACTCAATGACAAAGATACTCTCACTGATTTGACAGACACTCACAAACACACTCTGACAGACACACACATACACTGACACACTCATACACTCACACGTAACACTCATACAATCACTCACAGACACACACACTCATACACACACATACACTCACTCACACATACACTCACACACAGACACATACACTCACACACAGACACACATACACGGCAAGGGAGCTCTAATCTCCACGCTCTGCTCCCTCGCGGACTGTCATATTCCGGCTCCTGCGGCATCAGCAGACGGCGCGCGAGGGAGCAGAGAGTGGAGATTAGAGCTCACTCACTGCGTCTGATCACACCACTGCCTCACGCCACGCCGGGGGTCAATAAGGTGGCCTGACGGAGGGAGAGCTTCCCTCCTGCCGGTCACTGAAATCTTGCGCCCCCGGAGCCGGTGCACCCTAAGGCGGCCGCCTGTGCCTCCTTATGGAATCGCCGGCCCTGAGTACAAAATTTTAGTCTGTGGAGCTTTGCAATTAAGGTGTACCATTTTGAACCATACTACTATATCCGGTGTGGGGAAGCAATCAGCATCATAAGATCCCAGGCTTCCCAAAGCTAGGCAGGACCAAACAGAACATTTAAGCCCACGAAGGTATACTTGCAAACTCTATCAAGGTTATTCAATAAAGTGAATATTCCGAGTGAATTTCAAATTTAAGGCCAGAGAAGCCAAACTGAAAGCGTGGCTCATTTTTTTTCTTACAGTTTGGCTACTTTTGGCTTAAATGTGAATTCACCTTGAAATTTCACATTAGTGAATAGCCCTGTAAGAAGTCTAAAAGATTACTATAGAGTTAGGAATACAAATCTGTATTCCTAATAATATAGAGGCCTCTGGTCCCCTCATCATTCAGGCCCCCTTCCCCGGCATATAAAGGGTTAAAAAAAAAACCCTTCATTTACTTACCCAAGGGACATCAATACTGGGACGTCACTCCGCCTCCTTCAACTTCACCCGACAGGAGGATTCAATGCGTGTGCATAATGTCCAGACTTTTGTTTGGATAGGAACCCAAACATTTTTACTAAAAATTTGTTTTCCCCTTAATAAAGTTAGTATACAGTAGGGTCGGCAATTTTCAGCACTCCAGATGCTTTGCCAACATTATTGAAGTAGGTGCATTATGGGAGATGCAGTCCACAACATCTGGAGTGGGGAAAGTTGTATACCCCTGGTATACATAAAAACAAAACGGTTTTGGCCAGGCATGTCATGTATATTCCAAATACTCTACTGAAAATCACTATGGAGTTTATTTACTAAGCAGTAAATTGTGGTGAATTAAAAAAAAAAAACAGATGTCAAAATGTAGCTAAAAAAATTATCAAATGGGGAAACTCCTCCATCCCAGCTATTTTTGTCTACAATATGCAATTCCCTTGTTAGTAATCCACGATTTTTAGTGTAATGTGTAAAATTTTGTGTTTATGTATGTGTATAGCAAAAAGGCATGTAATGTGTATGAATGATTATTTGTGTTTAAGTGTAAGAAGTAGTCTAAATGCATGACGTGTAAAAATCCACTGAATGCATGTGTGTATTTGTATGTAGTGTTACCCTGTGTGTATCTTGTAAGTGGTTTTGTATATAGTGTCAGGGTTTGTAAATGTAACTGGTGAAGTTTTAAGATCGGTGGAGTGCCAGGCTCCACTCACATAACTTAACTTAACTACTGTGACTGAGTTCCTGTACTCTGACCAAGTACCTCCACCCAGTCTGCTTCCTAGGTGCTTGCCAGGATCCTGGAACGCTTCAGCCCCAATCGCTGAAGTTTGACTGGGGTTTCTCTGGAGCTCTTTCCTTGCAGGTCTTTGCCTCTTCCTCTGCCGCTTTCCTTCCAGGAAGGTATCGTCCCCTCTGCCTACAATTTACAAAGACACTTGAGGCTCTCAGGCCTAGCTCTCTTTGATTTGCTCATGGGCTAGAGGAATCGCGCAGCTAGCCAACAGGTCAGAAGACCTTGGATCCCTAAAAATCCACACAGGACATACATTTCCAACAGGAACTAAATTACTCATCTTTATTTTTTTCTTGGGTTTAGCCCATATGCTCATTATATGAACTTATGGTGACAACTCAACAAAAATGCAAATAATCAATTCTCACCAGACAACATGCAGGAACTTATATTTACAGAATGACATATTTATATAGGGTTGCGGAAGACAACCACAAACACAAAATATCTCTCCTGCCTGCAGAATTTACAATATGCAAATATACTTGAATATGCAAATTAATATGCCTGGCTATTCAGGTAGTGCATATAGCTGTTGCTATCAACAGAGGGTGCTATACAGGCTCAAGGCTAACAATAAACAAACACATTATGCACACAATGCACCTATAATGGGTACAGGGTGACTTAGACTTCGGAGTAGTCCAGGGTCCTACATAAAGTGTCTGTATAAAACTCCAGGCTGTGACTACCGACACAACTCAGTTTCTCTGGAAACCCCACCTCATGATAGTGATAGTGGGCTTATATGACATATTAAAATAGTTATCAAAATTAAAACAAAATAAATAGTTTAACCCGTTGAATGCAGAATATATATTGCAAAGAAATATTGGTAGCGTACCTCTGGCACTAAAACATTTTATGTAGTACTTAGTATGCAGGGAATTTCTTAGGCTAACGAGTTATACTATTCCTGTTCTTATACAATAATTTATGCTAAAATATGAAATTTATTACAACCGACAGCACAGAAAAATCCAATTTAAAAAAAGAGTACTTGAGGACACAGGACAATACATTAATGGAACTGTACCTGGAAACCTGGAATTGTCTGGCAGCATGCTTCAACAGACACAGAGTGTGGTGGGTGCGGGGAAGAGATTTCTAGAATACACACAGTGCTGGGGTTTGAGGGACATACTTTCATCTGACACTAAGGGGGCCATTTACTAAAGAGATAATTCAAAGTGAATTCAAAGTCAAAATAGCCAAACTGGAAGAAAAATGCAGCTGCTTTAGCCTTACATCCGTTATTCAAATAAAATACAAAGTGATCCTTTTCTCCACAATGGGGCTTTTTCAAATGGAATAATTTTAAGGATTTTTTGGTCACTATACTTGCGTACTCTGCCAATTACCTTTTTTTTTTTCCAATAATTTTATTCTTTAAAATATACTTACCTCCTGGCTACCTCATTTCTGGTCTACTCCAAAGAAATCCCAGGTGGGAATCATACTGGCGCCTTATCCATAGAGCAGTTTGTCTGCTTCACCTTTGTGAGTATTTACTATTTTTAATATTTACCAATTTTATCGTAATTGAAAGCACTATTATCTGCTTTCTATATTTTCGTAATTTTAGTAACCACAACACCATCTTCTACAGACACTCACCAACACAGCCTGAAGGTGGGGATTATACCACTATGCACTATCAAAACTGGAGCTGGTCATAGCTCCACCAAATGTGAGTAAGCTACCGTTGTTTTATTACCTATTACTCATTTACATTGACATATTGCACTATTGGATTTCTCGTTTTCTCGTCTTGCATATATGTATGGATTACACTAACAAATATTCTACCCATCATATTCGCTGATACAAGGACCTACTGCCTTTCCAAGAATTCCTATTGCACTGCAAAATTAACCTAAATTCTACACATGCCCAGTTGCACTCAACAGCTTATTCAGACAACCAGTTTTCATTGTCAGTAAGTCAGTTTGTACTGTAGTGGAAGAAGGTGAGGGGAAATGATAGCACTGAAGTGCTGTATGATGTATGTTACAATTTATAATGGAAGTGTTCAGGTTAATTTGTTCCAAAAAGAAAACAAAATCAGTAATTCGCTCTTTTACCAATAGCAATAGATTTTATATATATGTTATGGCGCTGCCTTAGTGCCCCTATGGATAGCCCCCACTATAAAAGTATATGTTTTTAGTGCCAGCTTGTGAAAATGCAAGGTTCATTAGTATACAGTGTCAGCGTGTGTGTCACGAACTCCAGAACAAGACACGCTGACAGAACACAGACACAGGAAGTGCAGTGCTGGTCCTTAGAGTGGCCGGGTTGTGCACGCAGAGAGACTTCAGAATACAAGCCAAAGTCAGAGGGAACCAGAGAGACAGAATAATTGATAAGACAAGCTGAGGTCAAGGGTCAGAGAAAGCAGGATAAACGGTGAGCCAAGCCAAAAATTCAGTAACCAGACAATCAGACAGAGTACATGCGCTATTGGGCTATCAAAAGACCAAAACAGGGCAAGGAGACAGGGATAGGTAAGTATAAATACACTTAGGCTAACTCTGATTGGCTAATTTCCAATCAGAGTTAATTATCACACTTGGGAGGTACTTGTACTTCCCACTTTGATTAGTGAAGTCATTTTTGCGCACCGAGTCAGTGGTAAAGGCGAGAGGACTGGGGACAGAATTGCCAACTCAGAAATGACAGGTACAAATACATACACACAAAGCTACACATACTGCTACCTAGACTGCACACACACACTACTACAAATAGTATTACCCAGACTGCACAAACACACTGCTACAAATAGTATTACCCAGACTGCACACACACTCATTACTACACAAATGCTACCCAGACTGCACATACTGCTACACATACTGCTACCAAGACTGTATGCCCCAGCTACTACTCATGTTACTACACCAACTGTCACACACTACTACACGTACTGCTTTCCACACACCACTACTCATATTGCTGTGGACACTGTTACACACACTGTCACACAGTTGCAGATGCTTCTACTACCCAGACTGTTACACAGGCATGTACATTACTACACAGACACTACTACACATGCTGTATCTACACTGTTACACACATTAAAAAAAACACTACTACCCACACACCACTAAATACACTACTACACTAACTACCCACACTATTACACAAACTGCTACTCGTATTGCTGCCCACAATGTTACACATATACTGCTACTCACACTATCCAAACAAACACTATTAATACACACTGCAGCACCAAACATGCTGCTGCCCATCTGATGCACACAAATATTTTACTCAAACACTTACACATGCACATACATGTACTCGAACATTTGTACACACGGTCACCCATGCACACTACACATATACACACACTCTACATGTTTGTTTATATACACAATATTTTTACAGCATTTGGGAATAGTGTGCCTACAGGTGCACACGATGTAAATCTAGGCCTAGAGGAAGGTGAGGAAGGTGTCTATTTGTGATCAGAGTGTGTGTTGTGGAGTTCTTAGACAGAATGTGTTTGGAAGCAGAGGTGCATTTGTGCAAAGTGACTGTATGAATTCAGGTGTATAGCTGTGCAAAGTGACAGTGTATGTGACTGTGGGGATGCAGTTGTCTAAAGTGACAACGCTTGGGAATGTATTTAAGCAGTGTCAGTGTTGAGGAGTTGTAACACAGGGGTGCATTTATGCAAAATGAATGCATGTTTGTATTTTAGCAAAGTTTCACATATGTAGAGAAGCCATTCAGAATATCTGTACTTTGAAGCTGTGTGTGAATATGGTGGTTGGGATTTACTAAAGTGAGAAGTGTTGGCAATGCAAAGTGAATTCAACATGAATTTTAAATTTAAGGTCAAGTAGCCAAAGGGAAGCATTTGAGAAATTCTGTTTGAATTCACTTAGCTTCCTGACAATTCTCACTTCAGTGAATAACCTTGAGAGAGCTGTAAGTAGCATTTCTGGAGATGTGGTCTGATACGGTTTTATTGTAATCCTGGAATACATGACAGTAGTATGAATGTATTACTGTTTTGGAAACCTTTGATTTTAAATTATTTAAAAGTCACAAAGTTAAATCAGGAACAGATTAGGAACTGTTGAAAGTTAAACTACCAACTTTCATGATGGGGAGATGAATCACAATATCCCTTCTGTTTTATTCAATGCTCTGTAATTATGGTTATTATGTAAATCTCTGTAATAAAGTAACACGGGTTACTAAATAAATCCCTAATTAAGGATGCAATCTTGCTTTGTGTCTTCTCAAGAGGATGCCTAATAAGATACACCCATGTAAAACACAAACAAAAAACAAAAAGAGGAACATTATGGAATATATATAATAGTGCAAAGTAGTTTAAAGGGAACCTGCCACTTCCCAGGACTTTTTTTAAAGTATGTTTTTTAATGCCTGTATTTCCAATATATAAATTTGTTAATTTGTAAGGTGTAAAAAAAAATAAAAATAAATGTAGAGATCCACACCTCTCTATTATGTAACTCAATTGTGTCCATCTTTTTTATATGCCCTGTCCTTTGCATCTGACAGTCTGCATAGGGAAAGCATACAAAGAAAAGGAGAAATATATTTTGCTGCTTCTTTTCAATATTTGCCATGGTTTTGCCTAGCTTAAACCAAGTTATGATAGCACTTGCTAAATATTTAAAATATCAATCCAAGCCAGGAGCGCCCTGTTTTACAATTTACTTGCATAATTTTTAAAATCCACCATACACTTAATGGAGTTAAGGCAATTAGGGAAAGGAGAAGCAAGGCTATTTACGTGTCTGTTAGTCCACCCATTGTACAGCGCTACGGAATTTGCTGGCGCTATATAAATAATATAATAATAATTTAAGCGTCCCTTACCAGCATACTGGTATGATACTATTTAATAGGAATTCACAGAATGAAGGTATTGGCGGTATCTTCAAATAGGAATTCACGCTATCAATAGGCAATATGTAATTCACCGATAAGGATTATATGAGGACAGCATGGCTGTAATTAGCAAGAAAAGTACTGTAAAATGTTACGTGGCAATGTTTATTTATCCCATGATGTTGAAAAACTGTGTAGAATGTTCAAACATTGGGAGATTTTCTGTGTGAGGGGGAGGGCACGCTATTTTTTATAATTACTACTTTTCTATTTTTTTTAAATGTTTTTAAAAGTTGCGCCCATTAGAGCCCAGGGAAACTGCCCTTGTGGTCCCCCCATGCTACTCCACTGTATCCTGGCTAACATGGAAAGCCCTGAATCTGTTTCCCACACAGCAAGCTTGTTTAATAATGTATGCATACTGTGCTACATCAGAGCATTAACAAGGATGACGAGAGAAGGGCCACAAAACTCGGACTGTGCCACCAACTTCAGAAAAGTTATGTGAGAGTGGGAAATGAATCAAAAGTGAGTTATTTTACTCCTTTTAAGAGCATCCAAGGTATAGTATCTATCCTTTTGTACATTTTATATTAATGGATATCATGTCTTGAAAAGATTAACATGTAAATAACCCCCATATACCACATTAGAAGCTATATTCAAATGTTGTCATCAATTGTTATGTAAATAAAATTTGTCAATCATAGATCAGAGGAAGACAACATGAGGCACGAAAATGACAAAATGCAATTATGTTGTCTTTCACTAAGTGCTATATTAACCTTATTCTTCCACATGATGGTTCTTGAAGCAATAAAAAAGGAGAGGATTTATAAACATTGTGAAATTGGAGTAACAAAGCACTTCTGGAGGAAACCAGTATGGAGAATTAGAACGGAATAGGGAGAAAAGGTTAAGAAGCAATAACAGGGAAATAGGGCTAAATATTGGTATTACTGAGCAGTGAGTGCTTTGTCCATCTTCCACATTTTCTGGGGGGAAATAGACTATTCCACTTGGGGCTACTGTGACCAAAGCTATTTTTGGGAAGGTTATGCATGTGCAGCAGATATTAAATCTATAAACATTGCAGAGGAGCAATGTGATTGTCAAGGTTATTGGGGGTATAAATCCTCTGCATTACTACTACATTGTATATCTGGATAGAGCTTAATAGATATTTGTGAGTAACATTCCCTTTTTAAGGGAAGATATGTAGACATGGGTAGAAGATGCATGACTGCTGACCCGGACCAAAAACTCCCACCATCCGTTTTATTAATAGATTATTGGCAGCGTCCACAACCTGTCAGCTGTTGGGGGATTACCAACAGACAGCTCTATCAAAATGAACCATCAGCTCTCAGCAGGCTGCCACTCCCCAAGCCGCTTGGGCACTTCCTTCCAATTCTCTTCGCTGGCCAGGACTACCGCGAGCTGTGATAAAACAAAGAAAACAGCACACAACCAACAGCAACCCCAACATAAACATTTTTGGGTGGGCGGACGGGAAGATAGCACCACTACACTTCTGCCCGGGAACTGGTGAGTACCCTCCCCTTTCTCCCCTTCTTAATGTGCCCAGGGTGCCACAATGTATCCCCTTAGGGACCATCCCCTTATACCTGCCAGCAGTCATGTCCTCCCTTCCTTATATTTACAGGGAGGTACTTGACTGCTGACCTGGACCAAAAACCCCCACCTTCCGTTGCCCAATAAATACACAACAACCTTTTGTATTGGTAAGGGCAATGGCCACAGCTTTATTAATAGATTATCGCCAGCGTCCACAACCTGTCAGCTATTGGGGGATTACCAACAGACAGCTCTATCAAAATGAACCACGAGTCCGGAGCAGCCTGCCCCCGCCATCAGCTCTCAGCAGGCTGCCACTCCCCAAGCCGCTTGGGCACTTCCTTCCAATTCTATTCGCTGGCCAGGACTACTACCATCACAGTGCCTCCCTACCTACTCCCTGGGGGAGGGACCGCGCCCCCCCACAGCCAATGCCTCCTCAATACCAGCCTGTAACTCGGCATTCAGGATATCCAACCCTATCAGGGAGAGGTGTACCCCATCTCTATGCATAAGGTTGGAGCTATCTCCTTCCAGTTCCGTGTGCCTAACGACAAACCCGCCGATGTGGCGAACAAATTTTCCAATGGCAACGTTGAGCTTGCGCCTACTACGCTCCACACCCTTCGCATGAGGAAGCGTACACCAACACGGCCTGGACACTATGTTCGACCAAATTAGGGTCAGCTCGGGGAAGAGGGCCACACAATGAGCCAGATCATGTCTAATCGCATGCAGGAGGTCCACTAACCTGCGGCGCCCTAGGTCATTACCCCCTGCATGGATAACTAAAGTCACTGGCCCCAACACATACCTCCAGAATACACTCAGAATACACCTGCTGCCATAACATACCCCTAATACCCCTCCACCTTACCCTGGCTATTAGGTAGGGGAAACCCAAATTTCTGCCATAGGGACGCTCCTCAGATCGCTGCGCTGCCCAACATACGAATGAATGCCCCAATATCCAAATACAGTGGGGCCGAGGACTTACGAAGAAAAACACATTATAATAATGAGGCCTGACATAGGACCTGTAGCGGTTTGAACCCCATCTACCCAACCATTGAATCGCTGCGTCAGAGAAACCCCACAAACTAGCCTGGGTCGCCGCCCCTATCCGAAATGAATGAGCCGAGTACTGCCGAGGATCTACCCCGCACTCCGCCAGCGCAGCACGGAACCTGGTCGTGAACTGGTAGCGCACTAGGGGAGATCCATCACTATGAACCAGGAAGGAGAGACACCTCACCAGCCTGATCTGCAAATAAGCAAAGAAAAGACGGACCGGACAAAACACACCACCCGTAGCACAGATACGTACCCATGAACCCCTACCTACCTGGTCCGTCTTGGAACACCTGATAAAGACAGCTACGTAGTCCGCTGACCACCGGATGTCCGCCAGCAAAAGCGGGCCGACCAACGATCGGTTGTGGTAAAACCAATTCACCCACCCGGAAGGCCCCAAAAAAACAGAATGCAAATGAAACCCGAAATAATGAGACTGCGTAGTCCGAGAAGCAAACTTCTCCCAAGGCCGTCTGGATCCGCCACAGCAAGTCAGCTGACACCGGGCGGTGACGGTCTGGGGTCCTTCCAAGTCTCCAACCCTGGATAACTTACTGTATACCAAACCCCTGGGAAACGTCTCATCAGCCCATACACCTACACAGGAAAGACAGAGCGGTCAATGACTTTTCGGCTGCGGAGCTGGACTTACCCTGTTCAAGCATTCGTCTCCAGCATCGTCAGAGTTGCCTCCAATTGCCCGGACTCAGACCCCAGCACCGGCCCTGCCAGAATAAGGACAGCCATTTGTGCCAGACGGCTTGATATGACTTCCACGAAGCGTCCGACAAGGAATCTGCCACCAAGCCTCTCAATCCACCAAATCAATCTCCCATAAGGTATCCGGATATCTGAGACCCACTGCCTCCGCCGCCGGTGCCGACTCCCGAAAACTGTCCCACTGAAACCGAGAAAGAGAGCCAGCTACCACATTTTGAATACCCGGGACATGACATGCTTTAATCCAAATATTAAATTTTAAAGAAAGGAGGACCAACCGGCAAACAGAGCAAGAACCGGAGGGGAACTGGAGGAGGAGCGATTTATCACATGGACGACACTCATGTTGTCCGTGTGAAAAACCACTGTCTTGTTGCCAAGAGCCTCCCCCCAGAGCTCCAAGGAGACCACTATAGGAAACCTCTCATTTAGCTGGCCATGCTTCCGCGCACCATTGGTCCAGGAAATACGCTCCAAACCCCACGGTGCTGGACGCATCTGTGAAGAGGTTTAACTCGGAGTTAGACGTAGCCTCCTGCAACCAGCAAGAGCAACCATTGTAGCGCTCCAAAAAGGAGCTCCACACCTGAAGGTCCACGCGCAAGCGACGTGTGACCCGAATAAAATGAAAGGGCTCCCTAACCACTACCGTGGACAGAGAAAGGCGCCTGCAGAAAGCCCGCCCCATGGGAAAGACTCGGCATGCAAAGGCCAAGTGCCCCAGCAGCACCTGCATTTGTCGCAACTGTACCTTCCTTGACCCGCGAACCAGGTCTACCATTCGCAAGAGGACTGACAATTTGTCCTCCGGCAGACGGAAAACCATACCAACAGAGTCGATCTCTATCCCTAGAAATGACTGAACCTGAACCGGGCCCACCGTCTTGGCCTCTGCGACGGGGACCCCGAAATATCCCATGACTGCCCGAAACACTTGTAAAAGCCGCTCACGTTCACCCGAACCCAAATAAAAAGTCGTCCAGGTAATGTGAAGCCGATGCCAAACCCGCCTCCTGGACTGTCACCCATTCCAAAAAACATGAAAACATTTTGAAATAGAAACAAGAATTGAACAGCCCATGGGCAAACACATGTCGTAGTTAAAACCCCCCCCATAAAGAACAGCCTAACAGGTGAAAACAGGAGGGGTGAACAGGCAAAACACGGAAAGCTGAGGCGATGTCGGATTTTGCCAACAAAGCGCCTTGACCGGCATGACGAACCAAATCCAACGCCCTGTCCAATGACTCATATCGCACTCGACAAACCTCCTTTCCGATGGCGTCCTTAACAGAACCACCCGACGGATAGGACAGGTGCTGGATCAACCAAAATGAACCCGGTTCCTTTTTAGGAACCAGGCCCAGGGGGGAGATGCGTAAATTGGAAAAAGGTGCAACGGCAAATGGGCCAACCATGCGTCCCGCCTGCACCTCTGCATCCAACTTTTCTTGCAGAATATCCTCCTTGCCCTTAACCAAGCGGAGATTGTCCGCAAACTGAGGCAAGGAAGAGGGAACAAAAGGAATCCAGAATCCCACCTGCAAACCGTCGAACAATATCTGTGCATCACGACCTCTATGATACCAGGCGAGCCAAGGGCGCATCCTTAGGACGTCCACTGGCATCCTCTCCGCTAGGTACGTCGTCTCGAGAAGGAACCCTTTCCGGAATCCGGCTTCCCCTTTCTCAAGCAGCGCATAGCTGGGTGCACTCCCCCGCAGTGGGCACATTCGTGGCGAAACCTACAGGAACTGTACCAGCGGCACTGGCTCTCGTTAAAGAACCAGCACACACCTTTCTTCTGCCCTGCAGAGGAGCCGGAGGTCCTTCTGTCAGTCTTGGGAAAGGGAGATGGTCTACTGAGGGTCATAATTAACAGGACTACCATCCTGAACGCCGAAATCCATACCCGGCACACTGCCATTTTTTGGCATAATTGCTGGTCGTAACGATACCAGCATTGCCCCCCGTAGATTTTATAGGCCCTCCAAATTAGGTCCAAGTAGCCAAATAGTGAAGGAGCCTTGTCAGGGAAACGGCACACCAGGATGCTTGAAAAAAATATTAAACCCTTGCAACCAGTTGCCAAAGGTCCTGGGGATATGCTTATCCTTGTCCGCCTCGGGGACTTCACCCCGGCGCGGTCTGTCCATGGAATCCTTGTCGGGAGAGACCAAGGACAGCAGATTCACGTACTCACCTCTCCAAATTTTCTCTTGGATATCCAGTGGGACATGCAGCCCCAAAGGAGCCAGCTCGCATCCCACAGTATCCGTGCGAAATGCCCCTGCGGACGGCTGACCCCTTGGAACCTGATCCCCTGGATCCTGAACCCCTGAATGTAATGTCCCTACATGTACCTCTGAGCCCTGCGCTGGGAGCCTGCTATCCTGACCTGCGAAGTCCCTACGCCCAGTAAACTCTTGTGGGAACCTATCCACATGGGTCGTAATCAGGCGCAACCACTCCCCTGGATGCTCTAGGGCACCAGCGCAAGTAAACTCATCGAACTGCTGGGGAACTGCAGGCACAGGAAGCTCCTCTTCCTCCGATACTGACTCCGACCTGGATCTCCTCTGATCATCAGTTGCAGGACCGGAGTTGCTCTCCAGGTTACTGGGTCCGAATCCGGCTGCCTGGGGATGATGATTCCTCCTGCTGGGTATCCGGCTGTTTCCTCTCCTTCCTGCCGACCTCCCTCTGCGTCCGGCGCCCTGGGCGGCGATGGTGCGCATCACTTCCGGGTTCACCGATCGATGATATCCAGCGCCATGACGTCCGATGTTATCGAGGGTGCCGACGCTTGCTGTCACTTCAGCCCGGGAACTGATGAGTACCCTACCCTTTCTCCCCTTCTTAATGTGCCCAGGGTGCCACAATATATCCCCTTAGGGACCATCCCCTTATCCCTGGCAGCAGTCATGTCCTCCCTTCCTTATATTTCCAGGGAGGTACTAGATCGTCAAAGAAGGATTAGGTAATTTTCTTTTTTTATTTACAGCAAAAGGTTATGGGAAGATTTTGAAAGTCATGATTATTTACTACATTGTGAATTAAAATTTAAGATCAAAGTCGAGCCAAAGACAAATTTGACATTTTTACTGTTTTGACTATTTATGGGGAAAGAAGTAGAATGGCAGCTGCGTATTCACAGCGTTACATCATAGAGACATAGAAAGTGCAAAACACAATGTAAAAGGTTTTTGCATGTGAGTATTAAAGGGACACTACAGTCACCAGAACAACTAAAGCTTAATGTAGTTGTTCTGGTGAGTATAATCATTGCCTTCAGAACGTATCATGTAAACACTGCCTTTTCAGAAGGCAGTGTTTACATTGCCCCTAGGGACACCTTCAAGTGGCCACTCCTCAGATGGCCACTGGAGGGGCTTCCTGGCTCAGGGCTGCACAATAGGCAGCCCTGCCGTTCAGCGTCCCCACGCTCTGCATGGAGACGCTGAATTTTCCTCATAGAGATGCATTGATTCAATGCATCTCTATGATGAGGTCCTGATTGGCCAAAATGCCGATTTTAGCCAATCCAGTGCTTTCCCTATGCTAAAATTTTTTGATGATGTCACAAAGGGAGCGGAGCCAGGGCCGGCAGACCCGCACAGCGCTGGAAATAAGGTGAGTTTTAAACTTTTATACGGGGGCTAAGGCGGGGCAAGCCACCTAAATGGTGGGTTTAGCACTATAGGGTCAGGAATACATGTTTGTGTTCCTGACCCTATAGTGATCCTTTAATAATAAGCGATGGATATATATTTTTTTGTATAGTGTTGCCAGTGGTATCCTGCAGACGTTAGATAAATGTAAATCTGGTTATCACTGCTTGACAGTTCCTAAAGGTAACTATACTCTCAAACAGTTCCAGAATGTTGGATACTGTCATAGCGTACAGCAGACGACTAGCTTAACCACTAAGCCAAATGTGGATGCTAGCCTCAAGCATTTTCTCCTTGTAACCACAGATTACATGGAGTCTGCCACGTGCCACTCCTCGCCTCCACTATATTTACAGGACAACTATAAGCTCTCTGTTTGGGCTAAGCCTGGCAGTGCAGGGCTTAGCACTAATGGAAGATCAGCATTTGGCTTTCCTGTAACTGTAGGAGGTGGGGAGAGGCATCTGGTGAACCGCAGGTAAGAAGTTAAACTGTAAAAGTGGGGTTAGGGTGCCAGGGTGCTCTGGGCACTATAACTACTACAGCAAACTATAGTGTTTATGTAGGGTGTAATATCTCATTGTTCAAAAGTATATCCACGGAGAGCTAGACGTATATTATTAGATGGGCTTACACTGTGCATATGAACGCAGGACCTCTCTATTAATATCTAGACCACGTCAACAGTGCATAGGTAATCCTGAGGCAGGGTGCCAAGCATCTCTACTAGTGATATTGGCATGCATGCACAACTAGATGGCCACCCCTTGTTGGCTGATACTCCTCCTAACACAGTGGGCAAGGGGTACATGTCCGTTTCATTCTTAAGTTAGTGTTGCTGTTAATAGATGGTTTTCAAATTACCACAATTTGACATTTAGTGAATACATCGCAGACTTCAATATTTCCCCTATCATACCTTACCCAATAAAAGTGCAGGCTCTGCTAGTTAATTAGAGTCCCATCCCTGCAGCATAAAATAAATGGTGTGTCTGGTATCTATCAGATGAAATAAAGGAGCAATACTATAACACATGTTCCTTTCATAGGCTTCAGGCAAGTAGGTTTGAATGACTCCAGTTAACTGACAGGTGTCTCCTCGGCTCTTTCTCACTTCTAATGTAGCAAACAAAGCTGTGTTATTCAAGGTTCCAGTACATGCCCAACAGTACAGATTCCAATGTATATTTCAGCACCTTTTACAAATGGGCTTATTTAGGGCTGTTTAACATGTTCAAGCCTCTGAATTCTAAATAAATATCAATTTTTAAAACAATTTCAAAAAGCTGTAATGTGAAATGCATGAAATGTCTAAAAATAAATTTTTAGAAAAAAAGTGGTGAATATCGAAGTGGCTCAGAATGATGTGAGTTAATTACTTTCTTAAATGTACTGTTTTTCTATTCTGGTTCTCTTAGTTTGCTCACTATTATCTACAGTCGTAATCAGAATGATTCAACCCCCATTGAAAATCAGGTTCATTGTCAAAATTGACAGACTTTCAGCTGTTTGCAATGAACAAATGTACAGCGCTGCGGAATATGTTTGGCGCTTTATAAATACCAGCAATAAATAAATCAAACAAAAGTAATTGAAATAGTTCAACATAATGAATGTTTCAAGTGGTTTCCCCATGTATGTATGTAGTGGGGAATCGCGATGCAGCCTAGAACAAATCTAACCCCATTATACCGACCAATAACGACAGACAACTTAGTATGGATGAACAGGCCACAGCATTTATTATAACATAAATAAATTACTGCATAACACATCCATAACTTTTTATTAAATCTCTTCTTTCTGTAAGGAAATAAATAATCATAAATTAACATATAAACATATAACCCCCCTCGTCATAAATCATATCTTTCCAATGCCCGCCATCAGCCGACCTTATCTACGCTCCATGGGCACGACACCTCAGGCAACCTAATGTTAACCATTTGAAGCAGGGGAGGTTGAGACCTGCAAACATAATGAAACTTACTCCATCCTTAAACATAACCCCTCAAACTTAATTGGCAAGGACAAACCCCCGCCTCGCTGTGACTAACTAATCCTACAAGGGGTGGGTGGGCAGGAAGCTGTTTGCTGGCCCGAATCCCAAGTGGCACTGAGGTAAGACCTCCCCCACGCTAACTTATATTGAACTTAACCCCTCCCACACACACTACCCAAGTCACTCCCCTGCATCTATCCCCACACTCCTACATGTGCCCTTGTCTGCCTTTGCTAGTAGCGCCCCGGGGCCAGCCGCCCTCACCATGCGAACTGCCGCATCGAAGGAGGTGTAGGAAACCCTGCAAAGCTCCGCCGAGATATCATCATTCACCGAACCCCCCCGGGGGTAAGACAAATGGTGAATTAGTCGATACTTACAGGGTTCCTTCTTAGGCACCACGCCCAAAGGAGAAACCCACAAGTTAGGCATGGGTGGGGAGGAAAACGGGCCGGCCATCCGGCCCAAGGAGACCTCCTTCCCCAGTTTTTCCCGAACCACATGAGGAAATTCCAGCACGGACCTGAGGTTCCGAACGGAGTGCTGTGGAGGGCGCTCCGAAAAGGGGATCCAAAAACCCTGCTCAAACCCCTCTACTAGGATCCGCGCTGCCACCTGGTTCCTATAAAGGTCGAGCCACGGGCGTATCGCGTTTACGAGCACAGGGGTCGTCGCCCTTAACCCCCATGTCCCCTTTTTCTCTTGTTTTTCCACACTTGAAACAGCGAGAGGCGGGATGAACCCCGCTGCAGCTGGAGCACTCATGCTTAAACCGGCACGAGGACCCCCACTTGTAGTGACTGTCGTTGAACTTCCAACAACAGCCTGTCCTCTGATTGGGGGCCGATGGGGCAAAGAAGCCCCCGCCGGCCCCCCCGAGAAAGGACGAAACCGCGCCCTGCTGGGGGGCTGGACGGGTCATAATTGCGAGCCAGAGACCAATGTCCATCTGGTCCCATGACAACGAAGGACACACTGCCAGCCGCTGCCGGAACTGCTCGTCGTACCTCCACCACCCCAGCCCCCCATAGGTTCGACAGGCGTTCCAAATTGTGTCCTGATAACAGAACAACGCGGAACACTTCTGGGGAGCTTTCTCCCCCACCATGCTGGCCAGAATGGAGAACGCCCAAATCCAATTCCCAAAGTTTTGGGAATTTTCCGATGGCAGTATTTCTCCTTGTCTTTTTCAGACTCCTTACTGTCTTTTTCTGCCGCGGGAGGCGCTTCCTCCAGCGGCAGGAGAGAAAATATCTCGATGAAGTCACCCTTCCAAATTTTTACCCTCGTTTCCTGCTTTAAGTGCAGACCCAGAGGGCCAGACCAGCACATATAAGCTGCGCCACACGCCACGTCTGCCACGCCCGCCTCAGGGGGAGCGTCACCCACGGGCGCACAAACACCGCCCCCGTGGGTCCCAGGGGCAACAAACCACTACCCATTACTGAAAGGGGCCTGGGAGGAGGGGGAACCTGAACCGCGGGGGGGACTGCGCGGGGGACCAAACAGATCGCAGCTGACTATCCACAGAGGTGTCCCCTTTACCCGCCGCCCCTTGTTCCCATTGATCCAACAAACCTTGAAGACCCGAAAGAAACCCCCCCAGCCCGAGACCCGAAGCTGCAATAGAGGAGGGAACATTGTACTCACCAGCGGCAGCTTGGCGATCCAAACCCTGCGCTGCATTCACAGAAGACTGAGGCACTGAAAATTGGGTTCCAGCTTCCAGAGAAGATATCAGCTGTGTTCCAGGCGCCACCTGCTGGCTGGATCCATGAACTGCAGCAGTATCCTGAGGAGAGAGCAGCGAAGAAGACGTGAGCCCATGCCCCAGAGGAGATGGCCGAGGTAAGTGACCTGCAGGGGGGTGAGGGGGCCCAGGCAAGGTAAGAGAGGGGGTGGAGAACAGAGGGGGCCCAGATAGAGTAGGATAGACACCAGAGGAGGGAAGGGCAGAAATGGGGGGGGCAGGGAAGGAGGAAGAAGGGGGGGAGGACCCACAGAATAGAGGGGGAGGAGGGGGGAAGAGGAGGCCAGAAAAGCATGAGGGGGATCCTCTCAGTGGGAAGCAGGGCCCCCCAGGGGACCCCCCTCGAGGAACTCACATGGGAGGGAGAGGGGACAGGGGAGGTGGAGGGGACAGGGGAGGGAGAATACCGGGAGCCTTCCTCACTTGCAGAGGAGGCTCCCGACACACAAGGGGACCCCCCCCACCCCCAGCGGCGGTACTGCAGTACCCCGCATGGCCCCACTCACCACAGGGGCCCCAGCGGCAGCCCCACTCCCCCACCGGCCGCGGGGGGACCTGGAATGTTGCTGGGCGGCCGCCCGGATGTGTGTGCAGGCCTCCCACAGCCCCTGGACCGCGTTCCAATGCTGGCAGCCGGGGTGGGAGTCAGGGGAACCAGCCGGGCACATGGAGCCCGCTGGGTAGGCCGCTCACCAGGCCTCCGGGCCGCAGGACGCGTGGCAGAACAAGGCCTCACCTCAGGCCTTGAGGGGGCAGGCTGCACCACGCGTGCAGCCGCGGAAGGCCGCAAATCCTGGCCACTGGACCCAGGCCGCGTGCCTGGAGCCCCAGACACGCGGTCCTGGCGAGGCCTCGGGCCCGGGCTCCTGCTCCTCAACCGGGCCCGAGGGGTATTATCAGGAGACAGCCTGGCAGGCGGACGGGAACGCCTGCCAATGCTGGTGCGGCCCCCAGGGGCAGGGGCCGCAGGGGAGGAAGCAGGGGAGGCAGCAGGGGGTGCTCCAGGGGAGGGTAGGCCACGGGGGGTGCCCACACCGGTAGCCATACCTCCACTAATGCTCTGAAATTGCTCCCGTAGTTGCCGGCCACCATCCAGCGCAGCAGCAGTCCTGAGGGACGCCAGGATCGCCTCAACATCCACCACCTCAAGCTGTGAAGACTAAAGGCCCAGGCAAACAGGAGCAGGAGGACAGGAAGCTGTTTGCTGGCCCGAATCCCAAGTGGCACTGAGGTAAGACCTCCCCCACGCTAACTTATATTGAACCTAACCCCTCCCACACATAACTCTATAAGGTACGGAACGTTTGTGTTCCTGATCCTATAGTGGTCATTTAACTTTGATTGGTTTACCAATACACATATTTTACTATCATTAGTCTGTTATTGTCAGTCGAGTTGTAATTCTATATTTTCATCTAAGCAAATAATATTAAATTTTCATTAAAATATTAGTTCATTAACTTTAATATATCATTATTACAAATCCATTTCACATAAACATGTATTATTACATTAGTAATTTAGTCGGCGTTAAATCAATATACGTCAAGAAATTATACACTGAATATTTTTTTGATAGATGTTGAAGTATATTAGTGCGGTGGGTAAAATCCAAGTATTTATGCAACTACACATTGTGTCCTGTACATCTAGAATTGATCAGATAAGATATAGATGTTCTTTGACCTATATATAAATAATGAATTAGTACTTTCATACATGAAATCCTGCAAAGGATGTACATTCCTATCATCCTAATCCAGATAGATTAGACAGATTGATTCAAAACCAAAGTCTTTTTATACCTGTATCCATTTATTGATTTATGGAGAGCAAAACAGGAGAGACCCTGATTGTAAAGTCTCATTATTTTTGAATTATAAGATAAAAATCATTTAGGAAGCTACACGTTTATCACAGACATTAGGATTTACAATAAAGTTTTGATGAATAACAGAAAAAAGAAATGAAATGGAACACTCAATAACCAATCGGCATCCAATGTAGACTATGTAAAGAATGACTTCCAAATCTCATTCATCTTTCTTTGCTGCTCCAGTAGATATAATTATTTCCTATATACTCTTTATTTTTCTCTTTTGTAGTTTTATATTACATTTATTAAACTATCATTTCTATTTTCTATTATGCCAGTAATCTGCAGTGATTTGCAATAGTGATATTAGTCATAGAATGTCTATCCTTCCCACCCTCCACCTTTGGCTTCCTGCATCTAATGTTGTGTAGTTATTTGTTTGTTTTTGTGTTGTTCTAGGGAACACAATGGATCCGGACAGTGGCGTACACACAATCCATGGGGCCCCGGTACGAAACTGATCCATGCTCCCCCCGCCCCCAAAGAGACACACACAGACACATACATACAGACAGACACATACACACAGACAGACACATATACATACAGAGACACATATATACATACAGACACAAACACATACACACAAACACATACACTCATACATACAAACAAAAACACATATATCGTAAAAAAATTTAAAGTCACCCTCCTGTTTCCTACATTTTAGGTGCAGGAGGGTGACTTTCCTTGGGGTCCAGTGGTTCACACTCTGACTCGCTCTCCTTCCTCCCGCGCGGACTCTGTCTGATAGATGGGAGGAGTGACCGGGGCAGTCACTTCCTCCCAGCTGTGATGTCATCAAAGGGCGCCGCAACGCTAACCGGGTCCCCCATGAAATTCACCTCTATCGGGTGGATCTAACAGCATGGGCCACCCGATGGGCCCCTTGAACATGCGGCCCCACGGTTTGTTGCGCGGGCCAGGGCCGCAACGCATGGCGGTGGGCAACCAGTTGCAGGAGTCCTCAGGGCAGCCGCCCCCCCTGGAGTGATGGGCCCGGTCGCAGCTGCGACCTCAGTATGTACACCACTGGATCCGGATACTTGGCTTTGCAGTTTTTGATTTATTCAATATTTCTTCTTTCCTCTCTTCTCCTTTCTTTTTTTTTGACAACCTTTATATTTTGGTTAGCTTTAACACACAGGGATCAAAAGCACATGAATAAGCAAAGTCTTCAAGCATAGTTAGAAAAAGTAGGTTATCAGATATATGATTCTACTTTGGGAAAACCATGGGTCCTTTTGGTAGTATATAATGAACGGCATACCTTAAGCTCGGATTAATTCACTGGCGTCTCTGGCACTGAAGGTGTACTAGTTCAAGCACGCTATCATCTGTGAGTTTCTTTTACCTAACTAATACCACTAACTGGTAGGACTCAGCTTTGGTAGCTGTAAAGAAAATGTACCCCAAAATACTATAATTCGCTGTCCCAGACTACGTTTCCCCTTTTTCCCCACTCCAGCCATTACTCCTTGCCTCATGGCTGCTTTAGAGAGCTAAAGTTATCACACACCACCAGCAGGAGCTTCCTGTGTTTTCCCTGGAACTCCGACTTTGCCGTGTTCAGCGCCCTATTGCCGTCATATTTGTCTCTTGTTTTTGACCCCTTCCCAATGTACTAGAAGGCACTATTTGAAGGGAATCTACCAGGGACAGATAATATGTGAGGGTACAATGTTGTTTCATGGATATTTTGGGAAGTTTTCTATGTCTGTATCCAGGAAATAATTAGTTTAACCGAGAGCTGACACAATTTTCTTTTCCAGACAGAGACGCCTGGGCGGGCTTAGAGACCCCCATGCTAGGTTACTGTGTATATAAACCTGTTGTTTTACCCTTCATCAAGTCTCGACTAATGTTTGTATAAGCAAGAGCTATAATCATTTGTTGCCTTGTGGGAT
The DNA here is from genome assembly GCA_933207985.1 of Pelobates cultripes. Taxonomy (NCBI): domain Eukaryota; kingdom Metazoa; phylum Chordata; class Amphibia; order Anura; family Pelobatidae; genus Pelobates; species Pelobates cultripes. The sequence continues at coordinate 68,555,657 of OW240917.1, read as the reverse complement.
TTGGGAAAGATCTACAATGGAGGTACCAATCTGGGTACAGGAGCTCCGTTACAGTAGCTTATCTATTGGCAATGCAGCATATGCTGCAGAGTTGCTACAGATATTGCAGGATATTCTATCTAACTAAAAACTGCTAGCGATTCTTCTCCGAGCAATCACATTATAGCAGACCTTCTATCGGTACAGGAGAGACAAGACAGCCTCTTCTTCATGTAAGGAGGAGCAACTGACTTTATTTTTCACTTCACATCAGGATACACAAAACTACACCATTATCTCTACAGTTCCCTTCCCCCCACCCTAATATCAAAAGGTTATCTTCATCAGTCAGCTAGATATCTGGACATGCATAGAGAGTTGCTCTCCCTCCACCTCTCTTGAATCACAGCTGCATATACAGACACACACACACACTGCTCTGTGAATTATACAGGTACACACACAATACAGAGAGGACTATATACATTGCAAACAGTATCTCATATCTTCTGGTCGCAGTGAGCTATCAGCTTGGAGCATCACAGCGAGCTTTCAACTGACGCAAAACAAACCAGGCCATCCATCACAGTACCCAACAGTCTTCTTCATTCTTCCCTTTTTTTTTTTTAAAGTGATTCTGTAATTATAATTTTTGTTTTTTTGTTTAGTCTGTATTGTTGTTGTAACTAGAAACCTGCACTGGGGCCCCCCATGTATCTCATCCCACCACCAGCCCCTCCACACACCTCATCTCCCCCTGCCAACCCCTCCACATGTCTAATTTTTCCCCCCAAGTCCGTCCATGTTTCTTACCCATCCCCAGACCCCCATGTGTCTCTCCCACCCCCTCCACATGTCTCTCCTACCCCCATGCATTTGTGACAGACACACTTTGACTGACCCACACACTGACACAGACCCACACTGACAGACGCTCACACTGACAGTCACACACACACACACACTCACTGACTGACACACACTGACACAGACACACACACACTGACAGCCACTGGCACTGACTGACAAACTCACACTGACTGACAGACACACACATACACACTCAGACTCTCTTGCACACTCTCACAATTACATTTTTTGAGGCCCACTCAGCCTCGCTATCTTTTGGATAGCTGGTGTGGGTCCTCTCCCTGGGGTCCAGTGTGGGGCTTTTCCTCTCTCCTCTCACATGCTCTTTAGTATGCTGTGATGGACTGCCTGGCACCCCAACTGGCTACCTACATCAAGCTTGCTTCCTAGCTCTACACTGGGACAAAGGAGTGCTCCAGCCCCTAGCTGGAGTCTCTACGTCGCTTACCGCCCTGGAACAGGGTCCTGGGCACAGTTTCAAGTGATTGAGCTCTCCTGCAGAGTATAGCTGATCCACCCAAACACTAGCCCAGACTGAGTGAAGGGTGTAAAGGAACTGGTTTATTATGGCCAGATTGCCTGCTTATATACACAACCCTCAGCAGGGGGTCTCGACACATTACAATGCAAGCCCCTCCCAAAGATCTCTGTGTCTGGGAGATAATTGCGTTAAAAACCGGTAAGCTAATTATCTCCCAGGAACAGAGAGTCAAACATAAAAATGCCCCAAAATTATCATAAAAATATATAATAACCCCAGAAATAATACATCCAGAAATAGCCCTGATCTGAGCACCCAAGTTCTCTAAATAGCGCTCAGATCCATGCAGTGTAGGGGAAACGCCACCATGTTAAAGTTCTGACCGTCCACACACGCGGTCCTATGCCCAAAACAGTTCAACGGCATTTGTTGCTTTGGCGGTTCAACTTTCGGGGGCTCCTGCGTCCGAAATATAGGTTGCTCCGGCTGGCTCTTTGTGCCCCTTAGTCTTAGGCACCTTCCCTCCAAAAAGCGCTCTCCTGGTGGGTTATAAAGTCATTCAAAACCCCGGACCAAGTTGTCTGGGAGCCCCACAGTCTCCTCATGCCTAAAACAGTTCCATAATATTTGCGGCTATGTCCCGCTGAGGTGACCGGGGACCCACGAAGTACTCATGCCAAATTTAGTTCCATAAAGATCGCAGCTAAGTACCATTCGTTGGTTTCCTCATGCAAATGTCGCCAGGGAGCTAGTGTTCAGTTCCATTCGAATGAATGGAAAGTGCTGAACCAGGTTGTACCCAGGGAAAGCTGCTAATGATAGCTGGGGAGGTCTCTGTACATGGCCCATAGTCCTTGGGCGGGAGACTAGCTAGCAGGCTCCTCCAGGAGCTCATGGCAAAGGCACATTTGCCACATACACCGGGCCGGAATGACGTCATATTCCGGCTCCCAGCATCACAGAGGGTGCGTGAGGGAGGAGAGAGGAACTCCCAGATCAGCCTCCCTCGACACCCACACTACTGCCTCCTCTCTTCCCACCTCCTTGCAGTATATATCCAAGCAAGTAGATGCCTACTCTGCCTCACTGCGTAGGAGCCGATTCGGGGGTGCCCTAAGATGGCCAAATGCCCACTTTCTGGGCCCCCTGTGAGAGGGCTCCTCTCGGCGCCCCACCTTCGGCTGCTCACGGTCGCAGGGGTCAGCAGGGCAGCCTGGCCCCTTGGAGTGACGGGCCCGGTCGCCTCTGCGACCGTGGTAGTTCCTCCACTGGTTGTTCAGCTTTAACATGCATAATATAAGTCTCCTGTCTGTGATAAAATTATAGATTTTCCTAGTCTTAACGTCAGAAAATATAGATTTTATTAAAGACAGGAGGCGAGTGTTATCCATCCCTTTAACCCAGATTAATATATATATATATATATATATATATATATAAATTGGATGTTGATTGGTTATGGAGTGTTTGATTTCAGTTATTTAATTGTTTTGTTTTCTTCTCTTATTCATTACAACTTTATTGTAAATTTCTTTGCTGCTGTAGTTTAGTAGAGAAAGTTAATGCATATTCTGACATCAAGACGAGGAAAACCTTGAATTATTAAGCACACATTTCTAATGTTGCTGACATAATTATTTGAATCATCATAATGCAGTTTAACTTTTGCCCATACCTTTTATTGGTAATTTTAAATATGTATAGCTGTTTGATTTTTTTAGGATTTAAAGCAATAAATAAAGATAATTTAAGCAATGACAATCCATGCTCGTTCATAGATTAGTTGTGCAAATAGCAACCTCTTGCACACTTTCTACCCAAACTGTGCTACTTATAACTATAGCAGTTTACAAAAACCACCACTAAAAGTCTACACACTCAAACACAACACAGGGAGAAGCAATGTATCTCTTGCTGCAGAAGATAGTGATGAATGGTGTTGATTTTGTTGTTTTTACCAATCTTTGGTGATTTTTATATAGTAAAAACTATTTTACTTTTTGCCTCTAAGCATGTGGAATTAATTCTCAATTGACCCCATGGTGTATGAATGTGTTGAGACCTGTTGGTTGGCTAGTTTTTATTGCTGGTTATTTAACTGTGTTTGCACTGTTCAAAATAATGTTTAGAACTAAGTATGGAAACCAGTTCATCCAGGAGAGGGTACAGACAGTATGCCACCTGTGACCTCTCTGGAAAAAGCCTGTGAGAATAATGACAATTTAATATCGAAGAACTTTTATTACAGAGAACAATCAGGGACAACTGTAAACACTAAAATCTGCTAAACACCTCCAAGATTTCCACTGAAACTGATACAATGGATGCTGTTAAAGGAGGCAAGGAAAAAACTGAAAATGACGGAAACACCACCAGACTCACAGCCACGCAATAGACTAAATCATGATCAACATCTGAACCTGCAAATGTGAAGGACATGGATCTACAGATGGACAGTGATACATTCAAAGTTAACACGGAAGAAATAAAAAATTAATTATCAACATGTTTATCAGCAAGAATCTGGGGAAAACAGACAGTACCAGTAAGTATTGCAAGTTAGCCCGTAAATCTCCCATGTTAAAATTAGTGAAGGACCATATTGTGTTATGCCCACCAGAACCCCAATATAGGTGGGTTCTACACCAAGTTTAACTTGCTATTCATGATATTAAAATGCAAACTGAAATACTTACTGCTTAAACCGATATTAGGGTACTGTGACGTAGTGGTGGGCTTAACACAATATGGCCATATTTGTTAATTGTAGCCCCATATTTGTTAATTGTAATATTTGCATATGCCCATAACAATCAAAACTTTAAATGGCTCCCTAAAATCATAGACCAAGGATTCTTGCTATATTCTTGACTTCCAAAAATCTAGTGCATAGAAAAAAAAGAGAAATACTGAAGCAAATAATTCAGCATACTCCCTGTATAAGAAATTTGTCAGTGACTGTATGCAATATAATACAGATACTGTAATTAATGGTATAAAATGGTATTTATGATATTTCTATGTTAGAAGAAAGTGTAACGATATCTTTATTGGGGGGACGGATCTAGCTCTTGAACCGATTGAGACAGTGGTAGGATCCATCTCCACAGAATAAAAAAGTGAAATAGAGCGCATTACGGTGAACAATCTGCCCATTATACCTCTGGAGAGGTGTTTCTCTGGTGATGGGGCAGAAAATTAAGCAGGCTCAGCCAGATGGGCCCAAATTCTCTGCTGATTTCAGAGATTTGCTGCGAAGGCCACGGTCAGAAACCTCACTTTAGCCCATGCAACCAGCTAGCAGAAGTAGAAGACAAATGGCAGTGGAAACACCGGAAGATCAGGGGCCTCTCAGACAATGTCACTATGGCAGAACTGACACATTTTCTACACAGGCTCTTGTCGGCTCCCTTGCCCCCTAAACAAGCAAAAGGCATTCTACTAGATGGCATGTTCCGTCTCCATCAGACGCAACTTAGACCACAAGCGAACTGCTGATGACATTTCAGAATGGCAAAGACAGGGCTGCCATCCTAAACACAACTAGGGGGAAGACCCCGTACCGGTTTGAAGAAATAGACCTTGCCTTTTTCTCCAAACTTACAGTGGAGGAAGTCACTTCACCCCCTCACATCAATTCTGTCAACTCAAGGTGTCAAATACCACTGGGACTCTCCTCACATACTCATCATTCAGCACCAGAATGCATAGCACAAAGCGTCCGACACCTCAGAGATCGGCGCTATCCTGATTACGCTAGGCCTGCGCTGCACCTCAACATCTACAACTTCAGCTTGGGACCCAACTACCATACTCCCATTCATCCCAGCAACCCATGTGGCGGTCACCTGACTTTTTTTTCCCCCCGAAATGTTTCTCTTTTACAAAATTGGAATTAAGTATTTTTAGTTTGATTTAGTTTTGTTTATTTTTGCTTACTCTAGCACATTTACGGAAAGGGCTCTTTTTGCCCCTGATGTGACCTGTACATGTGATGACCGGGAATGCCCTGGCTATGTTGGATCCTATATAACAACCACTCCCCCTTCACTCCCAGCTCCATGCATGTAAATTTCCTGTGGAGCTGTTCTCATTCAGCGTTCCGTTTCCTCCATCCTTAAAGTTATTCTTACCTTTTCTCCTTTTTTGGCCTCTGCCGGGCCCCTCTTGTGAATCTATTGCTCCTGTCAAATACCTTTTTATAAGGTTTAAGCACGGCTGTCGTAAGCTACATTTAATATAAAAACCCACAGTCAGTTTTGTTACATTCACTATTGCATATGTGTTATTAACCATCATGTTGTGCCTTTACTTATGTGTCGCATGTCATGTTCATCTTGAAACTGCCTGCAGCAAAAATAAAGAATGAAAAAATATATATATATCTTTATTAAATCAGAAAATACTTGATGTTGGTTTAAACTTGCAAAAAGTCTGGTTAATATAAATGAAATACTCCAAAGGTTAAATTTAACTAAGAGACAGAAATATTGTTGCACATTTCAGACTTTTGTTTATAATTTCAGAGAAAAAAAACCATTTAAACACTGCCAAGGTTTAGCCAGAGGGACGTTAAAATCTGTTATGAATTAACTCTTCCGGGTGAGATATATACGACCAAAATTTGAAAATCGATAATAGAGGTCGCCTTTTGCAAACAGGTGAAAAAATGTCAAGCATATCAACATCCATATGTATCTGTTTCAAAGACGTGATCACAAACATCGTATCTGTCTATTTCTAGATGCCTAGATAAAAAGTTATATAATATGTGAAGTTATAAAAGTACTTGTTAACAATAACCCTGCCACATCTGCTGATTGCATATTTAATATAGAACCAATAGAGTAATTATCTGTATTTTGAATCTTTAACATATGGTTCTTGTTTATTTATGAGTCCTTATTCTGACTGTAGTTTACCTGCTTTACAGCCATTAAATGTAACTAGAGGTCATGATATTTGTTATGGGAGAGTGTTAAAACCCCCTATGCAAAAATATAAACTGACAGGTATAGTTGAAATACATTTGTGGTCAGGGACAAAAGGCCCAGTTATAGTAGTGATGGTGTAAGTCAGTTGTGGTGTGCCGAAACCGACATTCAGGTAGGCCTGTAAAAAAAAAAAAAAGAAGCCTACCGAAATGGAATGGCTTGATAGAGAAAGGGTTGGGTGGGCTGAATCAGGCAGTATAGGCCCAGAGGAAAGCGGAGGGCTGTCTATTTATAAGAAAGATAACCCCTCCCACAACTTCAGGTTCACCTCAATATACCAAAGAAAACAAAAACTATCCCTTACTGAGATAGTGAGTGATATACTAAAGTGCCTGAATAAAAGCAGCTCAACACAAAAAGTGGAATACCTTAATCCACAATAAAGTGCAAAATACAAGAAAATGCAAAATACAAGAAAAAAAGGTATAAACAATATACCAGCAAGTGGAGCGCTATATTGAATATATATATAAATAATGAGGGGGTATACTCACCCCTCCAACATAGTGATACAATGTGTCCAAATGTACATACAAAGTAAAACAACAAAGAGAGAGAATATAGTGCAGATGGTTTACAAAAAATAAAATAAAAAATAAAAAATAAAAAATAAAAAATAAAAAAATGAATAATGGTAGCAATTGGTTGAAACCACTCACGTGGGTTGGAGCCTATAAGCTATTGGCTCCGTAAGTGACTCCTTCTTGCTCTTGAGGCAGCAACACACCCCTTTATCCCAAACGATATTCTCCCGAAGATATGGAACAAACAGAGAGAGAGAGCCTCATAGGTGGTATTGTACAGATGGTGTATACAATATAGTGAGATAGTAATAGATATGCTCACCTTAGACAGAGCCTTGAATTCCTGGCTCTGAGGTTTGTTGGCAATGTGCTAATTTATTGGGATAGCATTCCCCACATGGTGTTCCTGGAGGCTAGAAAGGACTATATGGACTAATATATAAAAAAATAACAATTTATTGTAGAGATAAAAAAATAATAATAAAAACAATATTTAGACTTCTCAAAAGCACATAAGCTAAATGATGGAAAGTCCAAGTATAAAAGTCCAAACTCCAGCTAAACGCGTTTCACTCTTGTATGAGCTTCCTCAGTAGCTGTGAAGTAGCCTCAGGAATCTTCCACTTTATAAGTGCTCTAAAGTTGATTCGGATCCTCCCTTTGGGTCACAGGATGTGTGATTATCCAATCATAAGGTCAGAGTCTCTTTCAAATTTCTTATATTGATCACCTGTAGTAAAAAAGCTTACATTGGCTAAATTGCCTGTCAATCAATCAAAAAGCTTGATTATTATTGGTGGTTGGATGGTGCTGTATTTTTCAAATTTCCTATATTGATCACCTGTGGTAAAAAAGCTTGCATTGGCTGAATTGCCTGTCAATCAGTTAAAAAACTTATTCTATTGGTTGTTGAATAGGGCTGTCTTTCTCAAATTTTTTTATATACTGATCACCTGTGGTAAAAAGGCTTTCATTGGCTGAATTGCCTGTCAATCAATTAATACATTGAACAATAATGATTGGGGCATAGCCCTCACTACGGATTTTAACAAAACGAGAGTGAATTTTTTAGATCTTGACATTTTTATTGAAGATAATAAAATCAAAACTAGCACTCATTTTAAAAAAGTAGATGTGAATAGTTTTATTCACACCACGAGCTGTCATTTTACACCTTGGCTTAAGGGAATCCCCAAATCTCAATTTATCCGGATAAAAAGGAACTGCACTGAGGAAACTAAATTTATTGAACAGTCACATAAATTAGAAGGTAAAATGTTGGAAAAAGGATATAAACAAGATAATCTAACCAAAGATCTCAATCAAGTGATGGCAATTAAGAGAGAAACCCTATTAATAGATAAAGGGATTAATGAGAATAAAGAAAGATTTAATGATAATGGCAACATACCTATATTCTGTAATTACAGTCATGGTAACCGCCATTTAAGAAAAATTATTAATAGACACTGGTCAATCTTAAAGGAAGACCCAGTCCTGTTCACCATTCTACCAGACAAACCCAAGGTGATCTTTAGAGGGGCACCTAACATGGAAAAATTACTAGTAAGGAACCACATCAGAAAACCATGCAGCATAAAGCCAATTGATACTAGGAAAGGTTTCTTTGGTTGTGGAATATGTTTGGCGTGCAGGAATACTGGAAGCAAAAAAAGACATATAGGGAAATTCAAAAGTACTAAAGAAAATGAAGAGTTCAACATAAACAATCTCATCACTTGCCATTCAACCAATGTAGTGTACCTGTTGGAATGTCCATGTGGCCTCAAGTATGTGGGCCGCACAAAACGTAATCTGCATATTAGAATAGAAGAGCATATAAGGAACATTAAGAAGGGATATGAAGGACACAGTGTATCCAATCATTTCAAGACTACACACAACAGCAATCCTCAGGGGCTCATATTTATGGGCATACACAAAACTTTAGGAAATTGGAGAGGCGGTGATTTTAACAAAATTTTAGCTCAAAATGAAATGAGATGGATTTTTAGCCTTGGGACTTTACAACCCAAAGGTTTAAATATAGATTTCGAACTCTGTCATTTCCTTTAATTATCCTTAACATATATTCAACAGTATCATATTATATCTGTACCATCTGCAATATTATATCTGTACTATCAAAATTTATGCCATTTGGTTTTATGTCCTCTTATAAAATGAAGTCTTGAAATCCAATGGGAGAAGTTTGTTTTGATTGCACTCTCTCATCCAGTAAGTTTTTAATCGACCCCCATTTTGGTAATCCCTTTTATTTTATATTTGAGGGAAATCTCTCTGTTATTGTACCTATCTATCTATTTCACTTTGTTAATATGCATTCCGTTTTTTTTTTTTTTTTTTTTATTTTTTTTTATTAACAATGACATTTGGGAAGATGTTGGAGGGCGGAAGTGATGTCACTTCCGCCAACCACTGCCCTGAATGGGTGCTATACATGACAGCCCCATCCAATCACCAATAGAATTTGTTCTAATCAAGTTTTTTAATTGATTGACAGGCAATTCAGCCAATGAAAGCCTTTTTACCACAGGTGATCCGTATATAAAAAAATTTTGAGAAAGACAGCCCTATTCAACCACCAATAGAATAAGTTTTTTAACTGATTGACAGGCAATTCAGCCAATGCAAGCTTTTTTACCACAGGTGATCAATATAGGAAATTTGAAAAATACAGCACCATCCAACCACCAATAGAATCCGTTATAATCAAGTTTTTTGATTGATTGACAGGCAATTTAGCCAATGTAAGCTTTTTTACTACAGGTGATCAATATAAGAAATTTGAAAGAGACTCTGACCTTATGATTGGATAATCACACATCCTGTGACCTCAAAGGGAGGATCCGAATCAACTTTAGAGCACTTATAAAGTGGAAGATTCCTGAGGCTACTTCACAGCTACTGAGGAAGCTCATACAAGAGTGAAACGCGTTTAGCTGGAGTTTGGACTTTTATACTTGGACTTTCCATCATTTAGCTTATGTGCTTTTGAGAAGTCTAAATATTGTTTTTATTATTATTTTTTTATCTCTACAATAAATTATTTTTTTATATATTAGTCCATATAGTCCTTTCTAGCCTTCAGGAACACCATGTGGGGAATGCTATCCCAATAAATTAGCACATTGCCAACAAACCTCAGAGCCAGGAATTCAAGGCTCTGTCTAAGGTGAGCATATCTATTACTATCTCACTATATTGTATACACCATCTGTACAATACCACCTATGAGGCTCTCTCTCTCTGTTTGTTCCATATCTTCGGGAGAATATCGTTTGGGATAAAGTGGTGTGTTGCTGCCTCAAGAGCAAGAAGGAGTCACTTACGGAGGCAATAGCTTATAGGCTCCAACCCACGTGAGTGGTTTCAACCAATTGCTACCATTATTCATTTTTTATTTTTTATTTTTTATTTTATTTTATTTTTTGTAAACCATCTGCACTATATTCTCTCTCTTTGTTGTTTTACTTTGTATGTACATTTGGACACATTGTATCACTATGTTGGAGGGGTGAGTATACCCCCTCATTATTTATATATATATTCAATATAGCGCTCCACTTGCTGGTATATTGTTTATACCTTTTTTTCTTGTATTTCACCTCAATATACCCCCTATATGTTTAAAACTTCCATATATGAGTGCTTTCTTGGCCCACATACAACAATTCAGAATCACCTTAAGCTTCATCCACCAGCAAGTGGAAGATATATTAATAAGGGTAAGACTCTTCCTACTCCGTATCCGAGACCATGAGAGATTTCCTATGCTGGCTGAAAGACCTTTGTAAGATACTGACCCCTATTTTACCTTCAATTGTAAAAATATGTTCAAAGAATATCTGAATCTCTAGCAAATATTGTTAAAACCATAATAGAAACATGATATAGTATTTTTTTGGGGCATTTTAAACCAATAATGATAACTATAGTTATTTTTGCCAATGATTTAATGGATAATAATTTGTCTTCTCTCTTGCATGACAAGGAAACATGAATAAATTAATTACTATCTGTTTTCAATTATTAACTACATCAAAAATATCTAGAGAGATTTTGCATAAAAAAGCAAATGTAACCTTTAACCCCTTAAGGACTGGACTGTTTTTGCGATGTTGTACATTTGCGACCAGGCATATTTTTACACTTTTGTGGTGTTTGTGTTTGGCTGTAATTTTCCGCTTTCTCATTTACTGTTCCCATACAAATTATATATTGTTTTTTCAGGACAAAAGGGGCTTTCTTTACATACCATTATTTATATAATCTCATGTATTTTAATTTAAAAAAAATACAAAAATCTGATGAAAAATTGAAAAAAATACATGTTTTTTGACTTTTACTTGAAAAATCTTTTACTCATCTACAAAAGCGAATGAAAAAAACTGCTAAATAGATTCAAAATTTTGTCCTGAGTTTAAAAATACCTAGTGTTTACGTGCTTTTTTGCTTTTTTTTGCATGTTATAGGGCTATAGGTACAAGTAGGATATTGCGGTTTCAAAACATACATTTTAAAATTTATCAATAGTGACATTGTAACACTATTATCTGTCATAAATCTCTGAATAACACCCCACATGTACATATTTTTTTTAAAGTAGACAACCCAGGGTATTCAATATGGGGTATGTCCAGTCTTTTTTAGTAGCCACTTAGTCGAAAACACTGGCCAAAGTAAGTATTCATATTTGTTTGTGTGTGAAAAAAGTAAAAAAACTAAATTGAACGCTAATTTTGGCCAGTGTTTGTGACCAAGTGGTTACTAAAAAAGACTGGACATACCCCATTTGCAATACCTTGGGTTGTCTTCTTTTGCAAATGGTATGCCATCATGGGGGTAATTCTCATTCCTGGGCTACCATACGCTCTCAAAGGCAACGTAACCAACCTGGCCATTTTCAATGTAAAAATATTTGACTCATATATTTGACCCTGTAACTTTCAAAAATGCTATAAAACCTGTACATGGGGGGTACTGTTTTACTTGGGAGACATCGCTGAACACAAATATTAGTGTTTAAAAACTGGAAAACGTATCACAACAATTATATCATCAGTAAAAGTGCCGTTTGTGTGTGAAAAATGCAAAAAAAGTAACTTTCACTGACAATATCATCGCTGTGATATGTTTTACTGTTTTGAATCACTAATATTTATGTTCAGCGAAGTCTCCCGAGTAAAACAGTACCCCCCATGTACAGGTTTTAGGGTGTCGTAGAACGTTACAAGGTAAAATACAGTGCTAGCAAATTAAATTCTCTGGAATTTCGGCCTGGGTTGGCAGGCAGGTCCCTCAAATTGCAATCAATAAAATTACTGAATTATGTAAAATATTACATAAATACGCACGTAGAATTTAAATATATATGCATATTTATATATTTGAAGTCTACGTGTATATTTATATAATTATTTATGTAATTTTGTATATGGACGCATGTATATTTCTTATTATTTTTATTTATTTTTATATACATAGATATATATACAAATTCATTCTAAGTGTATTTTGATATAAATATATATATATATATATATATTAATTTTAAAATACAGTTAGAATAAAATTTCATATAGCTATATAATTTTTTAAAAAATTTTTATTATTATTTAAAAAAATTTTTATTTAATTTAAATTACTTATTATTTATATTTTATAATAATATATATATACAATATATATAGTTATTATATATATATTATATATACGTGTGTAATTTAATTATAAGTGTATTTTTATATTAATATAAGTACATATTAATATAAAAATACACTTAGTATTACATTATATATATATGATATATAGACATATATTATATAGATATAATATATGTCTATATATCATATATACACATATATAATTATTTATTTATTTTTTATTAAGATTAACTTTTTTATTTTTTTTTATTTTACATGTAGAGATCGCCTGTCGCAGCAAATAGTGTTCTCGTATATGCGACATCATTGGCTGAAGGAATTTTTCGCTGTACCCGCTTAATCGCTGTAAGCTGCCGACCAGCTACGCCACAGGGGTCCTATTTCAGTGTGGGGAGACTGTCTGGGCTGCAGGCAGTCTCCCCACAACCGGAGCAACGCTGATCGCCGCCGGGGGAACGACGGCGATCAGGTAAGTAACTAAGACCGTTAGGACGGTTCAGGACCGTCATCGGTCGGCAACGCAAAAATGCCGATGACGGTCCTGAACCGTCCTCGGTCCTTAAGGGGTTAAAGAAAGTGTACCAGGACAATATTATTTTAAATACCAATGTAGGAATTGCCATATATATTTTGCTGATTCCAATAACCTTTACATATCCAGGTCTTAAAAAGGGTTATGTTTCCATAAGGGAAATATCGCAACAATTATTATTTATATACATTATAGAAGGTGTAAAATTGAATCACGGAAGAAAATACATGCAAAGAAAATGCCATGGTAACAACCAATGTCAACGCCATCACCAAGGCAAACAATGATGCTGTAAGAGTATCTGCTACTAATACTGGTGCTACCAAGTTAATCCATTGTTGCAATGCACTAACTTGGCTCTTCTTAAGGTAAAAAGGGTATTCAAGACGTGGACCCCGTGCTCACTGTGCCTAGAAGTGTATCCGATACACCTCACTGACAAGGCCCAAAAGAAGGCCAAAATGATTGCCTGGGGTTGCTATCTCTCTTGTGCAGAGAGAACTTGCTGGCATTTCGGTTCTGGACTGCCTTTATGGGTGGGATTAGTCTGATATGCTTCAGAAAATGTTCTTTCTGTAATGGCAAAAGTGAGCAAAAACTACTTTGAGACATGATTAGAGATTTACCGAAGGGCATGCTACTGAGTTTTTGTCCATTCTCAGAGTTCCCATATTCTTTGTTTCTGTACCAATACTAGCCAAGTACTCTGCTCTAAAAAGACCACCCCAGCAATGTTTCTCATGAACCTGGATTACAAGAAACCATTGATGAATTTGACTTATTGCTCGTTCCAGGATTCTACAAAGAATATCCTACCCAGAAATGATGGACTTCTCACATCTTTCTCAAATGACAGCTTCATTAACTGTCTTTAATCAACCGTCCTTTACCTGTATGGATCAGGCTAAAGAGGTTTTTTTTAATTATATACCTTGGTTATATTAACATTGTCTCTCACAGGGCATAGGGGATCACATCCCTCATGGTGTGTACACAAGATCATAAAAGCTGTTGGGAGGGAATTTAGAAAACTGATATAAGAAATGAGTCTACTCAAAATGATGCAACAAATTTTATGCCAGGTGAATTTTATTACCTACACAGTAATCACAGTAACATATTGCGCAATCACACTAATTTACTAAACTGTAAATATTTTATACCTGTACCTCCTGTACTTGTGCCCTATTTGCTGCGGTACGTTCCGTCACTTGAGCAGAGAGGAGACAGGCACAAGAAAAAATGTTCCTCAAACAAATCCTCAGTTTAACTTCAATGTTGCTGTTTGATGGATGGGTGAGTGCACTGGATCTTGTGTGTTGTATTATTTGGCCCCCAGCGGCACCCCATTTATTCATGTTCAAGTGAGTGCAGCCTCCCCCCCTGGTGTTATATATTTATATATATATATATTTGGGAGTCTAGCCAACACCTTGGTTTTGCACCCCTCCCTGTCACAGTTGCCTCATCCTAGGGCCCTATTTAGCCTTGTACTGCAGAGAGCCCCAGATGGAATTTTTTTTCTCCAAGTAAGTGGATTAATCTCATAAGAGCAAGCATTAGGCTGTTAGAGTAGGACCTGCCAAAGATGGGGTACATTGACGTTGTGGCAGGCTCATGCAATGTATGATCATATAATGTAACTAAACCCCCATTATTTTTGCCTAGATTAGGTGTTTTTAAAAAAACTAATAAAATCTGTCAACATTGAAGTTGCTGTTTGGTGGATGGGTGAGTGCGCTGGATCTTGTGTGTGATATATATATATATATATATATATATGTTGCAACTTACTTCACTGAAAAGATTTCTACAATCAGGCAAGCAACCTCTCTTCTCTCTTCTTCCCCTACCAATACTTCCCCCAACCCCATTCCCTTTGCTGTTCTATGTACATTCACACTTACTATAGTGGAAAAAGGTTTCTGCTCTGCTCTGGTCTTCCCGCCCCACCACCTGTTCCCTTGATCCTATTCCCTCACGTCTCATCCGCCCTCTGTTTCCTTCTCTTGCTCTGCCTCTCATTAAAATGTTCAATATCTCTCCTCCTCTGGCACATTTCCATCACCCTTCAAACATACAACTGTAACCCCAATTCTGAAAAAGCCCACCCTTGACCCTATCTCGCTATTGCCTTTTTGCATCCAAGATCCTTGAGAGACTTGTGTATGCGATATTGACAGACTTCCTTGAATTCAACTCTCTGCTCGACCCGTTTCTGCGGTCAGCACTCTGTGAGAAAGTGCTTTCACCAAAGTATCCAATGATCTAATCACTGAAAAATCTTGTGGTCACTATTCTATATTAATTCTACTTGACCTTACTGCTGCTTTTGACACTGTTTATCATCAACTGCTTCTTCTCATCCTCTGTAATCTCGGTCTATGAGATATTGCTCTCTCCTAGTGCTCCTCCTACCTCTCCCAGCGCTCTTTCAGTGTTTCTTTCTCTGGCTCTGCTCTCTCTCCCTCCCCCAACCTCTCTCTGTTGGTGTTCCCCGAGGTTCAGTCCTTGGTCCCCTAGTGTTCGCAATCTATACCGCTTCCCTTGGTGATCTCATCAGCTCCTTTGGCTTCCAATATCATTTCTATGCAGATGACATACAAATCTATCTATCCTCTCCTGACTTCTTGCCAGCCGTCTTGACACGTGTCTCTTACTTCCTCACCACTTTTTCTAGTTGGATGGCTGCTCACTTCCTTAAAGTCAACTTGTCTAAAACAACTTCTGTTTTCTCCTTCAAGTGTTACCACTCCTGTTTCTGTTACCCTCCAAGTTAACGGCACTACCATCAGCAACACATCACAGGCTCGCTGCCTAGGTGTTCTCTTTGACTCCGAACTCTCCCTTGCTCATCATGTCTAGTGGATTGCCAAATTCTGTTGCTTTTATCTCATAAACGTAGCACGTATTCCCCCCTCTTACCGCCAGACACGGTAAAGGTGCTGGTCCATGCCGCTGTCTTTTCTTGCCTTGACTGCTTGGTCTTACGTGCTCCCAACTTGCCCAGTTACAGTCTATAATGAATGTGGTGGAGAGGCTTATTTTCCTGTCCACAAGCACCTTGCACGCCTCACCCCTCTGTCAGTCCCTGCATTCGCTTCCTGTAAGATATAGGGCTGAATTAAAAATTTTGGTTCTTGCTTAGAAATCTCTACACAATGCTGCTCCAACCTGTTTATCCTTCCTAAAATACAAGTATGTCCCATCTAGGCCCCTGAACTCTGCCAAAGACCTACGTCTATTCTCTGTTTGTACTCCCACCTCTCGCCTTCAAGACTTCTATAGGGCTGCACCGTTCCTGTGGAATCCCTTCTTCGTTAGACATTCACCCAGTCTCCACTCTTTCAAAAAAATCATCGAAAACTCACTTTCCCAGCAAAGCATATCAATTAAACTGTTAATAGCTCCCCCCCCCCCACCCTGATTCCTCTGTTCAACCATGACTTCCTGTTTCACAGTAGTATAAATAAGAGGTAACACATAGGCCAAATTTCCTTAGTCATTCATCACGGCTAAAAATGACTAAAAACAAGGAATATAGTTGTGGTAGTGGCAGAAAGTTGCTGTGCTTCACAAATTGGGTTATGGCTTTAAGAAAATAACAAAAGCATTGAAAATACTCTTTTCCACAATCAGGGCAATAATAAAGAAGTCCCAGTCTACTGTAAATGTTATGAATCAACCTGGAAGAGGACGTGTGTCTATATTGTCTCAATGCAGTAGGAAGAGGATGGTTTGCGTGACAAAAAATCTCCAAAGATCACAGCTGAAGAATAGTAGATGTTTTTTGCGTCTTGAGGTCAGAAAGTCTCCAATACAACAATCTGACATCTCCTACATCACCACAACTTGTTTGGAAGGGTTTCAAGAAAAATGCCTCTACTATTATCCAAAAATAAACTCAAGCACCTTCAGTTTGCCAGTCACTACTGGAACCTCAAATGGGATCAAGTTCTATGGTCAGATGAAACCAAAGTAGAGCTTTTGGCAATAAACCAGATTGAGAGGTAGCAATATAGAAAAGTACATCATGCCCACGGTTGCATATGGCGGTGGCTCTAATGTTTTGGGGCTGTCTTTTTGCCAGAGAACCTGGACATTTAGTGTTAGGATACGTGGCATTATCAACAGATATTAAATGAACACCTAACTGCCTTTGCCGAAAGCTTAAAATCAGCCGTGGTTGGATTTACCAGCAGGACAATGATCCAAAACATACATTGAAATCAACACAAAAATGGCTTACAGACCACAAAATCAAGTTCCTGCCAAGGCCATCCCAGTTCCATAACTCGAACCCAATAGAAAACTTGTGGTGTGACCTGAAGAGGAGACTCCACAAGTGTTGAACCTCAAAATTTGAAGGATCTAGAGAGATTCTGTATGGAGGAATGGTCTCAAATCCCTTGTCATTTGTGCCTCATCAGGCATTATCGTAGAAATAGAAGACTCAGAGCTATTATCTTGGCAGAGGGAGATAGCATAAAGTATTGACTAAAAAGGTGGCAATAATTGTGAAACACATATTTACCAAAGATTGTTTTTGGACAATGATGTGTTGTGCTTGTAATTGTTTCATATCCATGGGAGCAAAATATTTTTGTGTATTTTTTTAAACAAAAGACCAAAAGGTTAAACAATAAAAACATTTTTTTACAGCCTTCTTTGCTCAGGTTTATCAAGGATGCCAAAATTAGTGCAGGGCATTTTAACACATCATTTAGCAACTGCTTTGTGTTGAGACATATGACCTATAGTGTGTGTAAGGAAACCTAGGATATCCAATCCTCATTCGGTAGTTTCCTCCCGAACAACCAGAGCATCAGTGATTATAGCTCTCTGTTCGGTAGATGAAATAAACGAAATCCATACGAATACAATAGCTTTACAAGATGATTCCCTAAATAAAGCATACGAATCCCCAAGCATCAGCCGAAGTCTAGAAGAAGGGTGGAACAGAACTGGCTTTTAATGATCACACACTGGCTTTTATGCAAGTCCCCATGCAAGGGGACATCCCACAGGGAGGGACAAAGTACATCCAATCATTTACAATAAAAACGTAAAACACTCCCAGCACAAACATACAATTCCCTCCCCTAGTCCTGGAGATAATCAAGTCTGATGAAGTAATAACTTGATTATCTCCACACAGAAAAATTACAGTTTTCCCCAATATTTTGAACACCCCTTTAGGCATATGGTATCCCCACAAACAATATGTTTTGATAGCCCCAATCTGGGTGACCAACATATTCAAATTTCACCCAGATCGGTTCAGGGGTTCTCAAAAAATCTGGAAGTCTTTTGTGACCTGCTAACCTTGAGGTGGCTGCCCAAAACCGTTCCATGAGTTTGGGTATTTTTGACGGTCTATTTCGTTAAGTGGAAAAAAATGAATAATCCCATGAATGGTTTCCCCTGGCTCTTAGCAGCGATTGTTCCCTGTAAAATGTAGATGATTGATATAATGTTGAATCTTCTTAATTTCTTCTTATCTTCAGTTGATTGATATATATACGTCTTTTGTATATATATTCTTGGGCCAAATGCTCGCCACAATAATATATGTCTATATTATTGAAAAGTAGTAATACGCAATCTGACTTACGGTTTCTTCAGGTTTATTCTTTGTTACGGATACATAATAAAACATAATAAATGATGTTACAGGATAATGGACATTCAACAGCAGATGGTAATTGCTGGACTTCTGATGCATCCTTACATCTTTACATCTAGAGAGAGAGAGCCAGAGAGAGCCCAGAGCCACGAGCCAAGAGAGAGCGACCTCGTGCCCTCTGTTACTATAAAGATGTGCTCATACTAACGTCAGCATATAACTCTAGCCATATAAGGATAAAACCCCCGAATCCACATTCCAGAGCTCTCGGACAAAGAAAGCCTTGTGACTTATTGATACCATCTGTTACTTATGTAAATCCACACATCCATATATATAATCAATAGAAACATAGAATATGCAATATTCTACATTCCCTCTGTTTATGGTTTGTTTTAAAACCATAACACAATGTCACTAACCTGTCCATTCATACATCACTTGTATCACATTCATTGAGCATAGAACAAGATGAAGTCACAACTTTCTATTATATGAGAGTTCTTAGAAGGTCCAGTTTCTATTCCTCATACTGCTTACTTTACTTCAAAACTCCCTCTGTTTCAGCTATGTACTGATATCCATATCCATATTACATCATAACTACTTGAAAATAATATATACATATATATAACAATAATAAATGAATAAAATAAAATATTTACAAATGTTGATCCAATAAACAATGTAAAGCAATCAGAAAGATCTACCTGCTCTGGTACAGTCGTATCTTTGTAAACAAAAAAATCAAGATCATAACTTTCTAAATAATAACTGTGTATCACTATCATACTCCTACAGATACATATAGCATAGTATTTTCATTCTCAATACCTGATATTACTTAAGTACCAATACATGTATTACTATAATATCCTGTCCAATTATATTTCCATGTATTTATATGGTTTCTAGCAACCTTAAAATCTTTAGGTCATTTGTATTCATGAATTACATTCCTATACCATTAATACCACCTAGTGATGATTGTATCAGTACTTTACAATCATAGTATTTAATTTGTATATTCAGTAGGCTCTAACTACCTGAAATATATCAACACTACGTATAAGACTCATTTTACGGATGTGTTATCAACCATGACGTTCTAGAATAATTCTTCAAATAATGTTCATGGTGTTGACAATACTTATTGTTCTAGAAATTATCCACCCAGAAATCTTTCTATCATAGATTTGTTTTTGTTTACATAATTATAATTTTCACTAAAATTCCACCTTGTAGTAACACATTTTTCATTCAATCGGAGACTGGTTTACTTTAAAAGAACTTGGAAAGAATAATTTAAATTCATTAGCATCACTCTCTTCATTAGCATTGTGATGGCTTATTAATGTAATACATCTTAAAAGCAGGATTGTCCTAATGTTCTGACCAATCCGTATTCCTTAGTACACTTCAATTGACTAAAATAAAATAAACAAAAATAAACTTGGGGTCATACTGCCCAGAAACTCTTATTCCTAGTCTGTGTCTTACAAAATCATAACATCACTTATAACAACGTATTCAATTCATTGGATACCATCATATCCAGAAACCTATTCTCCCTAGCCCTACTTTTTATAGACTTAGGTCAAATATAATTGTGTACTATACTCTTTCAATTCAATTCCTCTTGGATCTCTGAACTCTTATATCCAAGGCATTCTTAATGTATATAATTACTTAATATTAATCAATATAAATTATCCTTCCCTAGTTTTCTTCCTTATGTTACCATTGTTTGTTTTACTTCACCTCGATATAAACAAATTAATTATTATAATTTATCTATGAAATCCTATTGAACTCAATCTTTGTAGAATTAAGTAACCATGATTCTTATTTTATCAACTTCATATTTTATCTACCTCTGATACTTCTCATCCTATGTATAGGTCATAATGTAATAGTTCTCTTCATAATACTATCCTTTCGTAATTTTACTCCATGTGTTATCTAGCTATAAGTAGTCTCTTTTGGTATTAATACTCATAACTGTTAAATAACTTTTCATTGTCTGTTTTCTTCTTCATTAATATTTAGGAATATATATGTATGTTAGTGTCAATCTTTTATTTCTTTGTAAGTCTGTTAATCTTCTGTATCGAATGAACTCTGTAGAATCTTCCATCACAGTTTGCCGATCAGATGAAAAATCTCTTTCCAACAGTCGATGTCCAGTTGTCTGAAGGAATGCTTTCCTGATTTATTGCCACATAGATCTGTCACGCTTTACCAGATCAGTTATTTCTGTCTATTTCGTTGCTTCATCCACACAGCTGCGCAGTTCTTTGCTTGAATCTGGAAATTTGCCAATCTCTGCCACGTGCTTGCTTCTAGATTTCACGTTGTATCTTGTGCTTTTTGTCTCAGTTGTAGAAAATAGTCTTGTACAGTCTTTGATTTGAAAACTTTCTTTTTCTTACAAACCACAGTTCTTCTGTGACAGTCAGTCTAGATTCTTTTTTTTTCTCTTCAAGTTTGTTTTCCCAGTTCCAAAATAGCTTTGTAACTCGATTCTTCTCTCTCCCCCCTTGAAGTGGGAACCAAAACTTGAATAGAAGACTGGCTGGCTGGCCAATGTAAAATGTAGATGATTGATATAATGTTGAATCTTCTTAATTTCTTCTTATCTTCAGTTGATTGATATATATACATCTTTTGTATATATATTCTTGGGCCAAATGCTCGCCACAATAATATATGTCTATATTATTGAAAAGTAGTAATACGCAATCTGACTTACGGTTTCTTCAGGTTTATTCTTTGTTACGGATACATAATAAAACATAATAAATGATGTTACAGGATAATGGACATTCAACAGCAGATGGTAATTGCTGGACTTCTGATGCATCCTTACATCTTTACATCTAGAGAGAGAGAGCCAGAGAGAGCCCAGAGCCACGAGCCAAGAGAGCGACCTCGTGTCCCTCTGTTACTATAAAGATGTGCTCATACTAACATCAGCATATAACTCTAGCCATATAAGGACAAAACCCCCGAATCCACATTCCAGAGCTCTCGGACAAAGAAAGCCTTGTGACTTATTGATACCATCTGTTACTTATGTCAATCCACACATCCATATATATAATCAATAGAAACATAGAATATGCAATATTCTACGTTCCCCTCATTCGAATGAACAAAAGTACCGAACAGCGCTCTTCTAGCTGTTCGGGAAATAAAGATCCAGTGTTCGTATGTTGAGACCAGTGTTCGTGAAGTTGAGTGTCCGATTTTAGTTCCAGACACTCGACGACCAACGCCCACTGCCTTTGTTCGCATAAAAAAAAGATAGCTGCCATTTTCTCAGCCACGTGGCGTTCGGTAGTACGAACGACGGCTGCACAGGTAGAGGGTTCAGTTGAGGCATGCTTTGAACTTTAATGAGCCAGGGGGTGGTCTCTGTTCGGTAGTTACATCTACTGAATGAACAGGGGAGAAATACTGAACATAAAGAGGAATTTCTTCACAGTGTGCAAAAGCTATGCTAGAAAAATAAGTTCCATTGGCTTTATCCTTAATTTTTGGATTCATTGTTTCCAGGTCAAAGGATGTAAGGTGTAATGCAAACAATAGAATGTATTTACACTGAGCACTTTGCCCTAGAATAGCACTTTTTTGCCTTGAAAAATATTGTTCATTTTATAGAATATTATGAAAAATACATGTTCCATTAGACTTGTGTTTAATATTAAAAAAAAAAAAAAAAATTTCAGGGATTTATTCTTTGTGGGATAAGGTGCAGTGTCTGGATGCAGTTTTTGTAAGTCACTAGCTATTAATGCGAGTTAGAGATTACAAATTTGAGTCAGTGACTGTGAGTTTGAACCCTGATTGTAAGTCTGACTCAATGATTGTAAGTGTAAGCCTATGTTGTTAAGTCTGAGCTAGTGTCATTGTAAGTGTGAGCCAGTGACTTGTAAGTGTAACCCAGGCATTGTGTGAACCAGTAACTTCTGAGTCAGTGACTAAATATGACCTAGTGATTATAACTGTGAGACATGACTGTGAGTTTGCCCCAAAATAAAGAACCATTCACACACAAAAAAAAATACATGACTGTTAACTCCTTCGATCTCCTAATCTTGTTACCCTTTCCAATAAATAACCAACATCATGTAAAGTGGGTAAGGGCAATCGACACAGCTTTATTTAAACCAGCACATCCAAATACTGTCAGCTGCTGCTTTTACCCAGCACACAGCTAAGCTTTGAACCTTTTCCCGAGCCTCTTCAGCCTGTCCTTCACGAACAACCAAATTCAGGCTGCAACTCCCCAAGCAGTCCTGGCAGTATTAATTTACCAAACTAGCTAGCACTGGAAACCTGCACCTGTGGCAAAAATAAAATCAAAGAAAAATACAAAACAACAATTCTAGAACAGAACAAATCTGGAGGATGGGCAGGGAAAGACACAGCCGTGTTCACCAGTAGTCTGGTAAGCTTCCAAGAATTCCCTGCTTCCAACTGTCAAACTAACTTTATCCCTTTCTATGCCAACCTCTCAGGGCAGATGTCATGGTCTTCCCTTCCTATTCACTTCGGGGGTTGGCCTTGACTGCCGACTCGTTTGATCACCAAATCCCGTAAGCCTTCCCAATAAATAGCCGACACCATGTAAAGCATGTAAAGGCAACAGCCACAGCTTTATTTGAACTAGCATTACCAAATACTGTCAGCTGCTAGTTTTACCCAGCAAACGGCTAAAATTTGAACTTCTTCCTGAGCATCTTCAGGAAGAAGTTGTCATCAACCAAATTCAGGCTACGACTCCCCAAGCCTGTCCAGGCATTATTCATTTACAAAAAGTGCTGGCACAGGAAACCTGCCACCG
Source organism: Pelobates cultripes (assembly GCA_933207985.1). Taxonomy (NCBI): domain Eukaryota; kingdom Metazoa; phylum Chordata; class Amphibia; order Anura; family Pelobatidae; genus Pelobates; species Pelobates cultripes. The sequence continues at coordinate 68,532,115 of OW240917.1, read as the reverse complement.
CTGACTCCACCCCTACTAAGTGGGGGGGATGTGTACCCCCAGAGCCAGCACCTGTTCAATTACTGATTGTTTTAAGGAGGATGTTCTTTGGTGTGAAAATTAAGTTGAATTTCTTATTATAACAGTCTAAATCTGTTCAAATGGGTAGTGGTAGATTGATTAGGATTGGAGCCACTAATGGCACCAGTGGGTCATTATATGGAAGTTCAACCGCACTGTCCCAGTGTTTCTAAATGTGAGCCAGTGATTATTAACGTGAGCCAGTTATGGCAAGTTAGCACTAGTGATACATTTAAGCCAAAGGCTATAAGAAAAAGATAGTGATTATACATGTGAGCCAGAAATTGTAAGCTACAGCCAGTGATAATAAGTGTAAGCCAGTGATTATACATGTGAGCCAGAGATGGCAAGTTATAATCAGTGATAATAATTGTGAGCCGGCGATGGCAAGTTTTAACCAGTGATAATAATTGTGAGCCAGTGATAAGTGTGAGCTGGTCATGGTAAGTTGTAGCCAGTGATAATAACTGTGAGCCAGTGATGGCAAGTTATAGCCAGTGATAATAAATGTGAGCCAGTGATGGCAAGGTATAGCCAGTGATAATAAGTGTGAGCTGGTGATGGTAAGTTATAGCCAGTGATAATAATTGTGAGCCAGTGATAAGTGTGAGCCAGCGATGCCAAGTTATAGCCAGAGATTTGACATGTAAGGCAGTGATGACAAGTTACAGCCAGTGATAATTAGTGTGAGCCAGAGATGGAAAGTTATAGCCAGTGATAATAATTGTGAGACAGTGATAATAAGTGTGAGACAGTGATGGCAAGCTATAGCCAGTGATAATAAGTGATCATCACAGTGATAATAAGTGATCATCACAGACAGTGATGATAATTGTGAGCCAGTGATAATAATTGTGAGCCAGTGATGATAATTGTGAGCCAGTGATAAAAAGTGTGAGCCAGTGTTAATAATTGTGAGCCAGTGATGGCAAGTTATAGCCAGTGATAATAAGTGTGAGCTGGTGATAGTAAGTTATAGCCAGTGATAATAATTGTGAGCCAGAGATGGCAAGTTTTAGCCAGTGATAATAATTGTGAGCCAGTGATGGCAGGTTATAGCCAGTGATAATAATTGTGAGACAGTGATAATAAGTCTGAGACAGTGATGGCAAGTTATAGCCAGTGATAATAAGTGTGAACTGGTGATGGTAAGTTATAGCCAGTGATAATAATTGTGAGCCAGTGATAAGTATGAGCCAGTGATGGCAAGTTATAGCCAGAGATTTGACACGTGAGACATTGATGACAAGTTACAGCCAGTGATAATTAGTGTGAGCCAGCGATGGCAAGTTATATCCAGTGATAATAATTGTGAGCCAGTGATGGCAAGTTATAGCCAGAGATTTGACATGTGAGACAGTGATGACAAGTTACAGCCAGTGATAATAAGTGTGAGCTGGTGATGGTAAGTTATAGCCAGTGATAATAATTGTGAGCCAGAGATGGCAAGTTATAATCAGTGATAATAATTGTGAGCCAGTGATGGCAAGTTATAGCCAGAGATTTGACATGTGAGACAGTGATGACAAGTTACAGCCAATGATGGCAAGTTATAGCCAGTGATAATAAGTGTGAGCCAGTGATGGCAAGTTATAGTCAGTGACAATCAGTGTGAGCTGGTGATGGTAAGTTATAGCCAGTGATAATAATTGTGAGCCAGCGATGGCAAGTTATAGCCAGAGATTTGACATGTGAGACAGTGATGACTAGTTATAGCCAGTGATAATAATTGTGAGCCAGAGATGGCAAGTTATAATCAGTGATAATAATTGTGAGCTGGCGATGGCAAGTTATAGCCAGTGATAATAATTGTGAGCCAGTGATAATAATTGTGAGACAGTGATAATAAGTCTGAGACAGTGATGGCAAGTTATAGCCAGTGATAATAAGTGTGAACTGGTGATGGTAAGTTATAGCCAGTGATAATTAGTGTGAGCCAGCGATGGCAAGTTATAGCCAGAGATTTGACACGTGAGACAGTGATGACAAGTTACAGCCAGTGATAATTAGTGTGAGCCAGCGATGGCAAGTTATATCCAGTGATAATAATTGTGAGCCAGTGATGGCAAGTTATAGCCAGAGATTTGACATGTGAGACAGTGATGACAAGTTACAGCCAGTGATAATAAGTGTGAGCTGGTGATGGTAAGTTATAGCCAGTGATAATAATTGTGGGCCAGAGATGGCAAGTTATAATCAGTGATAATAATTGTGAGCTGGCGATGGCAAGTTATAGCCAGTGATAATAATTGTGAGCCAGTGATGATAATTGTGAGCCAGTGATAATAAGTGTGAGCCAGTGTTAATAATTGTGAGCCAGTGATGGCAAGTTATAGCCAGTGATAATAAATGTGAGCTAGTGATGGCAAGGTATAGCCAGTGATAATACGTGTGAGCCAGTGATAAGTGTGAGCCAGCGATGGCAAGTTATAGCCAGAGATTTGACATGTGAGACAGTGATGACAAGTTACAGCCAGTTATAATAATTGTGAGCCAGCGATGGCAAGTTATAGTCAGTGATAATAAGTGTGAGACAGTGAGGACAAGTTACAGCCAGTGATAATAAGTGTGAGACAGTGATGACAAGTTACAGCCAAAGATGGCAAGTTATAGCCAGTGATAATAAGTGTGAGCCAGTGATAGCAAGTTATAGCCAGAGATTTGACATGTGAGACAGTGATGACAAGTTACAGCCAATGATGGCAAGTTACAGCCAATGATGGCAAGTTATAGCCAGTGACAGTAAGTGTGATCCTGTGATGATTATTGTAGTGGGTGCACAGCCAGCACTTTGCCAGTTGGGTAACCCCTCTCTCTCTGTGTGTGTCTCCACACTTTGAGCACCTGGCTCCGAGCACCCAGCTGAGCACAGCCAGCTCCAAGGCAGCCACTGCAAGGCCCGCCCCTTCCCCCCATCATCATTAGCAAATATTACCCTAAACACTTGCTCTTTACCTCCCTTCTCCCTCCAGGCATTGGCGAGGCCGGCTGTCAATCACGCGGCACCCCTGCACGGCTCAGCAGCAGCAGCAGCGCTACAGCGGCGACAAGGAGGCAGCCGGAGCCCAGGGAAGGGAAGGGGAAAGCCAGCACCCGCCGAGAGATGGAGGAGGAGATGCAGCCAGCAGAGGAGGGGCCCTGCATCCCCAAAATCTACAAACAGAGGAGCCCCTACAGCGTCCTCAAAACCTTCCCCAGCAAGAGGTCCATGGGGCTGGCCAGGAGGTACGACAGACCCACCATGGTGGAGATCCCACATCTGGGGGCACCTGCAGGGCAGCAGCAGCACCAAGCACACTTTCAGCACCATCCAGCCTCCATCAGCAACAGTGATCACCATCAGCAGCATTATCAGCAGGCTCACAGCTCCTACCAGAATGGGCCCACCAGGACAGCCACAGCCACCTCCTCCTCCCAGTGCCAGCAGAGGGGAGGTGCCCCAGCTGGGCACCAGGGCTCCAACAACAGGTTCTGCCAGCAGCCGGCCAGCCAGGGCTCCATTGAACTCAGTGCAGGTAGGTACCTCCCACCCCTGCCAGCTCACACTGGCCAATCCACACCCACTTACCTCCTGTCCTCCAGGAACTCACTCACCATCTGCCCTCCAGGAACTCACTCACCTCCAGGAGTCCATTGGTATTGAAAGTGTCTGACACCCTCTGGGGTCAGGGTATATTATTGGGGAACTCTTTGTAGGTCATGGGATACCCCTATTCAGGGTCACTGCTGGTAGCAAGAGTCCCTTGGACGTGGAGATCTCCCTTTAAACTTCTGCTACTCAGTATCAAGGCATCTCTTTTTTTTTTTTGCCCAACATCACTTTCAGTTTACTAAAGTTTCCACTTTTACTTATTTTGGAATGCTGTGTTGGAGACGTGTAATACCAATGCAGTTGGTTTACATTCATTAACAGCCGTCCTTGTTTATGGAACCCTCATAACTAATATAAGTCTACATACAATAAGTGTCATTGCATCCTTAGTGTAATCACTGTCATTTGTGTTCGTGTGTTGCTGCCCTTTCATTTTAGCTTCCTGGTCTTCCTCAGTCTGCTTAATTTTTCCCATCAAATGTGCTTGCTCACCAGATAATGTGCATTCAGTATCCTGTCGATATAGATGCACATATAATAGCAAAATAATAAAGTATTGTCAGCAATTGCTAATTTGTGAATTAAGGTGCATGAAACATCTGATAATTTTAAGCAAGATTCTTCTACTACTGGAGTCCTTAAAAATGGCTTGGCCTACTAAAGAATTTGAATTAAAGTTTGTTAACCCTTGTTTTACTGACGGTTGTATATAACATGCAATGAGTCAAAAGGTGAATTAACTAATTTGCACAGGTAAGGACTTTTCTTCAGGAGTTTTAGGTTCTTACAAAATAATGTATAACTGAATACAGATCCCAATGTACTGTTGTTTTGGAATGTGTTTATGAATATACTAAATGTAATGTGTTAAACTACAAATATACAGTTATACATCAGTAACAGCCATAACCAGACATTGATTCTTATCAGTATGAGAATAGGAGTTTACATGTACATGAAATGAACCCTGGTTTAGTCAGTTTGTTCTGGTATAAACTACTACATGGTCACAACGTCTGTTCCGCGGGATTTATACCCTACAAACCAAATTGTTGTGAAATTTAGGCTAAAAAAGTGAAATAATTGTAAAAAAAAAAAACCTCATAGTCTGCTATAGCCACACTTTTTGATATTTTAGGCTCAATTTTATAATTTCAATTTGCGATTAACTAAAATTCTTTGTTTAGTGACCAAACCCTTATGTATTATCAGACTTTAATTGTGCTATCAGCCTTGTGTACAGCTGCAAGTTTGAACTTGAAAGAATGTTGTTTTGACAAAGAATTGCTTAATTGTATGTTATCATGATATTGCTCCTCTCCATTTTTAATTTTCTTTTTTTTTTTTTTTTTTATGTTTGATGAGTACTTAATCGAAATATTGCCCAAGCTTAGGAACTTTTTAACCATTGTCCATCATTTGTGCCCAGTTATTCCAAAAGTGAAATAAGCCAGATTTCTAAGATGCAGATCAATAGATTTCAGTACTATACACCCAAGCACATTCACCCAAGTAGAATTCACCAAAAACTATTTTTTCCCAGTTTGGGTTTCATGGCTTAACATTGTTCAATTCTTGTATTAATGGTCTATATCTCACAGGTTTCATGAATAAGCTCCCCTATTGATATTATGCCCATATAGGTTATAGTAAAGAATAAGTGATGGGATTCTCCTTTGAATGGGAGTCATAACACCAAAATAAAACATGGATAAATCACTTTTAACTTGCTGCATTTTATTTAAAATTTATTTAAAGGAACACTATAGCGTTAGGAATGCAAACATGTTCTCCTCACTACTTAGTATTTCTGTCTAAGTGTATTAGTTACCTTATATCCTGCTTATATATCTCCACTGCCGCCCTGCCTGTCTTGATGACCTCAGCCAATCCAGTGCTTCTCCTTAGAGATACATTAAAAGGTTATTCCACATGCGTGGCAAATGCTACTCTGCATCAATTATATTTTCCAATGAGCATTGGATTGAATATCCAAATCTCACTTTAGTGTCAGGAAGACAACCACCAACTATGGAATAAAAACATTGCCAATTCCACATAAATGACAGGACCATTGCACCCAGACAACTTCATTTAAATGAAGTGGTCTTTGTGTCTGTGAATGACAATACAATCCAGTTCAGTGAAGGCACACCCAGGGCACACATTGCAAATGTGGATGAGAAATAAAATTATTGTTTAATTTTCCCTCTATATGCTTTCTCTTTTCTGAAAAGCAGTTTCAACGGCCAGATCTTATTACAATGATTGACAGGGAGCTATGATAGAGTGCCTAGTTGATTGATAAAGAGGTGCTGAGTCCTAGGTGATTAGTAAAAATTAAATATCCTGGAAGGGACAGTTTCGCTTTAATACCAGTCCTCTGCTTGTTTCACAAACGTTTATGTATGGCGCAAGCTGTGGCCTTAAACATATTTTAACTTAACCTTTCTTTATTATAGTGCACTATAATAGGTCTCCCATCTTTATTAGGCTAAGAAACCACCAAAAATTAGGTTCAAACTCACCTGGAATCTAGCGCCACGTGAGCATGTTCCACGGCCCGTCACTGTGCATCCTTGGTCCAATCGAATATTTTCATAGAGTAGCAATTGATAGGACATTTTAATGGCTCAGAACTCATGTCTGTGTTCTGAGCTGTTAAGGGAAAGAGTTGGGGTAGACAGAGGGACAGTTGGAGCTTTAAAAAACAAACAAAAAACATTAAGGGCATAGGGAGGCAGGGTTGCTGGGGGAAGAGGGATGTCAATTAAAGCAGCGAGAGAGGGGATATACATGCCTTCCCTTATAGACACTGCCTGCAAAGGATAAACTAATTATGCCCATTGCTAGTGTGCATATTTCTTGCACAGAATTGACATTTGGCAGTCTGGAGCGGAGTTCCATCTACCAAAGTGATGTGTGCTGCTGGTGCGACTATTCCCCGGCACAAAAGTGCAAATATAGAAACGCTGCAAATACAGACTCCTACCATCATGACCAGTTCTAAAACCAGAAGTGGACATGGTTGTTTTCTAGTAACACCTTTTATGGGCTGTTTTTAAGATATACCACAGAAAGGACAATTAGGAGATTGAGTACACAAATTTTTTTAGTATATATAATACAATTAGGTTTTATGAGGTTTTTAGAATATGTAAAGTATATAAATTATTCACAAAACGTTAAATTGCAGCAAAGTGAAATCTGAAAGGCAAAAATACAGCATAAATAGCTTTTTGGGGAAAAATTCACCAATGTAGCTACTGTTACATCTTGGGTTTTTAAGCCTGAATTTTGTCAATAAACCACGATAACAAATACTAAACCTATCTAACCTATCTATTTTGCTTAAGGTGTCAGTAAATCATAAGTAAATGCATATATTACTCACAGTCATGCCCGTAGACTTAATGTGTTTCTATGTACTGAAACACATCAAGGCTTTATTTATCATTAAATGATTGATTGCTAGGACTGAGCTAGAATGTTGCCCCATTATATACCTGGCAGAGAAGTGTGAGAGATGCACTGCCATCCATGACATTTACAGGCTTATACAATGAAATGATAATTTCCAAAAATTCAAGGGAAATTTCAAAATTTTAGGACAAAAATGCCAAAACAAATGTCTTGTCAGTTCTGTTTTCACTTACGCTATTTTGGTTGTACATTTAAAATCTTCTCTGAATTAATTTTGAATTAAAATTTCTGTCAATTCCCGCTTTAGTGAATGGGGTGCATGCCTAAAACATCCTCTCCAAAACAGGAGCATACCTATTTCCTTGTCCTCGCTTTTGGAGAGTACATCATCTTCTCTTTTCCACAGGGTACCAGAATATTATCAGGGTTGTTCATTAAACAAGTATTTGTTGGGATTTGGCTAGGGAATTATACCTCTAAAGCTAAAAATTTCCAACCTCAACTATTTTTTCTGCTTGTCTATTTTGGCCAATATTACAAATTCCATGGGCAATCCCCAGTTTTTTTAATTACCATGTCCTGCTCTCAAACCAGAATCCCAGATCCCTATTCCTCCCATTGGTAGAGTACACAACCATTCAGTTATCTGTAGTCCAGGAGAGGGCTGGCAAGGTGGGTATGGGGGCATTTCTGGTTGCGTCCTCACAGCATCTTACTAATCCTATTACGTAACTATATGTTTATTATTATTATTATTATTATTATTATTATTATTATTATTATTATTATAGAAGTCCACTTATTGCAGTATTAGTATAACATTCAGTATAAAATTAGGAAAAGGAATGGTATATGATGTGCCAATGTGATGCTTTGACCTCAACTTGACATTGTTTTTTCTAGCCCTCCCCCCGACCCCCTGCATGTAACCCTCCCCTGCTGTAGTCCAGCCTGGCACTGAATCATGCAATACCCTTGCAAGTGCCCATGAGCAAACCGGTCACAAGCAATGTTTCCAATGAATTTAAAAAAACAATACGTGGTCAATCCAGTGTATCCCACCAGCAACATCATTACAACCTCTTGTGCAAGTGGCTGCCAGTTCCTTTAATGCCTCTGACTTTTTTTTTTTTTTTTTTTTATCCTGAAAGCTTAACTCCAGACTGTGTTCCAATATAAAAACAATCAACAGATTAGTCCCAATGATTGGTCTGTGACATGCTGGTTTTCTAGACATTAGTCCGTTCCTTTGGACACATATTTTCCCCATATTGTACATGATTACTGAACCCTGACCCTGTGTGCCAGATGGATAGTTAAGAAGTAAACATTTCTCTAAATGCGTTTGCTTGTATTGGCGTGTAAAAATACAAGTGTTTACAACTAAATGCATTGTGTATAATAAAATCTTATTTAAAAGTAGCAAATTCTCTAGACAAAAAAAGGCTATTTTAAAATGTGTTTGGTAAAATCTGTTACTATGTATGTATTATCTAGTTGTTCCTTAACCACTTCTTCGATCTCTCCTTAGCCTGAATGTTTGGATTTGTTTTAAATTGTGGGCATCTTGGAGTTAACACAGAAAGATTCTGATGTGTAACCTAATTGTGGCATCAGGAAATAGGAAACTGCATCTTTAAGCAGCACACAATCAAAAATGAATTACAATAAATCCTATATAATTGCATAGGTCATTCTCTTTAATGAGATTTTATTAACCTGACTGTCAAGCTTTTGAGTCAGGCAGATATTTTATCTTCTTCAACTGATAAAAGTGTCAGCTATAAACCACCATATAAATATTCATAGATCTACACATCTGTGGCAGCCTATCAGCTTCATTCTTTTGGACATTAAATGCATTCTAATTACTTTCTGTCTAGTAGAGCTGAGATCCTGCTTTCTATAGTGCGTTCTTGGCAGGGATGATTGCTTTTGTTTGCCATCACAAATAGCAACAACCTATTTCTTACACTGATAGTTCTGAAAAATATATTCACAAATTTGACTGATCTAGACATGTTTTGGAAAGCTTACCCGCTTTAAATGGCGTCAGAATATTGGCGCATCTATTAATATATTGCTAGATTTCAACAGAGGATTCTAATTTTCTTTTATGCCCTTTCATCTCACGAATCACAAAAAATTGTTATAATAAAAATAAAGTAGGGAGTGTGGCTCTGTAATTTAACCCTTACGTCATAAAATTAATATGGGAGAAATGTTCTGTTTGCAGTGTTTTGATTTGCATCACAGCTTCATGCATACCAATTGTGCGTCTTGGAAAGGGTTAATAATGAGCTAAACGGATGAACAATAATTTAACTGACTGCAAATATTTAAGGAACCATGCTAAAATATCCCTTTCTGATACGAGGTGTCAGGTTTATAATAATCTTAACCTTATACAAAAGATGTGGCTGATAAACGTCTTTATTTCCTAGAAAATTATTTTCGATCTCATCACAGAACAGCAGAACTGACATGTAACTAATCATATCTCTGATAATGCTCTTTAAAAATAGAATTCGCTGGATTTTATTTTTTTCCGTGCATTGATTTGTTAATACTTCTTAATTCTCGATTGATTTTTCTTGAGTGACATGCAAATTGTCCTGGGGAAAGATGCGTTATTTATTTTTCTTTCTCACAAAACCACATCAATAAAATATTCATTGGAATCATACATCACAGTTTAGAAAATGGGAATGTGTATATATTGAATATGTACTGAGCATGAAATATTTGTGTTGCTGTCTTTTGTGGGTGTGGTTTATTTTATTTACAACGTAATAAATTTAGTTAGATTTGGAGATCACTGGAAAATATATTTTCATACAGATCATTAGTTGGCATCATGATAGAAAATATTTAAATTAATTTCTATCCATAAAAATGAATGATATTGTTAAAGAGAAAAACTTAATATTTTATCAAAATAATTATTTTATCAATTCAGCTTAAAGGGACACTATAAGCACCCAGACCACTTCATCTCATTGAAGTGGTCTGGGTGCAGTGTCCCTGTCACACTTAGTCCTGCAATGTAAAACATTGCAGTTTTAAAGAAACTGTGAATTTTACTTTGCAGTACAAAGACATCATCTATCAGACATCCACTCGAGGAGCTTCCGGGATTTTAGCAGACTTTTGGTCCCCCAACTAATGCAGAATGTCCTCACACTGTCAGTGAAATTCCCATAAGAAAGTGTTGCGTCAATGCTTTCCTATGGGGAGGTCTAATGCGCATTATTCAAAGTTCAAGTGCTTACTTATGTTAAAGGAAATTTATAGGCACCCAGACCACTTCAGCTCATTGAAGTGGTCTGGGTGGAATGTCCCTTAACCTTACAGTGGTAATTATTGCAGTTTCTGAGAAACTGCAATAATTACCTCTGAGGGTTAACTCCACCTTTAGTGGCTATCTACCAGACGGCCACTAGAGGGACTTTCGGGTGCTTAGACGACTTTTGGTCGTCTAGATGATGCTGGATGTCTTCATGCTATGCATGAGAACTTCCAGGGTCACCGGAATCCCCATAGGTAAGCATTGATTAATGCTTTCCTATGGGGAAATCCTAATGCGAGCCATTGCCGCGCATGCACATTAGGTCTCTCCCACCGGCTGGTGTCGGCGGGGAGGAGTGTGGGTGAAGCCTGACCCAGCGCCAAAGGACATCGGCGCTGGATTCAGGAAAGTGACTGAGGGAGTTTTAACCCCTTCAGCGCCGCAGGAGGAGGGAGAAAGGGGCAGGGGCGGGGGGCACTGTAGGAACCTATAGTGCCAGGAAAACGGCTTTGTTTTCCTGACACTATAGAATACCTTTAATTGTTTGCAAAAAATTACATCCATCATCAGCAAGCTGGCAATGGAAGTAATTAGATTCTTCGCTTTCAGGTATGTCTGCCTCCCAGCCACTTGTCTACTCCCCTCCACCCTCTATACAGCCCTCCCTCTTTAGCGACTGGGAGGAGGGCAGGCTGTAGGGCTGATGAGCCTTAAGTGATCCAACAATGCTTCTCTATGAAAAGCATTTGATTGCACCACAGATGCAAAGAGAACTACGTGGGATGACATTAGAGAAGGCAAGGATATGATCGTAAAGAACTTTGCCCAGTGCTTGGTTCCAGGTAAATGTTAATGCTTTTATTGCAGTTTAAAACCAAAACAGAGGGGACAATGTCTGGGTACAACGTGCCCAACAGGGCATATATAGATAAACCCTTTTAAGTGTGTGGCTCCATCTGTAATTGTATAGTGACTACACCGTGATAGCAGTATATACTGCACAATAAGGTTACACAGCTATAGTGTTAATGTAGTATGATTCTTGGTGGCACTAAGTGATCTTTTTATCTGCGTGCTAGTAAAATGGAGTCTTTGGAGTTGTTTTACTTACCCGTGAAATTAAGTGAATTGAAAACAATAAATTCTGAAATAGGCCAGAATAGCTCATTTGGACAAAAGTCTTCTATATTCGTAGATCGACTATTTTAGCCTGAATTTTTAAAATGTAGTGTTTCAACTTTTTAATTCAGTGTTTTAGTGAATAACCCTATATGTAACAAGCGAAGGACAGGCTGCTATAAGCAGGCCATGAGCTAGTCAGGCTTGTAACCATCATCATGTACAGTAAGTGACTTGTTTTATTAAAATTCCAAGCACTGAAATGACTCTTAATGTGATGTGCTGTTCTTGCAGCAGCTCCATAGAATATATTGAAATAAAGTATGTTATTGATTTATGGATGAGTTCAGTATGCAATGTAAAATGTGTTCAATAACCTCTTAGCTGTCAAATTGGAGACATTATGCTTACAGTCCATCTTATCTCTCCATTGCATTCCTTTTTTTAATTTCTTCTGTGTTGATCATTCTAATCATATTGTTATTGTAAGAATAATTCTGGAACTGCTATATACATTACCCAGAGTACACACTTGTTTTTTTAGAGCTGTGTATATATTACCAACCAAAGGCCTATACAGAGTAACATTATAACAGTATCAATGCACAAGCCATTTTGACAACTAGATTGCTTATGCCATAAAATATTTGTCACTCAGCCACAGAACACAATATTTTTAATTTGTTATTCATTGCATTCAGTGTATACTGAATTTGTCTCCGTGATGTCATAAAATGTCTTTTGCTGTGATTTGCTATGAGCAATTCAACTGTTGCAGTAAATAGACTGAATAAACACTTAGTCAAAAATATACATTTTGTATTGTATTGTTTTTGTTTGTTGTGTTCTGTTTGTTTTTTATACTGAGGTTAAGACATCGCAAGAATGAAGTTGCTTTAAGCTTTGAAGTAGAAAGACGTTCTGCTTGAGTTTGCAGTCAAAGTGATGAAAGCTTTCAAAATGCATATATTCGTGCTTTCTTAATATATGGCCAAATTACATTTTGGGCAGATTCCAAGAATCTCAAAGTCACCAGTTGAAATCTTTGTATTCTGTGATTTTTGTGTGATACCCATACGATATACAAATATTTTTTCATTTTTTTTTATTTTTATATTTAATATTTTTTATTTGTTCCTAGCGATTTTAACATACATGCTCGGGGTGCCCCAATAGCAATCCTCGAGTTTCTATTCATGCTTAGCAATAGGAGCATTATGAAAATCGGCACAATTTATGTGTAATAGCAATTAACAGGTAACTAACAGCTTAATAGAAGGGTAATTGTCTCAGACAAGTGAGCGGAATATATAGCTTGTCACCATTGCCCTGAGCAGTGGGTTGGTGTCAGTTTATAGAGAAAAGAAGAAGCTAGTGAGAAGCCATAGACAGAGAAAAACATATTGGAGACATGGAAAGTATAGGTAAACATTTCCCTTGCGAATGACTGATGCAGAGGTTTTGTTTAACTCAGCTGCTTCGCTCTTGTGGCAGCAGGCTTATGTGACAGTCCCCCCCTCTGGGTCAACCAACTCCCATCCTTAGTAGAGTGGCTGTATCATCCATCGGGTGTTCTTCGCCTGCTTGGGGACCTCTCCAGCCCCAGGATTGTTCATCTGTGTACCACAGACCTGGTTCCTGTAACAGTCCAAGTCTATTCCCTGCAGGGAGTGATCGGAGGGTCGAGGTGGTATTCGCCGTGTGACGCGGGTGATCTTCCGAACTTGTGGGTGATGTGGGTTGTGTATGCCCCTTGTGGCTCTCGGCCTGGGATGGCGAGCTGTAGGTCTTGTGGGTTTCCTCGCCCGAGTGCCACCTTGAGTAGGTCCCCTCCTAGGCAGTCGCACGGGACTCCTGGCTCCTTTGCGCTTGCTTGGCTCAGTAGCTTGGGTGCGGTACTTTAATCGGAGCCAGAAATGATGGAAGATGGCATCCAGCCTCCTCAGGGAGTCTGCCATGTGGTTGTTGGTGGTCGCCTGCTTTGGACTCACCGCATGTGATTGCGAGGGAGCGGCGTCCGCCATTTTGCAGCGGCTGTGTTTGTGCTCATCGGTCTTGTCTGAGTGGTAAGTGTTAGTTTAGTCAGTCTGGTAGGCTTTAAGTGGACTGGGATGACCCCCACCAGTCCGGGGGAGAGAGGTAGGAGTGCTGCGGTACCAGACCCTGGGTCGTGGCGCGGGTGGATCGGCCACTTCCCCCACTGCCTCATCCCAGGTAGGCCGCAAGAGAGCTCCCGGGCTCTGCAGGTGAGTGAGTGCAGGCTTGTGTTGAGTGAGTGCTGGCTTGTGTTAGAGTTTTGCAAGCCCGGGTCCCCTCACCTTACTGTTACTGTTCGTGGAAGCCCCAAATTCAGGTAAAATACCCCAAAATCAAGCTTTGATTCAGGAGCTCTGGCTTTCCATGTCTTGTTGGCTCAGAGGTCAGGTTCCACCCCCCATATACAGATATTTGTATCCTGTTAAGTTATGGATCCACTTAGGTTATTGGCATTAGCAAACATTTTGCACAACCACGTTAATGGATAAAATGCATGTGATCAGTGGAACATAATGGCCTGCTAGCATATCAGGTTTGAGATACCCAAGACAGATTGTTCCTCCAAAAATTGAGATATTTAGTATAGCAGTCTTCATTCTTTAAGCATGATAACATTATTTAGTACTTCTGTGTCATAACAGAAAAAAACTAAATTTTCTTATCTGCTCTATATCCAATAAATAATATCATTAAAGGACCACTATAGTGCCAGGAAAACATAGTCGGTTTCCTGGCACTATAGTGCCCTGAGGGTGCCCCCACCCTCAGGGTCCCACTCCCATGGCGCTGAGCGGGGAGGAAGTGGTTAAACTTACCTCTTTCTCCAGCGCCGTGCGGGGAGCTCTCCTCCTCCTCTCCTCCTCCTCTTCGGCTGAATGTGCATGCTTTCCTATGGACGCTGGCGTCTTCTCACTGTGAAAAACACAGTGAGAAACGCGGAAGCCCTCTAGCGGCTGTCAATGAGACAGCCACTAGAGGCTGGATTAACCCATTTATAAACATAGCAGTTTCTCTGAATCTGCTATGTTTATAAAAAAAAAAGGGTTAAACCTAGCTGGACCAGGCACCCAGACCACTTCATTAAGCTGAAGTAGTCTGGTTGCCTATAGTGGTCCTTTAAAGTGACATTGCTATCTATGCTACCTCTTCTAATTTATACTTTCCTGCCGTCACCTCTAAAGGGGTATCTAGAATCCAAACTTACAAAGGGGCATCAGATGTCCCTTTGGAGGTGACCACAGGAAAGTACAAATTAGAAGAAGTTTTGGATAGCAATGTCACTTATGATATTCATTGTGAGTGTATATACATGAAAGCACTATCACATTAATTGTTTAGTTTTGACACTGTATTTTTTTTTAAATTGTGTTTATCGCATTTATTTTGCATTATAAATATTGCTCTTACAACAGATTAATTAAATATGTGTTGGTTCATTTAGCACTAGCACGATTTAATTTGTTTCCCATGTTAAAAATTACTGTAGGACCCACCAATAATGGTGTACTATGGTGAAGTGGTGGGCTTAACAAGAAATGGAACTAAATCCACATTTATTTGCGAAGATAAGTGATTTTAAGTAGCCTTGTAAAAAATTTAAAAAATTATTTTTATGTGCGCACTGTTTCGTATTCTATATTTTGTAGAAAGAGGACTGACAAGCCCTGCTGACAGCAGATCTGCAGGATTTGCTAGCTGTTTTAGATGTAGGCAATAATTGCATGCATGTTTTCAGGGGGGTATATCTACTACATTGTTAACAAATTAAAACATTTTTCCATTGGAGTGTTCCTTTAAATGGTTGATTCTGAGAAATTTACTTAAACTTGTAGAAATTGAAAATAGTGTGTTAGAATAATTTTATCGTTTGCTTTTTTTTGTAAAAGGTAATGTTTACCTTGGCATCTTTGTTTGTCATCAATACATGTGAAATAAGGGAAACAAATCTGTAGAAATTTATTTTTGTAACCTCCTGTTAATGTTAATTCAAATCAGTGAATATAACCAATTATCTTTACTCTGGAATTAAAGCATGTGTTTCTGATCAATCTGAATAATTGTTAATTCTGACATTTAATGAACAAATGAAAGAACCACCATTTTCTTCTTGCAATGTTCCTAATTAATATATATATATTTTTTTGTAGAGAGTCGAATGATTCTGGATGCCTTCGCCCAGCAGTGCAGTAGAGTCCTCAGCCTTTTAAACTGCGGAGGAAAACTTTTGGACTCAAAACATTCCCAATCTTTAGTCTCATGTGTAAAACAGGAAAATAACACTTATGAGAGACCAGATCAGTGCCAGCTCAGTAAAGCATTTTATAACCAACCTTCGGAGAAACCGGACATTGAAATGCAGTATGTGCAGAAAAAGCAGCAAACCTCAGCTTTTTTGAGAGTCTTCACTGATTCACTTCAAAACTACTTGTTGGCTGGCAACTTCCCGACTCGGAATACCTCATCCAACAATGATTATGGACACATGTCTGATATGGACGTTCTATCTTCTTCTCCAGTGCATACATTGGGTGGCTGGACATCTCCAGCGACCTCTGAATCTCATGGTCATCCATCCTCCTCCACACTCCCTGAAGAGGAAGAAGATGAAGAAGGTTACTGCCCTAGGTGTCAAGAACTGGAGCAGGAGGTGATTTCTCTGCAACAGGAGAACGAAGAATTACGACAGAAGCTAGAAAGTATTCCAGGTAATGAAATCTCGCAAGGACTCCCAGGTCGTAGATTTGCTAGCCCAGCACTTGACTTAGGGACCTTCTAAGAATTATCTGTATTAGAGGATTACATTTCTAATTGCTTTACCCTTGTAAATGCACATTTTCATTGATATGCCAAAACGAAAACAAAATCTGGCAACCTTACACATTTCTCTCTTAACCCTTTACAGAGTGCCCAGGGAACATTCTAGAATTGGGAATACAAATATATATGCCTAACTCTATTGAGTCTATTATCTATTATCTATTATCCTAGAGATATCACTTTCCCGTTTCTTGTTCGTGTGCACAGCATGTTCCATGCGCATGTCCAATAAAATGCTTGTCATAGGAAAGTATTGGATCCAGTGCTTACCTGTCAGTTGCATTAGAGGACGTCCACTATCCTCCTGGGCGTCAAAGGTCATTGTGCTGCCTGGGTCCAAGGATGAAAAGGTGCTCCCCATCCCAAAAAACAAACATATGTTTTTGCAATGTTAGTGTCTCTATGTGTGTGTGCTTGGGATGATATGTGTCTGTGTGTTTTCTGGAGGTGAAGTGTGTGTCTTTGTGTGTACTGGGGGATGAAGTGTGTGTCTGTGTGTTTGCTGGGGATGAAGTGTGTGTTTCTGTGTGTGCTGGGGTGAAGTGTGTGTCTGTGTGTATGCTGAGGATGTAGTATATCTGTGTGTGTGTGCTAGGGATGTAACGTGTGTCTGTGTGTGCACTGCAGCCAATGCACTTACCTATATTCTGTGTCTGTGTATATGCATGTGTGTCAGTGTTTGTATCTGTGTGTCTGTATCTGTGTCAGTGATTGTATCTATTTGTCTATGTATATGCATGTGTGGCAGTGTTTGTATCTGTGTGTCTGTATATTTGCATGTGTATCAGTGTGTCTGAGCAACTGTATGTGTGTCTCTGCATCTGCATCTGTGTCAGTATATGTATCAAACACTGACACACATGCAGATTTTGACATACATACAGATATACACACACTGATAAACCTGCAGATACACAGATGTACAAACATACACACACTGACACATACAGATACACACACTGACACACATGCAGACACACAGATACACACACTACACACGGACAGATACACACACTACACATGCACAGATACACATACGCATACACACACAGATACACATTACACACTTACAAGCACACAGATAAACACACTACACACATACAAACACATAGCTACACACATATACACACGTTATATAATTAAGCCACCCAGCAGTTTATTACTTTCTGCTGTCTGTGGCTGGTGGCCGTTGGGGACCTGCTCTCCTGGTTTAGCCCCATCTTTGCGGCTCCCTCCTCCTGCGCAGCTTGGTCTCGGTGAGTGTGAGCTTCCTTCCAGCACTCCATGCGGATAGAAGCGGCCAGGTCGCAATCTTAATCTTTACACAGATTCCTAAACCGTGCGGTGCAGCTGCACTGCTGCCACATGTTAGGAACACCTGTTTTAGATGATGCTGTCCCTGTAAGTGTGCCTCCTGGAGCCATGGCCCCACTGGGTCTATGGACGGGCCGGCCCTGGGCTAGTCTGATAATTGGTCAGTATTTCCTGTAAATTGCATTGTTTATTCTGTAATTTTAAGATATCATGAGATGGCAAACATAAAATTGACCAATAATATTGCTAAATCAACTTGTTAAGAGCTAAGAGTTAATTGCTTAGTCAACTTGTTAAGAGCTAAAATCAGTAACCCATTCATACACTATGTACAGTCCCTTAGACTGTATTGTATATTGGTGTTCTCTTAACATGAAATTAATTTAGAAGTAAATGAGACGTAAAGAGCAAATCCTTTTTTTGGAAGGGGCAGTTTATATGAGTATGAGAACCATCATTTGTATTTTTAATAGAACATGAGATATATTCTGAAGCTTTAGTCCTATAATCCCAAAATAGTGGATTTGTTGTCATATTTTTGGTTAATGATAGGCTAGCTCTGTTTGTGATCAATGCAAAGTTGCTCATGTGTTGGCAAGTGACTGTAAAATACTGGAGGTTGAAACACCGAATTTAAGTGAAAATCTAACAGGTTTTTAGCCTTTTTTGTTTTATAGACTCTTATAAATTTTAGATGTATACATAAATGCCACAGAGAGGGTAGAGTATAGAACATTGTAACAGTAAAATTGGCGTTTCTTGTTAAATTTCTGCAGGTAGAATTAAATCCATATGTGGAGATCACGCTTTCAATCCAGTGAAACCCGCTAATGGATGTTAACTCAGGTTAAAGGTAACTGGCAGTAATTAATTTTCTCTTATATTGCCCCATTGTAGTGTGAAATTTATCATTTTTCTGCCCGCTGTGCTCCCATTACAGTGTAGTTCTAATGACACACACAACTTTGTTTTAAACTAAAATTATTATTTGCGCCAACATATTGCACAGAGCTGAATTGGAAACAAGATGAACAATTAATTCTAAAAAAACATGTGTGACATACTGGAACAGTAGGTGATGAGGGCCTTGCCCAAACCAGCTTACAATCTAAAGCGGTGAGTGGCAAATAATCAAATCATTTGAATGTACCTCAGAATGGGAGTTTGGGAGGAGGGAGCACAGTAGTGGGGAGATGGCATAGGAAGATTGTAGGAGCTGTGGAGTTAAGAGGAGAACTGATATTCTTCTCTAAAGAAGTGTGTTTTAGGGATATTTCTGGAGGGCTGCAGAGATGGGGAGAGTAAATTGTCCCGCAGGAGGGCATTACATAAAGAAGGGTACCCTGGAGAAGTCCTGCAGTTGAGTAGCCGAGGACAGTAACAAGTTGCCAGCTCAGTGAAGAGGCCGAGCTGCAGCATTTCTATTTGTGAGGGTGGAGATGTAAGGAGGTGCATGAGTATAGAGAGCTTTGTAAGTAAGCACTTTGAACAGAATCCTAAGAGAAAGCGAAAGCCAGTGTCAAGTCAGAAGGGCGAGGTGTGAAAATTCCTAGACATAAGGTAGAGGCGTTTATTATGGACGGTAGATTGCAACAAGCAGAGAGTTTTAATAATCAAGGTGGGAAGCAAGAGCATGGACAAGCATGTCAGCTATATCTTGAATGAGAAAGGGGCAAATGCAATACATTTTTTTAAGGGGAAAGCAGGAATTGGTGATAGAGTTTATGTGAATGGTGAAGGTCTGAGTTTAAAAGCACACCAAGGTAATGTGCCCTGTGGTAGAGATTTCTATAACTCTGTTGACCTTAAGGGAAATGTGTAAAGATGTAGCTTTAGGGGGAGGAAAAAGAAAAAGTTCAGTCTTTGACTTTTTCAGTTTTAGGAATTGTGAAGTCACCCAGTCAAAAACAAACGATAGGCATACAGTGACAAGATCTAGCAGATTGGGGATAGGTAAGGAGAGGTAGATGAGAGAGGTATAGAAGGGGAGGAGGAACCAGAGGAGGAGACACTGAAGGAGCAGTCAGAGAGGTAAGAAGAGAACCAGTAAAGAGCAGTGTCACCAAGGCCAAGTTTGCAAAAGGTGAGAAGTAAAACGAGTCATCAATAGTGTCAAAATTGGCAGAAAAATAAAGAACAATAAGTAGGAGTAATAGTCTTTGGATTTGGCTATCACTAAATCATTAGTCAATAAAGGTTTTAGTGGAATGTTTGGAGCGGAAGCCTGACTAGTGGGTCAAGTAAGGAATTGGAGTTCTCTGTAAGAAGTGGAATACTCTGTAAGATGTGTATGAACAAGTCTTTGATGAAGCTAGGAAAAGCATCAGGGTCAAGAGAATTTTTTTAAAAAAAATTATAGTATGGGCGTAATCACCATGTGTATGAAGGACATGGGTAAATTGCCAGAAGAATGCGAGGTAATGTGATCCAGGGTGCACATGGTAGGGCAGTAAGAAACAAAGCTTCAGAAACAACAGCGAAGTGTAGAGGAGGACTCTGGGTACAGGATTGGACAGTTTAGGAGAGAAGCGAGCAAGACAATCTTTTTGAATGGTGTCAGTCTTTTCTGTGATGTTGAAGATGACGTGGGGAGCATTAGTGAGATAAAAGTTTGAAAAAAGGTGTTTTTGGTCACACAAGAAGGTGGAGATGGGGGGGCCTTCGCTTTGTACATTGTAAAGAGCTACTGCCTACAGTCGTTCTTCGCACCTTCCTCATCTCACTTGAATAAAAAAGACAACCAGCCCCAGGTAATAGCGGCACACCGGGGCATTGTTTGGTATCCTCGTAGTCCTGTCCATCCCTTTACAGAATAAACAAAGGGAGCACTATGAACCACCCTCCAGTCTGTCACCTGGAGTTTGCGCTCTAAGAGCCAGTGCACTCTAAGCTAGTGCTTGTGCTGCCTCAAGGTAGTGCCTGCCCTGCTTTAAGGTATTGTGTGGATTTTGTATGTCAGGGTTGGCATTTGGCTTCATGCACAGGGTGGATAGTGATGTGACACCGCTTATCTAGATTACTTGAGTGGGTAGTATTGGAGCGGGGTGATACCATAGAACAAATATAGGCAATCTTTGGCACTCCAGATGTCATGGACTACATCTCCCTTAATTCTCTTACAGCCATAAGCATCAGTAGTCCACAACACTACTACTTTTTAACCTATTCGACAAACCCCAAAGAAAACATACATGCATTCTGTGGGGGATATATGAAAAAACTGCTTGAAAAAGCTGCAGACCTGCTGTCTACAGCCTTTACAAGCCCTCCCGTCTCAGTCTGTGCTGGGTAATGACCAGTCAGAGCCTTCTCAATGAACTCTAGTACAGTGCATTGAGAATGGGCAGTTGCGCTCTAGCACAGCGCAATTGTCGCTTCTTGTAGCTCTCTGGAGCAGAAATAGAACAAATTCTTGTTTCTACCCCTTTTTTATAAACTATAAAAAATTTGACAGATTCCAGACATATAAAGCACTTTAGAAAGCATAAATGAGTTATGTGTCTGTAGTGGTCCCTTAACACCAAAAAGATTTTGTTTACAACTGTTTGACTTAAGATAGTTATTTACTAAAGTGAGAATTTCCTGGAATTCAAAGTGCATTTCAATTTTTTTTGCCAAAATGGTAAAATTAGGAAAAAAAATTAATCTGTTTTTTATTTGGTTATTTTGGCATTAAAGGACCACTAAAGTCACCCAGACCACCTCATCTCAATGAAGTGATTGGGGATCAGTGATCCTGTCTTTTTAACACTGGAATGTAAAATACAGCAGCTCACAGAAAAACATTGAATTCAATGATTTCCTATCAGAAGTATTTAGATGCGCATGTAGCATTCGGAGTGCATACACGTATGTTTTCAATGCTCCTCTATGAGGGTCCACCAGGAAGAGAGCAGGACCTAAAACCAATCTGCAGCTAGGCACTATAGCATTAGGAATACAGGTTTGTATTCATAACACTATAATGTTCCTTTAAATTTGGAATTTACATTGAACTTTAATTTGCAGCTATATGCACTTTAGTGAAGACCCCTAAAACAATATTGCATTGAAGGACTTTGATATTCATATATGCCACACAGGAGATTTTATTGCTTTGAATATTTTATGTTGTGTACTAGAGCTGTGGAATAAACCTACATGGTCAATGACTAAACTCTGGATTTTGGACAAAGTCCAGTGAAAATGGCTGAATTCCGACCACAATGGTAATTTTCATATTTACTAAATCCAAACCTTGTCAGGCCAAGAGAGTCCGCAGCAATCGCGCAGATGCATTTGGTGACCACATTAAAATCAGTGCTTGCGCATGCGAATCTTATAGAAAATATAACATTCTAAAGATTCCCAATGCACCAGTTTTACTAAAAGTCAGAACTAAACGAATCCAGCCAGCATTCACAAATTATTGTTCACCAGTTTTTTTGTAAGTGAATGATAAATGTAAGTACTATTCGTCGGCTGACAGCGCTACCAGCCAGCCAGCTGGTAAAAAAAAAAAAAAAAACCTAGGCAAAATGAGAAAAACAAAAAGTCTATGGGAGTCAATAGGACAGGCAAGTCTCATCTCTCTTAAGGCTTGCCTGTCAGAGTGTTCTGATTGGTTGGCTTATTAGTAAACCATTCAGAATGTTCCTACTAATATTACTTAACATGGGAAGCCTTTAATAGGGCGTTGTCCACTATGAAGGAGCTCAGTCTGTGCCGAGCCCTTGCATGACAAAGATGCTTATTTTATTTATATTATTTAAATTGCATTAGTTGGGAATTATGGATTTTAAATTGTTTTTGTTTTTTTGGGGACTGAGAAAAAGAATTAGAAAAAAGAAGACTTCTAATGGTAAGTATAATGACTGCCCAGTCATTCGTTTTAAAAGATATGCGCTCACCTGCTGCATGGCAGGTGGTGGGCAAATGGAGGATTTAAACCTTCATTATGGTCATTTGGGATCTTACTGGCCCCCATTAATTTATTTTTTTTAATGGCTGGCTAGCATGTCATAGAGCTCCTCAGCAATTGAAAGTAATAGGCTAAATGTATGGGCATATCACAGAGCTCCACGCCATAAAATTCCCAGTAATATGCAGGGTGTTAGAGTATATCACTTGGTGTCTGAGCAGAACTCACAGTAATGATCAGTGCCTATTAGACTTGGGTGCTGCTGAAATTTTTGTTTTGCCCACACACAACTGAATGAAAAAAGAAAATGTTCTTTTCAGGCGAAATTTGTTTTCATTTCAAAATTTCATTAGAACGAATTCAATTCCGATCCGTGCCACGGGCCATGACTGCATCTTGCAGGCATTTAGTAGATAACTCCCCAAATTGCTAGCCTTGTGGGATTATCATATTTAAGCATACCAAATTAGGGAGCTGTTTAGTAGATAGCTCCAATTTGGTATCCTTATGGCAATCCCAGAAGGATTAGGGAGCAATCTACTAAGAATCTGAAAGCCAAAAATTAGGAAAAGCCCTTACTTTTCATAATTTTGGTCTTTCAGTCAAATTTACTAACACTAAGTAAAAAATACTACGTAAAAAAGGCAGAAAAAAAGCCTCCCTAATGCCCCTACCTGCCGTGCTGCGAGTAGAGTCATATCTACTAAACAGCGATCAGCCAGTGTCTGCTTGCTGTTCTAAAAGCTTTCCTTCGCTATTTAATTTGAGTCAGAGTGCTCTGGTTGGTTGGTTGAATTAATTTAACAAACCATCCAAATTAATTACTTTTGTTGCCCCACCATGCGTTTATGGGTTTAATCCCCTTATTGTATTAACAGCAATAGCAGTTAATATATAAATCAGGACACAGACCGGGAAACGCGAAGATAGATTTCAAGGCGATTCAAGGCAAAGACAGATTTCCCCTCCCAGCCACTCTGCATTTCCTTCTGCCTCACTCTGTTCCTTATTTTGATTGTTTTTTTTAAACCTCGCCCTCCTTTTCACTCTTTATCCTCCCTATTGCTTAGCTCAGTGGAGCTAAACTCAGGATGCAGACAATTAACCAGAACACCTGCCTTACAAAGACTTCTCATTGAGCTGCATTGGGAAGTCTGTGATTGGACAGCCACAGAAAGTCTAGGTTAGAATGGGAGGGCTTGCAAAGGCTGCAGACAAGAAATCTGTAGCTTTTACAAACTGTTTTTGTATACACCCAATGAAAAAAAAAATTAAATGCATGTATGTTTTCGAGAGTTATACCTACTAAATACTAATTTTTGTGGGGTGTCTTTAAGTAATAGAGATAGGGCACTTAAAAAAACACAATTGGGAAGCAACATCTTAATCAATTATTGCTGTCCCATAGAGATCCTAGCTCTCATTCAAAATGTATGTCATACATACTCAAAATTCAATGCTTAAAATGCACTCTGGTTACTTCAGAGATGAATCCTTAGTTTTGCATGCACCCCACAACATTCCATCCCTGTCAGAATTAAAATGTTATAGATCAAAAGATGTAGCTATGCAAAGAACGCTTTAAAAGTCTGATGTATCCTTCATTTGACTTTTTATTTCTAAAGTTTAAATAGAAAATATACTTAAGTAACAGCAAAATGGATCTCTAGAGGAAACATTTCTTCCAAAAATAATTTTTAGCATTCAGAAATAGTTGGTTAATTGCCACAGTTCATTCAGAAGGGTAATTGTTATGTTGGTACTATTAAAAACTTTCAAACATATTTTAATTTTGCATATTCTGGCAAATATGATGCTAAGTGTGTTTTCAAATTTTAGTGTCTATTCCAAATAAAAAGATTGAAAACTGGTTTACAATAAAATGTACCCAAACTAGTATCATTTGGATCCTCTTTAGCAATTAAATCGGGATGGTAAATTACATGGACACTCTAAACACCAATACAACTTAAGCCTAATAAAGCAGTCTTAGGGTATAGCAGTGGTTCCCAAACTTTAGGTTCAAGGCGCCTTTAATATTTTTCCAAGGCGCCCTAAATGAAAACAATTTCTTAGGTTGTATATGTGTACAGCGCAGCAGCATATACCGGGCTCCTGTTCGGCAGAAATGCTTGCCGTTCAAGCGCAGATCCAGAACCTAATCTTGGGAGGGGCACTGGTAGATTATTTAAAGAAACAATCCAGACACAAGAACCACTACAGCACTTTGTAGTGGTTATGGTGCCAATAGTGCCATAGTGCCCTCCCAGAGTAAGTAGTCAAACTGTTTAAGAACAGTTTGACAACTTACCTGGGATCTGCCAAGATTCTTTAGTAGGGAATAGGGGCACTAGTGTGTGTGAGGGGTGGGGTGCAATATATATATATGTGTGTGTGTGGGGGGTGCAGTGAGTGTAAGGGGTTGCTTTGTGTTTGTGAACGGTGCAGTGTGTGTATGTGGGGCAGTTTGTGCATGAGGGGTACAGTGTGTGTGGGAGCAGGTTGAATGTGGGGTGCAGTGTGCTTGTGAGGGATGCAGTGTGTGCGTGTGTGTGTGGGGTGCAGTGAGTGTACAGTGGTGCATTGTGTTTGTGAAGGATGTAGTGTGTGTGCATGAGGGGTACATTGTGTTTGGGTGGGAAGTTGTGTGTGTATGGGGGGGCAGTGTGTGCATGTGTATGGGGGAGCAGTGTGTGTGTGTGTGTATGGGGGGCAGTGTGTGTATAGGGGGGATAAGGTGTGTGTGTGTGTGTGTAGGGGGAGTTATTGTGGGTGTGTGGGGATAGAAGGGCAGATAAATATATACTTTAAAAAAATAAAAGAATAATAATATTTATATCCCCCCTCCCTGCTTACCTTTGCCTTGGACGGGGGATGTTTCCTGCAATCCCTGGGAAAGTCCTGGTAGTCCCAGTGGTGAGAGTGAACTCTAGCAGCCTAAAGAGCTACTAGAGTTCACTCTCACAAGATTTGGGGTGTCGTTGTGTCAAGCTCGCAATAGGAGAACCTGGCTGAGCTGCAGGTTAGAGCTCCCCCGGGTTCTCCCTTACTCCTCTGCCGGCATAACACTGCCAACGGGCCGGTCAGGGAGATCTCTTATCTCCCCTCCGGTCCTGCAGAGCCGGCAGGGGAGAGGGAGGCACAGTTCCCGGTGCTATGATCATATGAGCAGAGCACCAGGAAAATATCTTGCTACTCCCCTGTGTGCCCATTGACACACAGTTTGGGAACCGCTGGGGTATACAGTTGTTATCAAAATTATTTAACCCCCATTGAAAATCAGTTTGTTTGCTTTTTTGCAAAAATTTGCAGACTTTCAGACAAATCAAACAAAGCAATTGAAATAGCCCAACACAATGAATGCTTCAAGTGGTTTTCACAAATTCAACTGAAAATTTAACTTATAACAATTTCTCCAGCCTCAAAATTATTCATCCCCTTTGTGGCAAGCATATTTAGTACTTAGTAGAGCACCCTTTTGCTGCTATGACCTGCTGCAAACAAGGTGCATGGCCAGACACCAGGTTCCAACATTGTTCCTGCGGAATCTTAGTCCATTGCTCATGGCCTCCAGTTCAGTAATAGTCTTGGGTTTGCATGCTACAACCTCCTTCTTCAAATCCCACCAGAGATTTTCTATAGGGTTCAAGTCAGGTGACCACTGTAGAATTTTCCAGGACTTCTGCAACCAAGCCATGGTGGAATTTGAGGTTTGCTTGGGATCATTGTCTTGTTGGAAGGTCCCAAGCTTCAGCTTCCTCACAAACGGCATGACATTTTCTCCTATGATTTCATGATATGTCATTGAATCCATCTTGTCTTCCACATGCTACAGGTTTGAGTTGAATTTGGGGAAACTACTGGAAGCATGTTTTGTGTTGAGCTATTTCAATTGCTTTTGTTTGATTTGTTCATTGCAAACATATTTTCAATGGGGGTTAAATAATTTTGATTACAACTGTATACCCCAGCTGAACGTCTGTAGATTTCGACAATAAACCTGATTTTCATTGGGGGTTGAAACATTTTGATTACAACTGTAGTTAATGCCCTAAGAAGTTAAATCACTTTTGTTTCTGTTTATGCAGCCTTAGTCACACCTCCCCTGCATAAAAACTATGTTCATTCTCAATCTGTGCAGTGTGTTTACTTTAGAAGATCGTATCTCCTGCTCCCGGTAAGTGAACTTTTATGACACACAGTAGGCAACTGCAGGTTGTAGCAGGCTATTAACAGAGCAGGAGATAAGAAATTCTAAATTAAACATACTTTGCATTAAAAGAAGTTTAAACATTGGATCTCTCCATTAAGCTAAAGCTGTTTTGGTGATTAGTGTCCTCATAAAAAGGTGTGGTCCGTGAATGGAAGTTGTCCATGTTGGCAGATCTCTTCATCTACAGTAAGGAAGCGTAGAGGACTGTTTATCCACTGCTCTCTAGGTATTCTCCAAAAAGAGGTGACTCAGGATACAGAATATGGTCAATATGTACTTCACTTGTGTTGAAGCTAGCAGTTAAGTCTCCAAGCTCTATAAAGATATAGATGTTTAAAGTGAAAAGAACATAAAGCTCAGTGAGTTCAACTTTTCACACACCATTCTAACTTGTATGGATTCAAAAGAAGGCAAATAATCTCTAGACTGACATATCTAATCTTGCTTAAAAAGAGAAGAAAATGCTTCTTGACTTCAAAATGAAAGCTAGATTTCTTTGTGGATCAATAAGCTGTTTTGATTGTGTCCTTCGTTATCCTACATCATATGAAGAAATAGGTTACAATTGGTGCAATCCCTGTGGGTTATTGGCTAAACTTGCCTCATAAGTGTTCCTCTTTAGGAGGGCGCTGTATGTTTAAGATCAAAAGATTCCAAATTATGATCTTCTTTGCTTTGAAATTTTTGTTTTGTCACTCTTTTTATAAGAGTTTAAAATGTTGAGTGTTTATGGGACTGC
Source organism: Pelobates cultripes (assembly GCA_933207985.1). Lineage (NCBI taxonomy): Eukaryota > Metazoa > Chordata > Amphibia > Anura > Pelobatidae > Pelobates > Pelobates cultripes. The sequence continues at coordinate 68,504,612 of OW240917.1, read as the reverse complement.
AGCACTTACGGGTCTGCAGCACTAAAGAGACACTATAGTTATCCAGACGACGTCATCTCAATGAAGTAGTCTTGGTGCAGTTTCCCTGTCTTTTTTAATCCTGCAAAATCCATGTAAAATATCGCAGTTTTTTTTTTTTAGAAATGGCAATATTTATGTTGCAAGGTTAATGGAACCCTATAGTGTTAGAAATTCAAACATGTATTCCTAACACTATAGTGCTGAACTACCTAATTAGATGTCCTGCCCCCCTCAGTAAGGAGTTAAAAAAGTAGCTTACTTACCTTTTATTCATCCTTGAGTTGGTCTCGGTGTAGCTGGCCCCGCCTCCATGGCTGAGATAATTAATCTTGATGATCTCTGCCAATTCAATGTTTCTCATAGGAAACCATAGGGAGGCAAAATGCTGTGCTGCACCAATCAGCATCTGCTCATAGAGCTGCATTGAATAAATGCATCTCTATGAGGAGCGATCAATGCATCACTGAAATAGGAAGCACATCTACTGGCTGTCTGGGTGACTGCATCCAAATATGTTACCATGCATCAATTCAAAAACTGACTTTTACAGGTGGCTTTTACAGTTCTAAGACTGCAGGTAAATACTATAGACACCAGAACCACTACATTAAAGTCTCACAGTTCAATTTACTGCCATTTAGGAGTGGCACTAGCCACCTCCCTCACCCTCAGCCAGCAGTTATATCATACTAAATGTACTTTCACCTTAAATACAATATAATATAATGGTGATCACAAAAGTTATACTCCTCCAAAAGTAAAATTATCAGCCTCCCTTGAGTCACCCCCAATCGACGATTTCACATCAGTCAAAGCATATACACATTATACAAGTATATTGTGAGTGCATCTAATTATAGCGGATATAATTTGGTTATATAGATTTACACTATGTTTTGTATATTTCTTTAATTTCAGATCATCAGCTGGTTCCCTTTTTCTTTTGCGTATAGCAGTTATAACATAACTTGCTTAAGAAGTTTTTATATCACACTAAGGAGACTTCTGCATGGTCTAGAAGGCTATTAACAGAGCAGGAGATAAGAACCTTTAAATTAGACAGACTGTGCAAGAAAGGAAGTTGAAACATTAGATCTGTCTTTACAGGAAGTGTTACTGTGCAGATTAGATCTGTCATTAGATCTGTCTTTACAGGAAGTGAAACTGTGCAGATCACATACAGGGCGGTGTGACTATGTTGTGTAAACAAAGTGATTTAACTCCTAAATGAAAGATAATTGAGCAGTGAGACTGCAGGGGCATGATTTGTACTCCAAAACTGATTCATTAAGCTACAGTTGTTCTAGTGCCTATAGGGTCCATTTAAGCAGTAGTGGTTCTGATGGCTATAGTGTGCCTTTGACTAGACCCCGTCTTCTCCAACAAAACAAGCTTTCTCTATGTGCATAATATATATAGATGATTTACATGCTTGCGGCATCTCAACTCACAACACTGTGAATCAGGTATCCAACTGTCCTGGCACTAATAGTGCTATTTTCCATCAAGTACAGTCCCAGCAAAATGTGCAATCCACCTGGTGCTAAGTATCTAACTAATAATGTCATATAAAGCTACTACACCACTGCCATGCTTTAAGACTTATGCGGGCTTGAAAAGAGTTACACATGCACACAAAGGAACATGCACATTTAACCCCTTAAGGACACATGACGGAAATATTCCATCATGGTTCCCTTTTATTCCAGAAATTGTGTCCTTAAGGGGTTAAGGGAACACTATAGTCACCAGAAATCTACAGCTTTATGTAGCTGTTCTGGTGAGTATAATCCGTTCACTACAGGAATTTTTATGTAAACACTGCCCTTTCAGAGAAAAGACAGTGTTTACATTACAGCCTAAGGACCCCTTCAGTGTTCAGCGTCTCCATTCTCTACATAAGACACTGAACTTTCCCCATAGAGACACACTGATACAATGCATCTTTATGAGGAGATGCTGATTGGCCTGGGTGCAGTTTAGCTCCACCCCCCATCCTGCCTATTTGGCTGGAATCATCAGAATTTCCTATGGGAAAGCATTGGATTGGCGGAGATCGTCAATTCTGATGTTGTCAACCAAGGCTGTCAATCGGGGGCAGGGATAGCACCTGTAGGCCCATGAGGTGCTGGAAGAAAGGTGAGTTTAATACTATTTAAGGGGGTTAAGGGAGGGCTGGGAACCTTAATAGTGTTTTTCACACTATAGGGTCAGGAATACATGTTTATGTTCCTAATTCTGTAGTGTTCCTTTAACTTATATTTTATGCTTTTATACCGGTGGTTTCCTAACTTGATGTACAAGATATTTAACTATATTGATCATTGCTGTCTTGATTATATAGTTGCTAAACTTGCCCAATATATTTATATATATTTTTAATTCCACCAAATACTGCTATGTCATATTTATATGACGTGTATTAAAGGCACCTCCAGGTGGGATAATTCACATCCCATGAACAAATATTTACTGCTCTTTAAATGTGTTTATTTGACAAGAATTGTATACAGTAGAAACAATAAGGATAATTGTTAGAATATGATGAGTAACTGTACTTCACATACAGGGTTGGGGTATAAGGCTTCAGAACCTAAATTGGTTTATGGGTTGCAGTTAGTGATGGGATGACTATGAAATTACAGGCCCTGCATTAGAATAGAAAATGACATGATACTTGTCCACCAGGGGCAGATGTAAGAGGGAACTCCAACAATAACCAACCGTGAATTATCAAACAAAGTATGTACACCAGGAATTATCAAAGTATGTACACCAGTGGGATTGAAGGGGAAGACAACGGAGAGCCAAGGTTAGGTGACTGGGTAACTGTGCGGATGTGTATGTAAATGGAAGATTAGGTGAGGGTTAGGTGACAAGGTGGGGGCTAAGTGGCAGGGTCCATATAATATAAATGGGTTGTGAGGTAGGGGTTAGGTGACAGGATGAATTTATGTATATAACTGAGAGGGGAGGTGGAGCTTAAATGACAGGGTTGGGTATTTATATAATAAGAGGTGAGGTGGGAAATGTTAAATATTACTTTTATATAAGAATATTATGTTCCTTTGGATGAGTATGTAGTTAAAGTTCATGTGAATAGAGGAATGTACTTTTGTCTGCAGTACAGATGCTGTGATGTTGCGATGCAATGATGAATTTCAATGTGATTACATATTATCACTCTATATATCAGAGTAGGTGTGTATGTTTGTGTGTAATGCTGGTGTATGCCAATCCTAAAGTATAATTTATTTACGGTCAGAGTATAAACTGGAGGGATTGATTTTATATGTAGCTTAAATGTTTTACAAATGAGTAGAAAAGATGTGTGTGAAAGCATGGGTATATTTCTATTAAATTGGTAACGTATGAATGTAAGGGTGTATTTATGTTAAGTACCTGTGAGCGCAGGGGTGTATTTTCATGGAGTGTGTGTGTGAATACAAGCGGGTGTTGATGTATGAAGGCTAATATGTAAAAGTGTGGAGAGTTTGTGTATGAATGGTGGGCTATAGTTATGTTGCCTGTCTATGTGTAAACAACGTAGGAGTATTTTTGAGCAGTGTGTGAATATGGGTGTGCACTTGTGAGATGTGAGTGTGAATGTGTGTTGCCTGTAAGCTTGTGTAAATAAAGAGTGTATTACAAATATAGATCAGTGGTTCCATGGTGTAATGGTTAGCACTCTGGACTCTGAATCCAGCGATCCAAGTTCAAATCTCGGTGGAACCTTTCCATTACATAGCATTAACGTTTAGAAGCTTATAAGTCAGTTGGTCTGTGGGAAAAATAGTTCATATCAAGCTTTTAGTTTAAGCATGTGTGGGATTGGCATAAGGCTATCCTAGACTTAAGATAAGGCCTGGGACTAATTAAAAAAAGAATTTTGAAATATTGGGCAGACTAAATGGACCGAATGGTTCTTATCTGCCGTCACATTCTATGTTTCTATGATCAGGGTGTGTGTGAATGAGGGGTGTATTTACAATGTACAAATGTTTTTATTTTTTTATCTTTTGTACTCCCCCATTTACTTTTGGCTGTATGTCTCTCTCATTCTTCCTCAATGTATATATTGACCATTCTCCATCATTTGTGTCTTTACACAACCCACCTGTGTGTCTATCTATTATCAAACTCTTTGTCCTTCTCCACATCTACCTCACTGTCACAAATCTTACCCACTTCTATCTCCCTTCATAACTGTGCATCTCCTATGCCTCATACACCTCCTCCCAAAACCCCCATGTATGTCTTTGCAAGAGCTTTCTTTAAATGGTTTATAAAAGACCCAAGACAAATGTTTCTGCTTAAAACTGATTTATTCAAAGTTTATTCTGTTTCTCTTAGTGCCCTGCCAGACCGTCCTAGACTACTTGAAGACTGTACTGCAACATCACAATCAACTAGTGATACCGCAGCCAGTAGAGCAACCAACAGAGGTAAAACAAGATTTTTTAAACCCCGTAAGCTAACTTTCTATAGGGTATTACATATTATTTAATATGTTGATAAATACATATGTTTGTCTATAATTCATTAGTAATGACAGAACACACTACCACCATGTGTAGCATTGGTGACAAATGGTAGTATATGTTGGCTATTTAAATATCTTTATAACCAGATTTCTGAATTCATCCCAATGAAGCTTTCCAGCATTTAGTAATAAGTGTTAAGGTGATTATATCCCAGTACGCAAACCCAGGGAAAGCAGTACAAGAAAAACTTTTACTGGTCTTATGAGTGGCTGCGCTTAAGAGAGCAATAGAGAGTAGTCCAAGTTACTCCAGAATCAAGGATGCAGAACAAAAGGTCGATGAGCATGCCAGTCAGGGAGAAATTAGATTAGAATAAATGAGGGATAGAGCCAAGTCAAAAACCACAATATCACCAATCATAAACAGAATGCAATATCGAGTATCAAAAGGACAACGAAACGAAAGGGCAAGAAGCAAACTGAGTCATGGTCTTAAATAGTCCTGACACTGACGCCATTGGCTGAAAATAGTTTCAAAACCTAGGGGAAGGGTATTACTGTAAAGATGCAAACCGCTGCGACACCAGAAAATGATGCAGATTAAGGGAGGGAAGACACCAAGGAGTGAAGCATCAGAAACTGATGTAGAGAGATGCACAATAAGTCAAAACCATCTTCTGGTTTGTATTGTTCCCTCTGGAGAAAGTACTGTTGACTTCAGGTCAGCCAAGTAAACGTATGTGTAAGACATTCATCGGACAAGCCTCCATAGCTTACATTAGACACGGCAGAACAATTCTGTTTTCCAAGAAAAGTGCAATGCCTGTTACTCAGAATCCTTCCTCGCTAGGATGGAATACTTGATTAATGTATAAAGTACACATAGAGTTCTCGTCTTCTGTTCCTCTTGGAGACTTGCAGAGATGGAATCTTTTTGTATAAAAAAAGAAAAGGAAAAACATTATGATAATTTCACATTTGTTCTTGGGGCATTTGTATAAGAAATGTATCTTCGCAATTCCCCTTGGTCTTCAGATGTGTTGAGAGGTGGAATGTACTTTAACTTTACAAAATTTCCAAAGCTTGCATAGCTTTGATGGAAGAAGTCTTGATACATTGATTGAAGCTGAAAATGACTCGTTTGCATAGCTTTAATGGCAAAACAAAGTCTTCTCAACTCCCACTGGGTAAATATTGCCTTATAAGCTGTGGATGGGGCTTCACATTTCCATTCTCAAGTAATCGCTTTGTTTCTTAAATTTTATTGTAAGCTAATGAAGATATATTCTGATATAAATATGATTATTGTGTAACAAAACATTTCAGTAACGTAAATAGCATACAGGTATTGGTTGACAGTGTTATTCAGCATCCCATTGGTCGGAGATTTTCTGAACAGGTCTATACACCGGGTTGCAGTATCCATTCTGCCTATTTATAAGTTTATGGCGTTTTCTCCGTGCATTTAGCAGTCTGTAAGTTTTGTTATTTCGGCTGCATGAATTCCCTGCTATTGGTTTGTTTTTAGAGGATACTATTTTAGTGCCTATTCTGTTCACATCTTGCCCTTGTAAATAAGCAATGTCACACAGTGTTATTTACAGCATTATTTAGAACAATTAACAACCTATCCTATTAATAAATTTAGTTTGGGCCACATTTAATTTTAATTAAACATAAAGATGTCGATTTGTAGCTAATTAGTACCATATTTATTTATGCCTGAAGGAAACCGAATGGGAATGGTTAGAACTTACCCTCTGCAAAGTCTGGCTTTCTACTAAAATACTAAACATATATAATTGTCATTTTTAAAGTGAAATTAATGCATAAAAAAGTATATCTTAGATATCTTTTATAGTAGTCTGTGACAATAAAAATGATACATATTCAAGCACAATGGTGACATTACTCGTGCATTGTGGAAAAATAATGCCATTGAGGCATTTTGAAGAAATCATAATAAGCCAGGCCCATGCTCATGGAATAGGCCCATTGATTAAAAATAAATAATAATTAATTTATTTTTAAATGGTTTTTTTTTACTACTCTGCACCTACTCTTCTTTAAGTATGGAAACTTCAGAGGGATCTAGGGGAACAAAACTTGTGTGGACTGACTGACAATGAAATTAGTTTAAGGGACATTGTAGGCACCCAGACCACTTCATCTCATTGAAGTGGTCTGGGTGCAGTGTCCCTTTTGTACCTAGTGTTTACATTGCAGCACTAAAGCAGCCTCCAGTGGCTGTCTACCAGACATTAGAGGGCTTCGTAGATTGAAACAAACCTTTGGTCCGGTATCTGACGCTGGACATCCTCACGCTCTGCATGAGAACATCCAGCGTCAGATTTTTCCCCATAGGTAAGCACTGATTCAGTGCTTTCCTACGGGGAGGTCTAATGCGCGCACAACATTTGCCGCACATGCGCATTAGTGCCCGTTTGTCGCGGGACAACGGAGGGGGTGGAGCGTCGATCAAGCACCGAGGAACATCGTTGCTGGGATTAGGTATGTAAATAAAGGGTTATTTACCCTTTATTTACTCTGGCAAAGGGAGGGAGAGGGGGGCGATAGTGCCAGGAATACAAATTTGTATTCCTTGCACTATAGCAGACATAGGCAACCTTCGGCACTCCAGATGTTTTGGACAACACCTCCCATGATGCTATGTCAGTCTTATGGGTGTAAGAGCATTATGGGGGATGTAGTCCACAACATCTGGAGTGCCGAAGGTTGCCTATCCCTGCACTTTAAGGTTACGTTGACTTTGTGCACTATGCAATGCTCTTGCTGCTTCGGTCTCTCTAATACTGTGGCATGTTCGAGAGATTAGCATAGGGTAAGTGTTTTCTTATGGCTGCATCTTAGGGGTTTCCCTCCAGCACCACCTCCACAAGATACGGGATACTTGGGAGGTATTACTGTTTTCAGTGTTTTCGGTCGATAAGATTCTGTAATTAGGCTCATCATAATTGTCAGCACCAGGAGCAATGGGCTCTTGATCTAGCCCTGACGTGAGGGTTCAATTAATCTTAATTTAGCACAGAAACATACATGTCCCTATCTGCCTAAGATTGATAGGGGTTACTTTGTTGGGCGGCAGCTGCTATTTGCACTTTCCACCATTAGTTCAGCCCTCTGGCAATAGTGATAAGCTAGCAGAGGAACTGGGGAGACAGAATTGCAATGTTTCTTCAGCACTCCTCCTGCAATATCAGTATTGGAAGACGGATTGTGCAAGCTGTCACCTGGGAGCATAATATCCCGTAATATTGGGCAGATCAGGGAATGCACATGTTGGTTATGTCCTGACATTAGAGCACGGTACTGCACTGACACCTGTACTGCACATGTCATGGATAAGGCCACCTACCACATGGTACAAAGTTTGAAAATACAATGCCCATTGAAATAGAAATGTCATAATCATGTCACTTTTTTATTTTTATTAATATTTTTATTCTCATTACGCATATGAAGGTTTGATGTTCAGGTCACAGCTGCACTGAAGTTGCTGGTGTCAACATGTGACATCTCAGAAGTTACCCCATTCACCCTATGTTCACCCACCTGTAATAAACATACCTCCCAAAAATTGGAGGTGGCATGGCTTGGGGGAGGAGGGGGGGCCTATTTAGTGATGGACCAGTGAAGAGGTGGGACAATAAAGGGAAAATCCAGAGTGTTGGGACAGTAGCTCAGATTTGGGACTGTTGGGAAGTGTTAATATGGGATACTTTTCAAAGTAATCCTTGGGAATAGCCTGAGCGTGGCAGCTTAATTCTGGAACAGCCAAAATTTTAATATAATAAAATGAATAAACCGTTCTTTCTTTAACAGATTAGGACTGTTTACATTTTTAGCGTAACTGGGATTTTGATTATTTCAGAGTTGAAGACATTATATTATTTTTGGGTTGTGTGGCTTGACGGGACAGTTTTCGTGACTCTCATAATCTTGTTTCTATTTAAAATCTGCATATCTCTGATGCAGAATGTAGATATTTTGTCCTAACACTGTGATCTGCAGTATGTGTTGTGAATGGAATCTTACAAGCATTGACTAATTAATTGATTTGGCCTTGTTCCTGTAACCCCAGAACCCAATGTACTTGCCATCTGAAATCTTCAAACCAATGATGAGCTGTATTCAGTGACAGCTGCACCTTTGAAATATCTTGGCATATGGGTTGTCAGATCCATCTCAGCACAATTAGTCTTCTGGTTCCCATTCCGCTATGTCACAGATCAATTGGAAAATGAATTGCTTTAGATTACGCCCAGAGGTTGTAGAAATAGACAGTAGTGGATCATTGAAGGAGGCATGACTGAAAAAAGGCAGCAGAGCAGAACTGGAATATAAACATCACATGTAATATCTGGTACTTAGACAACCGCTGCCCTCGCAGTGCTACAATGCTACCTAAATTTGCCTATCTTAGCAAACAAATATGGGGATTCAGTTGCACCTTAAGGCCATAGTTTTAATTTGTAAACATATGATCCAATTCTGGCGTCCTGTGAATCGGGACACCGGTAGAAGGGAGGGAAAACATCGGGTCAGTGACATCATCACGTCATTGGCATCACGTCAGGTCTGCCCTGCCTTGCAACGAATTATGGGGGAGGTTTGCCCTGCTCTGAGAAGTGTCCCCAAGGAGGGCAAATCAGTTAAGAGAGCAGGAGGAGCGAGGGCAGACTGGAGGTGATCGTTACAGTAGTGTAACACTCACCTCTGTAATGAGAATGTGGTAGTAGAGCAGAGGCTGAGGTAAGTTGTGGCAGGCTTGGTTTAACCCCTTATGGACACATGACATGTGTGACATGTCATGATTCCCTTTTATTCCAGAAGTTTGGTCCTTAAGGGGTTAATCAAAGGGACAGATTTGTACAGTGAGAGCTGTAAATTTCTTGAATGCGCACCTGAAGATGTGGTGATTGCAGCTACTGCTGGTGCCTTTGTTAAGTGGGCTAGGTAAATATTTACCAAATTGTTTTGTCTTTGGAATAAAAAAACTGAAATTGTGTTTGGGGAATTCTTTTTCTGCACCCTCCAAAAATAATTTTATAAATCACAAACTATTATTATTACGATTATTTATAAAGCACACAGTACTGTACAGAAGGTATGACGTTATTTTATGTTATTGTAATTCCTAATGAGAACGTGTCTGTTCTATTGCTTCATGTTAACTAGTGTAGTTTTTGCAGCCTTAACAAAAGTCAATTGTATAATGTCAGTACAGAAAAGAACGGAGAGAAATTTAACAAAAAATGTGTAAAGCCTGTGTTGAATAAGGATTAATAGGGCATACTATAGTTTTAGTTTTATTTTTTTTACCTGGTAAATCATTTCTCATTTTTTTTACCTCTCTCCAATTGCAGTCAGAATCTGTCCCAGAGAGTCCCATTTTAAACTATTTGCGAACCTGGCTGACTGCTGGTTTACTGCTAAATCAAACAAATGATCTGCCCATCTGTATCTCGAGCTTATTGCAGTATCTTCTTTTATCTCCCAAGAAGCTGAACAAGCTGTTTTTGCTTTATAGTTGCATTTCCTCCACATTTAGATTTATATCATACTATCTACCCATAATGCTACTGTCATCTTTTGATTTTTCTATCATAAGTTATTTTGGGTTTTTTAAATACTTTTTTTGCATCCATAGTTTGTTTTTCTTAATGCTTCTAAAGATTTAAAGGACCACGCATACTCTAAACTAGGTGTAGTCAACCTAGTCCCTACCTCCCACTAGTGGACGGTTTTGGGTTTTCAGCTGGGCGGTGGTGGGTTCTGCAGTAAATGCATAGTGGGCCTCGATGGCCGCAGACCAAGGCCAGCAGCGGAGATTCTTTCATCTCCCCTGTTGGCCAATGCCAGGTCAGCCTTGCTGTAAGCACTCTCGGGATGGTGAGGAAATCAAAGATCTCCCTCACTGGTCCGCTAGCACTTAGTTCCAGCAGAGGGAGGGAAGAGCCTGGGAGACTCTGTGTTCCTCCCGCGAGCAGGCTGGTCGGAGCGTTGCGGCACGTTACCATGGCAACGCTCTGATACAGTGATGTGCTCGCAGGAGGACAGGAGTCAGCCAGAGGCTAAAGTGAACATGCCACCATTGGACCACCAGGGCTTGCAGCATTATGTCCCCCCCCCTCCCTGGTAAAAGGTAAGAAGAAGGGAGTGGGAGACATTACGATAGATTTTCACATCTCACCCACCTTCACACAGCATAGACCCTATGAACCCTTCACACACACACACACACACTGCCCTCTCACACTGACAAAGACTGCCTCCTCACACGGACAAATATTTTCATAAAAACAATAAAGCATTCAATGTACAAAAAATAATACCAATGAGTCTAAGTGCAGTTTATGTTAATATACTAACATTTTGAGCTCTGTGTTAACCCCTTAAGGATTGAGCCAAATGTACACGTTGTGATCAAAACAAAAGTCTGATCCTATCACAGTGCTTCCCTATATGATTGGCTGAGACTGACAAAGAGGCAGATCAGGGGCAGAGCCAGCATGATTCAAACACAGCCCTGGCCAATCAGCATCTCCTCATAGAGATGAATTGAATCAATGAATCTCCAAGAGGAAAGTTCAGCATCTGCATGTAGAGGGAGGAGACACTGAATGTTTGGATGCATTTTAGGCAGCCATGACCCAGGAAGGATCTCTAACAGCCATATGAGGAATGGCCAGTGAAGTTATCACTAGGCTGTAATGTAAACACTGCATTTTCTCTAAAAAGACTGTGTTTACAGCAAAAAACCTGAAGGTAATGATTCTACTCACCAGAACAAATTCAATAAGATGTAGTTGTTCTGGTGACTATATAGTGTCCCTTTAAGCATCCATTCTTCCTATGTAATCAATCAACGATGTATAATGGAGCTCCACAGCGATAATGTCCATCCAAACTGCAGTCATTATGTATATAAAGTAGTCTGCGTAAGTGTTATACTTAATGTCTTACTTAATTACTCTAGTAAGTACAAGTAAGTAGGGCCGACCTTACGCTTTTATGCGCCCTGTGTGAAAAATCTTCACAGTGCCCCTTCCTGGTCATACCCCTTCATCCACGTGTAGTGTGTGTATAGAGGATTTATTAGATTAATAATTTTTTTTTAAACAAATATTCATTCCCGCTTCTCTGTTGTTACCTTGCAGGGAGGGGAATCTGGTGTGCACCTCTGTTGGTTGCAGACCATGAGTAACTGTCTCGTGAGTTCAGGCACTCACAGTGTAAGAGCTTTGCTAAGGTAATCCGCAGCAATGTCCGAACCACGGGAGACAGCTACTTATGGTCTACAGCCACCAGTGGTGCAGGCTAGAGGTGCCAGACTTCCTCCCCAGCATTACAGAGGGGTAGATGAAGTAATATGTGTCGTTGTCCTATAGTACTGTGATTTGTTTTGCTTTGGAGCTCTGGATTTTCCTTTTTTACCTTGACCTCCTTCAAATTAAACAACTCACAGTAATGCGCTGTTTATCGATTTATTACTGAGCTTCCCAGCAACAAAAAAAGTCCTCACAGTATTATGTGGTTTGTACCAGTTTGTCACAGTACTCCATGACAATAAAATTCACAATAATATGCAGTGTATGAGCATGTCACAGAGTTCCACAACAATACAACTCCCAGTAATGTGCCTATTAGTATATCACAGAGCTCCCCAACTATAAAACACAGAGTAATGTTTTAGAGCTCCACTGTAATAAATCTCATAATACTATGATGTAATGTGTGTGATCAGCGTGATGGCTGTGTGTGATATGTATGCTATGTGTTGGGAGTGTGTGATCTTTGTAATTGGTATATTGCCTGTGTGTGATATGTGTGTATTGACTCTGTGTGATATACGTGTGTATTGAATGTGTGTGATTTTTGTGCTGGGTTTATTGGCTGTGTGTGGTCAGTATTTTATTCAGATAAAAATATGCATATAGACCAATGTGTGAATGTAGGTGTGTATTATTTTTATTTTTCAGAGTCACATGCACACAATTCCACAGTGAGATGCTCTGAATAAGTATGGTAGCCATCTGCCATTAATTTTTCCAAGTTTGATAACGAATAATATTAAAGGAAAGCTTCAAAACACGTAAAGCGCTTTAGCTTGATGAGTGTGTCCTCTTGGGTTTTGTTTTGTTTTTTCATTTTACAAAAAAGTGCAGATTTCAATAGCATTTGGCACTAAATTAGCTTTGTTACAGCCCCCTGCCTGCCTTCCAGTCAGCCAACAGGTCTTCTCAGTTTCTGGCTGTTAGTTGGGAATTGGACAGCCACAGAAAGTCTGGGCGGAGTCAGAAGGGGAGGGCTTACAAAGGCAACAGATACGAGAACAAAAACTGTTATTAGAGTATTATACCCCCAATAAAAAAATATATCATTAAATTCATGCATGTCTAGTAATAAATACTGAACAGTATTTATTACTAGAACATCTAAACCATACTGAGTTTTGTCTATTTTTGTTTTGTTTTATTCTTTTGATTTTTCTAGAATGCATTTAGCTCATTCCTTGGTTGCTTACTTTCCAAACGCTAATAAATGCATGATTTCCTGCCACCTAAATTGTACAAGAGTTACTTTTAACATCTTTCCAAAGTAACCTTAGTCCACTCTGAGCTATTTAAATTTATATCCATCAACAAGTCTTCCCTCCATGTGGAGATGATTTACCTAGGCATCCTTCCCTTATCTTGGGAAAATGTTTCTTGTGTGACAAGGCTTCAAATAAGTTTGCCAGAGCCAATGTTCTGACCTTGTGGCCACTGCTAACGTGTGATTTTAGAAATTACTACAGTCCTGTTCTTGTTCTACTTTTTAAATGCTAGCACATCTGTTTTCCTCCCGCTGACAATGCCGAGTCCTTAGTGATTAAGATAGCATACATCGTATTATCTCATTTTTTAAATCCTTGTGACATCAGTTAGCCATAAAGCAGGATTGTGATTTGTAACTAGTTTTCATTACTAAAAATTTTTTTTTACCTTTATCTAGTTTTGAAAAAATTTTGTAAGGTGTTTTAATGTTTTACATCCTATTTTTTTCCATCAATTTTTCATATTGCAGATGAGTTAAATATACCACTGTTGTCTCGTTAACTGGTTCACCTTATTGAAATTAAATTTGTGCTGCAATGTGTTGAGCAGCCCGTTAACATCGTCATTAAAATTGTCCATTGTGTTGCCCATTCTTCTTTGAATTTTTTTTTTTTGTTAACATTTTTTAAGAGATATTAATAAAACCATGTAGGATATTCCCTCACATTGGGGAGTCTTGATGAGATAGGAACATGTGATGGTTTTCTGATTACATCACAGGCTGAATGTTAAAAAGCCAAAAATATTAATTTTGCTACTAGGTGACAGGTGTCCATTAACCTATTGAGTTGTATATGGATATTCTAGCGTGTTTCATTTGACATTTCAGGTGCACATGTGTGTTTATGTTACAGATTTTGTACTCATACGTTGTACAGTGCTTATTTATCCTTTAATTGGCATAACTGATTAACAAGGCATCTTTACTTAAAATTGCTTGCATACATCAAGGCATGGGAGGTGTTTGTTCTGCACATTGACAACACTTGGGAATATTTTGGGGTATTGGTTTATTCACAGTAAAGTGTCTTTTGCAAGTTTTTTTAAGTATTTTGAAGTGGAGAATTTGCTAACTGTCCAGTGGGTCTGTTAATTTGTCTATTGGTCTTCTTTAAACAGATTGTGATCTCTGAATCTTTCATGTTTGACATAAGATATAAGGCGTTTTTATTTGATTCAATAGTTATAGCCGTGCTATTGAAAATTATCAGAAAGGTGGGATTGTGATCATTTACTGCCAGCTCTTAATTTGTCGACAATTTAAAACTATTTGTAGTCCTCAGCACAATTAAAGGATCACTAAGGACTCCAACACAAGTTAAATGCATTTGATAGGTTCTGCTTTCGTATTTATGATTTTCAATTTTTTTTTTTTGGACTGAGGATACAGCTAAAATGGATCAGTCAGTATAAGAAATAAACCCTTGTGTCCACCATCATAACTTTAATTCCCTCGCAATGTAAAAAGATGTTAAATATGTTTTGTATAGAAGTTGTTTTAATTATTTGCTTTGAAATGTCGATGTTCTAAATGCCACATGCATTTGTCACCAAAGTTATACCATTTAGGTATAATTGGCTAATCATCTGTAAATGGTATGTTGGTTCGACAAATTTGAGCAATTAGTCCTAGCACTTTACGTTAGCCTTCAGCTTTTATAGCTCGTGTACATTCCGAGCTGTGGAGATGGTCTGAGGTTGACAAAGTGGCATTTGTTTAATTCTGCAAACTTGAGCTAATATGCTTTGCATAACTATTAATCAGCTTTTTAATTATCTTAATTTAATACTTCTCTTGTACATGATTTACCCATAGTTTTTATTCCACTGTAAAATGAACATCGAATTTTACACCATTATAATTCTGAAGTCGTCATTTAAAGAGTAGATGATAAACCCTCGTTTTGTGCATTGTGTGGCTGTCAACTTCCATAAAGACAACTCTTTTATCAGACCTTTGACATGTTAATGGAGGAATCGGAAGGTTACGGGTTATATTTAAATGATGTTCTCAGTCACTATATCGTTGACACTTTTGCTCCTACCTGTTAAAGTGCAAATTATAAATAACTACTTTTCTCGAAGGTGTTCATTATACCTCATTGGGTCTTGTTATAGAAAATGCAAATGTAATTTAAAAGTGTCAACCTTTAGAATGAGCAATTACTTGTTCATTTCAATGCATTTTTTATTTTTTTATTGTCGGCATAAGAACTTGTTTTTATTTTTCATGCGAAACCTCTTCAGTAAGTTTCTTTGCGACATACATTCAGTAAGTGCGTGCCAACATTCTAATGTCTGTTGTAACAAGCCTGTAGTTTTCTCGTCACCATTTTCAATTTGGGTCACCATATACCCTTTCTGTCATTCAGGGCAAGTTTAATTTCTTAACAGTATAAAAGCAGAATTGAGCATGGGTGCACATGAGGTTGACTTGCATTTTAGAACATTTACTCTAGTAATCCTTGCCACATGCTCAATAATGGGGCGGCTGCGTCAGTTCTAGAATTGGGGTTAGGTAATAGGATGGGAAACTCTATTTAAAGAAATATATTATGCAATTTGTTCACACTGTGTATTTTCACATTAACATTTCCTGCTGTGTTTTTTCGCTAATTCATATATACGTTTTTTTCATCTTTATTTTATTTACAACAGCCTTGTATTTTCACATTCACTTTTGCTCCTCTGTATTTTTTTGGGGGTAGCACATTGGCATTTTCATTTTATTTCTCTCAAATATATGTAGCCAATATGTTAACCTGTTTATCTGTCTTCATTTTAATTACTGAATTGGATTAGGGATGTCAAGTACCATGAGCACTGTGCCTATCTCATGTAATTTACTTAATATTTAAAGTTGTCACTGCAGTGACATATAGTTCACATTCACACTGGAAAATCATTACAAGAATGGCATTAGTAAGCAACATTTGCAGCATCTTGTCCTCTAATTAATGGATACGATATCTCTCATTTTTTCTAGTAAGTAACTCCCAGTGCATATGGATTTTTAAACTTAATTATCTCAAGATTATAAAAGATGTCATTTTTGCACTGTATGTGCATTCTAACACATGTGGAAAGCTTAGACAGTAATTGTCATTTTTGACATAAGAGTATTTTTAAACCTGGCGTATTTAGGCTGCTAGCAGTTGTGATATTCATATTTTTATTCATAACTTTATTTTAATATGTATTGATTAATAAAAGTACAAACTGATATCACTAAAACCTTAAAAAAAGGAGTGATATTTGCATTTCATTCATCCTAATGTTGCCCATATCCTAGAGTATAATTAAATTGGAACAGTGTGCATGTTTCACGTATATTTGTCAGAATGAATACCTCTTTAAAATTAATAGGGACTTGAGAACACAACTTGCACAAATATGGGACAAATAAGTACTCATGCTTGAATAGGCAAGAAAACAAAATAATCATACATTTTAACAGAATTGTTTCGTACTGGTTGATCATCATGATTAAATCTGACTTTACAAGGAGCACATGGCAGTCTGTGTGGTTTTGTTAGCATGATGCACATTGCATTAATCTGAATGAGGTAGTACGGTACATTTCAGTATTTCATTTTAAAGGAACACTCCAATCACCATAACCACGACAGCTTGTAGTGATTATGGTGCCTAGTGCTCCACCCCGCACAATCTATGAAGTCATCTAGACTCCTAACATCCTCTACTAATGCCGCCAAGCCAGAAATTCCTTAGCAGGGACTTTGATTAGCTCTCCTGAGCTAAGTCCTACATTGCAAGGCTTACCTCATTGGATGAGCGTGGTCAGATGCAAGGAGAGCTTTTGCCCATTCTCAAAGTTCTCATATTCTCTGTTTTTGTTGCAGTGCATTAACTTGGCTCTCCCCAAGTTAAAAGGGTAATCCAGACATGGACATTGTGCTAATTGTACCTAGAGAATTATCAGCTACACCTTGCTGAAGAGGCACAAAGAAGGCCAAAATGATAGTCTGGGATTGCTGTATAAAACTTGCCAGCATTTCAAATCTATCCTTATGGGCAGGATCAATCTGATATATATATGGTATAGTTTTTCTGTGTAATGGCACAAGCAAGTAAAAACATTTTTAGAACTGAGCGCGGACTAACCGACGGGAAGGCTATTGTGGTTTCTCTGAGCGTTTTCCTGTTTTCAGAGTTCTCATATTCTCTTTTTTTGATCTAATGAAAGTTCTTGCTTAGGAACTGCTCGGTCTCCAGCACTAGTTGTGTGAGTGGGGAGATGCACCTGGTGGACTCCAGGTAAGACCTCAAACAATTCAAAAACAGTTTAGCTATTTAAAATGGGGGTTTGCCAGCGCACTCCAGGCATCCTAACCACTACAGTGAGCTACAGTGGTTAGGGTGCTTGGCGTGTTACTTTAAGGGATTTTTTTTTATTTTGTATTTTATTGAATTTTTGCATATGGATACAATAACACAAGCATACATTTTCTTTACAAAGCAAAGACAATGGATTAAAAGAACAACATATATAAAAAAAAAAAAAAAAACAGAGTATATATAATTTAACAATTGGCATTTCCAGAGTTATTCTGTATCCTAAAATTCCAATAGGAGGTGCATTACAAATTGCACTGCAACTACAAACATGACAGTCTCAATGATTTTAAATGCCTGACCAACATGTGCCCTGTGTCCCTACCTAGACATAAGAATTCAAGATAAGAATAAAAAGCCAAATCCCCCAACAGAGTGAATCAGCCTTTCCCATAACCACATTCGTGCGGCCTTGGGAAAAGGAAAAGGTCCGTGCAGTCAGGAGACACTGGTCCTGAAAGACGTCCTCTGGAACCAAGGCTGACAGATTTTGTCCAACGATGCCCTCTGAGCCAGCAGGATTGTGGACATAATTTCATATTTAAAGTTTTGTTTAATTTTCTTGATAACCTGACAAAGCTAGG
Organism: Pelobates cultripes; assembly: GCA_933207985.1. Taxonomy (NCBI): domain Eukaryota; kingdom Metazoa; phylum Chordata; class Amphibia; order Anura; family Pelobatidae; genus Pelobates; species Pelobates cultripes. The sequence continues at coordinate 68,486,547 of OW240917.1, read as the reverse complement.
ACTCTGTGTCCACTCCCAAGTCAACGACACAAGGCTCCTTGTAGCCCCCAAAAAGTTTTGGTGTGTGACGGGGTGGTTTTAGGGAACAGCAACAAGAGATAATGTAATGGCTGATGTAAAGGAAATAGTATAAATGGTATAAAAAATAAAATAACTTCATCTTAGCCAACAGTTGAGCTCTTTGTTTCTAAATGGGTTCCGATTTTGGGCATGACCACCAAATATGCAGCATTGTATCTTCTCGTTCACCGCCAACAAGTGGAAGGGACATTAGGATAAATGTGGTGGAGTCTACTGGGAGTTAAATACCTTCTGTAAACTCGTTTCTGATGGGCTTCGATGTGGTTGCAACAGTGAAGTGAAATAGCGATAGAGAGTACTGTAAAGGACATTTTTAAAGCAATTGTATACTAAAAAAAAAATAACCATCTAAATGTTTGCCATCTATTGGTTGTACTTGTAATATAACACACGGGCAATGTTTTGTTTTTTGTGTGATTCTCCTTAAACAACGTTTTTGTTTTTGTTTTTTTTTAAATCTTTTCTAGGGCAGCAAACAGCTGCTGAACAGCTATCCTGTATACATCACTAGTAAGCAATGGGATGAGGCAGTTAACTCGTCTAAGAAAGATGGAAGACGACTCCTCCGGTACCTCATCAGATTTGTATTCACAACAGATGAGCTAAAATATTCGTGCGGACTTGGGAAAAGGAAAAGGTCAGTGCAGTCAGGAGACACTGGTCCTGAAAGACGTCCTCTGGATCCTGTTAAAGTTACATGTCTCAGAGGTACTGCATCTTTTCACTCAGCGTAAACTGTCCATGATCTCATTTCATTGATATCATTTATACGGAGTTTCTGCCAACCCTCCACATTCTCTGGTTGCCGCAAGCTATGCATTCCTCTCCTTCAAAACTGCACCTGCCTTTAAAATCAATACTGCATCGTCACTGATTATTTATGGCCTTGCTATATTGATCAGTCAAGTTCCTAGGCAAGTGAATATGTGTATTTGGCCACAAAGTTCTAAAATGTTTTCAATATGCTTTTCCTGTTTTCTCAGGAATTCAAGAATAGTGTGCAGTCACAATCAGGTGTCAAAGATAGAACGTAGAATGGAACACAGATAGTAACTGATGTATTATTGTGCTTTACATGGGAGATATGCCACAAAAAAACAACAAATATGACAATTATTTCTAGGGCTGTCAGTGGGTTTCCAGGCATTTGTTAGCAGTTGATACCAGTTTTTGAGAGGACTCAAAGATTAAGGATATTTGCGACAGATTAGGAGATAACAACAATTTAGGTCACTGAAAGTTTAATTTAGAAGTTCAAAAGTATGTAGAATTATGTGACTACGTTTGAACAAATTAAGCTCTTTTTGAGTTTTATTTCTGTGAACTGCTTGTTCTACACTTGAACATACCAATAATCTGAAACCCTAAAAAAAGAGACCATTTGATTTAGACCTAAAACCAGGACTGTCCTTAAAAAAAGAGTGCAACACCTTGGAGGCATGAGATAGCTTGGTACTAAAGCTTTAAATAAATGCCACATGGTCTCTACACAAATATCACTCATTCGTTGAAGTCTTCTCTTGACTGTTTTCAGTTACTGCCCCACAAAGGAGCAGCAGATTTCCATAGGATTCCCTTCTGTTTGTTTAGTTACACTGTGGCTGTGAATTTTGTATCTAATGTAGGGGGATTCAAACGAGACACATGGCGGGGAATGAGACACATGGAGGGGCTGGGGGGAGGAAATGAGACAAGGGGGAGGGCCTGGGGAAATGAGACACGTGGAAGTACTGGGGAGGAAATGAGACATGTGGAAGGCCTGGGAGGAGGGGGAATGAGACACGTGGAAGGCCTGGGGGGGGAGGGGAGAGGGGGGAGAATGAGTTACTAAGATCACATATATCGATACTTCCTATCACTAAATTCACAGACTAATTGTCGACTCCCCTTCTTAGTTGCAACAGCTAGTGCAGAGCATTATGTTGCAAAATGCAGATGACAGGCTTACAGTTACTGTATACATTATGTTGGCAAAATGTATTGATGAAAATATATGTCCCTAGACAGAGACCTAACTAGAAACCACCGGGTCCCAGTGCAAAAATTGATCTGGGGCCCTCCCCCCATGTCTCATTTCCCCTTACCCCCTCCCTCCCTGGCCTCTACGTGTCTCATTGATAGTGAGGAACTTTCTCTGTCAGGCCTTTTCCCTTGCCATGGCCTTTTGTATCAATTTGCAACACTGTATTTCTCCTCTTCTCCAAACCATATGGTGAGTAGCTCCAATGAAAGATACAAGACAAGGTAAGGTTCAAAGTGACTTCTGAGCCTTTAATGAGCCGTGTAACAGCTTTTATACAGCAGGAAACAGGGGTGGTCGTTACAAGCAGTATCCAATCCCAATAAAATCATCTATCTTATCTTAACATCTTAACCTATAGCAAGCTTGCAGATGTATATTCATGTTCGGGCCTTGCTCAAAGCTAAGTTTCACTATAACTTCACACTTCAAACTAATATGCATGTGCACTACGAAATACACATTACTATGCAGTTATGATCAAAGGGAGAAAAACCGAAAATAAGGCCAACAGAGAGAAGAATACCGGATATAACACCTATTACTTGATACATGATGTTCTACAGCAAATAACACCTATTACTTGTTACATGATGTTCTACAGCTCCTAACACCTATTACTTGTTACCATAAGGGTGTGCACCCTAAAGCACAAACACACACGCCGCGTGTATATATATATATATATATATATATATATATACACACACACACAAACACACGCACACTGCTGTGTGTGTGTGTAGGCGCTGTGTGTGTAGGCGCTGTGTGTGTAAGGGTGCTGTGTGTGTTTGTTTGTTAGGGTGCTGTGTGTGTTTGTGTGTGTAAGGGTGTTGTGTGTAAGGGTGCTGTTAGTGTGTGTAAGGGTACTGTTAGTGTGTGTGTGCTGTGTGTGTAAGGGTGCTGTTAGTGTGTGTGTGCTGTGTGTGTATGTGTAAGGGTGCTGTTAGTGTGTGTATGTGTGAGGGTGCTGTGTAAGGGTGCTGTGTGTGTGTGTGTGGGTGCTGTTTGTGTGTATTGTGTGTGGGGGGGGCGTTTAGTTAATATCACCCCTCCCTTCTTACCTTTTGTAGAGAGGGGGGACCGTTCTGCTGCCTTTCCTGGTGGTCCAGTGGTGAGTGAACTCTAGCCTGCTGGCAAGAGCTCCTTGGGTCCTCTCCTGCCTCCCTCCCTGCCTGTGGGTCGGTGAGGGAGATCTTTGAGTCCCAGTTTCTCCTTGTGTTTTTCTCCCCCCTCCCTTGAATGATTCTCTCCCCCCACCCTAGCCCCTCTGTTGATTCTCTCCCCCTCCTCTTTCCCTCCATGATTCTCTCCCCAGCCCCTCCATGATGCCCTCCCCAGCCCCTCCATGGTGCTCTCCTCCCTCCCAAGCCCCTCCATGATGCTCTCCTCCCCTCCACAATTCCTCCCTTTTCTGCCCCTCCATGATTTTCACCATCTCACCAGCCCCTCCATTATGCTCTCCCCTTTCCCCAGCCCCTCCATCATGCTCTTCCCCCTCCATCATGCCCTCCCTCTATTATGCTCTCTCCCCCCTCCCCTGCCCCTCCATAATGCTCTCACCCTCCCTGCCCCTCCATCATGCTCTCCTCTGCCCCTCCATCATGCTCTCCCCACTCCCCAGCCCTTCCATCATGCTCTCTCCCCTCCCCAGTCCTTCCATCATGCTCTCTCCCCCTCTCTCCTGCCCCTCCATGCCTCTTTTCCCCCTACCCTCCATACCTGCTCAGCGTGCACAGTTCCCAACCTGCCTGGAAGAGCTCTCTCAGTGAGCACTTCATGTCAGACTGTGCACCCGCTCGCACTACACACAATGACTGGCTGGAGGGGAGCACTGTGCTGAGTGCTCCCCTCCTGCCGGTCTTCAGGGGTTGGCTGTGCGGCCAGGCCCTTTGCGGTGACGAGCCTGGTTGCAGTTGAGACCCCTGCGTCCATGGTAGTTCCGCCACTGCCCCTAGAGCTTGATGATATTTAGCAATGGGTACTCAGGGAGCTTAGGTTAGTAGAAGCCAAACTATTATCTTCTTTATATTGAAATTTATATTTATTTTAGGTACAATCTAAGTCAAGAAATTTCAGACCGCTGAGTTTAACATCTGTTTAAGGGTTATAAAGGATCAATATTCAGAAATTCAATCTGAGCATATGATATAGATAAGTGTAAGAAATGGAAAAATAAAGGTGTTATGATGGACGCTTCATGTCAAACTAGCCTAATTGCATTCTATGAATAAGTCAGCGTAAGTAAATATCAGTGTTGCAGTGGACGTGTTCTATTTGGATTTTGCTACGGCATTTTATAGAGTGCCACATGAGAGGTTACGGTATAATTTGAAGGCCATTGTTTTAGATGAAAATTATCATTTTTACTTATACCTAAGTAATACACAGATAAGGTAATACACTCTGAGCAAGATATTACTTCTTTATCCAGATCTGGACACATTAGATTAAATTCAAAGTAAGTAAAGGCATTTTTTTTTTTATTTTTTTTTTATTATTCATGAAAACATTACAACAATGTAAGCGGGTAAGATAATGTAATATGTTCAAGATGTTGTACTATGTTATATAGAACAAGGTTAGCAAACCTTCAGGCCTCCAGATGTTTTGGACTCTTAAAATCATAATGCTGGCAAAGTTTTTAGGGGAGATATAGTGCACAATATCTGGAGTGCTGAAGTTTGCTACCCCTGTTATAGAAGTAGCAGGGTGCCTACACAGCTGATGAGTTCTTGTCTAAGTAATTACTGGAAAGTAATTGAACCATGAACCATGCCACACAACTCTAAGATATAGCTACCGTATATACTCGAGTATAAGTCGACCCGAATATAAGTCAAGACCCCTAATTTTACCCCCAAAAACTGGGAAAACTTATTGACTCGAGTATAAGACTAGGGTGGGAAATGCAGCAGCTACTGGTAAATTTCTAAATAAAATTAAATCCCCCCAAAATTATATTAATTGAATATTTATTTACAGTGTGTGTGTGAATGCAGTGTGTGTGTGTGTGTGTGTATATATGAGTGCAGTGTGTGTGTGTGTGTGTGTGTGTATGAGTGCAGTGTGTGAGTGCAGTGTGTGTGTGTATGAATGCAGTGTGTGTATGAGTGCAGTGTGTGTGTGTATGAGTGTAGTGTGTGTATGTGTATGTGATGCAGAGCCTTGGTGGGGGGTGGGCATTTTTATTTTATTTTTTTATATTATTATTATTATTTTAATATTTTTTATATTATTATTATTATTTTAATATATATATATTTTTATGTTGTTTTTTTTTCGTCCCCCCTCCCTGCTTGATACATGGCCAGGGAGGGAGGCTCTCATTCCCTGGTGTTTCAGTGGATGGGCTGTGTAGGAGGGGGCTGGCAGGAAGCGTTTACTTACCTTTCCTGCAGCTCCTGTCAGCTCCCTTCTCTCTCGTCCGGTCAGCTCCACTGCCGCGCGGAGCGTTGCCACGGCAACCCGTGGCAACACTCTGACCCCGCGGCTCTCGCGAGACCTACAGTGGAGGAGAAGGGAGCTGACCGGACCGGAGGAGAGAGAAGGGAGCTGACAGGAGCTGCAGGAAAGGTAAGTTACAGCTCTCTGCATGTGTATGAGTGCAGTGTGTGTATGTATGAGTGCAGGATGTGTGTGTATGTGATACAAAGCCTTGGTGGGGGGGGGGGCATTTTTATTATTTTTTTTAATATTATTATTATTATTTTATTTATTTTTTATATTATTAGTATTATTTAAATTTTTTATATTATTATTTTTTTTTTATATTATTATTTTAATATTTTTTTTTATTTATTATTACTATTATTATTATTATTAAAAAAAAATTTTAATATTATTTACATTTTTGTTATTTTTTTTCCGTCCCCCCTCCCTGCTTGATACATGGCCAGTGAGGGGGGCTCTCATTCCCTGGTGGTCCAGTGGATGGGCTGTGTAGGAGGGGGCTGGCAGGAAGCGTTTACTTACCTTTCCTGCAGCTCCTGTCAGCTCCCTTCTCTCCTCCGGTCCGGTCAGCTCCCCTGTCAACTCCACTGCCGCTCGGAGCGTTGCCACGGTAATCCGTGGCAACGCTCTGACCCCGCGGCTCTCGCGAGACTTACAGTGGAGGAGAAGGGAGCTGACCGGACCGGAGGAGAGAGAAGGGAGCTGACAGGAGCTGCAGGAAAGGTAAGTTACATCTCTCTGCCAGCCCCCAACAGGACCACCGGGCTTGTAATGAGCCCGGCGGTCCTGGTCTGTATTATTGCAATGTAAGTTGCCATAATACAGACACTCACTCGAGTATAAGACGAGTGGGGGTTTTTCAGCACAAAAAATGTGCCGAAAAACTCGTCTTATACTCGAGTATATATGGTAAGTGGGTTTACTCATGGACAACAGGCGCAATGTCAGTTAGCAGATGCAAAGCCCTGTAAGGTACTGCGATATATAGATAGGGTATTAATTGTATAAATATTCTTAAATATACTGTTTATTAATCAATGACCAACGCTTACCTTGTATAAGTGGTGAAATGGTGTGCACCAGTTTGTTTTCGTTTTTTTTTGTTTTCTTTAGAAGGATAAATGGAGACTAAAACAAAATCATAAAGGAGGCCTTTAATACCGTGGTTAAGAGGAAAGGCTAGAAAAGTTACATTTGCTTAGTTTGTGATAACAACTATTTACAGTGTCAGTACATACATATAGTTACAGAGATATAGAGGCTGAAAAAAAGATGTGTCCAAGTTCAGCCTTTCTCACGTCTGTTTTTGTTGTTGATCCAAAAAAAGGCAAACAACTTAGTATCTTTAATGCACTTTAATATCTGATCAGAATTAAGGAATCCTCTTACTTCATCAGGTGTATCACTTGGAAAATAATGACTGTATTATCTTATTTGTCTTTTAACCCCTTAAGGACCAAACTTCTGGAATAAAAAGGAATCATGACATGTCACACGTCATGTGTCCTTAAGGGGTTAATGGTCAGTAGGCTGTGAAATATTTTGTCCAGCCTTTAGCATTCACATAGTTAATAATGATGAGAAGGGGGGATGGGGTTCTTTAAAGGTTTTTTTTGTATTATTATATTTTGTTATCCATTTTCCTATGTGCCTTAATTTGTGTAAATCATTTTAATATCCATTTGCTGCAAAGAAGGGGCTGATATGAGCTCATTAATTAAAATCTATAAACATCAATGAACATTTGAACAAATGATATCATTCCATAAGTACAGATTAACAGATGTGCCTTTTCATCATTATTTAAACCCTTGCCAGATGTTACTGCTATATAAATTAAGCCAGCAGGGATTACAAACTATAAACTAATATACTGAAGCATTCTTGAGCAGAATTACTGTATTAAAGGGATGCAGACTTTTCCTGTTTGATTAATAAGATATGGATAATTGGTTGCATAGATACTGTGTAGCAAACTATGCCCGTTTAAAAAAAGCAAAACAAAACTGGATGTATGTATGTACGTACATACATGCATGCATACAGACATACATGCATACACAGATGTCAATTCAAGGTTAAGGCTGTGCTAATTTCAGCAGATCTCGGAAGGAATTAGCAGACTTTAAATTCTCAGCATATTTTCTGTAACTTTACAACCACAAGATACTCCAAGTGGCATCAGCTATCTAAGGCTGTAGTTGTTTTTTGTAATTCTCCAAATAATTAGCCAAGATGCATATATCCTTCATCTATGCGCTAGAAGTTATCGTGTTACTTTTTTGAGTAGCTATTATACCATACACACAGGCAAACTTTATTGAAACAATATTATTAAGGTTATATTATTATATGTATCGCATATTTCTGATGCCGTCCTTCCAGATATTTGATATTCCACAGATTTAGACCACACTTGATTATTTAACTATATGATTATTGGAGTGATACATATTTAAGTCTAATATGCACTTATATTAATGGATGTATACCTTGTTAAAAAAAAATGGAAAATAATCAGTAATACACAGTGCAATCACTGCTACATTGATATCAAGAGCAGCCTTCAGGCATCCTGTGTAAAACATGAGTGATTTCCCTCCCCCAATTATACAACCCCCACACCCCATAGTTATTATTATCATTTGGTTTTAATAATTGTAAAAGCCACTTGTAAAACAGTCAATCTTTCACAGACACACTTACTTAACCCCTTAAGGACCAAACTTCTGGAATAAAAGGGAATCATGACATGTCACACTAGTCATGTGTCCTTAAGGGGTTAAGAGTGTCTGAATATTACCGTTAATGTCATAGTGTATTAGAATGAATAAAATATAGTTTGTCCGTATCGGTGTATGTGACAGTTTCTTGTTGTTGAACTATTGTAAATGCATGTGGCTGCCCCTCCAGCATTGTGCATTGTGTGAGCAGTGTGCAGCAGAGCTTGTGTTTGCAAACTATCAGTGCGTGTCAGTTTTTGTGTGTGTGTGTGTGATGTCTTGTCAGATGTTTGTGAAGTGTAACACACATGATGTTCAAGCAGCCTTAGAGGTGTAATGAGTGTCATAGGAGATATCATTGTTAAACATCTGACAACATGAGGCACTAAATGTGATTCCTAACTACAATTCCCATGATGCTTAGTCAGGCACAAACCTCTCTAAAGGGACACTATAGTCACCAGATTTTATTTGTTCTGGTGAATAGAATCATTCCCTTCAGGCGTTTTGCTGTAAACATTGTCTTTTCAGAGAACATGCAGTGTTTACATTACAGCCTAGTGATAAAACCACTGGCCACTCCTCAGATGGCTGCTAGAGCTGTTTCCTGGGGCAGTGCTGCACAGTGAGCAGCACTACCATTCAGTGTCTCCACCCTCTGCATGGAGACACTGAACTTTCCACATAGAGAAGATGCTGACTGAGCAGGGCTGTGTTTGACTTGTGCTGGCTCCTTGACAGTCTCCGCCAATGCATAGAAACAAAGAATGTAAAGGCAGATAAGAACCATTTGGCCAATCTAGTCTGCCCAATTTTCTAAATACTTTCATTAATCCTTGGCCTTATCTTATAGTTAGGATAGCTTTATGTCTATCCCAAGCATGCTTAAACTCCTTCACTGTGTGAACCTCTACCACTTCAGCTGGAAGGCTATTCCATGCATTCACTACCATCTCGGTAAAGTAATACTTCCTGATTATTATTTTTTAAACCTTTGCCCCTCTAATTTATAACTGTCTTCTTGTTGTGGTAGTTTTTTTTTTTTTTTTTTTTAAATATAGTCTCCTAGAAACTATAGCAAGCAGATGCCTGTTGCAAAACATTCTATATTATTTGTCTATTTAGATTCTGTAATATAAATCTGGAATTGCCAGTTCCAAACGTGGTAGACTGCTTATCATAAGCACCAAATTGAACCCTTTGAGTACCATTGATGACATTAATGTTCTACTTCCTTATTTTCAATCCATGTGTCTAAGAAGCTCAAAATATTTTCAATCATTCTAATATGGTAACCAGACTTGTTATTAATACAGGAGGGAACTTTGGTGATGTCTAATCCAATCCATTTTGATCTTAATACTATCCATATGCTATGTTTACTTGTTTTTAAATGCGTGATTCTCATAATGTGTTTTTTTATTTCTCCCAAACATCCCAGAGTTTATTAGGATGCATTGCACGTCAAATCCTGACTGGTGGATGCCATCAGAAGAGCAAATAAACAAAGTTTTCAGCGATGCTGTAGGTCATGCTCGTCAAGGACGTGCTGTAGGTACTTTCTTCCATAATGGCAATTCATATTACGATGGAATAGACCATCACGTTTGCCAAGAGGATATCTTCAATCGAAGCTCTCATGATGGATCTGGAGATTGATGTCAAGGGAGGAACGGAATCGAAGATTTCAGAAAAACAAAGACAAAACGAACATGAAGCGAGCAGAGTTAGCCACAAGATGAACAATAATAGTGTAATAGTCCGTTTAACGTGTCTTTAATGTTTCGTACTGCAAATGTGGCCAAGGACTGGTGGAGGACAGCTGTGGAAGCTGCAATACGTCTCCTTATAAAAACTGCCCAAAGTGTGCTATGAGCCAGATGTAACATGAGTGAGTAAGAAAGCGAACATCATGATAAAGTTTCAGGGACTTGCTCTAGACCCTACGTTCTGACTGTTATACTGTTGCTGAATGCAGCATAGTTTATTGGTACATGGTCTTCAGGCTCTGATTGTAGCTGAACATGTACATGTTGGTCTGTTCTGTAGAATTAGCTTTAATAGAATTCTCATTTTCATTCTAAATCTAGCTCTTAAGGACCAATGGATCTCCAATTGCTTTGTACTAAAGCTCCAAGCACTCCTCATATTCATAGCTCAATAACAAATTGTAGGGTCACATACTGTTAAATCCTGCAAGTCTACCTTGCATTAATCCTTCAGGACCAAGATTAGCAAATTCATTGCTATCATGGATGGCTCTCCACCCAAGTCATTGGTCTTGAATTAGTTAAATAAAATATTTTGGGTGGAACAGAGTGGAATCACATAATCATAATGTTAGACACTAAAATAAAAAGTTCTGTAGTACACATGGCAAATTTATGACAGTGATATGTTAAGTTACACCTGAAAATTAAAAAAATAAATAAAACATATTAAGAGAAACATTAAATTATTGCATTAATCAGACAGTATATTATATAGTTAAAAACAACTAAATTCTGGATTGAGCCAGAGACCAAAGGGAACTGGATTAACAAATTTGGAAGTAATGTAAACATATGTACATTTTATTTAATATTTTATGTAAGTAAGGATTAGACTTATTTGTACCATACCTCTCAAGTGTTCTTATGAAGAAACACATGTCTGCCTTCCTTATTTAGTGTATTTTTTTATTTTTCTGGCATGTGAGAATGTGTAGTGTGTTTTTGAATGTTTCGCAGTGGTATACAGTAATACAGCCACTATAATCTATGAATAGACCCCAGTAAATGTGTGTATAAATATATACAAATAAATGAATAATACAGGTGAATGAGTGTTAAAATTAATTGGCAGTACTTTCTGATGGATCAAAACTCACCAGATCTGCTTGGCATTGACATATCATATCATACCTCTCAATATTGATGCCATGTAGAGTTGGGCAGGGGTGAGTGAAGTGTGTTGATAATGGGTACAAGATTTTTTTTCTTTTCTATTTTGACCACCATGTGAGTGTGTTTTAATTCCCCTTTATAAATACTTATCTTATATTCCCTGCCCTTTTCCCAGTGCTGAATGAGCATCAGGGAGTGTTCAGAATATATATATATATTATTATTATTTACTTTTTATTTCTTTTTTTACATATGCATAATTTACACTCAAATCATATAAATGAATGAAAACTATGTAACTTTTTTTTTTTTACTTTTTCCTTTTCAGGGGAAATATTAAGAGTTTCAATGACAAACGTATTGACCCAAACATAATAACACAGACACTCGCTGACTCACACTCACCCTTACTGATACATACATACACTCACTCACTCACACACACGTCCCAAACACCACCACCATCTGGTGGACATTTTACTTCAGTGTGTGAAAGGTTAAAAGCTGCCACCATCAACACAATTTAGAAATGGGACCCCTTGGGTTACCCCACAAAATCAAATTTGAAAAACCCTCAAAACACAATTTGGCAAAATTATTTGTGAAACCACAGTCTCTTTGGTAACATGATTCTTATACCAAACAAAGGCACAACTTAATAAAGGAATGCTTATTATGAACAAATGCATAGTGCATACAAATGCAAAATTTGTAACACAAATTTTAGCATTTGATAAAGAAAAAGGAAATCCACTAAATATTTATTTTAGCTCTCAGTATTGATTACATTACTTAATTTTATATCAGGGATTATATAAACCTTTCTGCTCATCTCCAGTTCTAGCCCAGATCCAGTGTTACGTGTGGCAATTTTTTCAAAACCTGGGTGAAAATGTACAATGAAATGTACTTATGTACAGATGCTGCTAATCTCTTTGTAAACAGGTCAGATCATCTTGTTGAACCCAGACAATTAATTTAAAAAACAAACTTGGTATATTTTTCATACATAAGAATAATTTTCAAACTTTAAGCAAATCACCCTTGATTGAACTAACAATAAACAAGTGTTTTGTCAGCTTATCTGACAAAGTACAGTAATATATATCACTGGATACCAGTCACATATTCCTCTGCCCTATTTGGTTGACAAACAGGAAAATTAAATATGCCATAATTGCTGTACCATTTCAGGGTATCTTCCAGACACCAACAACATTTAATCCATTGTTTTCCAAATGCAGTTCAACTCATAGGTCTAATTAAAGGCAGCCGAATTAACCCTTACCATGCTCTAATCAATCATACCACCTCTATTGGGTAACCTGTCTATGCATCCACTACACACATAACATTAACCAACTATATTTTGACAATTAAACCATGAATACACACCCCGTTGATTGACAATAAATATTGTTCATTGGGCATGGCAACACACATATATTGTGAACTCCCATTAATATCTCCCTTCTCAATAGCTGCCTAATGTCCCTTCAGTGTTGTCACTGGGTCTACTCCACAGGAATCTCGGGCGCTGGGTATGACATCTTGCATCCCATAGGCCTGGAAGACAGCGATTGTCTGCCAGCGCTATTTGCATCTTCTCTCCTTCAGTCCCCTATCTTTAGCTAGGTTATCACCTTTTCTTTTACTCCAGCCTTGTACAGCCCACTGGAAAATCTCCTGGTTTCCTGGTGGCCTGGTCGAGTCTTAGGTGCAGGTCAAGGCTCTTGCAGATCAGGTGCCCTTTAATGGCTGCTTTGCAACCCACGCATCACCTCTGGAGTTGAGGCACTTAGCATGGCATCAAGGTTCAGTATGTGGCAACATTGTGGAGTCACGCTAAGCCACAGGCAAAGTAGGACCCTTAGCATCTAAAATTATTGTGATTTCTCTTAGTGTTGTCACGAACACACCCTACTCCAAGAGTGCGCGTGACGTAGTTGGGGTTGTGAAAGGGTTAAAGTTCACTATTTGTCTGCACTAGACCGGAAATAATGACAAAATCCCCCTTTAACACCACCCACACTTAAACATAATACTATAACTATTACTATTTTAACGCTGCCACCACCAAGACAATTTATAAATGGGGTGCCTTGGTCCCCCAGGTAAATCAATAATAAAACCCACCAAATATTACTTAGCACAATATTTAAGGAATTATAAAAATACTAACTAGTCTCTTCAGGTAACGTGATTCTTAACCAGACAAAGGCAAAACTTAATAAATGAATGTTTATTATGAGCAAAAGATAGTCACAGTGCATATAAAAATATATGATAAACAAATTATTTACACCAACAACAGATAAAACCAAAAAGGATAAAATAAAGAAGTCCTAATTACTCACTTAGGTTTTCAAAGTACAACTTCTGTCCAGGGGGTCTCTGGCAAGGAAAGATGGTGACTCACTCAAAATTAGATCTTGGCCCCAAGCAAGTACACAAACACCCTTCAGAATCACAGGAGATATACCCTGTGAATTGCCACACCTCATCCAGGGGTGGAGCAATAGGGATACTAAGTGACCACCTCCTTTGTTCCAGAAACCAACAGCCACATACAAACTTTTGGTTTTATCTCCTCTACTATACTTGCCACAGAAATAATAATTGCCTCTATGAATTTGTTATTGTTTTCCCATTCCAAAGACATGTTGCACGCCCCACCCACGATCCAATAGGATGGACATCACAATTCCTGCCACACGGTTTAAGTTGTGCAACTCATGTTTGGGCTTAATTAAAAGATTGGGCTTGTCCCATTCCAAATATAATAAAAATGAGGCTTAATTATTAACCTGTGGGTAAGTATGAATGTTTCACTTGGATAAGATACTGGAACACAAGGATCTTCATGAAGCTAATCCCATTACCATATCAAATGATTGAACTATCCTTTACAAGGTACATGCCAAATGGAAGAAGAGACATTCAGACTTTTTCCAAGTGTAGAACCTCACACCTTGCAGATCCTTGATTCCTCCACATCCATATATTAAAATCCTTTTCACATTGCTATGCCATTCACACTACCCCTTCTGTCATCTGACCTCTGTGGGGGTCCCAGCTTCAAAAGATGTAACCCCTGTTGACCTCAGCAATAGCATCTCTGTAATTTGTACATTAACGGATGATATTCCATAGTGTAATAATAAATTATACACCCTTGCCGTGACAAGTGTAGCCTAACATGTCATGTACATGAACATTCATAATGAATTAAATTATTAAAAATAATCTGGATGTGGATATATCAGATTTTACAAATATATTACATTAGTATCGCTTGCTAGAAATTTTAAATGGCATTAAAGTATTAAATCTTTCCATAGGGATCCAAAACATTTTAAGGTGGCCCTATCAACCACATACAAATAACAAAAAAAGTATTTCATAAAGAAAAAATATTTATGAAATACTCACATTGACTGTGTTGGAATTTCACTGAAATGCCGGTCCAGTCGAGGCATATACTGAGACAAAGTAGGGACTACTTTGTCTCAGTATGTTTCCTCTGCGTGACAAAATGTGGATCTATATTTTGTCAAGCTTGACATTTCCCACCAGTGGTGGCTGTAGGGGGAAAAAAGCTCTTTAAGAGACCTCAATGCTGTACTTTTGCACATGCACCATGATCTGAAGAGAATGGCGGAGCCCACAAGGGACAGGTTTAGGTAAGTATAACCTACCTTCCCCTGCTTCCCGTGGTCACCCAGTGGCGATACCACCATTGGTGACAGAGCCACTTTAACATTTAATGGTGAACTGTGACTTTCCGGTAGTTTTTATTTTCTTTCTTACCACTATATATGTGTTTGTGAGGTGTGAAAAAAATAAAATGAAATATAGATATCCACACTTTTCTGTCCTGGAACTCATTGCCTCAATCTTGGATCACTGTCACTCTATAATCCCTGTCCTTGACATTGAACATGGTATGTGGATCAGAACAATGTCTTGTTGTTTTTTCCTCCCCTCAATGAGAGCTGTGCCTGGATTAAACTGGATTGTGATATAGTTTGCTAAATCTGTAAAATACATTTAAAATAGAAACAAAGCATCACATGATAAAAAGGTTGACATGTGTTAGAGTAATTTTCAATGTTTTATTCAATGGTGTAATATCCAGAAAAGTGACAGTCCCTCTTTAACTGAACTAAAACGGAAATTAGCCAGGAAAAGAACATTAAGGTATTTTAAAAAAAATTCTATGTCACCAATGGGTTAAGCTCCCCCCTCTCAATTGATAGGACAGGAATAATAAACTTTGAATTAACATATAAAGGACTCTCCTACCCAATACCAGCAGTCAAGTTTTCAAAAAAAACTGAATGGGAGGAACTTTAGATGCCAACATTAATATTAGCCAGGAAAAGAAAGTTACTGTAGGTATATTTCAAATTGTCTGTTTTCCTGGCTAATCCATGTTAGCATCAGTAATGGGACTTCCAAAGCGAATTGGGCGGGAATTGATCGAACAAAACAGAATGCTGCTAACTTAAGTTTATTTGTGGAAAACTGCAGAAGTTAGAACACTTTCCCTAAAAGATTGTGAAGCTTGACTTGATACATTTAGGCGGTAGTGTCTTACAAATGTTTTGGATGAAGACCAAGTTGCAGCCCTACATATTTCTTCAGTAGATGTGTCTGCCAAAAATGCCCAAAATTCAGAGACAGCCCTGGCTGAATGAGCCTTAATCCCTTCAGGAATAACTTTTTCCTAAAACTTTGTATACTTTCTGAATGGCAGATGTTATCCATCTTTGTGTTGTTGGAATTGATCCCGGCATACCTCTCCTATAACCAAACGGAATTACAAAGAGTTTTTCTAATATTCTTGGTTCTCTCAAGGTAGGCCTTTAGGGCTCTTACTACATCATGTTTATGCCAATAGGTCTAATCCTCTAATGATGGATTTGGGGAAAAAAGTAGGTAGAATTATTTCATGATTTAGGTGAAATCTTGAGACTTCCTTTGGCAAGAATTCCAGGATTGTTACCGCCTTTTCTCCCAGGAATTGAGTAACAGGAGATTCAGAAGATAAAGCCCATAGCTCCAAAGCTCTGCGAGCTGACATGATGGCAATCAAGAAAATGCATTTCAATTATATATCCCATGTGGATGAGGATTCTATAGGTTCAAATGGAGGGCTTGCAATACTGTGAAGAACTCTGGGTAGATCCCACGCGGGAATTCAATTCTTTATTGGGGGTCTGATACGCATTACACCCCTTATGAAATGCTTGATAGTAGGATCCAGAGCCAATTGTCTATTAGATATAGCTGAAAAGGACGATATTTGAACTTTTAGGGAGCTCAGGCTTAGACCTTTCTCCAGGACTTTCTGCAAAAACCCCAGCAGATCTGGAAGGTTAATCGAACTTGTATTTTTCCCCATAAATCTTGCCCAATCTTAGTAGGCTTTCCAAATTGTATAGTATAAATTAGAAGTATTGCTATTTCTTGATTTTAGAATAGTTTTCAGCTCTATCATACAGACCTCTTGACTTTAGGATGTTCTTTTCAATTTCCAGGACCTTAATTGAAATTGAGCAGGATTGTCGTGATGGATAGAGAGTGCATCTTGCCCCTTCGCTCTTGGAACAAATCTCCTGGAAAAGAAGATAGGAAGTTGCTTGTTTTTAAAAGTTGCCATGGGTCTATTACTGGCTTTCCCTGTTTCTTGGAATATCTTTGTGTCTAGTTTCCATTCTCCTGAGTCTATATAATTCCTGTTCAGATAGTCTGCCACTTTGTTTTCTTTTCCTGGAAGGTAGATAGCTGGGAGACCTTCTAAATTTTGCTGAGCCCAGAAGATAATGGGTTTTGTTTCTTGAATTAACTTCTTGCTTTTGGTTCTGCCTTGGTGATTTATATATGCCATAGTTGTTATTTATTTATTTATAAAATATTTTACCATGAAAGACACATTGAGACTTCTCTCGTTTTCAAGTATGTCCTGGGTCCACAAATCATGTTGTCCACTTGTACTTTTACCCATTTGTTCTTCAGGAAAGTCTTGAAAGCAGTCAAGGCTCGATATACTGCTCTTATTTCCAGGATGTTCGACTGTAAGTTCCAGTTGTTTAATGGCCAAACTCCTCGTGTTAGGTGGTCTATCAATTGAGCACCCCAACCTTTCCCACTGGCATCCGTTGTCACCATTTCTCATTCTTGGTACTCCAGTGCGCCTTTGTTCAGTAATCTTGATATTTTGTCTGCGGACAATGATATCCAATATGTCCTCGAGTTGATCCATGCTCCTAGGAAGTTTATATCTTGGAATAGATCTAATTGGCTGTTGTTGAAGTTCAGGATCGATCTGAATTCCTATAAGGTCTGTATCACCATGTCTTTGTGTTGTAATAAAAAAGTAGTGGGCCTATTGTTTACCACCAGAATATCGTTCAAATAACGGAATATTTTTAATCCTTTTTCTCTCAGGATTGCTATGATATTGATCAGGATTTTTGAAAATGTCCTGAGTGCTGTGGTAAGACCGAATGGCATACCTTGCAACTGACAATGGTTGTTGAATGTCCAGAACCTCAGATATTTTCCGTGTTTGGGTGCGATTGTTATATGGTAGTAGGCATCTACTGAATTTAGCCAATCTGATGTATGCAGTTGTGGAATTATTGATTGAAAGCTTTCCATCTTGAATGTTCTCTTATTTAGGAATGTATTTAGGTTGCTTAGATCCAGTATCCATCTCCATTTTCCTGATGGTTTCGGAGCGAGAAAACTGTGGAGTAATTCCCTGTAAATTCTTCCGTGTAGGGTACTTGACAAATAACCTTCTGATGTATAAGCTTCTTTATGCATTCTTTCAGTTGTAATTCTTTATTAACTGATATTGATGACGTGATCATGGTAAGCTTTGGAGCTTTTTTGAATTCTAGCAAGGACCCTCTTTCTATAGTTCATACGAAAGAGGGGCTTCCTTACTGTCTCAAATATAATAAGATGCTGTAATTCATGTGTATATTGAGGATGAGAATAGAGATGATTTCTTTAATTACTATTTACTAAGATAGTAATCTTAACCCAAGGAGTCCCAATCTGCTTGGGCTGTATCTGGGTTCTTCCTTAGGGAGAGAAGCTGAACTCCCTAGAGGGCCACATTGAGAAACGTATTTCAGATGAAGCTGGAGGACAGGGAAAAAACACTGCTGGTATTGGGGAGGAGGGTCCTTTATATATGTTAATTCAAAGTTTATTATCCCTGTCCTATCAGCTGAGAGGGAGGCACATAACCCATTAGTGATGCTGACATGGATTAGCCAGGAAAATCATATGTGACTTAAGCTCTGGATGTTAAAATCTTTTATTTCTCATGCAATCACACACTTTCCAATAATTAAAACAGACATTCTAAAAATAATGGTACTAGTGGCAGATGAGATGAGAGGAGAGGATGAGACCTGTGAAAGGAGAGGAGGGGAAGAGGACACTGTGAAGGAATATGAGGTGAGGATGAAGACTGTGAAGGAAGAGAGTGGAGGCTGCAATAAATGATAGAACAGTGGAGGCTGCAATAAATGATGAGGGAAGAGTGGCGACGGTAATAAAAGATAGGATGATGAAAGATGAGAGATGTTGATGAAATTTCAATCTTTTTTAAACTAATATGTAACAACAGATTTACTGAAATAATAACATTCTTGAGAATTTGACTTTACTTTTTTTTAAATTTGCAATGGTTTACTGTTTTTGGAGCTTGATTGGGTAGCATTTAACATGTCACTGTCATTACTGCTATACAGGCAACCACTATTTATAGCTGTCCTAATGGACAAAATAAAGCTCTTTATTATTTACTATATGAAATGTGTTGCTTCCGCCTTGTCTCGTGGTAGCGAGGACTCTTCTCATTTAGACATGCTTACTTCAATGTATAAGAGAGAGCCTAGCCTAAAACCTCATGGGTCACCCTGTTGAAATAATACATATTGCAAACCTTCCTCTGGAGTAAGTTTATATTAATGTTCACCCACAACTCATAGCTTCAGTGGGTTTTGTTCTAACACGGTATCTTTTAAAATTATCATGGAATTCCAAGCCATCTGTACGCACAACATCAAAATGTGTCCAATAGTGGGTAAGATGGTGATTTTCATGATGTGATTGAACCTCTTTACTGATCCCAACTGGAGACAAATGTTTGAAACACTCTGGCTTCATATGTCATTCTCTGACAAGAGAAGGGAGCAATGATTTAACAATAATTTAAAAATAAACAAAAAAAACCCTTCAATGGAGTAGGCTTCTAAATGGTTTCATAACCGAGCAACATCTACCTTCTACATTCATACAAGACTACAGTTAGGAAAGTCATTTGTTTGAGACCAACCTGTTATGTCAGTTATACTGAAGATGTCTTATGTTTTCTTCTAAGTCCTTATCAGCCAATGGTATAATTTTTAGAAAACCAAGTTAAAGGTCTTCCCAGCAGCCAAGATTTCATAAATTGTACACAGTGTTATTTGTTGAACTTAATGAAAGTTAAAATGTATCTTGCGGCAAAGCTGTTATTGTGTTTTTATAATTCCTGGATGATTGACTTTTATTTTACTAATACCTTTCATCACAAGCTCCTAGAATCAAGGCAAGTGCACTGTTAGTGTCATCCTTTTGTTGGGCCCTTTTTACATATATTTTTTTTTCTTGATTCACATGACAGGAAAATTAGGTTGTGATCTTTTTGCCTGCTCTACGGTGTGTGATATTGTTTGCCTGTCTCTTATGAACGTAATAAATAAGACAGCATAATGTGGCAGGTCCCTCATTGCCATTCATACAATGAATACCCTTTGGAATAATACACTGTATTCTTTCCATAAGTCTATGTGTATATATGTGATCCATTAAATGTTCAGTACATGTAAAATATTGAGCTGAAAGTTAACTGTTTGACTGTTGAAACAGATTTTTCTATCTTCCTGGAATGGCAATATATATATGCGCAACAATGTGGAATATATTGAATGGTGATATCTCTGTATGAGAAATTTACAAGTCTGATATACAGTTTAATCTGTCCTAAGTCTTCAGATAACTGACTGTCGAGGAGGAAGTCCAGTCTATGGCTAGTCAAATTACTACCACCGCTGGTTTTATTTTGCTATGGAGTATACGGGTGTGAGTGACTGTGACATGAAGCAAATATTCAGCATGGAACCAGTAAGTGACAAGAAGGGAGCACTTTTATACGTCATTCCTTGGTGGAAACGTATTTGATCAGCAGGATTCAGAGGGTGGTGTGAAGGGATCCAAGTTTGGTACAGGTGAGTGACTAATAAATAGTTGGTGGAACATCATCTTCTGAAGTACCTATTGAAGATATGGAATGATACAACACTGTAACAAATGTAATGAGCTAATTAAACATTAATACATTCACTTTAAAATGTCATTCAAGTGACTCCTCAAACAGGAAAAACCTTTAGTGTGACACCGACACGTTGGCTTTGTTACCATCATGATGGCATCGGAGCAGAGTAAAATCAGTCATTCCTAGGGCTAGAAACGTCGGCTAGAGTGTTTCAATTGCAAACACTGTGCTGTGGTTGCTGTGCTTGGGAAAGCAGAAGGACTGCCTGTGGGAGGTCTTTTCTGCTCTCCCTTCTTAGTCAGATCATTGACAAAGTATTTTCCGAAAATGTAACCGAGAAGTGGAAGAAAGATCTATATTTAAACAGGTTTTACTCCCATTCTATACATTTACTAGCAAATCTGGTAGCACAATGTATAAATTACATTTCATGCTCTTTCAGAAGAGCACAAATAGTTTGACCGATTCCCTTTAACGCATCCTCTTGAGAGTGGGCATTATCTAGAGCACTACTGAGCACTCTCATGTATGTCAAATTGCACTGGAGTAGCTTAAAGCTGTTTGAAGCACCTTTAATAATTCTGTCTTGTGGTTATTTGGGGCTTTTCTCCAATATCTTAAAGGACCACTATAGACACCCAGACCACTTCAGCTTAGTGAAGTGGTCTGGGTGCCAGGTCCAGCTAGGTTTAACCCTTTTTGCTGTAAACATAGCAGTTTCAGAGAAACTGCTATGTTTACTTTAGGGTTAATCCAGCCTCTAGTGGCTGTCTCATTGACAGCCACTAGAGACGCTTCCGCGCTTCTCACTGTAATTTTCACAGTGAGAAGACGCCAGCGTCCATAGGAAAGCATTGATAATGCTTTCCTATGAGACTGGCTAAATGCGCGCGCAGCTCTTGCCACGCATGCGCATTCAGCCGATGACGGAAGAAGAGGGAGGAGAGTCCCAGCACCGAGGGAGCCTGGCGCTGAAAAAAAGGTAAGGGATCAACCCCTTCCTCCCCCTTCAGCGCCACGGGAGTGGGACCCTGTGGGTGGGGGCACCCTCAGGGCACTATAGTGCCAGGAAAACAAGTATGTTTTCCTGGCACTATAATGGTCCTTTAAGAAGAAAAAAAACAGGGCAGTGTGCCTCTTCAATATAGATATCCTGCCTTCATTACTGTAGAAAAAAACCTTGAAAAGTCTGCAAATTGTATCAGATCAAACTACTTTCTAATGATTTTTTTAACTTGCCTTTTTTATGGTGGCTATTGAACAATATTTAATATAACGTCAGCCTGCTCATCGCGTGCCACATTAAGTTCCATTAGCGCTGTTGTAATTTATGTTGTTCGAAAGTGTAGAAATGAAAACATGTTCACAGATCTGCTCAGGTTGTGCACCATCAGTCTGAATTTCCCCTGTAAACAATCCTTTATTTATATTACTGTGTGTGATGAGAGTTGCATTAAAACCTCTAAAATAACAGTTTTTGAAAATCATATACATTTGACCACAACTGACAGATTATTCCATTAACAAGGATTTACAGTCCTTAACCACTTCACTGCCAAGCATTTTTTTGTTTAAAAAATCTAAAAATATTTAGTTCATCAACAGTGTCCTATATAGTGAAAAGTGCCATTGCTGCATTAAAAACATTCCGTTATGGACATTTTTTTTTTTTTTTAAATCCACAAGCAATTGCATAGAGGAGAGGAGACTCTCTTAATTGTTCAGTTCATGACCCACGCATTTTGTATGAATTCACGCATACCTTATCAAGATCTGAAGTGTGCAAACTGAGAACAGACCTAAAAGAGACCTTAATTATTAAAGTCTAAGCTGGCTGTATATTAACCCTGGATAAACCAGAGCCAAAATGTATTGCAACTTCACCCTCAGTAGCCAAAACTTTTATTAACCCTTAAACTACTGGGTCACACACATTTTTGCTATATGAAGTTAAATTCTCACACTGAGATACGAGTTTTTTAAAGCAATGTAATAAAACAATTTTACATTGAAAATAGAGGGTTTTATTTGTATTTATACTACTTATCATGCATATCCTTAAAACAATGAATAAACTGCGAAAATATACAGCTAGCTAGCTACCAAAACCAAACATACAGGTTGGAACAAAATTCAGAGTAGATTTAGACAAGTAAATAACTTATTTGCTAGTAGTTACTTTTTTGTTGCAGGTACATATTATAACGGAGTCTTGGGAGATTCATCATGAGTAATTTCACAAAGGAACAAGGAATTAGCCAGAGAAAACCATTTATTCAACTCATCATGTCTAATGAAGCTCATTTTCTTTAAATGGCTTCATCAATAATCAAAACTGTCGTTCTGGGGTACAGAAAATCCACAGATTATTGATAACTGATGCAGGCCTCACAGGAAGTTATCAGGCAGAAATTCAACTGCTAGAGCCTCAAACATTAAAGGAACACTAAAGGGATAGGAACACAAACATATTCCTGACCCTCTAGTGTTAAAATGACACTCTTGCCCCCTGAAATATAGTAAGATTTTACTTTTATTCCAGTCGTCTGCTGCTGGCTCTGCTGGTATCATCAGAAGTTTTTCTGGTAGCCAATCACAATGCTTCCCCATAGGATTGGCTGAGACTGTCAAGGAGGCAGATCAAGGGCAGAGCCAGCACAAGCCAAACACAATGCAGCCAATCAGCAGGTCCTCATAAAGGTGAATTGAATCAATGCATCTGTATGAGGAAAGTTCAGTGTTTGCCTGCAGAGCACCTCTAGTAGCCATCTGAGGAGTGGCCAGTGAAGTTATCACTAGGCTGTAATGTAAACCCTGCATTTTCTCTGAAAAGACAGTGTTTACAGCCAAAAGTATGAAGGGAATGATTATACACACCAGAACAAATGCAACAAGCTGTAGATGTTCAGGTGACTATAGTGTCATTGTAAGGAATGTTATGAACAAGTGAAAGAGCCCAACATGGAGAGGCGGCAAATGGAACTCATTTAAAGAAGTCATCTTCTGTACGTTGTCAAACATATCTCCATACGGTATCATTCATTGTATGTAATATGATTGAAATTGGCTCAGTAATAGAAAAGTTATCGACTCCTCTTTTTACTGCAGCTTCTTCTGCAGTAAATACTAGATGTCTTTTAAAGCCCGGTGTTCTTTTAAGCTCTGGATTTTGGCCCACCCTGTATAATTGTTTTAGATCAAAGAAAACTTTGATTATTTGTCTATCTACTCCTTTCTAAATTGTTTGCGCGCATGTTTCCGGAAGTAAATCACACCGGACACATTGCAGGTTTATGAAGAACTCCAGAGTGGCCTTTATTCCAGGGGGGGCAATTCCCTTTTAAAGCAGAAATACGTCATGTTCAGAGTCACAGTTAACATACAGTATACATTCATCAATTGGTTAACAGTCTAAGGGGTCTTGTCTAAACCCACCCTACTGGGCGTGACCCCAGCATCATCACATGACATTTCTTTGTATCCCAGCCCCATTCCAGCTCCATTTTACTACATGTGGCATGTTTCTATAGAGCTTCAGTTGCACAAAGGAAGTGGGGGAGGAGTTAGTAAAGGAAGCTGTTCCTTTAACACAGGAATTTGTTACACGAGGCTTGCTCGATGGGAAGGGAGGAGGCTAGCAGGATGGGAGGAATTTGCAGAGGAAATAGTGACTGAACACATTGTAGGGGGGGGGAGGGAATATGTACTCTAGCAGCCAGTTTTAACATAGTGAACACAGAATAAATAGACATTAGTAAATAGCCATTTTATTTTAATTCGTCTGTCCATAACATAATATCTAATATTTCCACAGGATTGTGAGCAAATAAACCAAAATTATACATAATATATCTAAAGTGAGGAGAAAACAATACATGTAAAAAATATATATTTATATCTTGCCAAACGAGGCTACTATGTGGCTGCAATAATTACTATCCAGGGTTATCTCCACCTCTAGTGGCTGACTACCAGACCGCCACTAGAGGGAATTCTTGCTTTGAAACGGTCCATTGGTCCGGTATCTGGCGCTGGACGTCCTCACGCTCTGCATGAGGATCTCCGGTGTCAGATTTTTCCCCATAGTAAAGCATTGAATAAAGAAATCTGATATGCGAGTATAATACCCACAAGAATAAATATAGTTCAATCTTTCTATTTCTACAGATTTAGAAAGTATTACTGCAGTTTGCCTTAAAGGAACACTCCAAGTACCATAACCACTACTATCCACTGGAGTGTCCTGACACCCGCTCAAGTAAGTACTCAAACCGTTTAATAACATTGGTCCCTCTGGACGTCAGAGCCACATTCAGCTTCTAAAGTAGTAAAAGCCAGGTGTCTTTTAAAGTCATGTGTTCTTTTAATCTCTGTATTGTATTGGGTGACATCAGAGCTCTCCCTGCTCTTGAAAGGCAATGAAGAATGAAAATAAGAACCTATTAAAGTGCAACATGTAATATCACAAATTTAACACACGAGAGGCCTGATATGGTTTCCTGTCCGTGAAATGTTACAAGGAATTATGTATTTTTTTTGTCAGGTCTCATTAATATCATACCTTCTAGATGTTGCTAGAATTAAAGGGACTCTCCATTAAACTCCATATTAGTTTTCCTGGCACTGCAGGACTCTACAGTGCCCCTCTCCTTCCCACCCCCCATCCCAAGTTGCTTAAGGGGTTAAAACTTCTTTAGTGATTTACCGGAGTCTAGTGCCAATGTCCCTTGGCGCTGGGTCAGGCTCCGCCTACTCTCCTCCCCTGCCGACGTCAGCCGGCGGGGAGACCTAATGCATATGTGTGGCAATGGCCGCGCACGCGCATTAGACCTCCCCATGGGAAAGCATTATTCAATGCTTTCCTATGGGGATTTAATCAACACTGGAGGTCCTCACATAGCGTGAGGCTGTCCAGCGTCGCTTAAAACACTTTTCGTGTTCTATGAACACGGATGTCCCTCTAGTGGCTACCTGATAGACAGCCACTAGAGGAGGACTTAACCCTGCAAGGTAATTATTGCAGTTTATGAAAAGTGGGAGTTGGCACCCAGACCACTCCAATGGGCAGAAGTGGTCTGGGTGCCTGGAGTGTCCCTGTAAGCATTTGTCATCATGTACACCAAGCTGGCAACTCTTTTTCTGTGGTTTATATACGAGGGTATGACCCAGCTCACACAGTTTGTGGTCGTTGTTGGTCATGTGTTAGGTGTGCCACATCACTGTGCGAAAATTAACTGCCCAACTGTGAGAATTTGCTAGATATAAATATATTGACTGTATTGTTTTAATGAACTTTCTATTATCATTATTTGGGTACTATTGTCTACATTGTCTACCCACCTTTGCTGTGTAAAAATTTACATAAATATTACTCACCTCATTTCCAGTGCTGGGACTCCTCCGCTGCAGCCTCCAGCTCCACCTCCAGTGATGTCAGCAAGCATGTTGACGTTAACCAAGATCTCATCCAATCCAATTCTTCTCAGATAAGCTTTGGATCGGGGAGCGAACTAGCATCAAAACTCTACACTCCTCCAATCAAATTCTGCCGAGCTTCACTCCACTATGGAGGAGGAAGCGCCTCTTCTGGCTATCAGGAAGACAGCCATTAGAGGTGGATCTAACCCTGGAGTGGAAACATTGCAGTTTCTCAAAAAGTGCCATGTTTTACATTGCACGTTTGAAATGACAGGATCACTGCACCCAGACCATATAATGGAGATTAAGTGGTCTGGGTGACTATAGTATTACTTTAAAGTAAAAAGCATTTAGAGGACTACTACTTCTCAAAGTTTTGTTTTCGGGGGTGCCCAGGGGGAGATAACGTTTAATATAAATAAATAAAAATAGATATGCTTACCAGATCTCCAAATTAGGTCATGATTTGGCACTTATTATGGGTTTCTTCCATACATAGTATAGTTATTGATAGAATAAAATCATATAATCAATGTGCCATTTTGTTTCAACTTTCCTTCCATCTTGAAATTTACTGCTCATAACTACTTAAAAATATTATCCAAGAGAAATATTCTTAATATAAAATAACCTTTTTACTAAATCTGATCTTAACAGATGTTTCCTTTAAAATATTAATACTTTAAAAATAAAGAACTCGGCAAAATTAGCAAAATGGTTAGGAAGAGTTGCCGTTTGATAAGTCCGAATTTAGTCAATGAACTATAAACGAACCATGCCTTGAGACTATGAATAATCTTTGACAGCTGTCCAAAATAATTGCTGATTCTGTATAATGTGATGTTATGTGACATGATCAGATAGCTATATAATCTGATGAGTGGTGCTGTGTCGGAGTTAATTCTCCAGGCAGGTAGGTGTAACGTGCTCTTTGGAATTGCTGAAGTACAGATTGCAGACGTTAGCATCCCCGGGGGAAAGAAAATTAGCCCTAACAGTTATGCATATTTGATAAGTAGTGGACCGCAAAAGACTACTTTAATATTAGGAATACAAAGCTGTATTCCTAACACTATAGTGTCCCCTGGCCCCACACCTCCCCCCCACCACCACCGCAATGAAAGGGTTAAAACAGGTTGACAGTCAGCCTGGTATGCTTTTATACCAGATTGACATACCTCTTCTTTGGGTGACCCCCTCCCTTTTCCATCCTTTGTCCCAGTCACAACCCTCTCATAGTATGGTCAATATCCTTTATGAGAAACAGTAGTAAATATCTATAAATAACTACCACACAAAACCGTATTTTAGTAAAATGATGATATCTATTATTTATACAACCCAATAAGTACATATCAAGCCAAATTACATAGTATGCAATATCAGTAATTAGATAAATATAAAGTGCCAAAATCTACAAAATATATAGAAATGTACAATTGCTACAAAAAAATCCCCAAATGTTGTCTTCTAAAGAAGTGTGGAAATGGACTGAGAGCCCCAACATTTTGGCAGTAAGCCATTTTCACTGAGTGTCAGCCATGTGCAGCTGGTATGATGGCTCACTGTTGTGCTCTTGCTAACTGCAGTATATATCTGGAAGCAATCATTAAGGTGTCCCTTGATTTAAAGCGGTTAGCATTAACAGCTACTTCCATGCCAAACCATTTGGATCTCACTATAATCATCACCTTTTATGCAAGAAAAAATCTGAACATCACTTGAGAATATGACCTCTGGATACATTTAAGCATTTAGGTTGCCCAGTCTGTTGGCTGAAGGAAAAATGCAGAATCCTAAATTCCTTGCAGGTTGCAGTTAACTGTTCCACTGTTACTTGTCTCAGTTAAGCAGATTTCTAGCAGCAATTAAAGGGACACTATAGTCACCAGAACAACTTCAGCTTAATGTAGTTGCTCTAGTGAGTAGAATATGCAAACACTGCCTCCAAGTGGCCATTCCTCAGATGTACAGTAAGCAGCCCTGCCGGTCAGTGTCCCCACCATTCAGCGCCTGGGGACGCAGAATTTTCCTCATAGAGATGCATTGATTCAATGCATCTCTATGATGAGGTGCTGATTGGCCAAAACGGTGTTTGGCCCCGCCCCCTTGCAGATTTTAGCCAATCCAATTGGCTAAAAATAGGCAATTTTGATTTCACCAAGGGGGCGGGGCCAGCGCCAGCAGACCCGTGGTGAGCTGGAAATAAGGTGAGTTTTAACCCATTCTGAGGGGGCTAAGGCAGGGGAGGCAAGCCACCTAAATGGTGGGTTTTCAGTATAGTGATCCTTTAATAAAAGATCTATAAAATCCATACAACATCCATCTATTCCATTTGCATACCTCCATGGAGCCAGATTTACATGTAAAACGCCTGTAGGCACAAAATTCTAAGGCGCACCCTGTTCCCCAAGACCAGAAAAATAAAAATGGCATATATATAAGTTTAATTATTATATATATTGGTATTTATATAGCGCCAGCTTATTCCGCAGCGCTTTACAATAAGAGGGTAATTTAGCAAATGAGACAATAAATTAATGTAAATGGAACAATAGGTAGTTGAGGACAGGGCCGCCATCAGGGCATGACAACCGCAACGGTTGTCATGGGCCCGGCGGTCCTGGGGGGCCCGGACTGCTCAGGTCGTCCGGGCCCCACATTCAGTGGGTACATACCGGGTCGCAGGGGGCCCTGCGACCCCGGTATGTACCCACAGGGCCAGCCTCTTCTCCTGGGGGGCCCCCAGAGGCTGGCCCTGCTGACACTGGCGGCGGGCGGGCCGGCGCGCGAGGGAGCACTCTCTGTGTGCTTCCTCTTCAGCTCCCTCGCGCACCGTAATGATGCCGGAGCCAGAAGATGACGTCATCTTCCGGCACCGGCATTAGTACGCGGCGCGTGAGGGAGCTGAAGAGGAAGCACACAGAAAGTGCTCCCTCGCGCGCTGGCCGGCTGTCAGAGGGAGGGGGGGAAATAAATTTAAGGAAGGGAGGGAGGCGGAGGAAAAAATTGGAGGGGGGG
>OW240917.1:68382428-68457503 GCA_933207985.1 Pelobates cultripes | reverse complement strand
TATTAATATATATATATTTATATCAAAATACACGTAGAACGAAATAATATATATATCTACATACATAAATATATACGTATATATCACTATATATATACCTATATATAAATAAAAATATTTTAAAAAATTATATATATATACACATATATATTCACATACGTATATATATACATATATTAATTCTACATATATATTTATGTAATATTTTTACATAATTAGGTATCTTAATTAATTACAATTAGCGGGACCTGCCTGACAACCCATGCCGAAAGTAAAGGGAATTTAATTTGCTAGCACTATATTTAACCCTATAACTTTCCAAGACACCATAAAACCTGTACATGGGGGGTACTGTTCTACTCGGGAGACTTCGCTGAACACAAATATTAGTGTTTCAAAACAGTAAAATGTATTACAACGATGATATCGCCAGTAAAAGTGAAATTTTTTGCATTTTTCACGCACAAACAGCACTTACACAGACGATATTATTGCTGCAATTCTTTTTACTGTTTTGAAAAACAAATATTTGTGTTCAGCAAAGTCTCCCAAGTACAACAGTACCCCTCATGTACAGGTTTTATGGTGTTTTCAAAAGTTACAGCTTCAAATATAAGGCTTGTGTTTCATTTTTCTCACATTAAAATACGCCAGATTACGTTGCAAACGGGGTATGTCCAGGGACAGAAGGAGGAGAGACGACCACCAAGGGATGGGTGTGAGTGAAAGAGATTATTAAGGGACAAGGGAGTGGAAGACCTGGTAATTGCTTTTGGGGGTCAAAGGCCGGTCATGGCCAATCAGATCCACAGGAGGGTTTTTTGCTGAGCAGCAATCATGCACATGGAAACCCGGTAATTGCTTTTGGGGTCAAGGGCTGGTTACAGCCAATCGGATCCACAGGAGGGGTATTTAAACCCAATTCTCCTTTTGCTCATTGCCTTGTCGTGGTTTCATCCTGATGGTAATCCAAGAGTGCGTTCCTGATCTTGATTTTCTGGTATTTGACTTTGGCTTCGTTTTGACTTTCCTGAATTCTGGTATCCTTGACTTTTGGCTTTCCCTCATCATTGTGTTTGATTCTGTGTTCCTGACCTCGGAAAGTATTTTGACTATTCTTGGATACGTTAAGTCCAGCCATTCTAAGGTCCGGTTATACGTTATCCTTAGTCCTAGGTGTGACACAGTTCTGCGTGCTGGATCAACTTGGAATCCTGACACCTTTACACAAAAGCACACTGCATCCACTACACACACACACACACTGCATCGCCCACACAAACTGGTATCCCTATACTCTACATTCCATAAGCACACACATTAGATACTCTATAGGTGGGCCTTATGGTCATACTCACTGTCAGGCCATGGGGGCCAAGACTTTGAGCTGTTTAAAGGGCCCAAAAAAATTGAGCTGCTTCCCGTTCCCCCAGAACATAGTTTTTTGTGACCACAGATACAAACAGCCTCCAGAGAGCCTGTTCTACACCAGACCAATGGAGTCAGACTGCAGCCAGAGCCCATCATCCTCATCTGGTTGTAAGTAGGCAATCTAGTACATTAGTTACACTAATTTCTAATTTACCTCACATTAAAGGGACACTATTGTCCCCATAACCACTGCAGCTTAATTATTATTATTATTATTACTATGTTATTATTTATATAGTACCCACTAATTCCGCAGCGCTTTACAGTGGGTGGACGAACAGACATGTAATTGTAACCAGACAAGTTGGACACACAGGAACAGGGGGTTGAGGACCCTGCTCAATGAGCTTACATGCTAGATGGAGTAGGGTAAAGTGACACAAAAGGTAAGGATAGTATTAGACTAATGACAGTTGCAGGAGAGGAAACAGTCAGGAACTATTAACAGTTTAATTGATATGTTTTTATGAAGAAGTGTGTTTTTAATGATTTTTTTTAAGGAGTGGAGACTGGGTGAGCATCTAACAGAGGAGGGAAGTGAGTTTCACAGGAACGGTGCAGCCCTCGTGAAGTCTTGAAGGCGAGCATCAGAGGTGGGAGTACAGACAGAAGATAGACTTAAGGCTTCAGCAGAGTGTAAGGGCCTAGATGGGACATACTTGTGTATTAGGGAGGATAGATAGCTGGGAGCAGCATTATGTAGAGATTTGAAAGCAAGAACCAGAATTTTAAATTGAGCCCTATATCTTACAGGAAGCCAATGTAGGGACTGACAGAAGGTTGAGGCGTGGGAGGTGCGGGCGGACAGGAAGATGTGCCACTGCATTCATTATGGACTGTAACAGCACAAGTTAGGAGCACGTAAGACCACTGAGAAGCGTATTACAGTATTCAAGGCGACAAAGGACAGTGGAATGGATCAGCAACTGAGTCGCATCTGGCGTTAAGTAGGGTCGGTTGAGTGCAATGTATTTGAGATGGAAACGACAGGATTTGGCGATAGACTGAACATGAGGGGTGAAGGAGAGGTCGGAGTCAAAGAGAACACCTAGGCAGCGAGCCTGCGTGGTGGAGCTGATGGTAGCACCGTTGACTTGGAGGGAGACAGACACAGGAGTAGCAACACTTGAAGGAAATACCAGAATTTCAGTTTTGGTCAAGTTGAGTTTAAGCCATCCAGTTAGAAATAGCAGAGAGTCAGTCAGAGACACTAGTCAAGAGGGACAGGGAGAGATCAGGAGAGGACAGGTAGATTTGCGTGTCATCCGCATAGAAATTATATTAGGAGCCAAAGGAGCTAATGAGCTTACCAAGGGAGGCAGTATAGATAGAGAACAGTAGGGGACCAACGACTGAACCTTGGGGTACACCAACAGAGAGGAGTTGGGGAGAAGAAGCAGAGCCAGAGAAAGAAACACTGAAAGAGCGCTGGGAAAGTTAGGAGGAGCACCAGGGGAGAGCAATATCTTGTAGACCAATATTACGGAGGATGAGAAGAAGCTGCTGATGATCAACAGTGTCAAAAGCCACAAGCAGGTCAAGGAGAATTAGGATAGAGTAGTGAACACAAGATTTTACAGCGAGTAGATCATTGGATAGAAGAATGCTTAGCACGGAAACCAGACTGAAGCGGGTCTAGCAAGAGTTGGACTCAAGGAATTCTGTCAATCTCACATACACAAGGATCTTGGATGCAAAAGGCAGTAGCGAGCTAGGACGGTAGTTAGATGGGGAGTTAGGGTCAAGGTTGGGCTTCTTTAGAATTGGGGTTACAGTTGCATGTTTGAAGGACAATGGACATATGCCAGAGGAGAGAGAGATTGAGAATTTTAGTGAACGGTAGAGAAAGAGAAGAAGACAGAGTATGGATGAGATGCGAGGGAATTGGATCCAGGGAGCAGGTGGTGGGGCGGGAGGACTGGAGCAGAGCAGAAACCTCTTCCATTGTAGCGGGTGCGAAAGAACATAGAACAGCAGAGGGAGTGAGGTTAGGGTTAGTATTGTAAGGGGAAGAAGAAAGGTGAGAGATCTCTCCTGATTGTAGAGATCTTGTCAGTGAAGTGAGTTGCAAAGTCTGAGGCAGTCAAGTTAGAAGGTGGAGGAGGAACAATAGGACGAAGTAGAGAGTTAAAGGTGTGAAATAGTTGTTTGGGTTCGTGTAAGAGTGTGGTTATGAAGGTATTGAAGTAATTTACTTTTGCAGAGGAAAGAGCCAAGCTGTATGAGCGCAGCATAAATTTATAGTGGAGAAAGTCAGACGCACAGTGAGACTTTCTCCAACAGCGTCCAGCAGTTCAGGAGCATTTTTGGATGTATCGAGTCAGCTTGGTGTACCAAGGTTGGGGGCGCCTGCTGCGCTTAAATGTAGGAGGTGCCATGATGTCTAGTTGAGAGCAGTGGGTGGAATTGTAGAAGGAGGTTGCAGAGCTAGGACAGGTGAGGTTTGAGATAGGTAAAATAAGTGTTTGGAGATTAGTGGAGAAATGCTCTAGGTAAAGACATTGGAGATTTCTGTGAGATTGATGTTCAGACGGTGGTGTCAATTGGGTCTTGGGAATTGCGGCTAACAGACATGCCGGGCGGGCGGCGCTGGGCGGGCGCCTGGAGTGGGAGCTCTTCCTCTGAGCTGTCTGCTCAGCTCCCTCGCGCGCCACATGATGTCATCTTCAGCTCCCACCCTCACTCTGAAGCGCGCGAGGGATCTGAGCAGACAGCTCAGAGGAAGAGCTCCCTCGCCAGCCGCCCACCCGCCCAGCAGCCACTGGACCCCGAGGGAGAGAGGGTTAAAAAAAAAAAATGTGTTAATGTGAGTGTGTCTGTTAGTGAGTGTGTCTGTTAGTGTGTGTGTGTGTGAGTGTGTCTGTTAGTGTGTGTGTGAGTGTCTGTGAGTGAGTGTGTCAGTTAGTGAGTGTGTCTGTTAGTGAGTGAGTGTGCGTATCTGTTAGTGAGTGTGTGTGTTAGTGTGTGTGTCTGTTAGTGAGTGTGTCTATTAGTGTGTGTGTCAGTGAGTGTGTGTTAGTGAGTGTTTGTTAGTGAGTGTGTCTGTCTGTTAGTGAGTGTGTGTGTGTGTCTGTGTCTGTGTCTGACTGTTAGTGTGAGTATGTTTGCCTGTGAGTGTGTGTCTGCTAGTGAGTGTGTGTGTCTGCTAGTGAGTGTGTGTGTCTGCTAGTGAGTGTGTGTGTCTGCTAGTGAGTGTGTGTGTGTGTGTGACTGTGTGTGTGTGTATGTTTGCCTGTGAGTGTGTGTGTGTCTGCTAGTGTGTGTCAGTGAGTTTGTGTTTCTGTTAGCTAGTGTATGTGTATCTGTCAGTGAGTGTGTGTGTGTGTGTATTTAGAAGGCGGGGCGGGGGGAAGGGATGGGTGGGAGTCGCGCGCATGGGGGTGCTACGGGGGGGAGGGTTTGGGGGGCACCTGAGTTTTGTCCTGCCTAGGGCAGCACAAAACCAGGATACACCACTGGGTAGGAGTGAGAGAGTAGAAAAATGAGTGCAAGGCATGAGATGAGAGAAGGGGGGAGTGTAGTAGAGAGGGGCATATGTAAATATGGATGAGGGGATGAGTGAAGTGGGTGTAAGGAGAGTGTAAAGAGAGGTGTTATATTGAGGGAGAAGGCGGAAATAAAGAGGAGAAGACAGATCATTGCTAAACTGTGAAAAAGTAAATTGGAAATAATTGGAATATCAATAGCAGGTGAAGGTAGAGTAAATATATAAATATTAAGTTTTATGGGTTAGGAAAGTGCAGGAGTGTACTAATAAGAGGCAGTGTAAACTTACCACCGAGCTACCCGCTAGGCCATGCCCCCTTTTTGTCATAATGACGAAATCGCAGGGCCCAATAGGAAGCTTCTCCTTGAGAAGCGTCATCGTGATGTGGTGAGCATGCACGGTTTCGCGCTGCACCTATCGCATTCTTCATAGAGCGGCATTGAATGCTGCCCTATGAAGAAACTCAGCGCTCAACCGAGTATGTGCGCGGAATGTGCGTTCGTGAGCTGAGCTGTCTGACTGACAGCTCAGCTCGCTTTCTATCCCCGCCCCCTTCCTCAGATCTCTCTATACATAGTGTTTCTATGCAAACACACAAGTAGTAAAAAATTAGACATACATACACACTCTTTCTCCATCCAGATCCATCCATCCCCATCATCCATATCCATCCATCCATCCCCATCATCCATATCCATCCATCCCCATCACCCATATCCATCATCCATCCATATCCATCCCCATCATCCAAATCCATCCACTCCCATCATCCATATCCATACCCAAATCCATCCACTCCCATCATCCATATCCATCCACTCCCATCATCCATATCCATCCATCCCTATTATCCATCCATCCCTATCATCCATCCTCACCCACACCCTCAGTCACACACCCACACTCACTAAATAAGTTTACTTACAGTTTGAATCCTCCCCTCCTCCTCTTTGGTCTTCAGCCTGTCAGCTCAAGCCACTCCCACGCAGTGCTGACAGCCTCAGCACACAAAGCTCGTGCACAGTGCTTTGTGTGCTGATAGCACGTCTGAAGTATTCACCAATGCGTGAAAACGTCAGACGTAAATGAAGCCTTTTTAGGGCTTCTGAACTCGGAAGTCCCTCTGGTGGCCGTCTGATTGACTGCAACAAGAGGTGTTCCAAGCTTCCAATGTAAACACTGTATTTTCTCAGAAAATACAGTCCATACAAGAAAAAGGCTGCAGGGAGCTGTAGCACTCACCTGAACAACCTCATTAAGCTGAAGTTGTTCAGGTGACTATAGTGTCCCTGTCAAAAATCCTTGCACCGGTCCTGCTTGTCGTATAGGGTTGCTAGGCACAAATTGCAGTTTTTTTGCCAATTAGTAAATGTGATCCAGACTATGCATTCTAATATTGACTTGCTAAGGTGTAAAACATGTCTGCTTCCTTTGCTTATTGCTGCAAAATAGAGAATAATAATTAGCAGCAATTAAAAAGGCGAGTAGCCTGAAATAGTACAGTATGTGTTCGTGACAATACCTGATGGAGTGTGAAGTGTTCCTTTGTCTAACTTGCACGTACTTAGGGCATTTCAGTGTTTTAGCTATTTTTAAAGTAAATATTTTTAATGCTAAGATACCTGATAAGGAAAACATCTTCAAGTGATGCTAATTCCATTGGAACCTCTGCGTTCTTAAGCAAGATGATCTTGATAGTTAATCAAATTCACAATTGGTCACAATGTTATCTGTCTCATTTCATTATGACGTTGATTTTCATGGATGTTGTACAGAATCTACAAAAATATTGTGAATTTCTGAAGTGGATATGTTTTAAAGAGTTAAAGGGACAGACAGATGATCTATAATTCAAGTCATTACATATATACTTTGCACTATTTCATAATAGATGATAAGATCCACTCACATGGACCAGAGCCTGTAGTTACTGGCTCTGTAATCAACGCTGTTATGCCTTTATGGTAGCATACCACCATCCATCGAGTGGATCTCCTGTTTGTAGATATATAAAACAAAAAAAGAAAGAGAACACTCCAATGGTACATGACTGCTGGCCCAACCAGTCCCCGACCAAAACCCGTTGCCCCCCAATAATACACGTGACACCTCATTCTTGTGGATAAGGACAACGGCCACCGCTTTATTTAATATAACAATTTTAACTCAGTCCAACTCTGCCAGCTGTTGGGTGTTTCCCAACAGGCAGTTCTCCTAAATTCTGTGCCATGAGCCTCGACAGCCGGCTCCTCGCCATCAGCTCCGTGCAGGCTGTCATCTCCCCAAAGTTCCTTTTTTCTTCTGCGCTGTCCAGTGAAACCCGCCAAGCTGTGACAACACAAAGAACGAGAAACAAGCCACAAGCCACAACACCAGAAACAGGGTGGGAGGGTGGGAAAACAGTCAGGAGCCCTAACTGATCCTGCTGACTGGTAAGTCCCCTCCCTCTCCCTTTCCTTAAGAACCACAACTTTAGACACAAATGTATATACCTTAACCCAGCCCACAATCTTGGGCAGCAGTCATGCTCCCCCTTCCTTATTGTTCCAGGGGGAAACTGTATATTGTGTCTTCTTATATACCCTGGCTTAAAATTTCTTAAGCTCACCTTATTCTGAGCCCCTAAATCCTGGCTCTGGAATTGAATGCCTGTTGCCTAATTCAGGGTTGGCAAAACCTCAAATGGATCACTTCTGAAGCTGGGAATCATACAGGTACTGTATAAACTTGATTATACAAATTTTTTGCCAAAAATATTGGTAAAACAAATCAATAGATAAAACAAGTCATTCTGTCTCCTGGGTCCGCCCCTGCGTCCCTCCATCAGTGGGGTTGGTCCAGATTATTCTGTGTCTTGGTACCCCAGTTAGTTCTATCCTGCGGATCAAGTGACTGCTACTGTACTATTTTGTTACAGGAAGTTACACCAGGGTTCCCATGTATTAGTGTATGTTTGGTAATTTTTGGAGAGGGAGAAGCAAACCTCTTCCATTGTCCTGATACCCTCTACTTTTTGTATCCATTCCCTAATGGTTGGTGGATTGGCTTTTTTCCATTGTATCAGGATAGTTTGAGTCGCTGCAGTGAGCATGTGTCTGATGAGCATTGTGATAGTTCTCGGTAGTGGGGAGGGGAGTAAGTGGAATATGAAGGTTTCGGGTGAAAATGGCAGATGCACCCCTGTAATGTTCTGAATCAGTGTGGATATTCTGGACTCAAATGTCTTTTTTATATTTTGGACATGTTCTTTGATCCGTATGTGTTGTAGAAATATTGATGAATTATTTTTTGTGGAAGAAAATGTTTTTCATCAGATAGATCAAATGGAAGAAAAATCAATTTATAAATGTCAAAGAACATTAGAGAGACTCTTAAGTAGAGAGACAAGAATTAAGTGGGAAATCGTTGGAAAAATATATCAAAGAAAGTATCACCCCAAATACCCTTCATTTGAACAAGAGGACGATAATTTTATAAAGGAGTGGGAAATAATGTTAGACTCCTTTTCATTTGGGATTATGAACATGATAATAAAGAGAAGGAATTTTACATTGGAAAAACTTGATCAGGAAATTAATAAGGAACAGAATTTACTCCTCAATCATAACAATGCAGAGGAATGTAAATCAATAAGTGATGACATTCAGAAATGCTTAGACAAAATAGAAAAATAAACCATGCAAATAAAGAAGAGAAAATACATTAGGGACCTGACAGACTATAGAAGAAATGAGGTGAGGACATACAATAAGAAATCATACAATAAGAGGAAGATCCCTCAAAACTTGGGATAATTACCATCCCTCACATTCTAGGGATAATTACCCCCCCTCCTCCCAAGGTCCCCAATGGAAAGAAGAAGTATAGAGGACGGGGAAATAGAGGAGGAGTTTATACTTAAAGGAGGAAAAAGGGACCAAAGGTGTCATTAAAGACCAATAAGAAGATAGAAAAAGATTTGGACATCTTTAATTTGACACAAAAAACTTTAAACCATTTAGAATTAAACGTGTTAAAAAAGGGTTTAAAATTCGCTCCAACGAGAGCGAATTTTATACGTATGTACATAACGACAACAAATTTGATACGTATGTTGACTTGAACCCAATAGATCTCTCCGGGAATCTTACAGTGCAAACCCCCATTAATGAGGATTACATACACACATCCCTCAAAAATAGTTCCACTTTATTTCCTAAAAATTTCATTTCAAATGAAATGATAACTTTTGAGAAACTTGTAATGACAGAAATTAATAAAATTGAAAAATTAAAAAAAAACTATAAATATCAACACAACTTAAGTCAGGAAGAATAACGAGCCCTAAAGAAAAAATGCAGGAAGACAGTTCCATAGTCATAAAACCAGCAGACAAAGTGAAGGTGGGGGGGTTATTGTCCTTATGACCAACAAATCTACAAAAAACTAAAAGCAGATCCCACAAAAGAAATCAAAGACAAGTTCCGAACATATTTTTTTATAAAAGTATTTGAAACGGGAATACTTAAACAGGAATTCGAGTATCTAGATGAAAAATTTCCAAAAATTCCAGTGTTTTATCAAATTTTTGTATTATGTGCCATATTACTACATTATTCTGCCCTTAAATAATTTTAGAGAAACACAGTATGATTTTCTTCACTTATCAAAATTACAGTAATGCATTAAACAGGTTTCGCAGCATGGAAGAGCAGTCATCCAGAAGATTAACTTCTGTTGCACCCTATCCCCTTGATAACAGTACAGTTTGCTTTAAGTAACATGTAGTCTGACCGTTCCAGCAAATTAATAGCATGTTGCTCTCCTTGATCTTTCCGATTACAGACATTCAAGGCTTCTGCTGTCTGGCTTCATAGTTCTGTGGTTCCCTGCTTTTCTCATCACTTCCTTTTGTACAAGTATTTGAGGACATGACACCTAAGTCATCTCATACATCAATTAAACACATCTCTGCTCGTACATACACTTAATGACAAAAAGTCAGCAGAAAGGTTTTAAAGGGGACAAAGTCAACATCAACGTAAGTCTCACGGGTTTATGTTAGAATTAACAACATCTGTGAGAATGCACCCAAGTACACATAATAATGTTAACAATTAACACATAAGTAATTAGGAACAAAGAGATATGACACATTTGGGAAATTGCATTGTTTGTGACTCTCTAAATGTGAGTGGCTGTATGTGTGTGTCTGTACCCCTGTAATGCGTTTGTATGTGATTGTGTATTGGTATGTATCTTTATTGGCTTCTACGAGTGTATGTTTGTCTGTAGATGTGACAACCTACCTGTTGGTTTGCTTGGAGAGGAACTCAGTTGCAGTGGACCGGCAGCCCCTTGCAGACACAGCCTTCTCAAGTGCTTAACAGTGATATGGGAACCTGGGAGATCTATGGGTAACTTTATTTACAAAGAAAGCAATGAAGCCAGAAAAGAGCAGACAGGAAGTGTCAGGCGGTTTGATGGTCAGGGTTGGCAGCAAAGGAGCAAAAGTGAAGAGTCAAGCTGAAGGTCAGAAGACAAGAAATCCACGAATAGTGAGAGGGATGTCAGAGACAAGAAGCGTAGTCAAGGTCAAAGCCAAAAGGTCACTTGGCTGGGAAGGATGGCGGCATTTAAAATGTCTCTCCTCCCCAAGCTACAATACATATTTAGAACATTACAAATAGACCTGCCATCCTCATACCTGAATAAAATACAAACACTGCTCACCAAATTTGTATGGGCACAAAAGAGAGTGAGAGTAGTGACAAAATTCTTACATAGACCTATCCCCTGCGGGGGTCTTGCTTTGCCAAATATCAAAACCTATTACCAGGCAACACTATTGGCCCCAATGGTGGGGATACACACTTATAGCACAACCCCTCAATGGCTAGAAATTGAAGATCACTGGTTACAAGGGGTAGACCTTCGGAAACTAGTGTGGGTACCTAAAAAGATGCGCCCAACCCAACCTCACATACTACCCACCACCAAAACAATGCTGAAAGCCTGGGACAAAACACAGAAGGCATTGGTGTCCATGCTACCATGGTCACCGGCGACCCTACTAACCAGCCTACACGCAGCCAACAACACGTTTGACCACAGGGAATGGACAAAGAGAGGGTGTACACATGTGAGAGACCTCCTAGAGGCACACAACCTGATACCATTCCCCATTCTCCAAGAAACATTTAACCTACCCCCCAGACTGATATTTCCGTATCTACAAATTAAATCAATGCTAGGGGCCCAAACACCCACAGCGAACAGGGTGAGCACACTTACAGTGTTAGAGAGAATGTGTCTGAACCAAAAGCAGTCAAAAGGGATAATATCTATGTGCTACTCGCTCCTAAACGTGGGAACCCCTGTACATCTGGATAGATTCAGTGAGGCCTGGCAGGGGGATATGGGAAAAAAATTCGATGAAACCCAATGGGCAAAAGCAGTAACGGCACACAAGGGGAAGACATTGTGTACAACACACCTAGAATTAATGAGGAAAGTGTATTATAGATGGTACATGGTGCCAGCCAGACTGGCAAAAATATACCCAGAAACATCCGCACAGTGCTGGAGATGTGGGTTGACGGAGGCCATGATGTACCACGTGTGGTGGACGTGCGAGGTCATCCGTCCCTACTGGGAGACAGTAGAGAGCATTATTAAAGAGGTTGTAGACACCAGCCTCACAATCACCCCAGAAATGTGCCTCCTATTTATGGAATTGGGCCAGTTCAAAGGGAGTGGAGCAATATTGATCTTCCACATACTAATAGCAGCCCTGACGCTCATAGCTAGAGAATGGAAAACTATAACAGCACCGACAAAACGAGCCCTGATAAAGCAGGTCTCTACTAACATACAATACGAAATGGTGGCGAGAAAAGCCTACGGCAACAGCCAGAGATTTGAGGAAGCTCAACTTAGATGGGAAACCATACACACCCCCACGAGACAAGAGGACAACGAATAGTCCCCAAACCACTAGAGCGACCCCCCAAGGAGATTTAACAATACAACAAGTATATGCCCCCAGGCGTACAAGATGGAGCCCAAGGGATATAAACCAGAGAGGACCGAGAAGATAGATAGGGGTATATAGTAGTACAAGGGTATAGAGAGAAATACATTGAAATCAACAAGAGGACAGAACCGGTAGGAGGGCTACACGCTGATCTCGCAAACCCACTCCGCCTCCTCCTTTTCTCCCCCCCTCCCACACCCCACAAGCTATTTTACCCCCCTCCCTCACCGGGATACTTGAGGAGAGACACGGAAGGCCTAGAACTTTGATAACCTAAGGAGAACACAAATGGGTGGCACACACTGAAATCGCTGCAAAGCAGTAGTGTCCACTCCGTTAGGGACCGTAGGGGTACACTTACAAGGATAAGGAGCAAAGAAGGTCCCAGAACCCAACACCAGAGGGCAAGTCTAGACGAACAAAATGTATAACATGACATTGTACACTATGGCACCATGTAACGGATAAATTGTATGATGACAATGCATGATGTCCCACCCTACCTCCCCTTCTCTCTTCTGTATCCCAAGTTTTATTTTATTTGAAAATAAAAATTGTCAAATTGAAAAAAAAAAAAAGCCAAAAGGTCAGAAGCTGAGTTTTACAGAAGTCAGGAACCAAAAATCAGAAACCATGAACAACAACCAAGTGCATGCAGTGCTTTGGTATTTATAGGGAGAGCTGAAAATGCGACCACACCCCACCTCCCTGTAGGCAGAGCCCTCAGTACAATACAGGAGGAGCCAGGAACCAACGTCATATTAGTTGTGTCACCACCCCTTTCCCCCCACTTGCTCCTCCAGCACCTCCTGCTTTCTCTCAAGAGACATTTGCCATGGCAGCACTATCATGGAGCCTAGCGCAGATTAAGAACACTTGACCAGACCATGAGGAGCACCACCGGTGCGGACCCACTCCCAGGATGCCACAGGGGGACTGGAGCAGGTAAGTGCAGGACTCTGGGACAGTACATGTATCTGAATGTGATTTGTTGGGGTTTGTGTTTGAAGCTATTTATCATGATTAGGAGGGACAAAAAGGAGCAAAGTCAAACACAGGACAAGGAACCACAAGAAGTCAGAATGCGGAGTGCCCTGTAATTGTTAAAATACAAAAAAAAAGATTGTCAGTGTTTGTGTTGTTTTGAATCTGGTTACAATTATTATTTGTTAGGAGCAATATCATTAAAATTAAGTATGAATGTCTTACTGA
Organism: Pelobates cultripes; assembly: GCA_933207985.1. NCBI lineage: Eukaryota > Metazoa > Chordata > Amphibia > Anura > Pelobatidae > Pelobates > Pelobates cultripes. The sequence continues at coordinate 68,444,358 of OW240917.1, read as the reverse complement.
TCTTAAAGCAGCTCTGTCATCGTGTGGGGCCTTGGCATATTTTAAAAATACTCATGGAAGGGAGATAACAGTGACGCTTTAACAAACCATTGCAACAAGTAAAATCAGAATGCCTTGCTAAAGACAGGGGATGGTTTTATTTTTTTTAAATCACATCCCAGTTTCCCATTTCCTCACATTTCTAGGACTTAATTACCTTTATGACATGATGCACTCTTCCATGGTAACCCTGGAAGAGAGAAACTTTTCTTCCAGGGATTGTGAGTTGCTAGTTGTACAGAGGGCACATTGTCACTGGATGAGTCTGCTTTACAGGAGCTCTGTCACAGTCCAACAAAACCATAGTTGTATATTAATAAGCAAAGAGCTGGCTTTCAGTCCTAAAGTTTCGTAACACTGAATTTGACCTATTCTGCAGTCTTCTCTTTGGTATATCTCTCTGTGTACACTGCCAGAGATGGAAAGGTAAATGGTACTTCTTACATGTATATATAATTTACTTGTTAATCATCTGGCAGGAAATTAATTTCTGCACAAAAAAAAAAAAAGAATGCAGAGGACCTCTGAGTTGCACGCTTGTGCCAGCCAAAAGGAAGTGATATGTTGTATCTATTGGTAGACTTACAAGAACCTGGACTCCTAGGAAAACCTAGGGTATGGTCCCCTACGCCTATAATGATGCCCTTACTTTCTACCTAATCCCAACGCATTGTCACACCAGTCTCTGCTCCCAAACATTCCCCTCCATAATCAGCCATGGATTTCCAAAATTCATTCACATACCCCACAATAAAAATTATCTTCCTCTGCAGAGAGATTACCTTTCTATGTATATACCTATTGTTACTCCATTAGATATCTCCTCTTCCATACATCTTCTTGTTAGTTTCACTCTGCATATCTCCTTTTCATTACATATTGCACCCATTCTCCATTAGTCAATCTTTCACTTTCTATTAGACATGCTTCTCAACTAGATATTTTTGTTCCTTCTTCATTAGACACCATCTTTTCCTCCCTTTCAGACATGCCTTTTCCCTTCCTTCCTTCTTTCCTTTCCTCTCCAATAGACATCCTATTACCTCTAGTTAAAATATCACCTCGCTAATTCAGATGTCCCATCTCTCTGTCTCCTTTATACATCTTCCACATGTTTCATCTCTCTACTAGACATCCAACAGTCATTTCTATCTCCATTCACCATGCCCATTCCTTTTCCTCCTATTAACATCTAGTTCCCTTTCCTGTAAACCTACCTCTCCATCCTTTAGACATCCCTGCTCCGTTGACATCCCTGCTCCGTTGCCCTCTTACCCTATTCAGCAAATGATTTAGATTTACAGGTGAAAGTTGTAGTGTAGGTTGACCTTTTAGACTGTATAGTAAAAAATACTCATGCCAGAAGTTAGTCACATTACACTGAAAGCCAGGTTAGCAGTATATGTGTTCGCTATAAAAGACTTCTTGACAGTTAACACTTTGGTGTGTAACATAAGAGGCCACTAACACAATTCAGAGGCAGCTAATTAATGCCCACATTGTAGGTGCATCTGTCACAAAATCAGAGAAATATATATATATATATATAAATTACAATTTTGTATAAAGCGTCAACATGTTCCACAGCACGGTAAAAAAGATAAACCAAGACCAACAATTCTGATAAACTGCTTTTTGCTAATCCTTTATTTTTTTCTGTTGTAAATTATTCCCTGCATCGATGTATTATGGACTTTTATGGACTCTTGTATCCTTAATGTGAATGGAACGGTTCACGACCGTGGAATGCATACCGGCCAAGGATGATGACATCATCTTTAAATGAAAATGAGGATTGAACCACAAGCCTTGAAATGATGAGCTACAGCTGGTACACCTCTGTGCGGATAGGCTGATGGCAACCCACGGGAGTTCCCAGACGCATTTAAAAAGTGCACCACAAACTCTTACGGATCAGACTACCACAAGGAGATGAACCAATGCCTTATTTTCCCTGAAGAAGTTCATGTTTTGAACGAAACGCGTAGGGCTTTCTTTTAGTGTTATTAGAATTTCTTCTTTTTGTTACTTTGTATTTTATTTTACTCCACTTAGTCACAGTATCTTTGTGCTTCGAGAAGGACTTTAGAACACCTCCATATTCCACCATTGAGAGTTCCTGCCTTCCTGCACCAAGCGACTATTCTGTGATGTGTCTATTATTCATTTTTATCTTGTAAGTGGTTTATTAAAAGGTTTATTTTGTGATAGAAACTCTGCACTATTATTATTTTACTTCTCTCCGGCATGTCCTGATATCGATGCGAAGATACCAAAGCAATATATTGATATGCCTACAATCAATTTGTGTGTTTCTACAAACATTTCATACCCCCTATACTGGCAATATTTCCCTATGTTTTTCTCTTTAAATTTCTGCATTGTAGATACCTGTTTTCTGGTGTGTGTATTTTCTATTGTTGAGGACCCGGAGGAGTGCTATTTCTACATGCAGACAGTAATATTGGGGTAAAATTGTTTTCGACTTTTTTATCCCATCTGTATCTTACTTTTCCACTAAAGGTGTTTCTGGTATACCTGGTGTATTCTGATAAAAAACACCTTTGACATGTGGAACTGTAGGAAAAGATGGCCGAGCTTAGGTTCAGAACAGTTTGACTTTTTCCCTGCCTCCTCTACCCTGAATGTGATTGCTTTCAGCCAAACAGCAAGCATGCACAATTTAGCTCAAGAGAGCTAACTGGAGTTCTTACTTAGGAGCTTCTGGGTCTCTGTCATTACTAATGGAGGTAGAAAGTGGTGCCCATCAGAACTCAAGGTATCAAGTCAGACCGTTCTTTAACAGTTTGTTTACAATGGAAATGGGGCGCGGGGAGGGGTGGCGCCAGGGCACTCCTACAAAGCAACCTATAGTAGTTAAAATGCATGTAATGTTCCTTTAAATATGAGATGATGCTCCATAAAAAAAAATATATTTAGGGAATACTGCATACATGCCTAACAGCTTACTTTATCTGACTTATCTATAGAACAATGTGTTTTGTAGTAGACGGTGGCTCCAAATAGTTGCCATCTATGTATTTTCTGGTCACTAACCATAATTTGAACTGCGTCTGCAGCTGTATTCTCTCTAAAGCTCTGTCTGTTTTATTCCCAGATCCACACACATAGTCAATTCTGTCTTTCTACCTTTACGTTGTTCTGCAATGTGTAAATCGCAGAACCTCATGCTGCAGAAACATACATAATAGATATTTTTCTAACATCATAATACGTATTAATGTTTACCATGCTCATGCATAATAGCACAGATTAGTGTAAAGTGTTTGGTATTCCTTCCCCGTTGCCAACATTAAATCTAATGTAAAGTATAACTAAATTCAAATGAGAAATGCTTTATAATATATCTATATATCTACACAACCGTGACAGCTAAGGGCTTCCGTACAAATAGGCAATTTATCAGACTGTTCTGAAGATCAGCTCACATTTAGTTATTCGCAGTAAAACGAGCACAAAGAAAAGAAAACAAAATCCTTTGGGCATAACCCTTATGTCACAACCTGATAAATATAGGTAATACACAATAAAAAAAAAAAAGTGGTTACTTACTATGACTTATGAATAGACGGTCAGGCTCTCAGCAGCAACACCATCAACATGGGATACTGTCAAACCTTCCAATATGGACCAGCCTCAACTATTACCTAGACACTTGGAGACATTCAGCATTTCACATGTCATTGTAGTTATTTTAACACAAATATAAAAGCTGACAATTTCTGAAACAAATGAATGCACCGCATCCATCAATTCCCCATTACAAGGGCAACAGACCAATGTCTTACATTACAGATTGATATTAAGTATTTCAGAGGCAGTGGCTGGAGTTTTATATCACAGAGTAGGCGTCCTATGTTGTTGAGGAGGCAGACTGGAGGCCTGCATTACAAAGGAGGACCAAATAGGGCTGTGGCCCTAAGTAAGCCAAAAGTTTCCAAAGATTTTCAGTTTCTCTCCACGCATCTTAGCACCCATTGATCTTACATTATTCAAAAATTCATCCTCTTGCACAACTCTCATACTCCACATTTCTCCACATCAACACATTTTATTTGTACACCATACCAGCTGTCTCCCCTCTTTTGATTTCACTCATTACAGCTGTATCCACTCTCCCTTTCTTTATTAGCATTCACCTTCTCCCTAGCACCTATTCCAAAAAATATAGGCCATTTTCTTACAACATCTCAAGTCATTATTGAGTTCCAAATAGCAGTCCCATTCCAGCATTCCTCTGTTTTAAGTCTCTAGGTAGAAACATCACCTACCTTCATTATGAGCCTAATTTCCAGGAACAAGTACCTAAAACACTGCAAACACCATAACCACTACAGCATGCCCTGGTGTCCCTCCAATCTAAGCAGTCAAACCATTTTACATGGTTTCACTTCTTAACTGGGATCTGCCAGGTGCTGCTCTACAGGCTACCAAAACAACTGCTCTATAATAATAATTATAATCTAATACTATAATGTGTCTATGCATCAAACAGAAATGTTTTTGAGCTTTTAAAGCCAGGTATTTATGTAGGAAATGATTAACAATGATATGTTGAGATATGCCTACATTTTCAACTAGGTCTTCATCTAGTATACTTCATCTATAATTTTATTTCAATCAGCAAGAACCTAACAAGATAAATTAATCAGGAGTATATGTGAAAGTTTTGCTCCTGCCCTTCCCTATCTCAAACGGAACCCGCCAGGGTTGCCCCCTGTTGCCTCTCCTGTATGTACTGGCCTTGGAGCCACTAGCCAAAGCAATTAGACAGAACCCAAACATTCATGGAGTACCAATAAAGGACAAGGAATACAAACATAATTTATTTGCAGATGATATCTTACTGACGCTTACACGACCCATGATTTCACTCCAGAACCTCCGACGTGAAATAACAGCATACGGCAAACAATCGTACTACCAGCTGAGCGTAATCATAACCCAAGCAATGGGTATAAACTTACCAGTAGAACTGGAAGCTAGACTAAAAAAAAAAAACATTCCAATACGACTGGAGGGACGACTACCTGACCTTTCTACGGATTATAAATACCTCCACCGCCAAAACTACGACAAACTACAGAAAGAGATAGAGAACATACTACACAATTGCCAAAATAAATTCCTCTCCTGGTTTGGTAGAATTGCGGCCATAAAAATGGCTATATTAACTAACATCCTCTACCTATCCACCTACCCCACTCCTATATCAAAATACTTCAATCTATCCTAATCAAATTTAGCTGGGGAGGAAAAACACCCACGTATTCCAAGAGCCCTGCTTAAGAAAGCGAATGAGAAGGGCGGGATAAATTTTCCAAATCTAAAAGCTTACCTACATGCAACACACCTTACAAACATTATAGGAATGCACTCCAAAACATACATACCCCAATGCGTAACCATAGAGGAACATTACAGAAAACAACAAGACTTGGCAGCAACGATATGGGTCCCTAAAGACCTACAGAAATTGTCCAACACTACTCTACCAACCACCCGGCTACTCCTTCAATGCTGGAATGAACACAGGTGCTTAGCCACCATCACACAACCATGCTCTCTAGCAATGCCTATACGATCACTACAAATATTCAATCACTGTAAATAGCACCAGCATGGCATAACCCACATACACCAGCTATAAACGGAGAACAGGCTTAAACCTTTCCCAGAACTACAGGAGAGTCCTACACTGCCATAAACACTAATATTTCCATACCTACAACTGAAAACACTCCTAACGTGCACTAAAGTACACACTCAAAACCAAACAGTCGATCTTGGGCTGACCTCCTTTGAAAAAAATGTGTATGAATAAGATACCACCTAAGAAAACCCTGTCAATATGCTACAAACACATAACGGCACACAAAACAGAGCTGCCCTGGGGGTTCATGAGAGATTGGCATGTAGACTTAGGTTATGAGCTAACCCGAGTAGAATAGAACAAAATCTTTGCAGCACAGAAGGGCCTTACCACATGCGCCTCGCATATGGAGGCATCCCGGAAAATCCTGTACCGATGGTACATGGTGCCGGCTAAACTAGCTAAAATATATCCTAATGTCAGCAATCACTGCTGGAGATGTCACTCGCCTACAGCTCTGGGAACGATGCTCCACATGTGGTGGACATGCCCAGAGGTAATGAACCTTTGGAAAAAGGTCGCAGCATTGATACAGGAGGTAACAGGTCTTAGAATAGACTGTACTATAGAGAGCTGCATACTAAAATTGCTTCCCGGAGACATACCCAGGCCTATCCAAAAGATAATATATCTAGTACTCACATGGACCTCCACATTGATTGTGAAAAACTGGAAGTCCAACATCCATCCAACCACCAAAGAAATACAGACAATAGTGACGACCACCCTAGAATATGAGGTGATGATGTGGTACCAGACTAGAATAGGGAAACTGAGCCACACTGCCAATCAAATGTGGGCTTCCTAAAAACAGAACACTACAACACAGTAATATAGCACCATACTATGCACTTCGGAGACGAGTGTACAGCCCCTGGCTCTCAACACAAAAAGGAACGTATTGGTCGTCCCTGCTGTGGACCCCACATACTGGGTCAAATGTATTAATTAATAATGAGATAAAGAAAAAAGGGGAAAAGTAATAGATTACACTCTTGCTACATAGGGCCTCTGCCTCCATAAAGGGTTCAGGTAGGCAGGGATGAGGTTTTGCTAGTACTAAGTATAACACAAATCTGTCGCAATGTAATGTTACCTTTTGTGAACAGGAATAGGCTGTTGCGAATTTCCAAATGTATCTTAAACCTTCTTCCTCCTCCTCCCTTTCTCATTTCTATACTAATCTTGAAATGACAAACTAAAAGTTCGGGGGGGAAAAGGAAATATGTGAAAGAATGGACCTATATAACAGTTAAATTACAGATTACAGTTGGCAACACTATCGTAATGGGCTTGGGTTCTCCTGTCAGAAGAAGGGGCACAGCTCAACCTAAATTATTAACATAAATGAAAAAGAAAAGAGATGGGGATAGAATTAGACAAAAAAAAGTGGGAAGGACACGGAAGATGGGTGGGAAGTGAGGGACTATAAACCCTGAATAGAATAAGAAAAAAAACAAAAGACATGGCAAGAAAACAACCACAAGAGACCAGGACATATTAAAGGAGAGATCACTAAAACAGACAAGATGGTCATTCAGTAAAATGGGGGCCACAATATGCTACATTTATATTGTCAACCATAACTATATCTACAGGAGGGGGAATGTAAAACTAAAGTAGAAATAGGCATGAATTAAACAATTAAATAGAAGATTATTGGTGCAAAAATGTAACAAATATCCACAGAATTACCCCTGGTAATTTTTGGGAAATAGAGCACTAGACAGAGACAGACACAGAGTACAAAAACTTTACTTTCAAATGTAGACACGCAACTCTAAAAAGTTAAGAAAACACAAAAACAACTTTATATGTAGAACAAGCAGATAGCTGTCCGAGTTGGAGAGCTTACACAACATAAATGGGAAAAATATTGTTTCACTTGAAAAATTATGGGTCTAAGAGGCAGCATAAAATACTGCTAGGCACGCCTTTATCTTACTTCTGCTTTAAAAAGGAGTCATAAAATAGTCAACAAATGCATTTCTTTGTTAAAACATCAGACATTTCTCCATCTTATCTTTATCTTCATTAATAGCTTAATTGTTTCTAAAGCTTTAATCTGTCAGTACAAATCTGTGCACGAAATGAAGAAATGGTATAGCTATTGCCCGAGGGATTTATTTTGCTCTCTTCTCTTGCTGTTCTCACAACACACATCGAACAGCTAACCTTGGAGGAAAAAAAAATGGACCAATGGACCATAGTTTGCTGAGTTCACATTGCATGGTTTGTAACTCACCAGTTCTTGTTACATATCTATTATTGCTGGTAAAATTTGCAACGGATTTGTGAATTTTAGAACTAATCGAGATGGATTATCTATTTAATAGAAATAGACGTAATTCAGAGTTATGCATATAACGAAACACAAAGACAATTATTTTGGCTAATAAAACAATTCAGACTGAATGCTTACATGAATTAAAATAACAGCTGCTTTAAATTCTGTGCAATGCTGTAAACTAGCATAATTGCCAATCATTAAATGATAAATTAATATGTTTTTAAAGGCTCTTTTACCATATTAATGTTACTTTTTCCATTGTTTCTCTCCTGTGACATCTCACACTCCCCTTCATTACAGAAGGCACACACACACATTGACACAGTTATATGTTTAAATATACGTACTCATCCATCACACTACTTTCATATAAACATGCATCATCAAGCATGTAAAACCACATAGTCCACATGGTCACACTCATGCAAAGACCAAGGACAGTGTCAAACCAAGAACATAACCATGGTAGCATGACCCAGGTCATTAGAATGATGAACATAAAACGGGGGATGCAGGGAAGCAGCGCTTAACAATTGAAGTCCTTGTGTGGAGTCCAATGGAGCCAATATAAGGGAGAAAACAACATGTGACAGGAATACTAATATAGTGTAGTATGTCTATAACAACAGAGGCAGAATATAAGGAAAAACATATATTGCACTCACACTTTTCAGGAGTTTAAGATCAGCTCCAGATCACAGCGTATGGACGAAACAATCCCCGCCTGTGGATGTTAGGATGGTCCTGGTATCGTATCCCTGTGACAGTAATCCACATTTCATCCAAGCACCCACTTGACGTGATTTATCGAGGGTTATCCCAACACATCGACTGCTTTTTAATCACAATCTTACACGACAATAATAACCAGCACAGATATTCCTCCAGATAACTCACTTTAAGAAATACTGATTTCTTAGGAAGTCCGTCAGACTTACACAAGAGTTTACTTGTTTTGTACAAAAGGACCCAAGGAATTTTGATGTGTGTGTGTTGAACCACAATTTCAATCTTTCTCATTTATTGCACCAACACATATTACATTCTTTTTTTAAAGGATGAAGCAGATTTCAATTTAATCTTATTTGTTCTAAAAACAAAAAAGTTAAAAACACAAAAAGCAAAAGGGCGAAGGGGGTTGTTGGTTTGAGTGGCGATATGTGTGTGGTATCACCTCTTAGTGCTTGAGCGGTGCACTATCATTTGGAGGCCAGAGCGCGTTGTTAAGGTGAGTGTACTCCACTCATGTGTCAACCAATTAAACTTATAAGGATACTTCTAAAAAGATTAATGAAAACAAACATGACATAAAAGAGTTTGAGCCGCAGGTTGGTTTTAAGTCCCTCTGTGTAGTCAGATTTCTGGGTGTAGGGTCAGATGATCCTTTGATGTAGAGGGCGCAGCTATTGTAGCGTCCCGTTTATTCGATTCGAGGTGTCCGTCTGGAGGGATTTTTGGGGGTCCGGAATACCCAGAGCTTTAAAGAAGGTAGGTGCCTCGGCTAGTGAGGAGAGTTTATGTACAGTCCCATTGTGAGTGGCCACTAGGAACCTGGGTGATCTCCAGTGGTATTCCACACCGGCTGTTCTCAGGTGGCTTGTTACTGTATTCAGGGATCTTCTCCATTGTAGCGTGGACCTAGTGAGATCCTGGTAGAAGGAGAGACTTGTCTCTTCAAAGGATAGTGGCTCCTTGCCTTGGAGCACTGACATCAGGAGTCTTTTATCCTGTGATGTGGAACATCTGACAATCACATCCCATACCACACTAGAGGTAGCTCTGCCTGATGCTGGTAGTCGGTAGATCCCATCAATGGTGAATTTCTTGGTGTGATTCTGGGGTAGTATAGAGGCCACAAGTCACCTAATATAGTGAGGGAGTTTGTCAGGTGTGATTGTGTCAGGTACCCCTCTGATCTTCAGGTAGTTGCGCCGTGACCGGTCATCCAGTGCTATATAATGGAGTGAGAGAGCCTGTTGGTGGACTTGCATTGTTAGGACTGAGTCTTGGAGGTCTGAAAGTCCACGTTTAATTTCAGCTATGTCCTCTTCTGAGGCCTTCACCATTTTGTCAACTGCCTGTATGTCTGCTTTGACAACTGCCACATCTGCAGCTAGGAGTGTCTTGATCTCCTGAACCAAGTTGCGGAAGTCCTGCAGTGTGACCAGTTGTGCCAGATGCCTGCCCAGGTGGTGGGTCCGGTTGTACAGGCTCTGCTTGTGTCATTGCAGTTCTGTGATCTGCCTTGCCTGCCATTTTGGCTGTCTGGTGTCGCTGCAATAATGCCCCTATGTCTCTGGACCCTGATGGTGGATCCAGAGGGGGCTTCTTCTGGGACCGCCTGCTCATCTGTGCCAGGGGTGTTAGGTAAGCGTCTGGATAGTATTCAGCCTCCGGGTCTCCATGAGGCTCCAAGCTGCCTAGCAAGTCTGACCCCAGGCCTGCGCTTCTGCCTTCTTACTCTCGCTGCTTTGCATGAATGGCATAGGTCGCCTCTGCATACTCCGTGGACTGTGAGCCGTTTGCAGGTTGGGAGAGGGGTTTAGCCCTCTAAAATCAGGCTTTTATCGTCTCGACAGACGGAGCGCAGTGAAATGGCGACTGCTCTTGCTCGCGCTTAAGCTCTGCCGAATTTGACATGTTTGTCTTCTAAGTTTAATAGCAATTAAAAAAATAAAATTGCCACAAAATTATATATTTATATAAAGTAGACATCGCAGACTATTAACTCAATGGTATTGTGCCACAGGTAGTATTTTGTTATATGGATTGGATGGACCTATGCCTAATTCTGTGGCATTTTAGTGGCTTGACTGCCCAGAAAGACCTACCATTTGAGAAAGTAGGCTCTCCAGGGTATCTAATATAGTATACATTGTGACTCAATGATTTATTATTGTGCTGTGTTTGTTTTCACATGCACATTGCAATTTAGTTGTTTATTTTGTAAACTTGATGTGTACCACTATAAAAAAACAAAACACTAAGCAGAGCTTAGTTAGACCTGAGTGTAGAATGACCCTGTTTGCATACCATTGTCACATTTTTGTGAAGATACAGAGCTGAATTTATAACCTGGCTAGCGCAGTTATAAAAACGAAAAAAAAAATCGGATTTAAGATGGGTCTGTGGTATAGTTGAGCAGCTCACACATTTTTATTACTTCATATGTGGATTCTCACATGACAGATCTTGAACTTTATTGAGATGTCAATTTTTTTTTGTGCTAAATTTTGTGGTATTCATTTTTACATAAAGATTTATGTTTGCTGATTTATTTGTTTTTAAATCTCATGTTTGACAATGTAATAAACTTTTCTAAGCTGTACTACCCAGCATCAGCTCCTGCTGATCTCAACAGAGAAATTCCCTTGCTGGCCCTAATCCTAATCCTTAACCCTAACTAATTAGGATTAGCAAGAGATTTGATGTCCGCAGAAGAAAACAATCAATGATTTCAGCAAATGGAATCCCTTTCTGACATCTTGAGGGGTTCCCTTGCTGACATCAGCATAGGGAATCCCTTTTTAGTGTTTTACAATTGCTTCATGTGAGAGATTATTTCCCTCTCTGCTGTTAGACCATATTGTGACAAGTTGTTACATCACTTAAATGACTCCTGCAGCTGCAATCACTCATAGTGATCAGGTCTGGACAACCTGTATAGCCTATGAGCACTGATAAACCTCTGCAGCCAGTGACCAAGCTTCCAGGGGCTTGCAGAGAGACCCCCACAAGTCTCCCTCTGCTGGAGGGACATCGGAAATTATGAGGCTGAACCCAGAAGTTCAGCCACTGTAATATAAAGGGCTCTATGCAGTGCTCACTTTGATACAGCTAATCAGCTTGGGGCTACGAATTCTGGCCCCAGGTATCTAGTGGTGCCTGGTGTTCCCCTGTTCCCTGCAGGGAACAGTCCCTTGATGATAAAATACTGCATGATGGAATTATTAAGTCTTGGGTCCTTAAGAGAAGGACATCCATGATGGAATTATTCTGTCATGCATCCGTAAGGGGAACAAATATGTATTTTCAAGTAGTGAAAAACAAAATTAAATATAGGAATACATACCTCTTTACCCTACAACTGGGCATCTCTCTGTCAGACATTCTGTTCTTTACACCTAGCAATCAGCATAGAGAAAGCATACAGAGAACATTTGTCTTCTGCATTAACAATGTTGGCACTGCTTTGTTGTGTCTAAACTGGATTGTGATGTAATTTGCTTACTCTATAAATTTAAAACAAAATAGAGCATCTCATGAGAATGATGAAAACATTTTTTTTTTTTTTTTTATTCAATGCTATAAAATCCAGAGATGACCGTTCCTCTTAAATTATAAAATTAACTAGGCAATGTACTAGATGAACATTGTGTTCTAGCAATCTCAACACATAGGTGTCTTTAAAGCTTGCCTGCTTCGTGTATCTAGAAAAATTCTACTTGAATCCAATCAGAATTCCTGTACATTAGGGTTTATAAAACACCCCACAAATGTCACTTTGTTTCCTAAAACATAATTAAGTTAAATACCCAAAAAGTACCACAACACCCTTTCTTTGGAGAAGACTGAAGTTAAAGAAACATTGTTTTGCATGTGTATACGTACTAATTCTACTATTTTAAAATCATTGGTCACTCCTGGAATGTCACGCTTTATAGAATACCCAGTATATAACCCAGTTAGAGTAAAATGTGCATTCTGACACACAAACTCCATACATTTAAGATCACAGGTCACAGAATTGGCCTCTATTGGATTTAGAAAAGAGGACAACCTAAACTGAATGGGCTTGCTGTATATGGCCAGTAAAACTCTGTTCAAGGATACACTATTTTAAATGTTATACAGTGAAACCCTAAATGCTTTGGAGTAATCAATATAGTAGTGAGAGCACACAAATGTAACAATAAAAACCACACGTTCTACTTTTTAAATATCTAAGGAAAGGCACTAGTATCTGTGCAGAAAAGTTGGTGTGTTTTTTTTTTATTGTTGCGTTTGTGTGCTCTCATTAGCATATTGATTATTATGTGCACTTTATTTGTATGTTTGGGGTGAACACATAGGAGATTGTAGCACCAAAATTCAAATATCCTTAATAATCCTTTAAAAATGTATTGTGTATTAATACTGATGTTAATATATTACATTCATTATCTTCCACCTTGTTAGGAGTATGACCCTTCATGTATTGTGAAAATGTATGAGAAAAATGTATGGTACTTCTTAGATAACATATTTCTGGTTATAAAAAGGCAATTTTCGGGGCAGGAACAGAGAGAGAGGGGAAAACAAAACCCAACAAATTATTTATTTTATGTTTTTTCTTTAACACAAAATTCTCAAAAACCTTGCATGCAGGAATATACTGCAGCCAGCTGACATGATGAAAGAAAGAAAAAATCCCCATAGTATCACAATAGTGATGTCCCGAACGGTTCGCCACAGATGGCGAACATATGCGCTGTTCGGTCCGCCCCCTATGTCATCATTGAGTAAACTATGACCCAGTACCTCACAGTCAGCAGACAAATTCCAGCCAAACAGCAGCAGACCCTCCCACCTCCTGGACAGCATCCATTTTACATTCATTGTGAAGCTGCATTCTTAGTGAGCTGTCCAGGAGGTGGGAGGGTCTGGGAGGTAGGGTCTGCTGCTGATTGGCTGGAATGTGTCTGCTGACTGTGAGGTACAGGGTTAAAGTTTACTCAATGATGACGAATAGGGGGCAGACCAAACAGCGCATATGTTCGCGGCGAACCATTCGGGACATCACTATATCACAACTATTTAATCATATACTTTAAACAGGTTAACAAAAAAAACACATGAAACAGCTCCTGAAGTCGTCATGTCTCACAGGGAAATCATTGGAGGATTTGGGAGCTAGTGTATAGAGGTCCACGCATCTGCAGGATGTATGGGTTAATGCCACATCCAGTATTTAGCAACACATTTAATTCATTCATTATATTGTTGAAGTTACATTCTCAATGCAGGTCGGATCGATCTCACAGATATTTATCTATTTACATAAATATTTAAAAAAAGATAAAAAGCCATTGATTTTCACCAGAATAGGTTTACTTTCTATTTCTTTACAAATTGGATTTTATCCCCCCGCAACTTGTGTCCATCTAGCAATAACTTAAAAATATATATATATATCCAATTGGTAAAATTATAAACATATTTAGAATATTTTACAGTCTATGTTAAAACTGGCATAGCTACTGCTTTATTTAATAAGAACTAGAAGCAAATATTGAAAGAAAACAAGATCTGAATGAGAGTTAAAACATTCACTTCTCAAATCAATGTAGTCACAGATACTAAATGATTTAGGGATTACCCAATGATGTTCCAAAGGGAAGATCTGTAAAATCTGAAACATTAGTGGTTTCTAAGGACTCAGGGATGTGGAATTTATATCGCCCAACGCCTGTGACATGCATTTCCTAATATTTAAAAAATTTTTTAGCCCTACCACAGGCAAGTGTCAGAGCTGCCTTGGGGGGAGGGTTGGTGTGGGGCAGGGAGTGTATATCCAGCAAGGAGAGAGCCGGAATGGCCCAATTGGAAAGGTGTTAGAGGACGCCATAACGAAGGCCCAGTTGGAAAGGTGTAAGAGGATGCCATAATGAAGGCCCAGTTGGAAAGGTGTAAGAGGACGCCATAACGAAGGCCCAGTTGGAAAGGTGTAAGAGGATGCCATAACGAAGGCCCAGTTGGAAAGGTGTAAGAGGACGCCATAACGAAGGCCCAGTTGGAAAGGTGTAAGAGGATTGTGTGAGCAATTGCAGCAAACCACTCCTCACAATGCTCAGGTATTTAGCGTAATGTTATATTCTGCAGCCAACACTCTGTAAAGTACAGAAAGAGCATGGGGCACACACACATTACATAAAGCCAGCACACAACACACACAGCCAGGACACACAACACTTGCATCAAGCACAGCCAGCACTCACTGCTCATATATGACACACAGCAAGCACACACACTGCACACAGATGACACACAGCAAACACACATTAGGAAAAAGGGGGAGACTATAGGAGGGCAGAGGGTGAAACTCTCTGGATAATTCTTAAGACTGTTTCTTTTTTTTTCCAACATAAATTCAAATATGAAAATTGAGGCAATAATAGCCATGTTGTGGCTATAGCAGAGCTAGATAATTTCTCTATTTTTCCTTTCAGATTTATTTTGTGAAAATTCAGAGTTCAGCAAATAGCCCCAGTTTTTTTTTTTTTTTATTGAAATTATTTTGTGCCAGGGACAAGTAGATGGTCATGACGGGCAAGTATATTGGGCTAACACATTAGTCCCTTGCACAAGTAGATTTTTTATTTTTTTGAAACAATTCCACACGCCTGTGTCTACATAACAACCAATGTTCCACACCATGAAGTTGTGTTAGTTTCCTAGAGTCTAAAAACGGCGTGCAAGGAGTGACCTATATCACTCCCAGGCCACACTTCATCATGAGTTATAACAAGATCACTTAATATCTAAAACATTCTCACAAAATGGTTCTCCCATCAGGAATGTAATCTTTAAATCAAAAGGACAATAGAAATATTTACAAGTGATATTGGAGATATACAGGGCACAAGAACCAACTCTAAAACAATGCTTATAAAATGACTTGTCTAAATTTTAGGTAATCTGAGAAGAAGCTCTCGGGAAATGATTGCTCTATTCTTATGCAAACCCAGTTTCTCAACATGGCCAGCATTGTCTTAGAACATAGATTTCACAGAGAGATCAGTTTTTTTAATAAGCAGGCTGAAAAATAACCGACCACACTGGATATTTATAAAGTAGTATTCCTACTGAATATGAAAATATCTGGACAGAGCAATAGTTTCTAAAAAAAAAAAAAATCAAAGATTAAAAAAAAAAATCTTTTATTTTAACAACCTCAACACAACGAATGAAACTAATGCAGCCAATTTTCAATAAAAAGGCATTTTCCCCATGAAAAGGGAGTGAAAAATGCAGAAATAAAAATGAAAAGATGACATGTCGTTTATGCAGATGGAATGAAATGGAATAACATGGTTTACTTCAGTAAGGCAGCAGTACCAATAAATATGAGAGTTTTTTTTTTCGTTTTTTGTTCTCAGGAAAAAAAAGACTGCAAATAATTTTTACAACAATCGACTCTAAGATGCTCTTGTAAACATGACTTATTAAGCGAAGCATTTGCATTGCTATGCGATCTGTACTCATTTACAATTTAGTCATGGAGCATGCACACTGGAAAATGAAATGAAGCTTCTATCGCTGTCTTTTTTTTTTTTCTCCTATGAATTGTATGAATAGAAATTCTTCTGCTTCTACAAAATTTCCAAGTCGACGTGCCGAACCTCTGGGTTGCGTTGCTGAAACAAAGAAATTTGTAATTAAACATAACAAAAGAATTTGCATCACCCTTGGCTTCGGGGGCACAATACTATTTACGTATTTGGAATAAATAAATAAAAACAGCTTTTTGTCTGAAAAAGAGAATGTGTATATGTCTTAATATACGGTCCAATTCTTTTGTGCTCCTATATCCCAATATGAAATTGTGCTGGTAATGCAAACTTGGTGTAATCAGAAATATGTACAGTAATTGATATATTAAACAAGTGCACGTTTTTTTTCTTCTTTACGCTAGTACGGAATGGAAGTCGAGTGGCAGCTGTTATGGGTCACCATTAGTGATGTCCCGAATGGTTCGCCACGGACGGCTAACATATGCGCTGTTCGGTCCGCCCCCTATTCGTCATCATTGAGTAAACTTTGACCCTGTACCTCACAGTCAGCAGACACATTCCAGCCAATCAGCAGCAGACCCTCCCTCCCAGACCCTCCCACCTCCTGGACAGCTCACTAAGAATGCAGCTTCACAATTAATGTAAAATGGATGCTGTCCAGGAGGTGGGAGGGTCTGGGAGGGAGGGTCTGCTGCTGATTGGCTGGAATGTGTCTGCTGACTGTGAGGTACAGGGTCAAAGTTTACTCAATGATGACATAGGGGGCGGACCGAACAGCGCATACGTTCGCCATCCGTGGCGAACCGTTCGGGACATCACTAGTCAGCATTCTAAGCGTTCTGGGCCCAATACAACAAATTTTACTGGGTACCAGTAGATTCCTGTTAAGGACCCCCCCTCTGGTTATACTATCTCTTTTCTTTGCCTTTCATGAGGAAGTGGTTGGCTGCTGATCTGAGGTTATTAGCAGCCAATAACGGATATTTATCTATTGCAGACCACGGTACCCAAATAAGTGTTGGAATTTTTGGAAAAGTTGACTCCTAATTCCGCTATGGTTAGTTTTGATATAATATACTCACCTTTTTAATAACACCCACTACACAATTTCATTTTACATTTGTTTGGACTCCTAAGGTTATGTTGCTTAGACTACCCCTATAAAAGAAAAGCCAATACTTCTATCTCTCTGCAGAGACCTTAAAGGGACACTATAGCAGGGCTTGACAAATTTGTTTGGAATATTGGAGTCAGCAATTTTCAACGAGAAAGTGCAATTCTTAAAGGGACACTATAGTCACCAGAACCACTACAGCTTGATGTCTATAGCCTGTCCCTGCAGTGTAAACACTGCCTTTTCCGCGAAAAGGCAGGGTTTACATTGCTGCTTAGTAACACCTCTAGTGACAGTCACTCAGATGGCCACTAGAGAGTCCTGGGTCACTGATGCACCATGTGCAGCACCCAGGTTCAGTGTCTTCAAGCTCTGCATGGAGGCGCTGAATGTTCCTCATAGAGACTGATTAATGTAATGCATCTCTATGAGGAGATGCGGATTGGTACATTTGCTGCGCATGCACAAAATCCTCCCAATGTTTTCCTAAGGGAACGCATTGCCTTAGCGGAGATCATAAAGATTGATCATCTCAGCCATGGCGAAACTGGCACGGTGTGGGAAAATGAGAAAAAAGGTGAGTAAAGAGCGATCGGAGGGGGCAGGTACCTAAATGCGGGCGCACACACAAACACACTTTCTTGACAGGCTCACACACACTCTTACGCTGACAACAGGCTTGCACGCACACACAAACTCAGACAGGCGCTCGCTCTCACACACACACACAGACACTCTGACAGGCTCGCACACACACACTGACAGGCTCACACCCACACACTGACAGGCTCACACACACACACTGACAGGCTCACACACACACACACACACACTGACACACACACACTGACAGGCTCGCGCACACACACACACTCTGACAGGCACACACACACACAATCACTCTCTTGACAGACTCACACAGGCTTTCACACACACACACACACTTTTGTTTGAATTGAAACCCACTCAGCCTCCCTACCTTTGGGAGAGCTGAGAGAGTCTTTCCTGGGGTCCAGTGGGTCTGCACTCTTCCTGTATGCGAAGGAGCAGTACTCTGCCTGTAGCTCTTCTCTGCTCCCTCGCGCTCTGTAATGATGCCGGGGCCCGAATGACGTCATGTCCCGGCTCCTGACATCATTAGACAGCGCAAGGGATCAGAGAGGAGCTATAGGCAGAGTACTGATTCCTCGCATGCCGCACAAAATGCTCCAGCGGGTGGGTGGCCGCCTCCTCCATGCTCTTCAGGGCGGCCTGCCACCTCCACGTAACGGCGGGCGGCCGCCTCCAATATTTGCCATGACGGCTGCCGTCAAAGCTCCCCCCCAAACTAGAGAGCTGGCAAATCCCAGATGCCAGGGTGAAATTTCTAGTCGCCGTGGCAATCTGGCGCCTGGGATTTGTCGAGACCTGCACTATAGGCACCCAGATTACTTCAGCTCATTGAAGTGGTCTGGGTGCAGTTCCCTTGTCACACTTAGTCCTGCAATGTAAATCATTGCAGTTTTAGAGAAACTACAATGTTTACATTGCAGCACTAAGACAGTCTCTAGTAGCCGTCTACTAGACATCCACTAGATGCGCTTCCTGCTTGCTATAGGTCGCCTGATGCTACTACCTTTGGTCGCCTAACTGACGCTGGACATCCCCACCCTTTGCATGAGGACATCCAGCATCAGAAAAATCCCCATAGGAAAGAATGCTCATGTGCATTCACCCCTTTACCGAGCAGCCAGTAGAGTGGTAATTGAAAGGAAGGTGCCCTAGACTAAAGTGACCAATCGGTCCCAGAGAAACTAGAGGAGCCCGCATTTGTTTATTGACAGGAGTTTCCAACAATTGACCGATCGCAAGGACAATTTCCGTGGAACTCTTTTGAGCTTATCCCACGTGTGCGGTCGGTCAGAACTTTCCCCCAGTGGTGATCCTGTTACACTGCATAGATCTGAGCACTATTTGGATAGCTTGGCGCTCAGATTAGCGCTATGCGGGGATATAACATATTTGGGGGCTCTGACCTGATTATACATTGTACCTCATGAGAGATAATTAGTTTAAGCAAAGGCAGAGAATGAAGGGGCAGAATAAAAGAGGTAAGGGGCAGGATAAAAGAGAAAAAGGGGAGATAATGAAGAGACACAATAAAAGAGGGAAGGGGCAGAGAATGAAGGGGTAGAATAAAAGAGAGAAGGGACAGAATGAGAGAAGGGGTAGAATAAAAGAGAGAAGGGACAGAATGAGAGAAGGGACAGAATAAAAGAGGGAAGGGGCAGAGAATGAAGGGACAGAATAAAAGAGGGAAGGGGCAGAGAGGGAAGGGGCAGAGAATGAAGAGGCGGAATAAAAGAAAGAAAGGACAGAATAAAAAAGAGTGAAGGGGCAGTATAAAAGAGAGAAGGGGCAGTATAAAAGAGAGAAGGGACAGAATGAAGTGACAGAATAAAAGAGAGAAGGGACAGAATGAAGGGGCAGAATAAAAGAGAGAAGGGACAGAATGAAGGGGCAGAATAAAAGAGAGAAAGGACATAATGAAGGGACAGAATAAAAGAGAGAATAAAGAGGGGCAGAATAAAGAGATGAAATGAAAAATATGCCGTTTGCAATATATTTTGCATAAAATTGTTCATTTGCATTTAATTTTAATGGTTCAAAGAATGTCAGGCAAAATGGTCAGCCCTCACGCAAGTTCACTTCATCAAATCTGGCCCTCTCTGAAAAATGTTTGGACACCCCTGCTTTAGCCCAATAGTGACAAGATCTTTTTCATTTACTGGTTGCGCTCAGCTACATTTACTTTATCTAACAGTGGACCCCCACTACAATAGCATGGAACACTTACTTTGGGTCCAGATCCAGGAAAATAATTTGTGTTTTAAAGAAAGTTTTTCAAGTGAAAAGGCTGACAAACTAAATTTGTGTGCAGATGTAAAAAGCTCTAATTTCATAGATCACATACAAATGGTGTCTGCAAAAGTGCACACAACGCTTATATCAATTGATCTACAGATACAGTGCTGTCATTAGATCACAATAGGCATACATTTCTAAATATCTTCAATCCCATTTACAAAGGACAGCAGAGGAGAGTTTTATTAATAACCAGTTGGTTTGATTGCGGACATAAATACATTTTACAAGTGTATGAAGAATATAATCTGATACGGTGAGCAAGATGAGGACATAACTTTATCCTAAAAAATACATTTATGTTCCCGAAAAGACTTTACTAAAGGAAGTAAAGGGTTCTGTCATCAAACAGATAACTGATAAAGTGTAACCACAGATTTTTATAAAGCAGGCTTTTCAAAATGAAGTTCTCTAAAAATAAAGATCAAATAGATGCAGATAGTCGCAAAAGGAAAAAAATTAATGTAAATATATTTTTAAAGAAAATAAAAATATATCACTTGGGCAGGATACATATCTTCTAGGTATAACTGGGAAATAAAAATTAAGCCAGGTAGTCAGTTTGGGAATTCTGTTATTATTTTAAAAAGAGTAGTATAAGCATTCTAAGTGTGACGGGGGTTGGGAACATGTGACGCAATAATTATCTACGTTTCGCTAATTTACAGCATACTTGGAAGCAGATGACAATGAAAATTACAGACAGAATAAGCACATAAAGAAATGACGTTGCATGTTTGCAAAGACAATTGCTTTTACAAAAGTGCAACTGTGTGCTTTCAGATCGGCCTGCTTTATGACTATTACGGAAACATAAGTTTAAAGATTGCGCTCCAAAAAATATTAGCTAGTATTAAAGTGCCAAATATGCCAACATATCTAAAATTCAAGCATTAAGCTATGTAATTCTTCTATTTTTTCAATCAGGTTGTTACGTTTTCTTTGCATGTCTGATTTTTTAATTTGTGTTTCAATGTTAGTCATTTGCTTGTCCATTTTCAATAACAACCATAACAACCGTTATTTTGGTCCTTGAGATCTTGCTTGTTGCTCTGCTGTCATTTTTATGCCTCATCCTGTCACTGTATGTGTGCATGTGTACTCTGGTGGTGAAACAGCACCACATCTATACGTAAATCCAGTGATTCTGCTGTGCCACTAACACCGCCGTTTGGGTTTTAAAAAAAGTGCGAGAAGACATGTCCCTCATAATGATGCAGTGGGGTATATATATAACAATAAAAAGCTATTAGTAGTCCAAATAACTGCAAACGATGGCAGCCCATTAAGAAATTCTCAGACGGTCCTGTCTGACCTTGGAAGCAATGAGCAAAAACAGTTTCTTTAGATTCAAATGTGATTGTTCCATTTTTATTTAAATGTGTCATCTTGCAGTACAATGAGCACTCTACAGCATACACTAAAATTACTAATAAGGCTATAGCTGCACTCAGACGACATAATTTTACACATGCCTCACATCAACCAATCAAAACACAAACTGAAAAGTCAGGAGAAATTAAAATAATCTCACACTTCTACTATTATCAGTGAAATCATAGCTTTTTCCCTTTGTGATTATCTTGATGTGTTTTTGTCTTCCTGTATGGGAACTCTGGAAAATGATGTTTTGCGTATAACTTAAACACTAACAAGGCTATTTATTAAAGTAATTTCGAATTTTAGGTCAAAGTACCTGAATTGGATGCATAGCTGGCATAGCTTAGAACTCACCTTTAATTCTTTTTCAAGTCTGTCTACTTCGGCTCCCAAGGTATCTATAATATTTTCCCCATGTTTAAGCATAAAAGCTTCCAAGTCTTCTGGTGTTTTTACCTGGCGAATTTCCTGTTTTACAAAAACAGACGCGATCATTCATTAGAAAAGAGCAGCAGAATAGCAAACATATATAACAACTATAGCTAGATTTGCATTTTAGAAACTTTAAACTGTTTAAATGCCTACAAGATTGGAAGAACACAGAAATGATGTTCAGTAATGCAGTTTAGGGTGCTATAAACGTTACATAAGTTTAAAAGTTGTAGGATGAGCAACTGGTTGCAAAAAGAACAGGAAAGTGGTTTTGCCTTCTTTTCTCTAAGTGCAGTAGCAAACAAAGGCAACACGAAGAGAGATGGAGGTGTTCTGTTCCCGGACAGATGTAAATATAGTGGTGTGGATTTCTAAATTTAGTAATATTTTTCAGATCTCATAAAAACCTATTTGTTAAATACAGTGGACAGGCAAATATGACAATCCTAGGATATCACAGTTCCCCTCTAAGTCCCACATCATAAAAATATAATTTGGAACTTTCACACATTTATATGTAGTCTGAGATGTTTTTTTTTTTTTTTAATTTTTGCAATTTGCCTTGCACAATCTATAAATTAAATGTTAACATCTAGAAATTCACAATTTTTCCATGACTGCAGCATTCAGCAATTATGCACTGATACATGTACTAAACCAACACTATATAAAAGAGATTACACTGCATATCTGTGATAGAGTTCCTCTCTTTTCTAACAGCAATAGCCTACCCTGCACTGCGCATGCGTCCTGCACAACTGATGTGGACGCATGCGCACTGCCAGCATCAGAAAGTCCTACCCCTATACTAGGCATGCGCAGTACACCTATCACATGGACACGTCCCCACCTGCATATGCGACGTGTCCGAACCCAAGCTTGCACGGCGCCGTAAAGATCCCATATCCCCCTCCTCACTTCTGGTATTGCTGTGTCACCGGAATTAACATGGATAGGAAATTCTTTACATCTGTCATCAGTGCACACTGCATGCTGGCAACAGACATAATCAAATTCCTCCCTTCCAAGCAGCCAATAAGCCTACCCAAGATTCCCTCCCCTTGCCTAGCCACCTGACCACCCATTAATTATTTCTGTTCTACTCCTCCGATACAAACTATTCGCACGTCCACTAAAGGCCAATCAATACTCCTTTAGGAGAACAGTTGCATGTCCAAAACAAAGGACAAAGATGACACGGCACCACAGAGGAAGAGCCATGGAGTACTTGCTGTATTTTAGATAAGTTCCAGAGATGTAAAGCAAAAGGGTGCAAAGGACTTTGTGTATTTAAAAAAAAACAACAAAAAAACAAAACAAGGCGCAGAGCCTGAAGCTTGAACTGAGTGGATGCCATTCTCATGAGCTCCAGAGATCGGGGCACAAAAGCAAAGAAAAAACGATCTTTCGTGCAAAATTGAAAGAAAGCACAACACACCTTTTCTTCTTGAAGACACAGGCCACCGGCACATGCCTTTCTTATACAACTCGACCGGCAAGAAAACCAGCCAACGATCAGGGGCCTACTCAGCCCATCAGCCTCCTAGGGCCTACACACTTGATTGGGCCACTACTCTGGAACTGTTGAGCTGTCCCCAGCTGCCAGACGAGAATCCGTCACGTAGCACGGACACGATGGGCCGGCGATCCCAAAAGCCACAAGGGTATGGCCACAAAGACACCCGAGATATAGGGGATATGCTACAATCCCCCACGGCCAAACGGGCACCGGCACACCCAGAACAGGAGGCAAACTCCACGCGTTCAGCCTCCCCGGCGGTGACAGTGGCTGAACCAGCAACACACGCAGCACTCTCAACAACACCCCCAGAAGGGGACACGCGGAATCTTGCCACTAAAGAAGACATCCGCAACATCATCCTGGAAATGAGGCAGATGTATGCCTCTGAGGTGGACCTGCTGCGCACCGAAGTTCAGGCGGTGACGGCCAGAATACAGGCCTCTGAGGAGGACATCTCTGACACATGGCAGCAGGTCCAGGGCCTCAAGGACACCGTGCTTCAACTACAAAACTCGCACGCAGCGATCCTCGCTAAGCTCGAGCTGGCAGAGGACCGCAACCACAGAGCAAACCTAAAGATCAGAGGGGTCCCAGACGACATCAACCAGGCGGAACTCCCCCACTACCTCCGGCGACTGATCACAGCCATCTTACCGCACACACAGGCTAAAAAGCCACATTTCGATACCTGCGTCCGGGTCACCAAGCCTGCACAGGCACCGTCTACAGGCACCCGAGATGTGATCATATGTTGTCACTCAATCTCCGACAGAAAACGTGTTATGGCAGCGATGCGGAACAAATCTCCACTCTATTGTGAATCAGCCCACATCACATTCTTCCAGGATCTAACAAGAAGCAAATAAAATAATTAATTAAAATAAGAGTCTCTAAATCTAAAGGGACTCTAATCCTGGTTTGATACAAAGTCCACAACCTTCAAAGGCTTACTTGGCAGTGTGGCTATATACATGTAGAACATCAGTATACCCCTTGGAATTCAACCATTATTCTAGCTATATAGTGCCTCTTACTTCTCAATAAATTACAATTTTTTATTTTTTTGACTTTAAAAGGCATACTGAGAAAATATATAATGGTTGTCTTTATTACTTTTCACTGATTTCAATTCCGAGCATAGTTCCAGATTAACCATTATTACCTGTAGGTTTGTCTGTTATGGACTTTGTATCAAACCAGGATTAGAGTCCCTTTAGATTTAGAGACTCTTTAGAAATTATTTTATTTGGTTATATATTGGGTTAAGCCCTAGGGTGGAGCTGGTACCACCATTTCTGACCGCTGTGTGGTGATCCCTCTCACTTAAAGTGGGAGTTATCTATACACAGTTTTTTGATCTATTTTCTCTTTTCATTCTAACAAGAAGCACATTGCAGTGGCGCAGATCCTTGGGCCCGATTACCAACCACCTCCGTACAGCCGGTGTGGAATACCGATGGGGCATACCCAGGACTCTGACAGTGGTAACAAATGGGGTCACTCGTAGACTCACCTCCCTGGATGATGGTGCATTGTTTCTGCAAGCCCTGGGACTGCCGCCACTGCCGGCAGCTTCCATGAAGACCCCCAAACAACATAGGTGGGACCCCGCAAGAACAGTCCTGTTCACACCACGAAAAGGAGCAAGGCCAGTACTCCCACCTGAAACACACCCCAACAAAGCGGAATCTCCAACATTATATAGCCTTCTTATATAACTGTGTTTGTTCTCAATGTTTTGCATTTAAGACGGCTCTTTGTTCTGCATTGTTGATGCTTTGTTTTTGATTGTCTTTGTTTTTTTTTTTGCGTCACCTAAATAGGATATGTTACAGCACACAGTGAGACACACATGCATGACTACACGAGCCCCCTGCTCAAGAGAGCGGATTGATCCATGCCTTAAGCACGATGAGTCTCTGCCGCATGTAATAACCCCACCCCCCCGTGGCTCCCTTAGGTCAGGGGCCGCACGCCACGAGTAAGCACACATGGACCCCAGGCTGAAACACCTTACACCTCGTTTACCCAGTTAATCAACTTTGCCTATGCCAGCACCGCAAACCAGGCGCTTTAGATATGGTTCGGCTACTTGACATGCTATCGCAATCTAGCCCGTACACAGCTGTCCAGGCTCCACGGAAAGTGCTGATAGTGAATTGCAGTTCAGTCATTTTCACCCCCCCTACTTACCCTATTAGATACACTATCGACTAATAATAATAACTGGGCACACGCCAGCATTGATAGCGAACACTCACGCTCCAGAGGGCCGGTTAATAATAGGACTGGTCTCAGCAATTTTCCCCCTCATGTAACCTCGATACAACGGTTATCTCATCCGACGAGCTCTCTGGTGTGAGCGTCATGTCACATTAACTAAGCTGGTTTGCTTGCTAATCTAATTGTTAATCTTGTATGTTATGCTTGTTTATTCTAATTTTTAAGAAAATTAAGCTGCCCAATACGGGGGTAAATGTAATTGAACATACTGCTGCACCTCCATCATGTACCTACTTGCTATTGCTCCCTTTTTCCTTTCTGTACCCCTCCTATCATTGTCTCAATAAAAGAAAGAACTAAAAAAAAAAAAAAAAATTAAAACAAACAAACAACAACATTGGATTAACCCTTTACTCTTGCAAACCACAAATGTTTAAAACTACATTCCCCATTGAACTTAGCAAACCTTTGAACTGGACTATAAAATCTATAGAATGCTATTCTATAGTAACCATGACTGAATATTCTTCAACCCAAATAAGGAACAGCCTATACATAAACATTTTCTTTTTGTAAACTGATCGGTATCAGTGGACTCATAAATTATTTTATTTTTCTTTCACATTTCCTGTTTCTCATTCTGAGTAGATAACATTTACCAGTTGTATCATACTGTACCTCCGCCTTTGCCATATCATTAGTAGATGCAGACTATAGGCTGCCGGGTACCCTGAGTGTTAAACCGTTTGAAAATAATTAAGCAGGGAATGATGCCCAGGAAATTGAGACTATTTAAGTGGTTATGGTGTTAATGGTGCCTAGAGTGTCCATCTGAAATTCTAGAATGCTACATTTAAATATAAAAAATATGTAAACTATGATGCCGTATTTTATGTGACCTGAAAAAAATGAGAAATAAGTACTATACGGTAAAAAATGGCAATCAAAGAGATATGCAACATTCCAAGTTATAGAAGGTGTATAAAGGCTGCTATTAGATTGCCGAGTAATTTGTTCTATGCATGACAGTGAATACGGCCGTGTGTCATTTAAAGCAAAGCTTTCTAAAAGGATCAGAGTGCCAAACCACATATCTCAACAACACTTACTGTGCTAATCCATAGGAAATGACACTGATGCAATTACAAACAATGGTATACTTAGCTATTTGTTTCTACAGACACTGCAGAATGCAGCTAATTGCACATACTCATTAGTGGATATCTCTAGATAAAAAAAATAAATAATATATACAATACACACAGGGCTCAAAATTCCCACACTGCATTTAGCGATTGTTAAAATGTAGCCCTGGTGAGTAGAAATTCACTCCAGGTGAATGTGACATGGACTCTCCAGGTTTTGAATATTGCATTACAGCTACCCGAGCTTTCTTGTTTCACTTTGGTCAGAATTTACTTGATAAAAGGAGGAATTCCCGAAAGCTCGTCACCATAAATTGATAAGATAGTTAGACAGACGGACAGATAATCCCAAATTGTGCTAATGTTTAGCATGTCCATTTATAAGCACAGCAATTGGGTCATGCAGAACAATACTCAATGCAGCAAAGATTTACTTCCTGGCAATGTCACACCTGTATTGATTAAATGTGTGATCAATGCTATCAGCTTGCACATCAATCTGATAGATTGTGGATTGCTCATTGGGAAAGGTCAAAGGTGAAATTTAAACTTGTAACGTTGATTAACGATGAGATACCCATCATCCCCTAACCCTTAGTCGACAGATTGATCAGCTATGCCTATTCTGACAAAATGCATGATGAAAAAAAAAAAAAAAAAGATGTGTAATGTTAAATCAAATGTGTGAGAAATATAAAGTTTAATGAAATGTGCTATGCACTTTGATATTTGCACTTCCAGAACCCTTTGCTCCTATATACGGCTTATTAAATTTCTGCTGTTGTTCTCAACATATTTGCAAGCACCATATCAGTTTGTGTTCATGATGTGATACAGTAGAAGGGAAAGAATTTTATTTTTAAATACAACAGAATAGCAATACCATTTATGCTTACAATATTTTTGTAAATGACATGCATTTAATTTGGATCCTTGCAGAACAGTCCTATGGCAAAAAACAGCCTTTTATGTTTTTTAATCTCTGTACGCATACTACGAAACATCTGCTATATTTTCCCAATTTTTAAAAAAATATTTTTAATGAAAATCATGCTTTAATCAAATATTACTCAACGCAAAATTTTCTATGCAAATTTTGTGGCAATATTGGGTATCAGAAATGTACTTACATTTAACACCTGATCAATATCTTGCTTTTCCAAGTATGATCGCGTTACTACCCTCCCATCAAAATCTACCTCTGCCTTAAATCGAACCTTGCTCATTCCCATGTCAGTGGCTTTCACATCATGAATTGCCCTGGAAGAAAAGTAATCGAACATATTGAAGCAGATCTGTCATAGCCTAGACAGAAGAATGTTTAAATCCAGCAAATAAGAAGATTGTCATAAAAAGCAACAACATTTAAATATACATTTTTAGAATGGAGGATTTTAGAAATAAATAGTTGTATATCAGTAGTGTTTATTGGAATCGAAGCACTAGCCTTATTCATTAAATTGCGTAAAAAGATACAGTACACCATATGCGAGAAAGTGTGTTAGCAATAAATGCTATAAACCACCTGAGTGGGAACCCCTTATACTACTCGAAACAATATAAAACAAATACATACAATAGGTGGAATACATTTGATGTTTCTGCAAAAGAAAGCACAACATAGGGCAATATTGCTAAAATAGATTAAGTAAATATCTATGGATCTTAGTTACTCACAAACAGGGAGCCAAATAAATTCATATGGCTCTCATGAGTAGTGCTGAGGAACTCTTTTAGGGATGTCCCCAGTCCTCCTTCTAGTAGATTGGTAGTGGTAATAAAATAGGAGAACCTTCTTAGGTATAAAAACACTTTATTGGATCAGTAAGCACATTTATGTGCAAAAAAGTAGTAAAAAATAAAAATTGGGACAAAGATGAGTCAGTCCGATATGCGTTTCGCCCCAGCAGGGGCTTCCATACCGACTAAGGAAGCCTCTGCTGGGGCGAAACGTGTATCGGACTAACTCATTGACTATCAAGGTACCATATTGGACTAACTATACGGATTGATAACTTTGGATTTCATTTTTATCTTTTGCACATAGTTAAACGTGCTTACTGATCCAATAAAGTGTTTTTATACCTAAGAAGGTATTTTATTACCACTACCAATCTACTAGAAGGAGGACTGGTGACATCCTTAAAAGAGTACCTCAGCGCTACTCATGAGAGCCATATGAATTTATTTGGCTCCATGTTTGTATCTAAGATCCAAAGATATTTACTTAATCTATTTTAGCAATATTACCCTATGTTGTGCTTTCTTTTGCAGAAATATCAGATGCGTTCCACCTATTGTATGTATTTGTTTTATTCATTAAATTGTGAATTGAAAACCAAAATGAATGATTCAAACTAAAATAGCCTACATTGACTAGTGAAACTGAACAATTTTTCAAACTCTGCTAGTCTGGCTTAAATTCTTAATTTTTTGCTTTCAAATTCCACATAATGCACAATTTAATGGATAAACTCTGTTAAAAAATAATAATAAAGAACATGCTAGTGACTGTTTAAATCACAACCCTGTTTTATATAAATAGGAGAGCTGATATGTTCTTATCAGTCACTTGTGCTGACTAATGCTAGTGTTGTTACTTCCTGTAGCAAGTGGCCATTAAAAGTCTATTCCACCATTTTATGCCTAAAAGTATAAGTCATCAGAGGGGATTAAATGGCCATTAGTATACATTCACTGGCTTCACTCTCAAACAGATCTAAGCAATTACCACCATGGTGTTTATGAAATGTGCTTTTATATGAATGGAAAACAAATTAATTCCAGGCACTGATGACATACTTTGTTATATATAAGGAATGTCATTTAGTTGTACAAAAAGAAGAAACAAAGCTCAAAATAACGTTTATGTCAATATCTAATACAATGGCACAAAGGGCATAAGTGAATGTATAAATGAATGGGTTGGAGATAAAGCAGGTTGTCTATTGGGAGGCAAGATTGGTATTTATGTTTTGCGGAATGTCCTGGTAGGCTAGTGCGAAACATTAATACCTGTAGGTATGGATGGAGTTTTAATGCCACCATGTTAAATGCAAACATTGGTCTTCACTAAACATTGCTTGTGAACAGTGTTTGCTGCTGATGCACTGGGCGATGTGTGCATTTGCCCTTATACATATCTGTAGGCCAAGAAATGAAAATATCTTATGTAAAAATGTGAATGAACCTAGAGCATATTAAATTTAAAAAAAGGGACAGAGCATGTGTAAGTGCATGACCAGGGTAGACATCGTGTACTAACTGATGTAGGATAACACAACATGAAACATGTTAGAATAGATTCTGTCAAGGGCAGGAACATAAAAGCACTAACATCTCTTGATATGGCATTGTTTGAGAATTCACTTTCAGTAGTCAATGTGACTGAAATTGGTGATATGACTGATATGCTAGGTATGCAAGATTGAACTTGTTGAATATAGCACGTGACCACTGCTATAAAAATTTATGGACTTAATTCCCATTTTTCTGATCTGTGTGGAATGTTCATTTACAATATAGATATCTCGTATGATTTGGCATAGAGATGAAACATTGGGGTCTGCCTCAAACACATAGTAATATAGTGAGATCTGGGGTGATACTACAATATCTCATTAAAGTGTAATTTAACAAGTGTATGAATAGAGTTGTAACATAGTGCAGTTAGGTATGTGCATCAATGCACTTCAAACACACACAAAATCGTGGGAAGACGTAATGTGAGTTACCCTGAAACCATAACCAAATATAACCATAACCTATGCTTAACAACTGCCAGATCACCAAAAATAGACTATAGTAATGCACAGCACGTGCCACTCAGCTAAGCAAACCTCTTAAATCAATTACAAGATCCAGTGCAAAAGGGTCACAGGCATGTAGATAGAAGCATACAGTAGTATGCGGACTATACTGAAATACCAGACCATAAATATATATGTCACACGTACTGATGGTATGAGACTACTGAAATATTTGAGGTTCCCAGTCACTGTCAAACTGCTTGAAAATTGCTTAAAGAAAAAAAGGGGGAACTGCACCCAAAGACTACTTGCAAAATGGCCACTGCAATAAGTTGCAGTGCCCCTTTAATGTATGGGTTTAGTTCTACTGTTGGCAAGACACAACATTATTTGTGCTGCTATAAGCATGCAAAAGTGATATGAGTACAAGAGAAACATTGAGGAGATTTGGAAACTATATAAGTAAAGATGCAGTAAAAAGCATGTTGGAAACAGCTTCACATCACTTTCATCTATCAATTATATGAATAGGAGTCAGAGAAAACCATAACTTGCAATTACCTTACAACAGGGTCACTCTCTAGGAGCTCGGTGAGACGCTGCACTTGCTCAGGTTGGATGGATCGGCCTATGAGGGCCTCTGTGTTGGTGTAGATGAGGAAGGCAGATACAGCACCTAGTAGTGTCCCAACACCTAAAGAGCCTAAACTGTCATAATAGGGATTTCCTGATAAAAAAAATGAAAACAAAGTTTAATATAACAACATAGTTGTACCTTCGATGTAAGCTCACGCAAACCAAAAGAACAGGACAGAAAATGAACAAAATAGCTAAATGCAAACCAACACAGAGTGCACAACCTTTTATACCTTTTTTTATTTACATGCTTTTTGTCTGTTATGCAAACAGTTACTATGTAGTTAATTTAGCATACCTTGAGATGTAATATATAGTATGCTAGGCACTATGCAGTTTGCAGACAGGGAATATGTCCCATTATATGTTACCAACATTCTTTATTTGAAATGTACTTTGTACCTAAAACTTTGTAGATGTATGTATATGTACATTGTTTATAAATAATTTAATAAACCAGAATACAAAATGTTATAGAAGTATTGTAGCATTAATAATATTGGGCTACAAAATGATCTAGAAACAGGTCCATTTAATAGATTAAGATGACATTTTGAAGCAGAACCAGATGTAACAATGCAGTAATACAAGTTTATTCGGTGACAAGCAGTAAGAGAAAAACAGAAAATTCATTATAAAACCCAACAACAAAAATCTCCTTCCTATCTGACAGGTGAAGTGCCATAAAACAAAACAGAAGAGGTTTGCCTGCAGTCTGGAGAATTCACAGATGCGCTTGCTGAGATTTATGACCTGAAGAGAGCATTAAGGGATCAGAAAGTACTAGCAGACAAATATAATTCATGTTGTCATGCCTTGGGTGTCTGTGACAAAGATGAAAACGAGAAGTAAATATTAATGATGGAACCTAGTTACTAGCTGTAGTAAAGCGAGAGGGGTCATATTAACACACAACAATTCAAAGGGTGGATGTCTATCGCGGATCACCACCTATCTGATTCTGGGGTTATTATTAGGGATACTGTAAGCTTTCTGATAAATTTAGCGACACAAGGTAAATATCTGAACAACATATAGCCATAAACTGGAAGGGGGGGTCACTTCCAATAACATGCAAAAGCCACAATGATTTCTCTGGGCCAAAACCAAGTTGAACATGATACTAACAAACAAACAAACATAACCTTAAGAACTCTGTTTTTTAGGTATGCTCTTATTTGTGAATCCAAAATCATGTTTTACTTTGTGTTTTTAACAGGAAGAGCGTATGCTGTACTGCTTTTTAGGCCAAAATATCTTAAGGTTTCACCTTATTGGTAAGATTTAACATTAAATCAGTGTAAATTACACTGACCAGCCACAACATTCAAATGTCTGATGGGTGACGTGAATAACATTCACTATACACGTACAATGGCACCAGTTAAGCAGGGGGATATATTAGGAAGCAGGTGAACAGTCAGTTATTGAATTTCATGTGTTGAAAGCAGGGACAATGAGCAAGCAAACAGATCTGAGTGACTTTAACAAGAGCCAAATAACTTATAGTTAGGCGACTGGGTCAGAGCATCTCCAAAACAACAAGTCTGTTCCCAATATGCAGTGGTTGATACCTACCAAAAGAGATGCAAGGAAAAACAGTTGGTGAACTAGCGTCAGGGGCACCCATGGCTCATGTGGGGAGCGAAGGTGAGCCCGTCTGGTCAGATCACAAATAATAGCTACTGTAGCTCAAATTGCTGAAAATTCTAATGCTTCATAACTGTACTTTTTCTGGTCTGATGAATCATGTTTTCTTTTAGATTAGGTGAATGGCAGTGTGCATGTGTGATGTTTACCAAGGAAAGAGATGGCAGTATGGAAAGAAGGCAATGTTCTGCTGGGAAACCTTGGATCCTCGCATACGTGTGAGGCAAACGTGCCTATGCCACAAGCTCCTGGAGGAGCCTGCTAGCTAGCCTCCTGCCCAAGGACTATGGGCCATATACAAAGACCCTGTTCGGGAGTTAACCCTGCCTCAGCTGTACTTAGCCGCGAATGTTATAGAACTATTTTCTGCATGAGGCGACTGCGCGGTTCCCGGACTTGGTCCAGGATTTTGAACGACGTTGAAACCCGCCAGGAGAGCGCTTTTTGGAGGGAAGGTGCCGAGACTAAGGCACAAACGCTACCTAAGAGCGAAGGCGGAGCACCCTATATTTTGGATGCAGGAGCTCCGGCCAAAACGCCAAATGCCCTGGAACTGTTTTGGGCATAGGACCACGTGTGCGGCCAGTCAAAACTTTAACACTGTGGCGTTTCCCCTAGACTGCATGGATCTTCTCAGTGTTTGGAGAACTTGGGAGCTCAGATCAGGGCTATTTGGAGATGTATTATTTATAGGGTTATTGTTTCTTTTTTTGCTGTTTTGGGGTATTTTTAGGTTTTATATTGTGTTTGCCTCTCTGTTCCTAGGAGATAATTAGCTTACCGGTCTTTAACACAATTATCTCCCAGTCACAGAGATCTTTGGGAGGGGCTTGCATTATATTGTGTGGAGACCCCATTGCTGGGGTTTGTGTATATGAGCAGGAAACATTATAAAGAAGTTCCTTTACACCCTTCACTCAGTCTGGGCTAATGTTTGGGAGGATCAACTATACTTAATCACTTGAAGCTGTACCAAGGACCCTGTTCCAGGGCGGGAAGTGACGGAGAGACCCCAGCCAAGCTGCAGCGGTTAGGGGCTGAAGACCTCCTGTGTCCCAGAGGAGAGCTAGAAAGCGAACTTGACTGAGGTACCCAGTTGGGGGGGGGGCCAGGCGGTCCGTCAGAGTGTGCATGTTAATTTGACACATGCCACATATACACATCTTCACGGCAATGGTGTTCCCTGATTGCAGTCGGCTTTTTCAGTAACATAATGCACCCTGCCACAATGCAAAAATTGTTCAGCAATGGTATGAGGAACATGATAAATTCCCAACATCTCAATCCGATTGAGCATTGTGCTGGAACAACAATTCCAATCCATGGAGGTCCCACCTCACAACTGCAGAACTTAAAGGATCTTAAAGTGTCTTGGTACCACATACCACAGGAAATGTTCAGAGGTCTTGTGGAGTCCATGCCTCGATGCATCAGAGCTGTTTTGGCAGCATAAAGGAGACCAACACGATATTAGGCAGGTGGTTTTAATGTTGTGGCTGATCAGTGTAAAATACTTTTCCTCTTTAGTTTTAATAGTGATGAATAACCATAAAATAAAATTAAAAAGAAACTCAGAATGGTTCAAATGAGTGCACAATCTTTATGGTGTATACACAACAAAACCAGAACACACCTATATTATGCAAATAGATCTTTTAAGAGCACCAATCTCAGAATAGAGATAAGTGATTTGAAATTATTTATATCAGGGCTGCTAAACTGGGGCCCAATTATATTGTTAGATCACAAATGTAACAACAATCTCTTGCAAATAAGTATGGGAGTTGTGGTTTAACAACAACTATAGGGGTCTCAATACCACACCCCAAATGTACAGTTTTTACAATGCTGTTCCCAATCCACGGTGTATAACGTTTGTAGCTTCAGAAATGCTCCACTTGATACAAGCATATTGAGAGTAGTAATTATCTGAAGTTTGTATGTAAAGTCGTAAAACCTGCTGAAGCAAGGTCACATTACAAAAATGCTTTGATGTCAATAAATTAATAGTCAGTGACCATGATGTATGAATTCAATGGGTCTTTCTCACTTTGAAACTGTCAAAAAAGAAAGTTCAAGGATTTTTGTATTTTGTCATGGAACATTTTTTGTAATTTATCATGTACACTGACACAATGTAAGATGTACATACAAAATGGTTAACAGAAAACAATTACCTGTGAGGGACGTCAGTCCCATGCAGGACGCAGCCATAATTACTCCCAAAACAGCTGCAGCATCTTCCATAAGGACAACATTGGTACTTGGATCACGGGACTGGAGCACTAAAAGTGACAGATTTCATAAATTATGTAAATTTTAAATGTCTTGAGATTAAAAATTGCAGACCAGCAATACATGTTTGTGTTTATATACAGTTTAGAATGCAGAGATATAAAAGTCTCATAAGATCTATGGTACTGGTATTAGATTGTGTAAATAAACCATTATAATGTATGTAGAGCCAAATATTTTGCAGTGCTGGGTTTACTGGTGCAAGGAAATACAATATAAAGCTTAATTTGTTAGACAGAAGCAAACAAACAGTCAACCAGCACCTGCTGGAGTTGAATATCATAGTAGGTGGTGTGTTAACAAATCTGGACAAAGTTGGCACTCCTGATGCTTATGACTAGGTCTCCCAAAATTATGCAGGTTGAAAAATGTAGTCTACTATTGGACTAAAAGGTAATCGTAACAAACAAATGAAATCCCCACATCTCACTTATCATAGAAAGAAGATTTAATCAAAACAATTGATAGAAGGCTGAACTAACAGCAACAAACCCCCCCCCCCCAAAAAAAACAACCTTGTAATAACGCCAGCTATTTTTTAGCAGTTTTAAACCCTTAAGGACACATGACATGTGTGACATGTCATGATTCCCTTTTATTCCAGAAGTTTGGTCCTTAAGGAGTTAAAAGTCTGATTGTTCTGTAATTTCCTTTTTTCTCATTTTGTGTACTAACGCAAATTATAATTTGTAATGTTTTAAGAACAAATAGTGTGTTTTATTGTATGCATATTATTTATTCAGTATGGAAAGTATAAAACAAATAGAGGGAAAAAAAAAAGTTCTAGTTCAATCCAGGACCGGACTGGTCCACCGGGATTCTGGGAGATTTCCCAGTGGGCCGCAGTACCTGTGGCCATTAGTGCATCACATTGCATTTATTTTTTCCCTCCTATAACTTGCCATTGGGGGCTGGGACAGACAGTTAACTAGAAGGCCACGGTGAGGCTGCCTGAGGCTGGTACAAGGGCAAGGGTGGCAGCCAGCTGCAGCAGGGAGCACTTAAAGTCTCTCACAAAAGATACTTGGCAGTTTCCAGCTTTGCACAGTCAGTCTGTAGTGCGCTTTTGTGTGTTTGTGTCAGTGAGCTTGTTTGTAGTGTGCTTGTGTGGGTCAGAAAGCTTCTGTGTAGGTCAGTGAGCTTGTCTCTAGTGAGCTTGTTTATAGTGAGCTTGTGCGTCAGTGAGCTTGTTTATAGTGTGCTTGTGCGTCAGTGTGCTTGTTTGTAGTGTGCTTATGCATCAGTGTGCTTGTCTATAGTGAACTTATGTGAGTTATAGAGCTTCCGTATGTGTCAGTGAGTTTGGTGTGTGTGCGTGTGTTCTCTCATATCTTTACTATGCCATTGAGGTTGCCTGTGTGTGTATATGTTAGCTTGTGTGATTTATTCATTTGGAGCATGCTTTTTAATATAGCACAATGAGGCCATTGATGCACTGATGCAGATATCGGCATGGAGGATCGCCCTGCTTAAAGAAGTGTCCCCAAACAGGACCAATCACAACAGACAAGGGGACACCTGGGGGGTGGATGTAACAGCACTAATATGCAAGGATCATCTGGAGCGACGGGATGCATGTAAGAAATAATATAACGGGCCCAAAGCAGATAATTATACCAACATGCTATGTGGCACGATGAACTATAGGGACGGAATTTTATTTTTTTCCAGGGCTGCTTTCAGTTCCCAGTCCGGCCCTGGTTCAATCTATAACTAGTTATTATCACTGAAAAACAAAATACATATTTCAAAATACATGCCAACTGAATGACAGGTAAAAGACATTGATGTTACATGACTAACTTATAAAACTTTGAATTCATCAGTGCATGCTCTTATGTGAAACAGAGATATAATGAGTCTACTCATTAAACAGTAGTGCAGTAAATTGAAAACCATAGTGCAAAATGTAGTACTAATATAGCACGTAGGAAAGAAAATGCTAAATAGCTGAATAATAGAATGTATTAAACCCTTGTAATATAAATTGTAATTCTGTTTCAAATTCTCCATTCTGAGAATGGCCACAAATGTGGTGTACCCCTCCCCATGTGCGTTAATTTAACTATAATACATACCGTACTGGTAAAAAGACATTCCTTTTGCCCTAGAACTCTTTCGGATTTCATTGATGGCGACAAGTAGTGTTGCTAAAACACACAGCAAAAGGTTAGAAAATCAAAGGATTTTTAGCTCACAAACACATGGTAAAAATACAGACTACCATTGCTTATAAAATTTGTAATTTATATTAGAAAATATGCAGCAGTCGCATACTGAACACGGCCAAAATGATCATACCACAGTATTGGAAAACACAGGTCACCCCCCCTGTGAGAGTTTGGTTTACGCAAATGGAAGAATTGAGATCACTAGAGGAACTTCACCACAAAGCTCACGATACATTCCAAGTGTACCTTAACACTTGGACACATTGGATCCTGAAGACAACAGACCCCGAATTTACTAACATGACATAACTACCACCACATAGCTAGCTGCAGGAGGCTACAAACCCAGAGAGGAGAGGGGAAGACAGCCACACAGGGGCAGGTCTACCTCCGGCAACAGGGGCTAAACGACACTAGAAGGCCCGACAAACACACAAAACGACAAGGGAGGCCCTGTCACATAGACGAGGAGACCACCTCAACTAAATAGGGCATCCCGAAGAGGGGAGGGGGTGAGAGAGGCGGATCATAGGACCCGGGCTGTCACGCGACACTCTCACAAACAGGCACGAGTAACGGAGACATACACACACACGCAACACTCACAAGGGACTTGCGGGACTGACGTAATCGCGGGCATACGAGGCCAACAGAACATGCAACTGTACAAAAATATATAAGAAAGAGTGTAAATGCGGAAGGACAAGACACAGAAATGGACCAGCCAACATGTTTGTCACGTTTGTCATTTTACACAGTTCTATATTCATGGTTAAATTAATGGAGACCTGCGAGTCTCAATGTGCTGACATTTGCTCTGTAAACACACCGCAAGACAACAACGGAGACCTGCGAGTCTTAATGCTATGCCTTTTTCTACACGAAATATGCCAATAAAAATATATTTACAAAAAAAAGAAAATATGCAGCAGAGAGCACATTAGTAAACAAAAGAAACAAATAAGGGAGTTGAAGGTTAGTTAATAAAGTGGATGTAAAGTGGAACATGTATTTTGATATTAGTTGCTTTTATAAAAGTTTTAGAAATTAAATTAAAAACTGTAAAATGCAACACTGTTAAAGGACCAGGTGATTTTCTTTTCGGAAAATATATATTTTAACATCTCAGTGACCAATGAAACTTTTAAGGTATACAAGTACTTATACAAGACCTTGCCAACAATTGTTTCAAATTTAGTGGTTTGTTTTGTTTACGTCTCTGTGAGATTTTAACTATATATTTTAACTATTCATTTGCAACGATCAATGTAATCATCAAAAACTACTCTGCCAAAAACAACTGAACTTAAAGGAATTCTATAGTGCCAGGAAAAGAAAGCTGTTTTTCTGGCACTACAGAATCCAACAGTGCCCCCCTCCCTCCCGCACCCCCATCCCACAGCGCTGAATGGATAAAAACCCTTTAGCAACTTACCTGAATCCAGTGCCGATGTCCCTCGGCACTGGGTCAGGCTCCGCCCATGCTTCTCTCCCGCCAACAGCAGCTGGTGGAGGAGTTCTAATGGCTAGTCTCGCATTAGGATTTCCCCATAGATAAGCATTATTCAATGCTTTCCAATGGGGATTCTGGTGACGCTGAAAGTCAGTGTTGTCCAACCCAGTCCTCATTGACCACCAACAGTCCAGGTTTTGTCAGTATCTCCATTGGAATAAAACAGGGAAATACATACATTCTGGACTGTTGGTGGTCCATGAGAACTGAGTTGGGGACCATTGGTTTAGACGACCAAATACATAAATCCTGGACTGTTGGTGGTCCATGAGAACTCGGTTGGGGACCACTGGTTTAGACGACCAAAAGTCGTCTAAGCACCTAGAAGTCCCTCTAGTGGCTGTCTTATAGACAGCCACTAGAGGAGGAGTTAACCCTGCAAGGTACTTATTGCAGTTTCTCAGAAACTGCAATAATTACCACTGTAGGGTTAGGTGACATGGGACATTGCACCCAGACCACTTCAATGAGCTGTATTGGTCTGGGTGCCTACAGTGTCCCTTTAATATAACAGGTTTCTCAAGAAAACTGTCTCAATGTCAATTCATTAATTTGACGAATTTTGGGCATCTTATATAACAAAGGGGGTGTTTAGTAAATAACACAAATATTAAATATGAGCATTACTAAAAACTATAAAAATCATATAGACTCAACTCCTTACCTCCTTCAGAGACCACAGATCCTGCTAAAATGCAATATGCCTGCAATAGAAGAAAAAAAAAAATCATGGTTCAGCAGGAAACCACAAACTTTGGAAATGTTGAATAATAATGGGAGACTGACCTACCCATAGAAGAGATTCTATTGGTTGCGGGTGAAGTAAGCCCATGATTCCATGGTACCAGGAAAGCCCAGCTCCCATCATAAATATGCCAACTCCGCTGATCAATGAGGCAATGTAACGCATATTTGTAAAGCCATATCTATGCGATTACAAATGGAGAAAAAGAATTAATGTACAATTATGTATGTATGTAAAAATACTGTATCTAGTCAGAAATTGTATTTCTAGGTAGTTCACACGGTAGAAAGAAAAATGAAAACCCTGATTGGAGTTTAGAATAGCATCATATGAATACTCTGTAGTTTTTCAGAATTTTGTCTTATTGTGCATACTTCTATTTTAAGTGTTTATATGTAAACATAATAAAAATCAAAGCACCCCTTCCCAACGTTAGGATGATGAATCCCTTCTCACACCTTGGAGCTCCAGGTATCAAATACCTGGAACCCACTCTTCCCCCCCTTTATCAACTGAAACCATTTTTAGTGGTCCCAAGACATTTTGAGGAGCTGCATGCAATGCTGGATATCAGCGCTGCAATCAGCTCTGTAAACAGACTTAAATAGATTGTGGTGTGTGCAAGGTTAAATCCCTGCATTAATAGATACCGGTCTCTACCCTTTGTCAGCTTGGGCCTTTTTTAGAGACCAAAGACTAACTGGTAAGCTGCATTCAGGGATAAAAGTCAGCACTGCAAACAGTTCTTCAAAAAAGTATTGCAATGCCTTTAAAAGAAATCGTGATGTCAGCAAGGTTAAATCTCTGCATCAATGGATACCTGGGGTTCCACTCTGCCATTTTTAGTGGCACCAGACTGACCAATGAACTCTAAGCAGCACTGGAAGTCAGCTATGCATAGAGCCTATTAACTCCATAACAATGCGGCTCAGTGATGACGCTCAGCTACAGTGTTTCTGGGCTGCAAGCTTGTCTCCAAGCCAACTGTGATCAGTATTGGGCTCTTCCAGCTGCCCAGCACCAATCACAGTGTAATTGTTTGGGACCCAGGTGTCATTCATAACTGCCATCTTCCCCATTCCTCTTCACAGACCTCAGACTAGTGTCCTTCAGGTCCTCCAGACCAGTCAGGATAGTTTGCTTGCACACAGAGGGCACAGATTCAGAGGCTTCTTGATGAGTTTCTCTGTTTTATTTTACTCTCCCTTGAAGCACATTATGCTCTCACGTGGCCTTTACATACAAAAGGAAATATCCTTGGAGAACACTTGAAGATGATGACTGGGCTGACATTTAAAACATCTCTCAAATTATCTCCACGTGTGCTACAATAAGGAAATTGGTATAAAACAATAGCCCATTAGTACAATTAACATCAGAAACATCCGCAATATACACAACGGTGCCATCTAGTGGCAGAACACCATATGACAGGTAAATTACCCTAAATTTCATCCAGTGAAAATACTGAGAGGCGAACCTATCCCAGGCAGGGGCGGACTGATGACTCGGGCACTTTACAGAACGTTTCACATTTTAAACATGAGTGTTCTCATTTTCAAAACATATGCTATCGCCATGCTCATAAAGCGATATGATGAATGACTTGGGCAGATTTATTAGTATTTTTTGGAATGGGTAAAGCAATCTTAGGAGTATGTTAATTTTAAAGAATCTGATTCGCCCAATCCAATTCTAAGTTCAGTGTGGCATATGATTGCTCTAATTATTTAAATTTTTATAAAGAAAACACAGGTTTGTAGAATACAATTGTTTTTTTTAAAGAAATCTTTTCTAAATAGTATAGTTCTTAAATGATAGCAGCATGGAAACAATGCTATGGAGAAGGGTGTGTACACACAAACTTTAAATAATTGTCGTGCTTGGTCTGAAGATAATCTATAATGTGTTTTATAAAGACAATTTTAGTTTCATAAGGCAGTTTTGGAGTATCGATCATGCCCCAGCAGTATCCCTGCTCAATTCCTTTGTTTCTACAGCCCAACTCACACCTCCCAGCCTGTCACTTACACAGCCTTCCTAAACACTTACTGTAATGAGAAATCTAATGTTTAAACTTCCTTAATTGCACATTTTGTTAAATTTTGAATTTCTTCTCCTCCTGCAGAGTGGTTTCCAGAGCAGAGTGGTCTCCTGCTCTGTTAATAGCCTTCTAGACCATGTAGGAGCCTCCTGTGATTCAAGCTCAATTTATACAGCAAGTTCTAAAGCAATTTAAGCTCTGATTTGAAACCATTTTGCTTTCATGCTGGCTGTATGAGTCACAGTCAGAGATTGTGTGGCTAGGGCTACATAAACCAAACCAAAAGTGATTTATCTCCTAAATGGTAAAAATTTTGAGCAGTGAGTCTGCAGCAACCTGATCTATACACTACAACTGCTTCATTAAAGTTTCTATGGTGCCTACAGTGTCCTCTATAATTTACGACAAACAGGACAAATTATTGTGAAATGTCAGGAATTTAAAGGGAATAATAATTTCTAGTTTTAGGCCAAGATATTTCAATTGGAAAAACTATCCTAGTCTGTTACTTTTTAGGTTTGACCATTTCAGCGTACTATTTTAAATTAATTTCCAATTCACACTGAATAGCCCAGATGTTTTCCTATTTTTGCTCATCCTCTCATTTAGAAGTCTAATTTGCTTTGGTGTTGGGATCCATTTGAAAGTTTTCTCTGCTTTATAAAAGTCCATGGGAGTGGCTTACTGCCTTGAAAAATGGCAAATGTTCTCATTACATGTTTAGCCTCTCTGCTTCTCTAATCAGACAGGGTGAATCAACTGATCAGAAATGGTTTTAAATTGTCCAGGGAATTTAAAATTGTAGGCCAAAATAGCATGTAGAAATAACAGACTTGGAGTATATGTTCCTTGACTATTTCCAGGCAAATTTATGACACATTTTGAACTGATGGGTAATTAATTTAAACTTTTAGGCCCAAAATAACCAAACTGAAAACACAGCTTGTTTGCTAGAATGTTTCAGATACTCCTATAATAGCCTCACATTTAAAATTTAACTTGAATTCTAACTTTAGGGTTTTAGTCACTAAACTCAATAGTTTATAAATAGGAAACATAGGCTAAAATTGTCAAGCAGGGACACTGGCTGACTTGCAAAACGTTCACAATCAGTCTAAATTCTGTCTTTTGAATTACATGTGGCTGCATCTCTAGTTTATTAAATAAACCACAATGCACATACCGGTTAGATTGAAAGCATTAAAGGAACACTATAGGGTAAAAAATACAAACATGTATGCCTGACCCTATAATGGTAAAACTTCCCCTTTCCTCCGTTAAAAAGGTAATAAACTTAACTTTATTCCGCGCAGCACGGATCTGCCTCTGCTCCGATCCACCTCCTTGGCTTCCGATGGGAAAGCATCACATTAGTTGAGATTGTCAACTCTGATGATCTCAGCCAAAGAGTTGGGATCGGGTGGAGCCAAACGCTGCTCTGGCCAATCAGTGAATCAATGCATCTCTATGAGGAATGTTCAGCATCTCCATGCAGAGTGCGGAGACGCTGAATGTCAGTCCTGCAATTGCGCAACACTGCCACAGGAAGCACCTCTAGAGGCCCTGAGTGAATGCCACCAGACATGTCCCTAGGGAGCAATGTAAACACTGCATTTTCTCTGAAAAAAAGAGAGTGTTTACAGCAAAAAGCCTGCAGGGACTGACTCTACTCACCAGAACAAATACAATAAGCTGTAGTTGTTATGGTGACTATATTGTCTCTTTAAAGTAAACAGCTAACCAAAGGATTTTGGGATTTTAGTAGAAATATAACCTAGATACATTGTATCCATCTCAAATGCATTTGGCTCCACTACAAACTCTTTAGTTCAAACATAGAACTGAAATTTGACTGATGTGGGAAGTTTGGTAATGGATCGGTCACAGGGTCTATATAATGTAAGAAATGTATTTTTCCTGTGTGACATTTTCGCACTATACAGTCACAACATCGCACAAATGTCTTCTTTCAAAATGTATTGTTTATTGCATATGAAAGAAATGAGAGTTACATTTAAATTCTAGGATAGCGACCACAAAAACGGTTTAGCTTTTTTGAATAATAGACAATGCAGGGCTGTAAACCAGGGCTAGAACCCCATTCTCAACAGAGTGGTCAGAATTTCCTTGATTCAACTTACTTCTTTTTCATTTACTGATTAAAAGCTATATTTAAAAAGGCAGGTTGTTGCTATGGGGACAGAGAGAAACGTAAGCAGGTATTCTACCACAACTATCAGTCTGTGCCTTTAAAACAAAGTAGTAGCCCATTTGTACATATACAGACATTTATAACATTTTGTAAAGATGTCTTTTTTCTACAACAAATTAGAACAACACACAGTCAATAGCAGTTTTGTTAGAAAGACATTCAATCTTTCACTGAGTGCAGTTAACACCTCTAATGCACTTAGAATTATCCTATCCAAATATGTATATACATTTAAGCCACGTAAAAGA
Organism: Pelobates cultripes; assembly: GCA_933207985.1. Taxonomy (NCBI): domain Eukaryota; kingdom Metazoa; phylum Chordata; class Amphibia; order Anura; family Pelobatidae; genus Pelobates; species Pelobates cultripes. The sequence goes on along the minus strand of OW240917.1, from coordinate 68,400,099 downwards.
TGGGACGTTTTGAGGTTAGAACTAGAACTTGTCTGTAATAAAGTTAAATCTAAAAACCTGTGTGACAATGGAAAATAAAAACTGCTACTATATTGTATAAAAACATTAGCTACAATGCAAAAATGCGATGCAATCAATAAGCTTGTTATACAATATTTAGTGCTGCAAAACTACACAAATCAGAGATGAAGGAATCCATTTATAGTGAATTAGAATTTCATGTACTATTAAAAAAATAAATAAAAGGGGGATGGTGAACGTCATTTCATTTAGAATTTGTTTCCCTAATCCCTCCTCTGCATAGGCTATTTAGATCTAATCTTATTACTTTAATGTTATGCACCACAGCTGCTGATGAAATTGATTTAATCCATTTTTTTAATGCATTCAGATGTTTAATGAACAGGGTAGTATTTAAATATTCTCTGAATACCATTCTGAATTTAATTCCTGCAGTCTTTATGTGTAATTTTAGATATGTTTTGATACCAGAAATACATTTCCATATTTATAATTTCTTAGCATTTAAAAGTACTAAAGCTGGTAATTATCCTTTGGAGAAAGGGCGCTTTGCACAATAAGCATTACAATTATTTTGGCTAGATTAATAATATTTCAAAGTGGAAAAGACTGTGTGCCTAGTGATCTGCTGGTCACATTATCTGCTTATGTGTTTTGTGCCTACGGTATCCAAACGTAATGGATATTTGTCATTTGCAGTTGTCTGCAACCAAGTCTAGTTCGCTCATCAACAATAGAAATAACGAAAACTCGCATTGAAAATCCTACTTTAGCCGAGTCAATTAAAGTCCACCTGCCCTGCAAATATAACATGGATGCACAACTCAATGCGTTAATACTCCCATAATGTGTTACAGCATTATAGGAAAATGTGGGATATGTATATTTACAGGCCACAGAAGACATTACAATGAAAACTTCAGTGAATATAATTTTTGATTTATGCATTTGTTGAGGATTTTGATAGTAGTGTCAAGATTAAATGTTCTCACTTATATCTTATCACTTAACTGAAGTAGACCAAACTCGTTTTCGTGGCACTATAGGGTCATTAGGTGTGTGTCCTCCTCCCCCCCTCCCGCTGGGCTGAAGGGGTTAAAACCCTTTCAGCCACTTTCCTTTCTCCATCGCCAGACTCCCTTGGCGCTGGGGAACTCTCCTCCTCCTGACGATGTCAGCCCCGAATGTGCATGCGCGGCAAGAGCCGTGCGCGCATTCAAGCCGCCCATAGGAAAGCATTATTCAATGCTTTCCTATGGACGTCCAGCATCCATGGACGTCCAGCGTCTTCTCACTGTGATTTTCACAGTGAGAATCGCGGAAGCGCCTCTAGCGGCTGTCAGTGAGACAGCCACTAGAGGCTGGATTAACCCTCAGGGAAGCATGGCAGTTTCAGCTGCAGGGTTAAAACTAGAGGGACCTGGCACCCAGACCACTTAATTGAGCTGAAGTGGTCTGGGTGCCTATAGTGGTCCTTTAATTTGTGGATTATAAGACTTACTCAAAGGGTTACTACTCGAAGCACCAACAAAAACTTGCAAAGTTGATGGTGCATAGTGTACTCTAAGAAGGCCTCTCAAAGCTGTCAGATAGCTGCTCAATATAAATTTTGTTCAACTTGTGCATACAGTGTGCACATGCACAACTTTTTGTGGAAAGAAAAAAAAAATATTCCAAATGATACATGAAAATAATGAAAATACAGCCAGAATATTTAACTACATCCTTTTTTGAGCATCATTAATTGCTGATTAGACTAGAATCATAGACACATACAGAGTATAAAAAGAAAAATAAACTCCCATAATATTTACTTTTAATAACAGATTCCATTTTTATCGTAAAATAAAAAAATGATAATAATTGAAAGTTCAGAATTAGTTTTAAAATTTGTCCTAGAACACAAAATGTTGTCAGTCTTTTTACAATTCTTAGTTCTGTTTTTTCCCAGAACAGTTTTACAGAATGTCAGTGCATTAAACGGACACTCCACTAAAGCACTTTCATTTTACAAAAAGTGCGGATTTCAATAGAAATTGGCACTTTTATAAATTAATCAAGCTACGCATAAATGGCCATCGAGCAGACATCCAGTCCTGCTACCTACTGGGTATTTAGCTCAGTGGATCTAAACTCAAGAGGCACCAATTGCCAAGAGCACCAGACTTGCAAAGACTTCTCACTGAGCTGCACATGACAGCCACAGGACATGAAGGGGATTACTTGCAAAGATCTGCAGCTTTTGGAAGCTGTTCTAACAACAAATGCATAATAAAACGCATGCATGTTTTCATTGGGGGTATATATTTAATAGAGCTTTTTATTTTATTTGGGGGGGGCAGGCAGTGGAGTGTCTGTTTAAATAATCTTAGTTGGCCAACTAATAACAACTAAAACTATTAATATATAATAAGATTAACAGTCTTACGGATGGCCAGGATCTGGTATTCTTGCAGACTGCGATATACCCAAAGCCAACAGTGCCTAAACAAAAGTAAATACATTTCAGAATCACAGAATGAATAGGATTTACTGTTACAATGTTAGCAACATGCACACTATATGACCCAAAACAAATAATTTCAAATATGAAATACAAATTACATGCATATAATTATAATAAAATAGATGGACAAGGTATTATCACCATAATTCTCAAAAACAATCTAGATTTAAAAGGACACTGCAAACACTATAACCATTTCATCTAATTGAATTGCTTATAGTGCCTGGGGTCACTTAGCATTGTCCCTCCATTCCTCCACTAACTGTTGGTGTTGCTAAAGTAGAGATTACATACTTCTTTATAGCCATACCGATTCATACCTTCAATGGTGATAGGCTGAATGCAGGCAGCTGACACACTCAGCCAAACACAGCCACGCACTGCTGCTCAGGGTAATGCGTCCTCATTAACCCAAGCAACACAAAGGGTATGGGCTGTTTGAGACTCTTGCTTAGCACTGAAACATTAAAAATCGAAGGACGGTGTCACTGCACTCCAAACACTATAACCACTTCAGAGACACACATACGCTTCATCAAAAGAGATTATGAATATTGGAAATGAAGACGTGCTCTGCAGAAAGCAAGGGGCAAATTTACTGAAGTCACAACCACCACTGAACGCATTGCTTTTTCACAAACCTTATGTACCTAATCACATTTGTTGGCGAAGTCTGTTAGAGAGAATTGGAAAATTATCCAGAAGGATAAGTTGTTACCAGTTCCCTTTTTGCAACCACCGTTTATAAGTTAAAGACTAGGAGCAAATCTGAGGAATTTATTGGTACATATGGATCAATTTCATCAGTGTTGATTTAAAGATGATGGAGTGCAGATGGGATGATACCTTTGCTTAGGGTGCACCACTTGTGGACAAATGACCCCAGGAAATGTATTTTATCAACCACAATTAAATGTGAGATTTGGCACCATATTGCAAGCACCTCTGATTATGTGATCTATAAGATTAGGTGTACTTGGCCTATATAGCCAAAACCAAAAATGAACTCCAAGAAAGATATGGAATCATTGCTCGTCAATCAAAAATACAACAAATGACCCAAAAAACACCCCCAGTACCGAGTCATTTGGGGTGGCAGGAAAACCCTTGTCATTGCTCAAATTCATGGGTGATTGATTGTGTACCCCCTTTAACTTGGGGACACTGTTGCGAAAGGGAAGCAAGTGGCGTTTCAATCTGGGCCATGGAACGCCAAGAGGTCTCAAAAAGCTTAATCCAATAAATTATAATTTGTCTAGATGATGAAACACTTATATATTGATCCCTAGGGGTCAGCTGTGAGTGCTATCCTTTTATTGAGAAACTTGATAATCACTTTTTTGGTTGTCTACTATAGTTGTATTTATGATACAACTTAGATACAATGTCTCTTTATTGCCGCCGGTTGTAGTTAGAGGCTGAGCATACTACAGCTCTTCCTACCTCTGTATCAACCTTAAAGTATTCACTTCACATAGCAAGGTTCAGGACCAATAAGGAGGTGAAAAGAAATAGAAATTAAAACGTGCTAATGTGCAGAACCATACTTAGGTTGTTGGTTGCCTGCACATATTGATAGAGTGCCCAGTGAAAATTAAGTGACAGAAAGAAAAGAAAACCCGACGGTAGGTGTGCACACCTATACTGGATGCGCAGGACTCGTGTTTGTTTTTTGGATGTGAAATGATGGTATAGAGGCTACTATGAGCACTGGTATGGTATATGGTATATGAGTAGCCTCTATACCATCATTTCACATGACCTAGGTATGAGACAAGTACTATTACATTCTTCTGTCTATCAGGGTCCCCCCATCGAAAATGTCCTTGAGCTTTTGGAATTTACATTAAAACACAACTATTTCTGTTTTGAACAAGATTGGTATATGCAGGTGGCAGGCACATCCATGGGTGCAGCTATGGCACCGATGTTCGCTAATGCATTCATGTATGTTTTTGAAACGGACAACATTTTGACATCATTTCAACAACACATCATTAGTTATTTTCGCTATATCGATGATGTGTTTATCTTGTGGAATGGAAAGGAAGCTCAAGCATATGCCATGGTTGAATACTTCAACCACCTTCCATCACCGGTGAAGATGATAGCCCATATCAGCACAGAAAAAGTGCAGTTTTTGGATCTGGAGATAGCCATCTCAGATCACAAAATTGTCCAGAACCTATACTCGAAACCAACAGATCGGAACACTATATTACACCACAATAGTGCTCATCCGAAAGCATTAATAGAATCAATACCTCGTGCTCAATTCCTCAGAGTCATACGAAATAACTGATGACAAGATCATGCAAACACAAATCATAGAAATGACAAATAAATTCCTGGAACGAGGCTACAGTAAAAATACCCTGGCAAAAGCGTTAAATGAAGCAAAGTCTGCACACACACCGAGGGTTTCTACGTCAGCCCCCAGAATGGTCTTTCCTATGACTTACCATAACATGGCTCCCAAGGTCTCCAATATAGTGAAGAAAAAATGGAATATGCTATCTTGTGATGAAACACTGCCAAAGGTGTTTAAGAAACCACCTATAATCGGTTAGCGACGCAACAGAAATCTGCAAGATATGCTAGTGAAGACAGACCCCGTGAGGAGCTATCAACAGGATCAGAGGATACAGACAAGAGGCTGTGTACGATGTCTCGGTTGTGTGACGTGTGGACATATGGTTCTATCACGCACTTTTAACCATCCACACAAAAACAAAAGCTATAGTATCTGATATACAATTACATGCAAGACACCTTTTGTCATCTACAAGATAACCTGCCTTTGCGGGTTAGCCTACATAGGCAAAACCAAAACCCCACTCTGTGAATGTATCATAAGAATAGCATACAGAGATGGTGGTACTGACAAACCAGTAGCTAAGCATTTCATAGAATTCAGACATGCTCTCACAACATTTACATTTGTGGGTATAGATCATATAACAACCACAACGAGGCAAACATAGTGGTAATATGTTATTGAAGAAAGACATTTTGGATTCATGAACGAAATAACGTATCATATTATATATATATATATATATATATATATATATATATATATATATTTACACAACATCAAATCATTTGATCATGTTTTTAGATTTATTTCTAAGATTTATTTTAAAGTCTTTTTTTTTGTATATATATAGAACAGATTTTTCTGTATGTCGTTAGTTATAATTCAATTGCTTCTTTCATATTTATCCTTTAGTAACGTTCTGTATATATAGTTTACTTGCGTTTATATTGTCTCACAACGTACAGTCAGTACTTTAAAAGCACTGTACCACTTTAATGTACAGTTATTCTACAATAAGCACTTTTACAATATTTACACTTTAGAGTATATATGCACTTTCTTAACAATATATGCACTTTAAATTATATATCAGCACTAGTTCAGCACTTTTATTTATGCAATTAATTGTTCTTACTTGACATTCATTCAGTCAAGCTGTATGCACTAGTTCTACTTTATACATTGCACATATTTTTCACATTTGGGCTATATGGTTATATCAAACCTAAATTGTTTTATAATAATAATATTTCATGTCTGGGGACTTTGATATTGAGATATACTATCTTTTATCACCCTGATGCACCTTATACTGTGGTGTTTATATCACACTGTTTATCCTTGTTTCTATGGTGCTCTCCATAACAGCAGGTTGCTATGGCAACATGTTTGCGCGCTGTTACACTACTTCCGGGTAGGACACGCACACGCATGCACACATTGTCCGGATGGACGCTGAGATTTCAATACGAATCACCGGTGGTGAGTAAATCTTTTCTAATTTTATGGGCTATATAAGTCAGTTACATATGTTTGTTATATATTGATGGTTGATCCCGAGGAAAGCTCCGAACGAGGGTTGAAACGTTGATGAATTTATGGAATAACTGCTAATAAAGGAATGTTTTTTTATCTTTAAAAGACCGTGAGTGCAAGCTGTCATTACTATATATATATATATATATATATATATATATATATATATATATATATATATATATATATATAAATATATAAATATATAAAAGGAAGAATAATAGGAAAAAGAAAATGAAGTTCATAATTTAAATAAAGGTGAACCATTACTTTTCTGAAAATTAGACCACTGAATAAGACATTGATCTATACATACATAAATTCATATTATTTAGAGACTGCTTAATATGAGTAAATGGCGGATTCTAATAAACTAACTGTTCACTACAAGACATTTTTACAAAAGTTTAAAAATTTTAAAAAGTGATAGAAACTCTGTTAGTTATTACAATGTGCTATAAACTCTGAGGAATCTTTTTTTTTTTTTTTTTAAATAAATAAAAAATAATAATTTAAATAATATCCATTCATCAAAGCAATTGTGCCAATATTTCTGTCCAAAACAATTGATAATACTTGTTTTATTATAACAACTTACCTGGTTGCATGTATCTGCTAAGGAGTGGATAGCTTCTGAAAACATACTTGCGGAACCAGTATAGACCCAAGCTAAAAGCTTAAAGAAGAAGTTTAATCCATTTCTAGATAAGAAAAAAAATATATAAACCCAAATCAGTTTCTGTGAACTGGAATGTATATAACTTGCTTACGTTCAGAATTTAAAGTGAATAACAAAGCTAGAGTATTGGCACTTTTATAAATTAACATGGTTGACTTAAGAGGCAGAATTGCCCAGAGCACTTGCCTTGCAAATACTTCTCATGGAGCTGCATTGGGAAGGCTGTAATTGGACAGCCACAGAAAGTCTGTGCCGGGCTAGAAGGGGAGGGCTTGCAAAGGTTTCAGGTAAAAGATTTGCAGGTTTTGCAAGCTGTTTTAGATATGCCCTCAATGAAAAAAAATGCATAACAAAATACATGCAAGGTTTTATTGGTGATATATCTACTAAACAGTGATTTTCATTTATTTTGTATTAATACAAGTGGACAGTGGAGTGTCCCTTTAAAGCTGCCCTGTCATGTCATAGATAAAATATTTATGTAATTCTCATGTTAATTTCCCAATCAAAAGATATTATAAGATAAAGTAGGGAACATTTTGTTGTATAAGTTTTTATGGGTATAGAACAGGTAAGAAATGTGGTCCTTCAGAGATAAGCACGCTTTGCACTCTTGTTTTTGTATTCTTACATAACATGTTGTGCTTTTGCATCATATATTATGTGTTAGTGTGCTGTGCTACAATATTTTTAGCTAAAATCATAAAGCACATCATCAATTTAAACTTAAAAACAATTAAACTTACATACAAATGGCAACCATCACCACTTTCCCAGGTCCACTCATGAACATGCTGGTTGCTCTTAATCGGGGCTGTGTTCAAATAAACATAGAAAAAAATTAAATAACTTAACAATGAAAAATACTGTTATACAATCAAGTCCATTGTTAGCCTACTACACACTGTGGATATCTGCACACCGCTACGATAAGCTCAAAAAGGACAAAGCAGCAAGCAAATAGGCAACGTGACAATCATTACTTCTGATTTAAATGTGCAATATTAAAAAAAATCTTTCCTTTTCTTATACATTTCTTTAGATAAGAAAGGACACAAACATTAACCTAAATTGATAATGCAGAGTAGTGTATATATCATGTAAGGTTTAATATCCAATACTACTTTTTCGAAGACAGCTCAACATATAACAGATAAATGCACACTAATTATAATGTTTCCTGTTTCGTGCTTTCTTTGTTGGTTATTTTTCTTTTCCCAAAGGGAATAATGCACGGACCAATATACACTGAAACACAACACACACAAAGTTTGGTTTACCAACTGTTTGCAGGAACTGGTTGCCAGACATCTTGGACTACCATCAAGACATAGATTCAGCCAGTTTATCAGGCTGCTAACAACACAGAGTAGCTCAGATGCACCTAGACTGCAAGGGCAGACGCCTAAATTTGACAATCTGGAATTTATTGTAGGGTATCACAATACTGAAATCAGGAGTTTATTATACCCTAATCTCACCTGGGTTCCCTCTATATTTCAAAACGGTCTAAATAAAATATCAAACAGTTGTAGACACAATGGGATCCTCCAAACTAAACATTGATCACAACCAACGAAAGAGTCGTAGGTCTAAAAGAGTGGAAATCAATCTATGGAGTTTGATGCCAAGACACTAAGTATATCTTAAAATTTGAGCTACTTTATTTAGAGTCATAATGTAAACTAAGTATTTCAAAGGACTGAATAGTCTAGAATGTATATCAAATTATAATGTATATAACATTTATGCATACCTTAGTGTCCCCTAGGAAGTCCTTGTATTCCTTTAACAACTGCTGATTTCTAAATAAATCTAAGGGAGGAAAAAAAGAAATTTTATGAGAACATCACTTTTATGTATTTAAATCTAATAAATAAGGAAGAACCCGTACAAAAGCAGAGTTCTAGTGCTATGAGAGTAGGATATGGTCAATTGCATTTTTTTGGGGACTTTAACTCTGTACATAATGTATGTTACCTTAAAAATAATAGAATTCATGATTTAAGTTTGAATAATGTAAAAACAAATTCAAATTTTAGTGAAAAATGCAATGGGGATCTTTTCATTACATTATGATCACTTCTTTCAGGTTACTACATCCAATTTATGGCCACACAAAAGTTGTTAAAAATAAAATCCGAATACTTAAAGGATTACTATATCTACCATGACGTCTATGAGAAATCTGTGATTGGACTCGAGAATGATGTCAGGACAGGTGGTGGAAGAAAGCACTAAGAGCCTCGCTCAGCGTTGGCCGTCAGGTAAGTTTAAACCCTTTTAAAATTGTTTAAAGGGAGGGGGTAAGAATATTAATGATCACAGGGTACTGTAAATGTTTTATAGTTTGTAAAATGGTTGGCGTAACCCTTTAAATACAAAAAACTTATTTTCTTTAAATCTAACACAGCTTTTGTCTTGCAGGCTGCTATCAGCAGAGCAGTGAGTCCTAGCACATTGAGGGGTGGGGGGGAAAGGAATTAAATGGCACTCAAATTTGTAATTTCAAATAACACATTAATATTAATATACAGTTTTAATTTCTCACATATGAAGTAATATTGGTATAACACAGCCTGACGTGGGAATTGTTTCACTTAGAAGTAACTAAATCACAAATAAAGCTGCAAAGGTATGTCAGATGAGATGGAATGCCAATAGTAATATAGTCTCTGAGAAGAGATATTTAACTTTATTTATTTTTTACATCTACATGGGTTTACATTTGGATAAAGCCAAAAGGTTCTTTCATCCCATGAAGTATGATGCCAACTGTCAGTATAGGATCTATCTAATCAATTATTTTCCTCATAATACAAGTGTCATTGTTATTTTGTTACTGGAATAGACTCGTCAAACATCATGTTGACGAAAAAAAGCTATAAAATAAAAAAAATGTAAAAAGAGGGAGTAGAAAAACATGGAGCTTTGTGTATCCTACATGCTTCCTTTTGTTAATAAAAACAAATCAATAGGCAGCTAATCGCCCTGTTCCATTGCAACTAGAATAAATTAGGTGGCAGATACACAAGATGAGCAGCTAAGACACTGAATACTTTTAACGTGGAGTCTTGTTGGCTTGGACACTGAAGAGATTTCACTAATTGTGGTTAATGTGCCAGGGGGCAAAAAGCCATTGGAGTTGAGCCTTTAATAAAATAAGAAATGGATGAAGGTTTTACATTTCCTCCATCACATACAATCTGTAAGAAGTAATTTTATATGGCCTGGGGCAGGCTGTGTTTGAAAAGGTCTGATACAATCAAAGTGGCAATGTTATATTAAACAGAATTCAAGCAGCTTTATTTTATTATTTCCTTTCAATGCTTTGGGCTCCTGCAAAATTACCAAAGGGAATGCAGGATGAATAATTCAAGGGTAAGTGTAGGTTACTGACCCAGTCATTGCCACAAGGCAGAGTAGTATTAAAAAAACACATGTTACTTTTAATCACTATCTACAGATTCTGTGAACAGTGGGGAAACGCAGTACAGTACATGTCAATCAATCCTTTACTAAATCCCAATATAAATTCTGCTTCCCATTTCATGCTTATACAACACGTGGATTTTTCATGGTATTAAACAGTGCTGATAGAAGCAATACGCCATAAAGATTTTTAATTTGTATTGCCCGACACCCAGGATATGCAGTTCCATGAGCTGGGCAGGGTGTCTTTTTTTTGTCCTTTAGCCCTACCGTGGACAAGTGGTAGGCCTGGTAGAGGTATGAGACGGTCGGGACAGGTAGTGAGGTCTGTACCTCCGGTTGGTGCAGATCTCAGTATTTGCTCACTCACACTCTAGAGCTTTCTAGTGAGTCATAGCGCAGCCGGCAGTGCTGCCAGCATACACTCAGTGAGTGACGGAACCGCAAGGGGCACTTACTGAGGTCATGTCTATCGCTCTGTGGTTGTGTAACGAGGAATGTGCTCAATGTTTTGGTAAGAGTATGATCTAGATGAGAGCCAAACATGCTTCGCCATATAGGGTTAACATTGTTTGGCTTCCTGAAGATTGTGTAATGGTTGTTCTTCTCATTCACTTTATTTTTTCTTGCAAATGTTGTATACTCCTATGGAAGGAATTACTGTCATCTTTGAATTATAGAAACAGAAACCCGTTTAGTTTCTTTTTGCTCGATATGGCTATCTTTAGGTGGTTGGTTGATGTTATCTCCACATTTGAGACATGAAACTGTGCAAAGTATAAGATCCCCCTCTAGACAACCAGGTTATATAACCTCCACAGTCCATGAGGGATCCTTGGCTTCCATGTTTTTGGTATCATCTCAGTTTTCTGCACTCTCGAGGGTATATAAGAACCGGAAGTGACAGACTTATTTGTGCAACCCTCCTTGAAAATGCCTTTAGGGTCAAATCCAGTCTGAGTAGCAGCAACTCTCAAAGTTATCAAGCAACTTCTTCCTCTTGTTTATCCTTCCACTGTTTGGCATTAAATCAGAAGATAAGCAATATAGTGGTCACCCTTTGACAGATGAATACTGTGTCCAGATTCAGAACTCCGATGCAGCTGATGTTTGCAAGAACAATAAGTTTATGTGGCATTTTTATTTGTTATACGCTCTGCACTATGTTTGTTTGTATTACCTTTTAGCATATTAAAGTTTTTTTAGACTGTGTTCCCATTTGGACAGCTCTTTACTGGGAAAAAATATATAAAAATCTAACTACAGGGGAAAAAAGCCACATGGAAAATACCTTATTTATGCAACAACCTGACTGACCCTCTTGCCCAATTTTACTTGACTTCACTAGTGAACTTTTCATCGATACGGGTTACCAATGAAGGAAAGTGGTGCCCTACAACAAGGCACTAACGAAGCATAACATAAATATGAATTAATTTTGAGACTACAGAAGCTCAAATAGAAGTGGAAAGGTTTCTAGGAGGTGCTGTATCCCTCCTTTATAATGGAGGACCTGATCAGTACTCACTTTCTTTGTATGCTATTTCCTCTTCCTGTCTCAATTTCTTCTCTCTGAAAATGGCTTCAGGACTCCCCCAAACCTCCATCGCTCTGTAGAAGAAAACAAGTATGACGTGATCACTTTGTTAATAAACCCCTTCTATTTGATATAGCTCTATTGTCTGTGTTTATTACCATTCAGCTTGCAGAGAGTAAAATATCCAGTATTGCGTATTACTTTACTCAATGACCACCAACCAGTTTTACTAAGACTCTGGTTATACTTCGAGTAAGTATCTAGCAATTTAAGCAAACTTACATGTGCCATAAATAATATCATGGCATCCTCTGAATTAAGTGCACCTGTCACGCAATGTGGCTAAGAAATAAGATGATGGAAAAGACAAAGACTAAATTTTTAAAAAAGTTGTATAAAAATTGCTCCCAACACATTTCAGTATGAAATGCCCTTCTGAACCTCCAAAAACCTTTGGCTTCTATCATATTAATACTTCAAGTTACAGTATGTCTTTTACACTCTCTAATCACAAAATATTTACCTTGATTCTGTTACATCCACAGGACCCTGGGATCCCTGCACTCTAGCCTCACTGTGCTCCTTAGTCCCCCCTGGACTCTGACCCAGAGTCCCTAAGGATGGCACTATGGCCCTCCTTAGTTCCCCCCAGATACTGTCACAATGGCCTTCCTAGTCCCCCTCGAATTCTGTCATTAATGCCCTCCTTAATTCCCCCAAGGCTCTGGCACTATGGCCCTCCTTAGTTCCCCCAGATTCTATCCCCATGGCCTTCTCTAGTCCTCGGATTCTGTCCTGAAGGCCCTCCTTAATCCACCCCCCATCCGCACCCCAAGGCTCTGGCACTATGGCTCTCTCCTTAGTCCTATCCCAGACTCTGGGCCCCATGGCTCCTCTTAGACCCCCCCAGACACTGGCCCCTTTACGCTTCCCCAAACTAAGGCTCTATGCCTCCCCCCCCCCTCACAGACTCTGGCCACATGCCCCCTTTATTTCCCTGGATTCTGGCCCCATAACTACTATTAGTTTCTGGAACTCTTTTATTCCCTTCACTGTGTTCTAATCCCCTACCTGTTGTCATTTCCCATTTTCTTCCACAATTGCTTAATACTCTCTGCAACAGATCTAATGCTTTTTTTCCCCCTCTTGCACTAATCAACATAATAAATACGTTTAAATAAACCCTTCCATAATTCCACCTGGCGCCTGCATTTTCTGTGTGCTGTTTAAAGGTCCTGAGTACCTCAAAATATCTTGGATGACAATCTATTACTATTTTATGAATTGATGTGTGCTGTACAGTTAGGGCTATCCAGCTGCATTTGTTTTTGGACTATGCACAATGTATTTGGCACATATAATTACTATTATTAATATATGTGAACATACAGCTCTAAACAAACAACTCCCTTACTTTGATTCAACATCTGATCTTAGATAAACTGTAAAAGCTTCTGTGTCATCATGAGGACTTCTTCTTCTTATCTTCCGTAATGGCTCCAGATCACTGGGAAAAAGGAAAGGATTCATAACCAATTACTAACTTCAAGGCATTACAGTTCAAAAAGTGTTTTTTCCAAGTAACTACAGCCACTAAGAATGTAGTGTAATAGAATTTGGATCTATTAAAGACATAAGTAAGATGAGCTGGGTAAGAAGGCATAGACTGTTATATGTGCAGTTCATACAGCAATAAATCATTGATTTTCAAGTCAGTCCTCAGTGACTATCCACAGATTTACAGATTACCTAACTCTGATCCAAGTGAGATATTGGTAAAACCTGGATAATCCAGGCTGAAGTAGGTCTATTTTGGGAATGATACTGTGTATAGCAGATAAAACACAATTACAAAGCAAATGGTTTTATTAGAATCTCGATAATAGGACTGAATCTTGAATAAAGGACTGAATCTAGGTTGACATCACAAGCAAGAACAAATCCCATCGGACAAAAAATATTTTGCAAATCACAATATCTTTTAGATACGTTACTTCCCTCACTCCCTTAAAAAAAAAAAAATTAAATAAATAATAATAATTATAAGTGTGACACTAAATACCAAAACAACTTTAGCAGTTTTGGTGTATAGATCATGCCCCTGCAGACTCCCTGCTCAATTTTCTACCACTTAGGAATTAATTAATTGTGTTGTTTAGAAGTCCTGAAACAGATTCACTTGGCCTCCCTACACACTTCCTGAAAAAGAGATAATTGTTTATTGTAAATTTGATTTATTGCACAATGTGTTTAATTTAGAAGTTCTGATTTCCAGCTCTGTTAATTTTCTGCTAGGGCGTGAATTCGCCCCCTGTATCTGATTAAAGGTCAATCTACAGAGCAGGAGATAAGAAAGTCTAACGTAAACACACTGTAGTAAGATCAGTTTTAAACAATACAATTTTTTCATGAAGGCTATGTGAGTCACAGCCAGGGAAGGTACAGCTACAGCTGTAAAAACAAAGTGATTTAACTCAAACAGTAGAGAATCAGGCAGTGAGACTTGAGGGGTATCTAAAAATTAAGCTAAAGCTTAGCTGCTTTAAGTATTTCTCTAAAAATTGATTTAAAACTTTCCATTTTCCCCAGTGTTGGGACAGTCTCCTTTCAGCAGCCAATCCTAATAACGTTTGTCCAATGAGATGCTTCTCATGGAGAAGAACTTTGGCAGCCACTAGATGCGACTTCACAGTTAACTGATAATATTGCTGTTGCTCAGGAATGGCAAAGTTTTACATTTTCAACAAAAGGGACTGCAATTACACACCAAAATCAATACATTAAGATGCGTTGGTTTTGGTGCTTAGAGTGTCACTTTAATCAGATATCTAGTAGCAGATAAAGTGAAATACCTGGGTTTTAGGCAGAATTCATTCATTGCTCGTACACCGGTGATAAAATTATTCTTCATGTACGTGGCTCCATACTCCCGTTTCTTTAAGACAGCTTTGACTATAGCAAAAACAAAACAAACAAAAAAGGCTCATAAACTATGCTCAATTTTCCAATACTCCAGGCAACACAGTGTCTCAACAAAACCACTTTGTGGGACATGAATTTCAATTTTACAGCTCAACAGATAAAAAATAGATGATAATACGATTACCCAACTTAATGATGCTCATTTTATCACAAAGGAAAGAAAAACTAAAACAGCTCATGTACTTTGCAGAGAAAGGAATCAGCATTCTTAAGGTTTCAACAGGTACAACTGTTGGTGCTTTACTGAACTGAGCAATCTAATCGCTGCAGTAATATTAGTCTATTATAAGGCTAATATTAGTTAATAATCCGGATAACCTGTAAGTTTTAATTAAGGTCAACTCACTTTTTTTTCTTTTCAGTTTAATGTTTTCAATGCAATTTGCAAATATATCTAAAAAGAACTGTAAAAAAGGCACTAAACAGAGACAATACTAAAATAAAATATATACATAACTGACAGAAAATAGGTCTTTGTAAAACTAGTGTTTTTACTTTTAAAGCATCCTATGTATTGAAATAGTCTACACGGAAATTAATTTTAAAACAATATTCCCAATTT
The DNA here is from genome assembly GCA_933207985.1 of Pelobates cultripes. Classification (NCBI taxonomy): domain Eukaryota; kingdom Metazoa; phylum Chordata; class Amphibia; order Anura; family Pelobatidae; genus Pelobates; species Pelobates cultripes. Next base: position 68,384,524 of record OW240917.1, on the reverse strand, counting down.
ATTAAAAGCCACACACTATTTGATAAATAAAAAAATTAAATAAATAATATGCATTACATATGCACTTTAAAGGAATAGTCCAAGCACCATAACAACCATCAGGAGTGCCCAGCGGATCCCAGGTAAGGAGTGAGAGAGGAGTGCCCAGTGGATCTCAGGTAAGGAGACAGAGAGGAGTGCCCAGCGGATCCCAGGTAAGGAGGCAGGGAGGAGTGCCCAGCGGATCCCAGGTAAGGAGGCAGGGAGGAGTGCCCAGCGGATCCCAGGTAAGGAGGCAGGGAGGAGTGCCCAGCAGATCCCAGGTAAGGAGGCAGGGAGGAGTGCCCAGCAGATCCAGGTAAGGAGGCAGGGAGGAGTGCCCAGCGGATCCCAGGTAAAGAGGCAGGGAGGAGTGCCCAGCGGATCCCAGGTAAGGAGGCAGGGAGGAGTGCCCAGCGGATCCCAGGTAAGGAGGCAGGGAGGAGTGCCCAGCGGATCCCAGGTAAGGAGGCAGGGAGGAGTGCCCAGCAGATCCCAGGTAAGGAGGCAGGGAGGAGTGCCCAGCAGATCCCAGGTAAGGAGGCAGGGAGGAGTGCCCAGCAGATCTCATGTAAGGAGGCAGGGAGGAGTGCCCAGCGGATCCCAGGTAAGGAGGCAGGGAGGAGTGCCCAGCGGATCCCAGGTAAGGAGGCAGGGAGGAGTGCCCAGCGGATCCCAGGTAAGGAGGCAGGGAGGAGAGCCCAGCGGATCCCAGGTAAGGAGGCAGGGAGGAGTGCCCAGCGGATCCCAGGTAAGGAGGCAGGGAGGTGTAACCGCAGGTGGTTCCCTTGTTTACCACTATAATGTCTTAAAGCATAGAACTTAGTAGGGCTAACCATACAGATTTCTTAGCCATAATTTTATATAGTGTAAGAGATCCTCTATTTAACATCTATAAATAATTGAGAATACAATATAAAATAAGGATTGTCTTGGAAGCAATCGTTTTCTCTTTTTGGATATTTATTATATAAAAATATAAAATCCATTATAGCAGAGTTAATAAGATTAAATTACATGCTTGCAAATATCATTAATAGGTTAACATACCCTTCTGAACATGTCATCATGTCAGCCTCTCTGTCATTTTAAGATGGAGCAGCGTCTGTCTCCAAGTCTCTCCTCTGTGTCTTAACATTTAAAAGTACACCTATTTATACCTTAGGTGTCTCCATTTTAGGTTACTGTAGTTCAAATATGAAAAAGTAACACTTCTTTTACTTTATTCAATTTAGGACCTCCCTTAATTTGGCAAACATACAAGGCCATAACTAAAGGGTGCAAACGTCATGGAAATTTTCCTGACTTAATTCAAGATGGCATCTTAAAGTCTGAATAGGTTATCTGTTGTTTATACTAAGTCGTAAGTGTACAGTCGTGGGAGATTCCCGGATTTGGGGAAGATCCATTAGCTTGGGGTTACCACAGTATATTGTGTATTGCAAGTGTCGTAGTATAGCCTTGAAGCTTGTTTATGCATTATTGTTATTGTAATTCGTCTGGGACAAAATGGCGCAAACATATTATGCACTGAGGTTATTGCTTAAAGAAACATCTATGAAAAACAATATGTTCCATTTCTAACACCTTGTCAGTTTGCAATATCTCTTAAAGACAAAGTACACAGTTTAAGAAATATATTTCTTTCTAAAACTTGTAATATTTGCATTTGCCCATAACAGAGGAGTGCCCAGCGGATCCCAGGTAAGGAGGCAGGGAGGAGTGCCCAGCGGATCCCAGGTAAGGAGGCAGGGAGGAGTGCCCAGCGGATCCCAGGTAAGGAGGCAGGGAGGAGTGCCCAGCGGATCCCAGGTAAGGAGGCAGGGAGGAGTGCCCAGCAGATCCCAGGTAAGGAGGCAGGGAGGAGTGCCCAGCGGATCTCAGGTAAGGAGGCGGGGAGGAGTGCCCAGCGGATCCCAGGTAAGGAGGCAGGGAGGAGTGCCCAGCGGATCCCAGGTAAGGAGGCAGGGAGGAGTGCCCAGCGGATCCCAGGTACGGAGGCAGGGAGGAGTGCCCAGCGGATCCCAGGAACGGAGGCAGGGAGGAGTGCTCAGCGGATCCCAGGTACGGAGGCAGGG
>OW240917.1:68309474-68382328 GCA_933207985.1 Pelobates cultripes | reverse complement strand
CACCAAGACCTAAATTTGTAGGATGAATACTAACAATGGAAAAAGATGACAGAGTTGAAGCTCACAATGGATTTTTTTTTTTTTTTAAATAAACAAGAAACAGCAGTAAACTAAGAACTGATTTTCAAATTTAGCCCCCAAAAAGCTTACTTGAAAACATATTGCAATTCAGCTATAGTTACAGTTTGGCTATTTTAGTTAAAATTTAGAATTTTTTCAGCTCCATTGCCTCTGGTAGTGCACCCAGGAATGAGGAACACACAAAAAGTACTTTTTCTTATTTTTTGTAGTTTGTGTGTGTTTGTATGTACAACTCGCTGCAAATACCAGCCTTCGATTATGGGTTTAGAGGATTATAAGACATAAAGTCTCTCTGAGGCTGTTTTGTGACATCAGCATTTGGCTCCTGAAATCAGTCAGGAAGTGTCATACACATTCCTGGTAACACATAATTCACAAAACCAGAGGTAAAGGTCAGGGTGTGTTTGGAAATCAGTGATGTAGTGTAGATGGCCTCCTCAGGGAGGCTTAGATATCTACATCATATTAAACCTGAAACCTCCATAATCAATTTTGTGAAAAGTTAACTTTGTGATTTTACTAAGTCATTTTAGGTGATCATTTCTTTTAACAATGGAAGTGGAATTAAATTGTGTATGCTGTCAGTCGAACTAGAGCACACAGAGCCTCAGAAATATAGACTGGTTTATAAATGGCAGTGATGGAAAATATGTTAACAAAAAAGGTTATCAGGGAGAGGGCAAATTTAATAAATAAATACATTATCAAAGTAGGAAAGATGTGTGTGGAGGCTCCACTCAATCTTCCCCAAATATACACAACACACCCACACACAGCTATGCTCAGCTTCTCCACATACTCAACACACAGTCACATTCAACCAAACACATACAACACCTCAGCCACCACACACACAGCTATGCTCAGCTTCTCTTCCACATACTCAACACACAGTCACATTCAACCAAACACATACAACACTCAGCCACCACACACAGCTATGCTCAGCTTCTCTTCCACATACTCAACACACAGTCACATTCAACCAAACACATACAACACTCAGCCACCACACAGACACACTGGCAGACATACACACACACACACTGACATTTACACACAGACACACACATGCTTGTCAAAATACACACTTTTCTAGCCACCCTCCTGTTTTCTACCTTGTGGGTTCAGGAGGGTGGCTTACCTGGGATCCAGAGTGCTGCCTGAGATAGTTGGGAGTTGGAGGAGCTGGCCCTGCCCAGCCCCCCTCCTCTCTGTCGTCTCCTGCTTCAGTCTTCTTGGGAGGACTTCCTCCCATGCCAATAACAAAAGGGTCCCACTCACAGAACAGAACCAAGGACTCTAGGCAGGCCCTAATATGTTATCTTGCCATCTTAATCTGGTCCTGTTTGAGGAAGCAACTGCTCTGGTGGATCTGACACTTTTGTCATAATCAAAAGAGCATGTAAAAACTCCTGCTATTTCATGTTATAAAGATGATGAAAATGGTTTAGTTGTTTTCAGTGTTTTGAGCAAAAATAATTCCTTACATTTTTAAATCCAGCTTTTAGCTTTAGCATCTAGCTTTTAGCTTCTATAAACCTTGTTGGTATAGACTTGACAACTGACTTCTTAAACTTAGGCAACCTAGACCAACTGGGAAATTAAAAAATTCTTATATTTTACAAAAATGTGGTAAGCTTACAGTTTTGTGAATATACATATGTAACATTACATTGAAGGGTACTGGTAGGCTGATAGTGCGAGAGGGGTGAGAAAGAGAAATAAGGGGGGTGAGAAAGAGAAATAGGGGGGGTGAGAGAGGGGTGAGAAAAAGAAATAAGGAGGGGTGAGAAAGAGATAAGGGGTGAGAAAGAGAAATAAGGGGGTGAGAGAAATAAGGGGGTGGGTGAGAAAGAGAGAAATAAGGGGTGTGAGAAAGAGAAATAAGGGGGTGAGAAAGAGAAATAAGGGGGTGTGGAGAAAGAGAAATAAGGGGGTGAGAAAGAGAAATAAGGGGGGGTGTGAGAAAGAGAAATAAGGGGGGGTGAGAGAGAAATAAGGGGGGGTGAGAGAAATAAGGGGGTGGGTGAGAAAGAGAAAAGGGGGGGTGGGTGAGAAAGAAAAAGAAGGTGGGTGAGAGAGAAAGGAGGGGGGTGAGAGAAAATAGGAGCGGGGGTGAGAGAAATTAGGAGGGGGGTGAGAAAGAGAAATTGGGAGGAGGAGAAGGAAATTGGAGCGGGAGGAGAGATTGACATTCATCACATACACACAATGCACCCTTGCACACAGAAAAACACACAATGCATTACACACACAGACACACATACACAAGCAATGCAACCGTTACACACAATGCATCCCTTACACACACAGAAACACACAATGCATTCATTACACACACTCAATGCACCCCTTACACACATTCAATGCATCCCATACATACACAGAAACACACCTTGCAGTCCTTACACATACAAACACAATTTCACACAATGCATTCCTTACACACATATCAGGACATCCCCTACACACTCCACCCCCTGTGAACAAACTCATTGGTGGAACATGAAGGTGGACCCTGGGACCCAGACCTTGAGCTGTGTAAAGGACCCCCAAAAAATGGAGCTGCTTCCCGTTCTCCCAGAACATTGATTTTTGTGACCACAGTTACAAACCGCCTCCAGAGAGCCTGTTCTGCACCAGACCAGTGGAGCCAGACTGCAGCTAGAGCCCATCATCATCCTCATCTGGTTGTAAGTAGGCAATCTAGTATATTATTCGTGGCACTAAGCTCTAATTTACCTCACATTAAAGAAACACTATAGTCCCCAGAACCACTTCAGCTTAATGTAGTGGTTCTGGTGTCTATAGCCTGTCCCTGCAGGCCTTTTAATGTAAACACGGCGGCACTGCAGCACTGGCGTTAGTTAACATGGCAAATCATATGGCTGGGGCATTGTGATGTCACATGGGGGGCGGCAAACTTTACTTTTGCCTGGGCGGCAAAAATCCTTGTACCGGCCCTGGCTGGAGGGGGCTGTGTGAGCTGTGGCCGCACAGTGTCCCATGGTAGTTAGGGTGCCGTGCGGCCAGTACAGCTCACTCAAGCAAGCAGCTGATAAACTGGCCGCACGGAGGAAATGTGTATGTGTGACTGTCTGCCTGTGACTGTGTGTGACTGTCTGCCTGTAACTGAGTGTGTGACTGTCTGTCTGTAACTGAGTGTGTGACTGTGTCTGTAACTGAGTGTGTGACTGTCTGCCTGTAAATGTGTGTGTGGGGCTGCAGGGATTTTGTAGAAGGGGTGGGGGTTTTGTATTGGGACAGGAGTCTTTATAAGGGGGGATAAGCAGGGGATTTGTGGAAGGGGGTTGCGGGGGTTTTGTAGATGGGGCAGTACAGGATTTGTAGAAGGGGCAGGACAGAGGTTTTGTAGGAGGGGCAGGGCAAGACAAGGGTTTTGTGGGAGGGGCTGACAACGGTTTTGCAAAGTTTACAAAAATTGTAAAAATAAAAGAAATAAAACCTTTAACATTTTTTACAGGTTTTTTTTTTTGGGGGGAGGGGGGTGGGGGGTGCCAAGCACAGCATCCGCCCCGGGTGCCAAATGCTCTAGGTACGCCCCTGCCCAGCGGAACCCAGGTACGGAGGCAGGGAGGAGTGCCCAGCGGAACCCAGGTACGGAGGCAGGGAGGAGTGCCCAGGGGATCCCAGGTAAGGAGGCAGGGAAGAGTGCCCACCGGATCCCAGGTAAGAAATCAAACCATTACTAAAAGGTTAAAATGTTTAACTGTACATTGGGTGTTACTGCTGTAGTGGTTATAGTGCTTATACTATTTCTTTAAAAACTGCTCTTCCATTAATATTTTTAAGATTATTTTCAGATTTATTATAATAATAATAATGTGTCTCGGAAAGATTTTTAGCCAACTCTGTAATGTGTCACGATTGCCACTTGCATTCAGATATTCAAGAGGAAATTTCAGTTAACTTTACTATAGCCTGGGTAGATGAAAACAATAATAACCCATTATGATTACGGTTAGCCACCAATCATAGGCAACCTTTGTCGTTAAACCATGTGAGAACAGTTTAACCCCTTCAGAATAGATAACATAATTTTGATAAAGTTTCTAAGGTGCAGAGAGTGTTCCTATAAGGTTACTTATTCCCTACATTTAATATACATGTGTGAAGTATGTATTTTCACTATCCTGAAACTAAGCAACTCCATCTGGGCTCCCTGTCAATCATTTGTATAAGGTCCGTCCTCTGCATCTCTGAGTCAGCATAGGGAAAGGAATGGAAACAGAAATAAAGTTTGTGTTCCTACTCCTCAGACGCAATCTGTGACTTTGACTGCAGTGAACTGGATTGTGATGTGAATTGGTAAATATTTAACATACATTCAAAATAAAATGGAAAAAATTTGCGCAAGTGCAAGTTATGGGTGATCTGCAATGTTTTCAACGTTTCTTTCTTAAAAAAAAAAAAACAATATACATGTTTATAATGTCCATTTACATTTAGTTATTGGGAATAAAGAATACATACCTTTAACTTGAATAGGATCTTGTGGGAAAGGAAGTATTTGTTCTACTTTTCCAGGATCGGGTCCTATTAAAGAAAAATACATAAAAAAAATTTAAGCTGCACAACGATTCTACTGCCTGTTGTCTAATTTGCATTACATATAGAAATGGTTTAAACTGTCTACATTGCAGTCTGGGTATCAATAATATTCTAGACACATTCAAAAAAAAAAATTATAATGTGTACACTAAAGGGAGCTTCTGAAACTATTTTTATGTTGAAATAGTATTTCCCATCAACATAAAACTATACAAAACTAAACCTTAAAGGGTTACTCCAAATATCATAACTGCTACAGTGGCTATGCTGCAAGGAGTACCATGTCCTGGATCCCCGGTAATGGGGCAAATAATTTAGCAATTGTTTTCATGCTGTTGGGCTCTGGTGCTCCCTGGATGGTCCGGTGATGCACTTCAGGTTCTGCAGAGCCACAGAAGCAATTCATTGGCTGGAAACATCAGCTGACTACTCTCAGCCAATGACCAACATTCTGTGCAACAGAAATGCTCCTCCAGCATCAAAAGGGTTAAATATTGCATGTACAGCATTTCATAGCAAAACGCAGCACATACAGACTCAAGACACCATAACAACTTCAAATTACTGAACTTGTAATGGTGCTTAGAGAAACCCTTTTAAAAACTCATTATGAACAAAACAATAAGACTAGATTAGCTTAAAAAATAAGCAAGGTAGTAATCACATGAAAGAGCCTATACTATATTCATACAGCCAAATTTAATTTTTAAGACTCAAGAATAAGAAAATAATGCTTCTGAGGACAACATAAAAGAAAATGTGGCGTTTACATCCAGGGTGTTGTTTTATCAAGCAGTAGCAGAGGTTCCATTAGTTACTTGCTTGTCAGTAAAACTCCATCCAATATAGCAGACTTCTTAGGGCAAGGATGGCCATCTCCCATGATGCTTTGCCAGATGGGTATCTACCTTTGATGCCCATCTCTTAGCACCACACCAGGGTTAACAGGTTGTTATGAAAGCACACATTGCAATACCAAAACCAGTATTTCCATTAAATAAAATAAAAGTTACACTCCACCTTAATATACATTTCTAAAAAGATTTGTTCCTTGGATATCAAATCCACAAGCAGAATAGTTCTAAACACAAAACTTATAAAGCATTGCAGGAAAGAATTAATAAAGACATTTAAAAAATAATCTCCTTAGCAATGGCACAGCAGCAAGTGATGGATTTCTAGAAAATTATCATCAGTTTGTTTTGCTAATGACAGCAGATGTTTTTGTCGAAATAAATTTGATGTTGGGGAGATGGAGCTTGAAGTAATGCAATTTAGATATTCAAGATCTATAATAAGTGACAAGCTTGTTTCTTTAAACTACTTTTATGCGTGTGATGAAATTCAATTGTATTAACTATTTCACAGCCATCTGGATGTTCCTAGGCACTGGAGTGGTGTTAAAGATATAATGGTTATAATTATGGCTGTTCGTCCTCTTTCTTATAATCTTAAACATAGAGGATATGGAGGATATGGAACATCACTTGTCGTAATTATTACTTAGTAGAAATGGTGATGGGAGCCTTTATTGCATAGTTTAAGCAAGTCTCTTTATGCAGGTCAAGAATACTTCTGTCGTTTTGTTTAACCCCTTAAGGACACATGACCTGTGTGACATGTCATGATTCCCTTTTATTCCAGAAGTTTGGTCCTTAAGGGGTTAAGAAGAAAAGTATAAACTATTTTTTTTTTCCAGCTTGTCAATTTTTTATTAGTTCCTTAACATTCAGGCAATTACAAAGGTTAAGCTAACATGAACATAGAACAACATAATGAAGACATCATTTTATAGTCACATACATCACTTTCAAATGATGTGGGGTAACGGGCAACAGTAAACATTTGTATTCTATTAGAAACAAACTAGGATTTTCAACAATTTGTTGCTTTTTAAAATCAGTAAGGTTGTATGTGTGCTTTCAATTGCTCGAATAATGCTGCATCTTCATTCATCACAGCACTTTACAGATCATTACTACCAGCGGCTTCCTACATAAAATTCTGATTCTAGGAGACAGGCTTGAGGAGAAAAAAAGTGCATTTTTTTTTTTTTTTTTTAAACCCTCGGCTCGGATTTTCTCCCTGCAGATTACTAAAGGGAGAACGGTTGAATTAAGGACAAATGCCACAAATAGAAATGCTGGCTTTGAGTTTAACAGTCACCAATCTTATGCATACATTATAAAGGTGCTGCTGGGGTTAATTAATACAAAAAACAGAATCCAGTGTACTCACACAATCACTAAACACCAGCTTCAAAGCATAGAGTTTTATTGTGGTTTTAAAAAACAAAAAACAAACATCTAACTTCAGGAAAAATAAAGGGGATTTAGCTACATTATATGATCACACATGGTTTATCTCATAAAAGCAGGCATTAGGGTGCTAAAATAGGACTGGCAAAAATGGGGCACATTGGCATTATGGCAGTCGTATGCAATGTATGATCATATATTGTAAATAAATCCCCCCTTTATTTTTTATTTGTCTAAGTCAGGTGCATTTTAAAAATCTTACAATTTATTTAGGAAGTGATACACACACACCTATCTATCTACCTCTTGGATATAATAAACATGTGGATGTGGACAGAGACTGTACATAAATTAATATAAAAAAATAAGTTATGCTGATGTAAATGGAGAGGGACAGAAATAAAGATCAATTAAATTTTTCATGCAAAGAAATAAAAATTAGACCTTTAGTGTAATATCTCCGCTCCCGCCAACTGTGGCTTCTAGCGGTTAATCCTGCACTTTAAACAGGGGGTTTACTCTCTCCCCACTGCATGACATTTAGTGGAGCTCAGCTGTCTTTATAGCAGTTTGAGGTAAAGATTTCAGAACAAAAGTGTTCATTCTTTCAAAAGATCAAATCACTTGGTGCCATTTAACATGTTAAAAGAACCAGTTAGAGAATTACTATTCAGATTTATATCACCAGCCAGCGCTATATCCAACAAAAAATTCCATTTTAAATTACAGAGCGGAGTGTTGAAACATTTATTTTTATTGAAACTATACTATGTATCTCTTTTTATATTTATAATTTAGGCAAGCAGATGATCTATATAATGCCACTCAAAAGAACCGACCAATGACAGCAAGAGGTGATTTATTGAAAGGTTCATCATAAGACAAGAATGAAGTGAAAGTCATATGGGTTCATGTTCAATTTATCAAGCAGGAGATAAAATTTTCTAAAGCAAGTTAAAGGGACACACCAGTGCCAAGAAAACAATCCGTTTTCCTAGCACTGCAGGTCCTCTCTTCCTCCCACCCCCCATGCCAGGTTGCTGAGGGGGTTAAAACCCCTTCAGTGACTTACCTTTATCCAGCGCTGGTTCAGGGTCCGTCCACGCTCCGCCCCCGTCGAAGTCATCCGGCGGGGGAGACCCATTGCGCATGCGCATTAGACCTCCCCATAGGAAAGCATTGAAAAATGCTTTCAATGCCGTCGTATGGGGATTTCAGCGACGCTGGAGGTCCTCACAAATCTGTGCTATAAACTCAGAAGTGCCCTCTAGTGGCTTCTAGTAGACAGCCACTAGAGGAGGAGTTAATCCTGCAATGTAAATATTGCAGTTTATGAAAACTGCAATATTTACAGTTGCAGGGTTAAGGGTAGTGGGAGTTGGCACCCAGACCACTCCAATGGGCAGAAGTGGTCTAGGTGCCTGGATTGTACCTTTAACATTTGACTGAAAATGAAGCCATTTTTTTTAATGCTGGCCACAGACAGGAACACAAATGATTGAACTCCTAAATGGCAGAGAATGGAACAGTGAGACTTCGAAGGCATTATCTATACACCAAAACTGCTTAATTGAGCTAAAGTTGTTTTGGGTGACTATAGTGTGTATTTTAATCACTTTTGAATCTGATTGCAGCTCTAACCACAACCCCTCTGGTAGTGACATACAGCATTGTTTACTAGAAGTTCCTATATTCTGCTCTGTTAATTAATCTTTAAAGGAACACTATAGCCTTAGGAATACAAATATGTATAATTAACACTATAGAGCCCTAGTCACAGAAACGGTGACTAGGGCCCCGTCCGCTGCGAATAAATGGTTAACCATTTATTTGCTTACCTTAATCCAGCGCCGGGCTCCCTCGGCACTGGTGACCTCTCCTTCTCCATCGACGTCAGCTCCCACGTGGAGCGGAATGCGCATTACTCAATGCTTTCCTATGGGGATCTTTTTTGACGCTGTAGGTCAGTGAGGACATCCAGCATCAAATAAGTGCGATTAAATTGTGGAAACGCTTCTAGTGGCTGTCAGGGAGACAGCCACTAGAGGCTGGATTAACCCTGCAGTGTAAACATAGCAGTTTCTCTGAAACTGCTATGTTTTCAGCTGCAGGGTTAAAACTAGGGGGACCTGGCACCCAGACCATTTCATTGAGCTGAAGTGGTCTGGGTGCCTATAGTGGTCTTTTAATCACACACACGAGGACCCTATAGGCTCTAGCAAGCTATTAAAGCGAGAGATAAGACATTTTAACTTAAAGGGACATTCCAGACCCCTAAAGCCCTTTAGCTTGCTGAAAAGCTTTGTGTGTGTCTTTTTTCATTTTGCAAAAAGTGACAGATTCCAATAGATATTGATACTTTTATAAATTAACCTGGTTACACCCCAATAGGCTTTCAAGCAAACACTTCCTGGATTGGTTAGAGGCAGTAATTGCTCAAAGCACCTACCTTGCAAAGACTTCTCATTGAGCTGCACTGGGAAGTCTGTGATTGGACATTCATAGAAAGTCAGGGAGGGCTTGCAAAGACTGCACACAAGAGAACTAAGTTTTGCAAGCTGTTTTTTAGATATACACCAGTAAAAATATACAAAATTAAATGCATGCACTTTTTCATTTGGTCTATATCTACTAAATGGTGAGTTATTTATTTTGTATATTATTATTATTATTATTATTGCCATTTATATAGCGCCAACAGATTCCGTAGCGCTTTACAATATTATGAAAGGGGATTTAACTATAAATAGGACAATTACAAATAAACTTACAGGAACAATAGGTTGAAGAGGACCCTGCTCAATCGAGCTTACATTCTATAGGAGGTGGGGTGTAAGACACATTAGGACAGGAATGTGCAATCAAAAAAGGTGGGCTGCCCTTTAGGAGAGGGCAAGAGACGGGTATGTGAGGTAGGGGTTAGTCTTGGAGGCCATAAGCTTTCCTAAAGAGATGGGTTTTAAGGCACTTCTTAAAAGATACAAGACTAGGGGAGAGTCGGATGGCGGGAGGCAGGCTATTCCATAGGAAGGGAGCCGCCCGCGAGAAGTCCTGCAAGCGCGAGTTGGCCGTACGGGTGCGGACAACGGACAGGAGGTGGTCACTGGCAGAGCGGAGAGACCGAGAAGGGACATACCTGTGGATCAGTGAGGAGATATAAGAGGGGCTAGAGTTGTTCAGTGCTTTATAGGTGTGAGTTAGTGCCTTGAATTGACTCCTATAGCACACAGGAAGCCAATGTAAGGACTGGCAGAGGGGTGAGGTGTGAGAGAACCGACTAGAGAGGAAAATCAGTCTAGCAGCAGCATTCATTACAGACTGTAGGGGTGCAGTACGGCTTTTGGGAAGACCAAGCAGGAGAGGGTTACAATAATCCATGCGTGAAATTATTAGAGCATGGACAAGCTCCTTGGTAGTATCTGGTGCAAGAAAGGGGCGGATGCGGGCTATGTTTTTAAGATGGAATCTACAGGATTTGGCAACATGCTGGATGTGAGGCTCAAAGGTGAGACCAGAGTCAAGTATGATGCCAAGACAGCGCGCTTGCAAGGATGGGTTGATGTTGGTACCACAAACTTGAAGGGAGAGCGAAAGAGGAGGATCAGTATTAGGAGGAGGAAAGACAAGGAGCTCAGTTTTTGAGAGATTGAGTTTCAGAAAGCGGGAGGACATCCAGTCAGAGATGGAAGAAAGGCAAGCAGTGACACGTTGCAGGACAGCAGGGGAGAGGTCTGGGGAGGAGAGATATAGCTGGGTGTATATGGGCAGTGGCGTGTCCCTTTAACCCCTTAAGGACCAAACTTCTGGAATAAAAGGGAATCATGACATGTCACACATGTCATGTGTCCTTAAGGGGTTAAAAGGATTTTATAGGCACTACAAAAAGGTCCGTTTTTTTTTGTTTGTTTGTTTGTTTTTTAACTTTGCAATTAAAAACATTGCGATTTTACAAGTATGGCAGTTTTCATTTGAGGGTTAACACGCCTCTAGTGACTATCTTCCTGACAGCTACAACAGCGCCAAACTGGTTATAGATTAAATGGCTCCAACTGACCATGTTTGGCTTAGTACAGCGTTTTACCACGTATGCCCACTAGAGGAAGAAAATGGATGGTGCCTAACTGAAAAGTAATCAGAAAAATATACAGAACTAGATGAGGGGGTGCATCAAAAAAAATACCATGTCAAATATTACTATAGTAGAAGATACATTTATTGCATAAAATGATACATAGACAGTAGAACATACATTAACACAAATATCAAGTATAAGTAACAAATGAGTGCAAAGTGCACAAATACATAAATACATTTCTACTCGTTTGTATTCATTTGTTACTTGTGATTACACATGCACATTAGCCTCTCAATGTTTCCTTATAGGGAAGCATTGGATTGGCCAAGATAATCAATCAAGATGTTCTCAGCCAAGGAGGCTGGGTGGCCACTGCAAAACCAGTATGGCAAAAAGAGTTAAGGCAAGTAAAACCCCCCTTTGTACTTCATTCAGGGGTTGGCTAGAAATACATGTTTGTATCTTTAAATATACCATGCAATAAAGTAAGTTTAAGTATTCAATCTCTCTTTACAGGCAATGTATAGGGAGACTGTATAGGTCACATGCAGGAGGCATGACTAGGGTTGCATAAATAAACTAATTTAACTTCTAAGTGACAGATAATTGAGCAGTGAGACTGCAGGGGCATGATCTATAGTCTAAGCTAAAGTTGTTTTGTTTTTTACAATGTCCCTATAAGACACATAATAAACTCAAAATAAACTCTTAATGTTTTATCTGCAGGACCAAATTTCAATAATACTCATCCATGGGTTAAAGCCAGCACTGCAAAATTAGGTTTAAGACCTGTAGTCTGTCTAGTAGGTCTGTTGCATCTTCTTTCACAGCTGCGACTCTCTTAGTCCCATTATCTCCATCTTCACCCCAGCTATGTCAGCATTAAATAGCTTGTACATATTAATCATCAGATAATTTACTACTGTTTGTTGCACACTGCACAACCTATACTCTTTATAGTGTTCTATGTCAGGGTAAAAATGTTCACGTAGAGAAGGTGAATGGTGCTAAGCATGGGAGTGGTTGTGATTATGGTGATTGGAATGTTTCAGGTTTCAAAATGGTGCACTACTAGAGAACAAAAAGAAACATTCTTATGTTGCACAACCAAGCAATCAATCAGTCTTTCTTAATGTAATTTTTTTTACACTTTTGAAGCACCTGCCCAAAAAGATCTAGTTGTATTTCGTATTACAATGAAAACCAATGATCTCCTTTACTGAAAGCAGTAAAGGAGATCTTAATTTGTGTAAAATGTAAGCCCACATCATGTTATTTTAATATTTGCTACAATTTAAAACGTTTTGAATGGCACAGATTAGACTAGGAGAATAGACCTCAGGTTATTTTTAAAGAGACAGGCAAGAGCAATTTTACGTCTGTGTTTAGTACTCAAACACTGTTGGTAAACAGATAGTATAGCACTTGACAACACAAACAAATAAAATTCAAAGCTTTTATTTCATTTAATAAATCAGATTAAAGTGAATTTAGTTTTTATTGTCCCATTAAAGGCAGTTAGTACAATAAGTACTAATGCTAAGCCTACACATGAGAATGAGGTGTGGACCAAGACGCCTGCAAAATCTCCTGTGAAGATAAGGTGGATTTACCCAGACTAAATCAATCTGTGGGTAGATAGAAAGTGATGGTTCAGAAAGTTAAATCAACAGCCTTAACTAAAGTAATTTAATCCTCTGATGTAGAATTTTTACCTAACTACTCAGCTAAGGCCCACATTTTAAGATGTAACAAGATCAACTGTACTCCCTCTAAACAGAATGCTGGAAGGAACAACTTGTCTCAGCATGGTAGTCGAGTCACCAGATAGGTCACCTTATTAATATAAATCTCCTGTGAACATTGCTGAAGGTGTCATCCTAGAAGAACACTTAAATGACAGCAGTTCTTCTCCTTTGAACCACAATTAAAATAAGGAGCAAAATGTGTTTATAGATTTGTATTTCTATGCTTTTCTTAAAGGGGGTTTGAAGAGTGACTGACACTTCTTATGAGGGGAAAATGTATTATTTGAGAAAAAAAGAGAAAGAAACAAAGAGAGAACAGAAGCCAGTCTTAGTGTAACCTCCTACTTGGCTGATAACCCCTGAGAAAAGTTTTCAACACAAAAAAAAGGGAAGAATAGGAGGATTACTAATATAACAAGTTGATATAGTCAAATACTGCATACGGTAAAAACTGTAATGGTTAAAACTTAACTTTTACTAGGTATTCACTAAAAAGAAGTCCACCAGCTGATGGGCTTTTAATGATTAGTTTAGATCAGTCATGTCCAAATTCCAGCCCGCATTCCGGTTTAATACGGCCCCAAAGTTAATTTGTTATATCTGTTGTGGCCCCCAGTGAATCCCCGAGTGCCGCTCAGGACCCCTGGGATCTCTGGATCTTTGAATGCTGCGGTCCTGAGCGGTGCGCGGGGATTCACTGGGGGCCAAGAGATCGCGAGAAGGCAGACGGACGTGCAGTGACCTCAGTCTGCGTTCTCGCGATCTCTTTGACGTCATTGGATTCGCAGGATTTGGTGCGCGCGATCGCAGAATTTTGTTCCTTCTCCCTGGTGGGACAGAAAGAGGGAATAAACAGAATATAGAGTGACAGAGTAAAGAGGGACAGAATAAAGAGAGAATAGACAGACTAAAGAGAGACAGAATAAAGCGATAGAGTAAAGAGAGAAGTGACAATAAAGGGTGATAGAATAAAGAGAGAAGGGACGTAAAAAAGAGAGAAGGGACGTAAAAAAGAGAGAAGGGACGTAAAAAAGAGAGAAGGGACGTAAAAAAGAGAGAAGGGAGACGGAATAAAGAGAGAAGGGAGACGGAATAAAGAGAGAAGGGAGACGGAATAAAGAAAGAGAGAAGGGAGACGGAATAAAGAAAGAGAGAAGGGAGACGGAATAAAGAAAGAGAGAAGGGAGACGGAATAAAGAAAGAGAGAAGGGAGACGGAATAAAGAAAGAGAGAAGGGAGACGGAATAAAGAAAGAGAGAAGGGAGACGGAATAAAGAGAGAAGGGAGACGGAATAAAGAGAGAAGGGACGGAGAAAAGAGAGAAGGGACGGAGAAAAGAGAGAAGGGACGGAGAAAAGAGAGAAGGGACGGAGTAAAGAGAGAAGGGACGGAGTAAAGAGAGAAGGGACGGAGTAAAGAGAGAAGAGACAGAGTAAAGAGAGAAGAGACGGAGTAAAGAGAGAAGAGACAGAATAAAGAGAGAAAGGACAGAGTAAAGAGAGAAGAGACGGAATAGGGAGATCTGAGACAGATTAAATGAAAAGTATGCCGTTTGCAATAAACTTTTGCATTCAATTTTATTGGTTCAAAGAATGTCAGGCAAAATGGTTGGCCCTCACGCATGTTCACTTCATCAAATCTGTGTAAAAGCTTATGTGTGTATCAATAATACATAATTATTACTATGTAGGTGAGAAGGTAAGTATGGTGGCAATATCTTAATGTTGAGACTAGAAATAGTTACAATGCTGGATGACAGGGGAGAAAGAGAGTACAGTACAGGGGAAGGGAGATAGATCTAGCTGGAGAGAGCTTTTGCTATTGTGCCCACGTGGGCTTCCCTTAGTATCAAAATACACTCTCCCTGGGCTCTCTTATGTAGTCAAACGCATGTCTCCGAGATAAAGTCACTGTTGCAAGTGAGCTGGAATCCAACAAGGTATCATAGTGGATGCAGACTCATGCAGATCGCTACTGTATAGATAGAAGGTTAAATATATAGTAATATAGTAACAGTAGAACTTGGAACTAATAGAGTGGCGGGTCGCTAGAGAAGAGAATTCCCTATTGTGCCTTAGTAGGCACCCCTAACCACCAAACTAATATAACCCTGTGCTGTATATGCCTATCATATACCTCCGATCCAGATAAAATGACGGTGTGCAGGTGAACTATAAAAGTAACAAAGTCCCATACTTGGTACCAGGGGAGTAGGATAGTACAGAGAAGGGGAAAGGGAAAAAGATCTAGCTAAATAAGCTTTCCCCATCGTGCCTTTGTGGGCACCACTTAACGCCAAAATAATCTCACCCTGTAAGATCTATAATAGTTAAATACCTCCCACCAAAACAGAAAACAATTAATAAATGCGCTAGAAAGCAACAGTGTATTGTGATTGGTACAATATCTGTAGAAACCAGCAGTAGGAATACATTCTATCGGTCTAATAGCGAATTGCGATCCAAGCATTTTTCACAAGTCATCCAGGCGAAAACCCCTACAAAAAGAAAATGTATTCCTATTGCTGGTTTCTACAGATATTGTTCTAGTGATGTACACAAGAGTGCCCCTATAATATACTGATGATGAATTACTTTCTCGGGATGGGGGACGGGGAGAGGATTGTTCGTATTTGTACCTATTGCTAGTTTTGGACGCTACATCCATATCTTTGCATGGTTGAACATGTTACATAGGCTGAATATATATTGTGTTATTGCTATAATTAATGCATGACCTGTACCTCAAGATTTTTGAACACTGTTCACTGTTTTTTCAGCCAGGGCTCAGCAGGTGGCAAGAGTGACCCTAAACAGTAACTTATTCTCATAAGATTTCAGTGCTTTGATCAGTTTAGATAAGAGGAAAGTTCATGGATCCATCGGGATAAACTGCAAGTTGACTGCCTCACATTAACTGTGAACAGCTCTTCAGAGTTGTGGGTATGTCCACCACAAGTGTATGTATGTACCCATTGAGCCAGCAAAGGTCAGAATGAGAATGATTTTGGCTAGAAGTAGGTCCAGTGGGGAGTCAGCTCCTGTGAGAAGTTTTTGTAACAGACCATTGTGAAGCCACCTGGGCCCAAAACTTTATCAGGTTTCATGAAGGAAATGGCCTGGGCTGCCTCCTCCTCCTCATTAGTTACGGCCGACAAATGCTCTAACTGTCCATCTTTCAACTGATGTAGGACTAACTGGTTCAGGAAGGATTTAACCCCTTAAGGACACATGACGGAAATATTCGTCATGATTCCCTTTTATTCTAGAAGTTGTGTCCTTAAGGGGTTAATATTTCCAGTTAGCATGGGGTCACCTGAGGAGTGAGGGGGGATTGTGATTATAGATTTCTGAGTAAACCTGGGTGACTACGACTCTAATGTCAGTGGGAGAGAAGACTAATTTGCCATTTGAATCTTTAATGTTTGGAATTGTCTGGACGCATTTAGGATGTTTTTTAAAATAATTTCTTTTTACAAAACAGGTATCGTTATCAGAATGTGCAATGATATTTAGGATCATGTCTAATGCCTTTAGTAACATACAGATCACCAATATTAATCTTAATGCAGTGAATACTATGTAAACAGTGTGCTGTGTGAAGAAACAATATATTAAAATTGTCACAAACAAAATCATGTTGCCTTTGTTCAGGAGACTCGTGTTCTAGAACCAGAGTGCAAGTGCATAACAGATACGTTCTGACTACTGACAAATGCTGCTTCTACACTGCATATAAAAAGCTTTCATTTTATTTATTTTTTTTAAACAAAAAAACAAGACTGCCCATCCCCATCTCCCTCCCATTTGTGAATCTATTATATTGAACAGAGGTCAGCTTATATTTGCACAATCTATCTTTATTGCAGTCATACACACACCTATCTGACACAATGAGAAATTTCTGCATGCACCAAAATAACACAGTTAAATCTCCAGCTTCTGCTACAATGCCTTAAAGAGACACACTAGGATGGCAGCCACCAACAAATTTGTGAGGAGAAAGTGAAATTAGAAAATAATTATAAAAAAACAAATTGCACTTTCATATTATGAAATTTACTAAATAAAAAAAATAAAAAAATAATGACCTAGAAAATGAATATTTGCATATACAAGGAAATTGAAATGAATACACATGTTATGATTGTTTTAAGGCAATAACCAATGCATTTTGAAAGCAAGAAACTGCAGTATGATTGAATACATCTGGAGAAGATCCCTTAGTGAGCCTTTAAAGAGATATTCTAAGCACCAAAAAAGGGACGTGACAACAGTTCCTATGAGCATTTTTTATTTAAAGTGTTAGTGAACATGTTTTTTATTAAAAAAAACTAAAGCAAATATGTTTGATCTCAAAATCCATTGAGGTAAAAATAAAAAAGTTGCATTTTCTTTTTCTATTTACGAACATAACGGGTCCAAATAATTACCCTAGTCAGAAAAAAAGTTTAAAAAGACTCTATAGGCATCCAGACCACTTCATTCCAATGAAGTGGTCCGGGTGCCGCAACACTCTCATTTTAACCCTGCAATGTTTACATTACAGGGTTTAAATGCCTCTAGAGGTTGTTGCTGCCACATAAATAACCAGACACCATCTGATTGGCAAAGTGCGGTATTTTGCTTTCTTATGGGAAAATATTGTATTGGCAGAGATCATCAAGATTGAACAGCTCCAAGGTTCAGAGATTGACCGTCAATGAAATTATAGTCTATGAAAAGGGCTGAGGTGCCTGCACAATGGAATAATGTGTTTTCGTTTTAATTTTAAACAAGGTTATTCAATAAACCCTCATTTCTGCAGTGTTTGTGTTTAGCTGTAATTTCCCTCTTACCCATTTACTGTACCCACACATATTCTATACCGTTTTTCTCGCCATTAAATGGTCTTTCTAAAGATACCATTATTTTCATCATATCTTATAATTTACTATTAAAAAAATTATAAAAAATATGATGGAAAAAATTTGTAAAAAAAACACTAACTTTGACCCCCAAAATCTGTTGCGCATCAACAAATGCCAAAAAAACACCCGTGCTACATAGTTTCTACATTTTGTCCTGATTTTAGAAATACCTTATTTGGAGGGTGCGCATTCCTGTTTTCCAACTTGTAATTTTCACAGCTCTTCAACATGCACCCATGTCCTATTTGGAAAATTGTTTAAGCCGGCCAATGTAATTTACCCCCGTCAAACCTAATATTTTTGAAAAGTAGATACCCTAGGATATTTTAAATGGTGGTATTTTAACACTTTCCATGCACTAATTCTACCACCAGTCTTTGTCAAACTTTTGGGTAGTCATTTTTTTGTGTTATTTTTCTCTCACATTGTACTTTAGGCATGGATTTCTCAGCGCCTGTTAGGAGTTACTGCGAAAGAACACCCCAACAACAAAAAAGCATTGTGTTTTGCAATCTGCATTCAGTGGATTGCAACCTTTTTCTACCAGGCCCTTGTCTTCCATATAATTAGGTAGGGCTGCCGCAGCTGATCTGCCAGATCAACCCCACCCCTATGCCGGTTATAGGCCTTGATGCACACTGGCTTCCATGTGCTCTCAGCTCTGACACGTACAGAGACCTCCACAGTCCTCTCAGTGTGGATGGTGGTAAGAAGGTACACATCCTTCTTGTCTCTGTACTTAACTGCCAACTGTCACCATGATGAGGCAGACTAGGGACACCCCCAGAAGCCCCATGATGCACTGCCTTTAGAAAGGCAGCGCCATCTTTGGAGCCACATGGCTGGAGGGGGAGAGGTTAATACATTTTATTTATATATATATATATATATATATATATATATATATATATATATATATATATATATATATATATATATTTTATTTTATTTTTTTTTACCTTTACAGGACATTGTATAAAAAGAATACCTGTTGTAGATTTATTTACAGAGCCCTCTGTAGTGGGCTGTTTGGATTCCCCGCCAGCTTTCCGATCATCTGAATAAAGCCTTACATGTGCTTGAACGGGCAAATGACTTGAAGGCAGCCAAAACAGAACTCGTCTGCTTCCCGCTGCATTTCGCCAACCTGTAGGAGAGTAAAAATATATCAAAGCAATACTCCTTAACATGAACTTTATATTTCAGATTTTATAATTATAGAACAAATAGAAGTGGTTCCAAAGCACATTAGCAAAATATAAGCAAATGATTTGTACCTCTGGCGAACATATTTACTGTTCCACATAGTTACGCTTGTTACACACCTCTCCTTAAGCTTTCTACCACCCCCACCACCACTCCAACTGTGATCACTCCAGTTTTCTTCCTTGTCATTTTCTTTGTACATGCTTTATTTGTCAAACTATGCACATCAAAATGAAGAATGAAATATATATATATATATATATATATATATATATGATTTGTAAAATGAAATAGAAATGCTGACCCATTATAGATGCCCAAATATCTGAAGAAAAATGTATCATAGATAATATTGATGGCCATGATTTTTAAGCCTGCAACACCTTCTACTGAACCTCATATTACGCTGCATATATAGTGCAAAGGCTTAATCTATAGGGGTTTAGTTTTGGGCATATGATGGCAAACGTATAGCTATGGAATGATTTAGCACCAAGTATACTTGCTTAATGGTTTGACAGATAACTAAAAGACAGAGCCGAGAGACTGCAGACACCATAACCAATAAAGCATGCGGTAGTGCTTATAGTGCCTAGCATGTCCCTTTAAATGTGCTGTTACTTGTGCACTTACGTATACTGATCCATTTGCTTGGCTAATCAACCTTTGCCCAGTTCTTGATATAGTGGCTCACCTTATCCAGTCAAGTCTAGTATTTCCCACTAAGTTAATCGTTAAACTCCAAAGGCCCACCCTCACACAAAGTGAAAATAATGCAAGGAAACATTCTGGACATATTTAAAAATAAATACGTATCAAAAATATAGCAGAGTTACAAAGTAGACATGAAGATTCCGAATACTACAAACCACATGAAGAAAGCCAAACAAATGAAAAATAAAATGAGTCAGTCTCTAGAACCCCATTAATTAGTAGGACACCAGATGTATAGACCTTCTACTACCTTTCCCCCAAACACAGCTGTGAAAGGGTTAAAAATGTGTAAACTGACCAGTTACTGTGACATGAAATTCCCTGACTAGTGGCCTCTAGATCCCCTGAGTGACAGGTGAAAGGCTCCACCAACATGATTGATGTTATTACAACTATACATTAAAGGAGCACTTAAAACACATTAAAGGGACTCTCCAGTGCCGGGAAAACAAACCATTTTCCCGGCACTGCAGGTCCCTTTCCCTCCCACCTCCCATCCCAAGTTGTTGAAGGGTTTAAAACCCCTTCAGTGACTTACCTATATCCAGCGCCAATATCCCTCGGCGCTGGGTCAGGGTTCGCCCACGCTCCTCCCCCGACGACATCTGGCGGGGGAGACCTATTGCGCATGCGCGGCAATGTCACGCACGTGCTTTAGACCTCCCCATAGGAAAGCATTGAAAAATGCTTTCAATGCTTTCTAATGAGGATTTCAGCGATGCTGGAGTTCCTCACATAGCGTAAGGACGTCCAGCGACTGAATATGTGCTATAATCACGGAAGTGCCCTCTAGTGGCTGTCTAGTAGACAGCCACTGACTTTTGTCTACTCTAGTAGACAGCCACTAGAGGAGGAGTTAACCCTGCAAGGTAAATATTTGTATTTACACTTATAATA
Source organism: Pelobates cultripes (assembly GCA_933207985.1). Lineage (NCBI taxonomy): Eukaryota > Metazoa > Chordata > Amphibia > Anura > Pelobatidae > Pelobates > Pelobates cultripes. The sequence continues at coordinate 68,361,865 of OW240917.1, read as the reverse complement.
ATTACACTTGCAGGGTTAAGGGTAGTGGGAGTTGGCACCCAGACCACTCCAATGGGCAGAAGTGGTCTGGGTGCCTAGAGTGTCCCTTTAAGAACCTCAGAGCTTGCAAAAGTACTTAAAGGGATTCTATAGTGTAAGGAATACAAATCTCTATCCCTAACACTATAGTCCCCAGCATGTAAAGGGTTAAAAAACCCTTTAGTCACATACCCGATGCCAGCGCCGATGTCCCTCGAAGGGGTGGGGGGCGGATTTTACTGATGCGTGTAGTTGACCAGAGATCTGTTAGCAACCAGGATAGCGCCTTTGCAGGACTAAGTGGGTTGGATACTGCATGCATACCACTTCAATGAGCTGAAGTGGTCTGGGTGACTAAAGTGTCCCTTTAACGTGTTTGGAGACTGTAATTTTTTTTGCCGTTTATAAAAGTGCTGATTTCAATATAAATCTGCACTTTTATAATTGGGATAGAAACATCTGAGTGACAACCAGGGATGTTTTCATCCAATTTTGTTTGCTCCCCAAAGCCAATGAAAACGCTAAGTACGCTGGTCTAAAGCTCGCTTGTACTACAGTTTATGGAGAAGCATTGGAAGATCACAATTGCATGCTCACAGCTCCAGCAGAGAGTTTTCTCAATGGTCATTGCTCCAGCACAGATAAAGACTGTGTCAAAAAATGTGTCACATCAGGTCTGCAGCGTTTACAAGCTATTTAATATTTCCTCAAAGAAAACATGCATGTTTTCTTTAGGGCTATATCTACTAAATAGTTAAAATACGAATAAAAGGAAATTTAACTAAGTGTTCCTTTAACACCTATTTTAAGTAAATACTGTCAAAATTAAATCATAATTGTATCGAACCACAAAGGAGTCTGTAGCGGAGCTCCTTGTACCCTGGCTGGGTACCCCCGCCAAGGACCGCTTCCTAGCTGGAACAGGGGAAAATCTCAGCGCTTCTGCCCCAGTTGCCGTGGTTTGACCGGAGTGCTCCTTGAGCCTCTCCGTCCTGGAACAGGATAGGGGGATTAGCGCTATTCCCTCCCAGGGACTGGACGACACACAGTCCTGGGAGCTCTAGTCCTTATAAGAACTTTCCCCGCCGAATCCTCTACAAGCTGGAAGAAGGTGCTGAGCAGTGATTAGCCCTTTCCCCTCCCAGTAACTAGACGACACATAGTTCTGGGAGTACAACTAACTTTTATGCACAGACCCCAGCAGGGGGTCTCCATTGTATTCAACACAAGCCCCCCCAGCAATCTCTGGGCCTGGGAGATAATTGTGTTCAGTGCCATCTTAACAACATTATGGGCTCCCGAGGGCACTGCCTACACAACCAGTCACATGAATAAAAATGTTAATTATCGATAAAATTGCACTTATATTTATTGGTACTTCCAACAAATGCAATACATTCAGACATTACAAACACAGAGACTTCTGAATACACACACAAGGACTGCTGAATACACACAGGCTGCTGTATACACACACGCTGCTGAATACATACACACTGACTGCTAAATGCATAAACAGACTGCATAATACACACACACAGACTGCTGAATACATACACAGACAGACAGCAGTGAAGGGTGCGGGGTGCAGTGTGTGTGAGAGAGAGAGAAGGGTGCTGTGTGTGTGTGTGAGAGAGAGAGAAGGGTGCTGTGCGTGTGTGAGAGAGAGAGAAGGGTGCTGTGCGTGTGTGAGAGAGAGAGAGAGAAGGGTGCTGTGCGTGAGAGAGAGAGAAGGGTGCTGTGTGTGTGAGAGAGAGAGAAGGGTGCTGTGCGTGTGTGAGAGAGAGAGAAGGGTGCTGTGCGTGTGTGAGAGAGAGAGAAGGGTGCTGTGCGTGTGTGAGAGAGAGAGAAGGATGCTGTGCGTGTGTGAGAGAGAGAGAAGGGTGCTGTGCGTGTGTGAGAGAGAGAGAAGGATGCTGTGCGTGTGTGTGAGAGAGAGAAAGGTGCTGTGCGTGTGTGAGAGAGAGAGAAGGGTGCTGTGCGTGTGTGAGAGAGAGAGAGAAGGGTACTGTGTGTGAGAGCGAAGGGTGCTGTGTGAGAGAGAGAAGGGTAGAGAGAGAGAGAAGTGGTGCTGTGTAGAGAGAGAGAAGGGTGCTGTGTGTGTGAGAGAGAGAGAGAAGGGTGCTGTGTGTGTGAGAGAGAGAAGGTGCTGCTGTGTGCTGTGAGAGAGAGAGAAGGGTGCTGTGTGTGTGAGAGAGAGAGAAGGGTGCTGTGTGTGTGAGAGAGAGAGAAGGGTGCTGTGTGTGTGAGAGAGAGAAGGGTGCTGTGTGTGTGAGCGGCGTGTGTGTGAGAGAAGGGCGCTGTGTGTGTGCTGGAGAGAGAGTATAGTGCGCGTGTGTGAGAGAGAGAGAAGGGTGCTGTGTGTGTGTGAGAGAGAGAAGGGTGCTGTGTGTGTGTGCGAGAGAGAAGGGTGCTGTGTGTGTGTGCGAGAGAGAAGGGTGCTGTGTGTGTGTGCGAGAGAGAAGGGTGCAATATGAGAAGAGTGCTGTCTGAGTGTGGAGGGGATGGGGGTGCATAGGGAAAAGGGATTTTTTGTTATGTTTATTTAAAATTAAATAAAACATTTTTTTTTAAAAAAAGTTTAATTTCCTCCCACCCTTCTTCTTACCTTTGGTGGGAGTGGGGTACACTGCCAACCCTGGTGGTTCGGTGGAGAGTAATGATCTAAAGCCTGCAGCTCATCTGGCTGCAGGCTATCTTCACTCCTCCCACAAGCAGAATACTGTGTCGGAGCGTTATTATAGTCACCATGTTGTATTTGTTTTGATGAGTATAATCAGTCCCTTCAGGCTTTTTGCAGTAAACACGGTCTTTTCAGAGAAAATGCAGTGTTTACATTACAGCCTAATGATAACTCCATTGGCCACTACTCAGATGGCACTAGATGCGCTTCCAGGGGCAGTGCTGCATTCAGTGTCTCCAACCTCTGCATGGAGACACTGAATTGATTAAATGCACCTCTATGAGGAGATGCTGATTGACTAGGGCTGCGTTTGGCTCTGCCCCCGATTTGCCTCCTTGACAATCTCAGCCAATCCTATGGGAAAGCATTGTGATTGGTTCACATAATCACTTCTGATGATGTCAGCCAAGCAGGCACATCAGGGGCAGAGGCCGTAGGAACAGACTTGAATACACATAAGATTTTACTATATTAAGGAAGGCCAGGGGGGCTAGATGGTGTTTTAACACAATAGGAAATACATGTTTGTGTTCCTAAACCCTATAGTGTTCCTTTACATAAAAGTTTGAATGCTTGCTACATCAATGCTTGCTACATCACTTAAATACAGATTTTTTTTCTCAAAATAGGACAATGACAATAATCTTACTAATATAATAAAATATATATCTGAATATCTGAAATGTTATGCCCATCAATTCAGAAAGCACAAAAAAACTAAAGATGTATTATAGGAAATTGATTTATTACAAGCATACAGGCACTGCTTATGAACTTAGGTTAATGAGTACAAATGAATTCCAGCATACAGTTTACAATTAGTATCACCAGTCGTATGACTGGGTATATACACATTTAATGACATATATTTCATGGTCTAAACAAGACTATAAAAGGCCATTCAGAAAAAAAAAAAGGAAACGTTCAAATGAACATCCGCTTTAGTTTGACAAAAATCACATGAATGGTTTATTTTAATCATACATTAGGACAGGACTTGGGTTAAGCCTGGGGTTAATTATTGTCGGTGAATTTGTATTAAGCTCTATAAATGTGTTTGTTTACTTCCTCCACAAATACTAAGCTTCATAATACCAGTTATATTGAATCTTCTGTATCACTGGCTGCTTGTTCCCTCTTATCTAGGTAGCTATACATTTATAATAATAATAAAAAAAAAAACCACATTATCCTTTAAATACACTCCTGGGTGCCTAAAAATATTCCAATAACATGGATTTATGAAATTTTTTGACATTTGACTACTCCTTTCTTCTCGCTGCAGTATTTTAAAATAACAGAGGTGAATTGTAAAACTCAATTTTCTCCAGTTTCTTTACACAGCTCTGACACCTCAGACAAAATGACACCATCCTCTCCGGACTCAAACACCTCCCCCAAAAAGCAACAACGCAGTGACTGATATTCTGATATTTTCTCCACTTTTAATTTTTAGAGTTTGGCCCTGGAAATAATTGTTCTATGACCCTCCAGTGATTTAGACCAAGCATGGCTTAATGAACTATACAGGGAGGTTATTTTCTTCAATAGAGTTCCATAGATAAGGTCAAAGTGATTTATTAAATTTTACTTCCCCTACAAGCATTAATTTAGTACAGAAACCACAAACCTTTTATACAGACATTTAGGGAATAATGGAATCTACACACTGTTTTGTATATAACTTTGCTCATCAATCATTTTTATTACTTGATTAAGAATTTTACTAATGTAATAAACTTCATTTCGATTCTTTATTATGTTTTCATTTTGTCTAAACTCACTATTTACAACTGAAGCAGGTCTTGCCAAAACTTGTCCACTCAGTTTACAGGGGGCTTTGTACCTGGCAGAGAGGCAAAAGAAACACTATATGGGAGCTACAGATCCGGCACTCTGGCAAGATTCATAGGTGGCTCTTGCTCCTCATTTGTGCAGATGCCGAAAAAGCATTTGACCAGGTGACCCAACCATTCATGCAGTCAGTGCTCCAGAAAAGAGAGTTGGGAGAGAATATTAACTTGCTCTATAAGCATCCTCTACGTTTGCATACCCTGGCAGAAATTGTGACATTTTAGCAATGATTTTGAAAATATGACTAATCATACAAAAAAAAAAAAAAAAGTACTTTATTGAAGGATAGTGATCATATGAAACCATTTAGTTTCACATAGTTGTTAGCTCCTTTTTAAATCATAATGAGAAAAGAAATCACCTAAATGGCCCTGATCAAAAGTTTACATACCTTTGAATGTTTGGCCTTGTTACAGACACACAAGGTGACAAACACGAGTTAAAATGGCAATGAAAGGTTAATTTCCCACACTTGTGGCTTTTTATATTTCAATTAGTGTCTGTGCATAAATGGCCAATGAGTTTTTTTTCACTGAGCAGGCTATATACTGAGCCATAGGGAGTAGAAAAGAACTGTCAAAAAACCTGCGTAACAAGGAACTTTATAAAGATGGAAATGAAAATGGAAATAAAAAGATACCAAAAGCCTTAAAAATGCCTGTCAGAATTGTTCAATCACTTATTAAGAAGTGAAACATTTTGGGATCTCTTGATACCAAGCCAAGGTCAAGTAGACCAAGAAAGATTTCAGCTACAACTGCCAGAAGAATTGTTTGGGATACAAAGAAAAACCCACAGGTAACCTCAGGAGAAATACAGGCTGCACTGGAAAAAGACGTTGTGGTTGTTTCAAAGAGCACAATACGACGATACTTTGACAAAAATAAGCTGCATGGTCGAGTTGCCAGAAAGAAGCCTTCACTGCGCCAATGCCAGAAAAAAGCCTGGTTACAATATGCCCAACAACACCAACACCCCACAGCTTCTGGCACCCTGTAATTTGGAATGATGAGACCAAAATAGAGCTTTATGGTCACAACCATAAGCACTATGTTTGGAGAGGGTTTAACAAGGCCTATAGTGAAAAGAATACCATCCCCACTGTGAAGCATGGCGGCTGCTCACTGATTTTTTTAGGGGTGGGGGGAGTGAGCTCTAAAGGCACAGGGGATCTTGTGAACATGTTAACAGAAAATACTGGCAGACAATTTGCATTCTCCTGTACGAAGGCTGCGCATGGGGCATTTGTGGACTTTTCAGCATGAAAATGACCCTAAGCACAAGGCCAAGTTGACCCTCCAGTGGTTACAGCAGAAAAAGGTGAAGGTTCTGAAGTGGCCATTACAGTCTCCTGAGGAGCCCCCTCTGGGGAGATATCAAACGTGCGGTTAATGCATGACGACCAAAGATTTTGCATGACCTGGAGGCATTTTGTCAAGATGAATGGGCAGCTATACCATCTGCAAGAATTAGGGGCCTCATAGACAATATATTACAAAGACTGCATGCTGTCATTGATGCTAAAGGGGGCAATACACAGTATTATGGGAGTGCAGACTTTTGAACAGAGGTCATTTAATTGTTTTTGATTGTGCCATTCTGTTATAACCCATCACTGAATATGAATCCAATAAGAAATAAAAGAAATGTGTTTTGCCTGGTCACTCATGTTTTCCTTAAAACTGGTACATGTATTACCAATTATCCAAGAGTATGAAAACGTTTGAGCACAACTGTACGTAAAAAGTCTTACAGATCTGAGTTAAACTTTCTTCCTTTGCTCAACACACTCCGAGCAGATATGAAAGGCTGGTGTCAGGATCTTATCCTGACAACCAAGGTATTGTTTTGTTTTATTGCTGCAATACCTGTTTCTCGACTCTAGTGGCCTCCCTAACCACTAGTCAATCCTCAGTTTCCCTCACCTGTCTCATATGATCTTCCAAGTCTGCTATAAAAGGCCACACCCAACCCTTCACATGGCCTTTACATTGAAGTCAGTGTTCTGACATAGAAACCTGTATCCTGTGAAGTCAGTGTTCTGACATAAAACTTGTGATGCTGGCTCCTGAAAACATCCTGATCCTCAGCTCTGACCAGGGCTCAAGTGCACATGCCACTAGCCATTGGTAAATAAAGATTTAGCCATGGCTACTAGAAATCCAATTTTTCATGGACACTCCAGACTTGCAGCGGCGAGCAACTTTTAAGGCCTGGCCCCACCATTCGAACAAAAGTTAGCACAAATGGGAGAAATTAGGGGACTGGAGGAGCTTGCTGTTTCTCTTCTGATTCACTCAGAACATTATCTGAATACTTGGAAAATGTGTCTAGACTTCATTAGTAGGAAGATCCAGGTACACCTGAGAACTTGAGTGAAATTATTCATCAACCTTTGCCCAATATTTAGGTATGTTATATACCCTATGATTCACCATGATGATAGATCACACAAGCATAGCCTTTGTTGTGTAGTTATGTACCTGCTCTATAATCCATGGGTCACAGGGACTCAAACACATAAATGGAAAGCTACAACCCCCCTCTTTTTTTTACCATTATTTCCATTTCTCTTTCGCGGTATGGATTACAAAACAAACAGAATGCAAAACTCATTATTTAAAAGTAGACTATAGTGTTAGCAATACAAAACTGTAATCCCAACACTATAGTGTCCCTCTGTCTCTGCACCCCCACTAAAGGGTGACTAAAGGGTGAAAAAACGCTTTTTTCACTAACCTGATTCCAGCGCCGTGGGACCCTTACCCTGGATCGCTCTGCGTTTTACTCTGAAATCACGGCGATGAGGGTACCTAATGCGCATGCATTAGGCCTTTCCCTTAGTAAACCATTTACTTGCAAGACGCTGAACGTCCACATGCAAAGGAGGAGGACGTACAAATGTGCAAAAGGCCAGGACGTGCCTCTAGTTGCAGTCTGGGAGAAAGCCATTAGAGCCAGTCTTAACCCTGCACTATAAACATTACAGTTTCTCTAAAATAGAAATGTTTTAAATTGCAGAGAAGGGGACTGGGACACTGCATCCAGACCACTTTAACCCCTTAATGACGCATGACGGAAATATTCTGTCATTATTCCCTTTTATTCCAGAAGTTGTGTCCTTAAGGGGTTAAACGAGATGAAGTGGTATGGTTGACTACAATGTCCCTTTAAGAATTACACTACACTCTGTAATAGTCTGAAAGCTGAGGTTTTATCACCTGATTTTAAAGCGGTTTCAAGCAGATCTGTCAGAGTCTGGTGACTTTGCAAAATGTGTCCCAACTTTGCCTCACCTAAATTTTGACTGAGTTGGAATTTCAGTGAAATTAGAAATCAGTCAGTATGAGTATATCATAAAGATGTTATCTTTATGAAATACTCATTTGACAGGTGGGGTGACAGTGCTGCTTTAAAATGGCATTTGCAATTGATATCAGTACACTTATGTCTCTAAACTTCTTGTTGTTTTCCTTGTTTTAATGTTTCACAATACGAATAATCAATTAAAAAATAATTGCTTATAGAAAACTATACATTTGTGCATTCTGACAGTATTCAATTAGAAATTTCCTTAGAATAATGAAGCAAATGCATAGTGAAACACATTCAACACACACAGGTAATGCAATGTTCTGTATGGGTTCATTCTAGTTCAAACAAAGAGAGAAGGTACTGGCAGATTAGAACAATTCCACATGACAGTAAACTGGATTCCAGAAACCACACTGACCTATCATATTCTACAAAGAGGGCATTAAATACAGGGTAGAGATACTTCTGCCATATCCTCCTTCAATATTTTAATTGTGATTTCTATTTAATGGTTAAAAGTCTTGTTGCAGACTTTAGCATACTTCTTCAATAACCACTAGAATAAGAAACACTTAAAGTGTCCATGGCACTTTAGATGCGTCATCTCACAAGGTAATAACATCTGGAGTCATCCTTCCATTTGGGATTAAACTGTTTTTTGAAATTTGAAGGTTTTGGCATTCAACTGGTTTTAATGCTAACCAAAAGTCCCCTCTCTATGGCAGGAAAGGGTAGCTGTACCTGGCTAAGAGTGTCAACAGACTGCTTTCAGTCTACCACAGTACCATTGTTGATATGAAATGGTATGGCTAAAGTAAGTGTGTAATCATTGCCTTAGCCTTACCTGCATAAAGGGCAGGGCTGTCTGTAATCAGACACTTATTTAGTATTGTACTACACAGCTCAAAAATGGTTTAAATCTGAACAGTGCCAGAGGACTCCAAGCACTATAACTAATCAAATGAGATGACTTTGTTACAATGTCTAAAGTGTACATTAAAGGGTCTATTCCAGGGATGCCTAAAAGGCAGACCCTCAGATGTTGTAGAACTACAAATCCTTTTGATGCTTTGCATGCCTTTAGAATGACAAAGCATCATGTGAGCTGTAGTTTTAAAACCTATTAGGATCTATATTTTTGGCACCCCTGGTTGGTTGATTAAATAAACACCATGTTTGCTTTTACAATTTAAACCAGGAAATTGCACCGAGGTGTCTATTAAACAATTTGACAACTTACTCTGGGCATCCTGGCACTATAACATCTACAGAATGCTGTAATGTAAAAAGATACACCGTAAAGGAAACTATATTGTTATATATTATTTCCATATTGTGAGCAGTATCACTAGTCCCATACTAAGGGCAGTATCACTACTCTCATATTATGAGCAGTATCCCTATTCCCATACTGTAAGTAGTATCCCTATTCCCATACTGTAAGTAGTATCCCTATTCCCATACTGTAAGCAGTATCCCTATTCCCATACTGTAAGCAGTATCCCTATTCCCATACTGTGAGTATTATCCCTATTGCCATACTGTGAGTATTATCCCTATTGCCATACTGTGAGTATTATCCCTATTGCCATACTGTGAGTATTATCCCTATTGCCATACTGTGAGTATTATCCCTATTGCCATACTGTGAGTATTATCCCTATTGCCATACTGTGAGTATTATCCCTATTTCCAAAGTGTGAGTATTATCCCTATTCCCACACTGTGAGTATTATCACCATCCCCATACTGTATTATCCCTATCCCCATACTGTGAGTATTATCCCTATCCCCATACTGTGAGTATTATCCCTATCCCCATACTGTGAGTATTATCCCTATCCCCATACTGTGAGTATTATCCCTATTCCCACACTGTGAGTATTATCCCTATTCCCACACTGTGAGTATTATCCCTATTCCCACACTGTGAGTATTATCCCTATTCCCACACTGTGAGTATTATCCCTATTCCCACACTGTGAGTATTATCCCTATTCCCATACTGTGAGTATTATCACTATCCCCATACTGTGAGTATTATCACTATTCCCATACTGTGAGTATTATCACTATTCCCATACTGTGAGTATTATCACTATTCCCATACTGTGAGTATTATCACTATTCCCATACTGTGAGTATTATCACTATTCCCATACTGTGAGTATTATCACTATTCCCATACTGTGAGTATTATCACTATTCCCATACAGTGAGTATTATCCCTATTGCCATACTGTGAGTATTATCCCTATTCCCATACTGTGAGTATTATCCCTATTCCCATACTGTGAGTATTATCCCTATCCCCATACTGTGAGTATTATCCCTATTCCCACACTGTGAGTATGATCCCTATTCCCACACTGTGAGTATGATCCCTATCCCATACTGTGAGTATTATCCCTATTATCACACTGTGAGTATTATCACTATCCCCATACTGTGAGTATTATACTATCCCATACTGTGAGTATTATCCCTATTCCCATACTGTGAGTATTATCCCTATTCCCATACTGTGAGTATTATCCCTATTATCACACTGTGAGTATTATCCCTATTCCCATACTGTGAGTATTATCCCTATTATCACACTGTGAGTATTATCACTATCCCCATACTGTGAGTATTATCACTATCCCCATACTGTGAGTATTATCCCTATTCCCATACTGTGAGTATTATCCCTATTCCCATACTGTGAGTATTATCCCTATTCCCATACTGTGAGTATTATCCCTATTCCCATACTGTGAGTATTATCCCTATCCCCATACTGTGAGTATTATCCCTATTCCCATACTGTGAGTATTATCCCTATTCCCATACTGTGAGTATTATCCCTATTCCCATACTGTGAGTATTATCCCTATTCCCATACTGTGAGTATTATCCCTATTCCCACACTGTGAGTATTATCCCTATTCCCACACTGTGAGTATTATCCCTATTCCCACACTGTGAGTATTATCCCTATTCCCATACTGTGAGTATTATCCCTATTCCCATACTGTGAGTATTATCCCTATTCCCATACTGTGAGTATTATCCCTATTCCCATACTGTGAGTATCCCTATTCCCATACTGTGAGTATTATCCCTATTCCCATACTGTGAGTATTATCCCTATTCCCATACTGTGAGTATTATCCCTATTCCCATACTGTGAGTATTATCCCTATTCCCATACTGTGAGTATTATCCCTATCCCCATACTGTGAGTATTATCCCTATTCCCATACTGTGAGTATTATCCCTATTCCCATACTGTGAGTATTATCCCTATCCCCATACTGTGAGTATGATCCCTATCCCCATACTGTGAGCAGTATCACTATTCCCACACTGTGAGTATTAATATAGTAATATTATATATATATTTATAGTAATGCAGTATAAGGCAGTGGTGAGGGCCTGTAGCCCAATCCTAACCGGCTGTAAATTAAATAAAGTGACCCCCATCCCTTCCCCAGCTTCTTACCATGACAGCCAGTCCCAGCGCTCGGACTCAGGGCGCTGTAACGCAGGTAAAGCCGGCAGAGTGAGGACCAGCCCCGGCTCCGGGCAGACACCCCAGCCATACTGTGATGCTTTCCTCTTCCCGGCAGCCGCCACTGGCCACTCAGCTGTTTACCCACGTCACAAGCATGCGACAGCAGCTAGAGCGAGCGCTACACACTAGAGCCCCGCGCTTACTGTCACCTGTCTCCATTACAGGACTCATATTGGTGTAGCCAGTTACACAGAGCTCATTGATTCTTCTTCTCATGGCAAATTATTTAGTTTAGTTTTTTTGTTGTTTTTTTACTTCAAAATAAGCAAAATCTATCTTCAAAATGAAGTGAATCTATCATAGCCTGGGCAATGATTCTCTCCATGAGCTTTCCTTTTTAATTTAATGTTAGTAAATAATAGTAATAAGCAAGGTAATATAAAAAGATAATGTGAGCATGTTGATGGGTAGGGTTGCAGTAATGTCATTATTTATGATATGTTTTGTATTTTAGTATTCAGTGGGACAGTCCCAAATTGGCACCCTTGCATCAGGGATTGTTCTCTTTAACCCCTTAAGGACCAAACTTCTTTAATAAAAGGGAAACATGCCATGTCACAAATGTCATGTGTCCTTAAGGGGTTAAAAATGATAATGAGCCCAGAAAACCCAATGTTCCCAATTTATGAGTTTTTTACTTCCTCAATGAGAGACATAACCCTCTGATATTGACACATAGGAAGAATAGTGTTCTATCCTCGAAGAGGTAGAACATTGACAGGCAAGTATATTTAAAACAATACAATAATGTGTATTAGTTACAAAGTATTAAAATAATAATAAAAGTTAAAACCGTGTACTGTGTGGATTACTTGTATTGGTTCCTACATTGTTAAACTTCACCTCAGCCAAGTGCATAGGCATTTCCCTGTTTTTCTAACTCACATTTTATAACAATGTCTCCATTATGCAAACTTTAGTATAAATAGTTTCTATAAAATAACAGTGTGTCTAACTAAGGGAAATAGTATAGCTAGGCTATTTGCACAGCAGCAGAGTTAGTGCCAAATTAGCTGAGTAAAACTCATGTATTTTAATCACGTGTGACGAAAGTAATCTCGTCACTGGCTTTTGGAGGGGCCTGTTTGCCAGCCTCCGACCCTGTGATTATGGCCCTGTGACGAACTGAACCTGGTCACAGGTTCTTGGAGGGGCCTGCTGGCCAACCTCTTGCCTCAGGACTATGGGCCCTGCAATATACCTTGCCCAATGCACTTTAACCCCTTAAGGATACATGACATGTGTGACATGTCATGATTCCCTTTTATTCCAGAAGTTTGGTCCGTAAGGGGTTAAAAGGCTCTGTTCATGTGAAGTATGTACTTTTGTTCTCCAGACAGAGAGACCGACCGTTAGCCCTAATTCTCTGGAACTATTTTAGGCATGACGCCATGCTTGCGGCCGGTCAAAAAGAGACTTCCATTAAACTTTTTAACCCCTGCTCTGATCTGGGTGACTGTTGGATATGTTGTTCACCCAGATCATGGCTATCCAGGGATGTAACATATGTGGGGGTATGTTATGTTTTGGGATACTTTCTGAATTTTGTGAAAATGTGTTTTTTCTGCCTGGATCTAATTGATTTACTTACAGGACTTTACTCAATTATCTCTCAAGCATAGGGGAGAGATTGTGTGCTGTACATGGGCGTGTCACAGACTGTATGTTTGTTCGGATTGGTTTGTGTCCTTTGTGTTCCTGTTGTACCCTTCATGAAGTCTAGGCTCATGTTTGGGTAACCATCTATTTGCTGTGGAGAAACTACTTGGAAGCTGCATTCATCTGAAATTATTTGTATCTACACCCAAACTGCAGCTATAATCACTCAGGCTCGGCAGTTCAGGAGGAATAGACAAACAGGGTATATGCTATACCATTGTTCGTAACAACATGGTCTTATGAAGATCACCTGGTTGGTGCAGTGAGTCATTTTTCAGCACACGCTCACTATGCTCCCATTAATTTTCTTTGGGAATGAAGAGGAGCTGCACTCCTAAGATACAATATCTCCGCTGGAATCCTCTGGAGCTGGAAGAAAACACAGCAAATGAACATTATGATTGTGAACGTGTCTTAACTAGGGTTCCTAAGTTAGAGGTTGCTAATTAAAAAAAGGGGCTTATGTGTTGTAATTAAGCATCTTGAAACTAGGAATTTCCAACTCAAACCAGGTAAAGTCATGACACAGGATAGATGGTCATAAGACCAAACAACATTCACTGGCGTCCCGCATCCAGGCACCCCAGGTAATTGTCTCCGGCCGGCACAGTACGAGTGCATCATTAGACACACTAGTGCGGTGGGCACTAGGACCATGCAGAGAGAGCTTCACCATCGCTCCCAGGATGGTCTTGTTGGTAAGGAGCTGGCCAGACAAGCTGTCAGTCAGACTGGCATGGTTGACATCAGGCTGACTCCCTCTTTTAGAGAACAAGACCACCGTTACATGAGAGGTACTGCTCATTATGTGCGTCTCTGGTGATATGAGTCAAATCACTGGTGACTTCACCCTCCTGATTGTATACCTTTAACAGTTAAGAAGTATACTTCTGATGTTAACCCTTTCTGTCTCCTGTATCCTGTTTATTTGTTCCCACTGGATTAGATGAGCCAAGTATCAGTCAGAGAGGATCATTTTAGCCATCTGTATCAAGCTTCGTTCTTCCTCGCACTTTACATGGAAGAAATACTGTTATTCTATCAGACAGGGATTGTACTTAGTGATTGTTGATAAGTGCTGAGAGATATATATCTTTCTAGATAGCCGATTAGTGACTATAAACAAGTTGGATACTTTTTGTAAATCAACTGTTTTAGCCCAGATTGTGCAATTTTTTTTTTTTTTTAAATCAATTCACTCCATTGTGCTTAGTGACCATGGCATATATACTTTAGTAAATATAAATTAAAGGCATATCATACATATATATTACACTGATACACCACAAGCTAAACCTATGCTGGGATACTGGTCTCCGCAGGGCTACTCTATAGGTATTGACATTTATTTAAGGAACTGATTTCTGTGTAATAATAAATGCAGACAAATTTAAAGTTATTCCATCAATAGACACTAGATGGTGCTACCAACTCACTATTTTTAATTTCCACATAACCATTGTTCTTTAACCGCTTACGGAAGAAAGCAATTGTCCAAGTACTGAACAAAAACAAAACCTAGATTTTGAGCAAAATGTTTGTTCAACCATAATTTACCTCTTTCATATTAAAGGGACACTCCAGGCACCCAGACCCCTTCTGCCCATTGGAGTGGTCTGGGTGCCAACTTCCACAATCCTTAACCCTGCAAGTTTAATTATTGCAGTTTGTATAAACTGAAATAATTATCTTGCAGGGTTAAGTCCTCCTCTAGTGGCTGTCTATGAGACAGCCACTAGAGGGACTTCCATGTTCTTAGAACACAAAAAGTGTTTTAAACGACACTGGACGTCCTCACGCTATGCATGAAGACCTCCAGCATTGCCAGAATCCCCATAGGAAAGCATTGAATAATGCTTTCCTATGGGGAGGTCTAATGCGCGTGCAGCCATTGCTGCACATGCGCATTAGTTCCCCCCCATTGGCTGATGTTGGAGGGGGAGGAGCATGGGCGGAGCCTGACCCAGCACCGAGGGACATCAGTGCTGGATTCATGTAAGTCACTGAAGGGGTTTTAACTCCTTCATCAACAGGGTCCTGCAGTGCCAGGAAAACGGATATGTGGCCCATGCTGTTAGGGCCACCCAATGGTAATAAATATCATCATCAGAGTGGGCCCGGTAACAGCGCGACCGGGCCCCCTCTAATGATGTCAGACGCTGGGAGGAAATGACTGCCGTGGTCACTCCTCCCAGCAACCACCAGAAGCCAGACAGGAGGAAGCAGAGGGAGTCAGAGTGGGAACTCTGACTCCTATCAACCTGAGCCACTGAACCCCAGGGAAGTCACCCTCCTGCACCTCAAAGGTAGGTAATAGGAGGGTGACTAAAATATTTTGTTTGTGTGTGTGTGTTTTAATGTATGTGTATGTGTGTATGTATGTGTGTGTCTGTGTGTGTGTATGTATGTGTGTGTGTCTATGTATGTGTCTGTATGTGTGTCTGTGTGTGTGTGTGTGTGTGTATGTATGTGTCTGTGTGTGTGTGTCTATGTATGTGTCTGTATGTATGTGTATGTATCTATGTATGTGTGTCTGTATGTATCTATGTGTATGTGTGTCTGTATGTATGTGTGTGTGTGTGTGTATGTGTCTGTATTTATCTGTGTATGTTTCTGTCTGTATGTATGTGTCTATGCATGTGTGTCTGTATGTATGTGTATGTATGTATGTATGTCTGTGTGTGTGTCTATGTATATGTCTGTGTGTATGTATGTGTGTCTCTGTATGTATGTGTCTGTGTGTATGAATGTGTCTGTCTGTATGTATATGTATTTGTGTCTGTATGTATGTGTCTGTGTGTGTGTCTATGTATGTGTCTGTGTGTCTGTATGTCTGTCTATGTATGTGTATGTATGTGTGTGTGTCTGTATGTATGTATGTGTGTCTGTGTGTATCTCTGTGTGTGTCTGTATGGGGTGGCGGTAGGGGGTTGGGGTGGGGGAGATAGGGGGGCATGGATCAGTTTTGCACCGGGGCCCCACTTGGAGTATTGTACACAGTACTGGAGACCGTATCTTCAGAAGGATATTGATACCTTAGAGAGGGTTCAGAGAAGGGCTACTAAACTGGTTCATGGATTGCGGGATAAAACTTACCAGGAAAGGTTAAAGGATCTTTACATGTATAGCTTGGAGGAAAGACGAGACAGGGGGGATATGATAGAAACATTTAAATATATAAAGGGAATCAGCACAGTAAAGGAGGAGACTATATTTAATAGAAGAAAAGCTACCACAACAAGAGGTCTTAAATTAGAGGGGCAAAGGTTTAAAAATATCAGAAAGTATTACTTTACTGAGAAGGTAGTGGATGCATGGAATAGCCTTCCAGCTGAAGTGGTAGAGGTTAACACAGTAAAGGAGTTTAAGCATGCGTGGGATAGGCATAAGGCTATCCTAACTATAAGATAAGACTAGGGATTAATGAAAGTATTTAGAAAATTGGGCAGACTAGATGGGCCGAATGGTTCTTATCTGCCGTCACATTCTATGTTTCTATGTTTCTTTGTGTATGCCACTGACCTAAGTGACAACACCTCATCATGTCACAAAGCAGTTCTTGTGCTTTTACTGTTTTTCCCAGCAGTCTTTTTCTGGGGGAAACCTTTCTGGCTCATCCACACAATCTAGCAGTTTGTCCCCAGTGTCAGGGCAGCCTGGTGGATCTTGGTGACCGTCTTTCCTTGCATGAATGTAAAATGCTCAGGTATTCCCAGTATTGCATTTACACAACTTATAGAGTTGTATTCCATAGCGATCCCGATTTAATGGAATGTACTGCTTGAAAAGAATTATCTATGCAAATATTTTGGTCAGGGATGTAATTTGCTGAAAATTGTTTAGAAAAACAAAAGTGATCAATTAGGTCCGGGGGCCTAATTTTCTGTAGACAATCATATTGGGGGTCATTTTTAGGGGGGCACTGGATGTAATCGCTGAAATGGAGAAAATGCAGAAGCTGCTCATCATACCTATCCCTCTTCAAAATCCCCAGAAAAAGAGGGGAAGCTTATGTCAGTATGGGGTGCCAGTAGCAACTAGTTCTGTGTTTTTTCACTAACCCCATTTAGAAACCCATTTTTTAACTGCAAAAGAGTGTAAAATGCCTTAATTGAGATGGAGCAGGAGTCATTCGTAAATGTTCTAATGTTCTTTTAAACAATTATACTTGTATACTATTAAACAGGCATGATTTATGGCACGCTTTTGCAATTTTAACTTTGCTATTACACATAAGTGATGCTATGCCTTGATATGATGAGGAATATTGAAAATTTTTCCGTACTTGCCATAATTTCGTGAAAGGGAGTTGGCAGCCCTATTGTATTAATATAAAAGTTATCTTTCTTGACATTCCTGCAGTGTATGGGAGAAGCAACTCATAAGTCAATGTCTGTGGTCAGTAATCAGGAAAGGAAAATTACTGTATGTATGGAACAATTTTCGACCATATTCATAGAAATTATTATAATCTAGGTAGATTGTTTTGCAGGAGTTATCTGATATCAATTCACTAGAGGGCAGTAAAGTAGAGGCAAACTATATTTTTGTCGTTCAAACGTCATTATTTTAGAACTCGGAATGTTTAATCTGCCATGTTGATGGCATGATATATATATATATATATATATATATATATTATATATATTTATATATATGTATATATGCACATAAAATAAGCAACTTTGAGCTGTGTGTTTTGTTTTGTTTTTTAATATATTTTGCAAGTACAATTATGTATAAAAACCCAAGTGAACACATTGATTAGTATGATCAAGCTAAAAAAATAAAAAATAACAATTAGGGTTAAACACGGAATTGCAAACTGTCACGAAGGCTCATAATGTCATAATGTGCTTTAACTCTTTATTTACTTCCCAAATAGAAACAAAGAACAACCAAAAGAAAAAGATAAAAGTACACATGACCTGACATACCCCATATTATCATGGTGTCGCCCAGTGGCAGAACTAATGTAGAGAGGGACCTGGTGCAGGTGCAAGAACATTTTTTGGGCCCTCCTCGAGAGCAAGAGTGGCAAAATGCTAGATCCATTTGCCCATTTGCCCATCCATGCAGGGTTGTATTTGTGTGCAGTACTTGTGTGTTTGAATGTAAGCATGTTTTGTAATAGAGTATATGTGTGCATGTATGGATGTGTATTTGTATGTACTGTTACCACTGGAATGCAGTAGTGTACTTGTGTGTAGTGCTTGCATTTGAATGCAGAGGTGTGTTTGTATGTAGTGTTCATTTTAAATGCAGGTGTGCTTTTGTGTGTGGTGTTGGTGTTTGATTGAAGGGGTGCTTGTATATAATTTAAGTATTCTAATGCAGGGGTGTGTTTGTATGTAATGTTTGCATTCGATTACATGGATGTGTTGAGTGTGTTTGCATGTTGTGCTGGTGATTGCTTGGATGTATGCACATACACACATACTTAAATACGGACACAGATATACAGACACATTAACACACAATACACACAAATTCATATACTCACCTGTTGTGGACAAAAATATTAACCCAATTCATGTTAGTAAAATGCCTATTTACTCAGCACAACCACAATCAGCATTATTCAACTTTATATGTGATTTACCTAAAATGGCCGCTAGGGGGTTTCCCTTTGACATCGACTAACACCCTCACTAACAAGATGGCGCTGGAATCTGGGGGAGACCTCCAAGATACCAGTGACATCACAGCCGGCAGGAAGAGCAATAAATGAACACCTAACCAATTATTGATGTATTATTCCATGTTATCTCTGACAATGCATTTGATGTAATTTTGCTTCATAAGGGGCATGCCATCCCCTCAGAATAAACATTCCTCAAGTTTTTCATTAACCCGAAACCTGTGTCTGGTGTGAATTACTTTAGGAGCGTGCACGCACTACTTCTTTAATTTGGCCGGGAGCTGTCGGGATATTTATGGGATGATAATATTAAACAGTCGAGAATTGCCCACTATTTCAATCCTCTTAGATCTTAGAGATCGTTTGTCAAATAAGTGAAATGTATTCCATACAATTAAGATCACAGTATGTTATAAAAATAGATTTAATTTATTATGACTAGTGAGGTCCCGAACGGTTCGTTGGCGAATAGTTCCCAGCGAACATAGCGTGTTCGCGTTCGCCACGGATGGCGAACATATGCGATGTTCGGTCCGCCCCCTATTAATTTACTAATACTAAGTAAAAATGACTTAGTATTAGTAAATTGTGCCCCTACTCGCAATACCGCGAGTAGGGGCATGTCTATTAAACAGTGAGCAGCCCCCCAGTGGGGGCCCTAAATACTAATGGGGGGGACCTATTGTCCCCCCCCCCGGCCCCCACCCCTGATCGGTGGGTGGGGGCCCTAAAATGAACAATAAGGGGGGACCTATTGTCCCCCCCGGCCCCCACCCCTGAGCGGTGGGTGGGGGCCCTAAAATGAACAATAAGGGGGGACCTATTGTCCCCCCCAGCCCCCACCCCTGAGTGGTGGGTGGGGGCCCTAAAATGAACAATAAGGGCGGGGACCTATTGTCCCCCCCGGCCCCCACCCCTGCGCAGCGGGTGGGGGCCATATTGATAATGAGGAGGGGGGCCTACTGCCCCCCCGGCACCCACCCCTGCGCGGCGGGTGGGGGACATATTAATAATGAGGGGGGGACCTACTGCCCCCCCGGCCCCCAACCCTGGGCGGCGGGTGGGGGCCATAAAGATAATGGGGGGGGACCTACTGTCCTCCCCCTCTGGCCCCCACCCCTGGGCTGCAGGTGGGGGCCCTAAGTAAATTCTCCCCCCCCCAGGTGACTAGGGGTCCCCAAGCCCGTAGTCACCCACCCCCCCCCAAATAAGACCCTACCAAAAAATTATTAGGGCCCCCACCCACCGCTCAGGGGTGGGGGCCGGGGGGGGACAATAGGTTCCCCCCTTATTGTTATTAGGGCCCCCACCGACCGCTCAGGGGTGGGGGCCGGGGGGGGACAGTAGGCCCCCCCCTCATTATCTTTATGGCCCCCACCCGCCAGAAAGAGTCCCTGTGGGTTTTAAAATTTGCCTGCCTATTGAAGTCTATGGCGGTTCGCCGGGTTCGCCCGGTTCGTGAACATTTGCGGAAGTTCGCGTTCGCGTTTCGCGAACCGAAAATTTCATGTTCGCGACATCACTAATTATGACCAATAAAATAACAATAATATTAGGCAGCATGCATGATAATAATCAGTGAGTATTTAGTATAACATAAGTATGCAATACAATGGAATGGCTATACACGTTCCAATGGCTAACAGCATCTTCTGTCACTTAATAAGATTTATGAGGGTACTGCATGGACAAAAGTAAAGCTTCACACAGCGAAAAGCCATAAAACCTTGGCTAACAGTTAAATCAACTGAATAACCCTTTCAATGCTGGCTAGATCCTCCTAGGCATATAATATCCTATTCTTCTGCGATTTCAATTAAAATAACATTTGAACCAATTCATTATTGATGTTCTGTCCTGTCTTCAAGCTTCTATCTCTTTCACTGCTGATGGCCAGGTCCAATTATTAACCCCCCTTTCTCGCAAAGATACTTCTGTCCTCTGCTCTCTGCCCTTACTACTACACGACATGCCCCACCGAGGAGGTAAGGGTCCCAGATGCCCCCAGTGCCCTGGATAGGGTCCCAGCTAAACTTTGGTCCATGGGTCCTGATGACATTGGACGCCTACACGTCCCACCTGTGGAAGTTACAATAATAAAGGGAGCTAATCTACCACGATGACCACAATATCCATTGAAGCCTGCACAAGCCCTCGCCATCTCAAAGCAAGTTAAAAAAGTCTATTGGCAAAAGGGGCTCTGGTCAAGTGTGTTTCACCGTGTAACACCCCTCTATTTCCAGTAAAGAAGAAGACTGAAAAAGGCCAACCTGACCAATACCGTATGGTTCAAGACCTCCGCGCTGTTAATGACGTCACCAACCGAGACACTGCTGTTGTCCCGAATCCACATACACTGTTGTCACAAGTCCCTCCAACATCTAAATTCTTCACTATGGTTGATCTTGCCAACGCCTTTTAAAGCGTGCCCTTGGATCCCTCTTGTCAATATCTGTTTGCCTTCACACACGATTATCAACAGTATACTTGGACTGTTATGCCTCAAGGTGCACAGAATTCCCCAAAACAATTCGCAAAAGCTATGTCAACTGTCCTAGAACCTTGGCAGAAGTCTCACCCTGACGTGGTCCTGCTCCAGTATGTGGATGATCTACTCCTCTGTGCGAATGTTTTTACAACTGCTGAACAAAATTCTGAAGATCTCCTTTGTTTCCTCGCTGAAGAAGGATGTAAAGCCTCCAGAATGAAACTCCAGTGGTACCGGCCCTCTGTGGTCTTCTTGGGACATTGCCTTTCCCATGGCACGCGTCATCTAACAAGGACCAGAGTACTTGCCATTACAAATCTTAGCCTTCCGACCACTCATCAGGCTCTTCATGCCTTCTTGGGCATAATCACATACTGCAGGTCCTGGATCCCTGAGGCTTCTCAGCTCATGCAACCTCTCTATGATGCCTTGAAGAATGAACCCTTTTCATTGTCTCCTACAGCTCGCACCTGTTACCATGCCCTTCACAGAGCCATCTCCTCTGCCTCTGCCTTGGGCCTACCTAACTATCAGCAACCGTTCAAACTTTTCGTTTCAGAAAAGATGGGCCATGCTTCAGGGGTCCTTACTCAATCACATGGTTCCCATCAACGTCCCATTGGTTACTTCTCGTGCCTGCTAGACCCCGTGGCTAGGGGTGGTCCCTCCTGTTTGCGTGCTGTTTTTGCTGCCAGTGCCCTGCTGGTCAAAACTAATGACTTTGTTCTTGGACATAAAATAACAGTCCTTGCTCCACATGATATCGCTGCAATCCTGAATCAAGTCCTGCCAAAACATCTCATCTCAGAGACATCTCCACCTTCAGACCTCCCTCCTCTTGCCTGATAATTTTACGTTACAAAGATGTTACTCATTGAACCCAGCTACTCTTCTGCCACTTCCCAAGGGGGGGAGTACCGCAATACTGGTACAGTCTGGACACCAATCCTGACGTTCATATGGAACTTCAGGTGAAAAAACCTGCGGTTCCACATGATGAACAGCCCGAGAGCTACTTACATTGCACCCTGTGGTTCAAGAGCACCCCAGGTCCTGACCCATACTATGAAGAAGAACTATTCAGCCTGGTAGAAATACGCATTACACTAACAGACCTGTTTTGTGACTCCAAAGGAAACATTGTTCTCTTAGTCTACCTACCTATGGAGGTTTCGCATTTATATCACCTTTGGGAGGTGGCTGTTCCTCATATCTCCTTCACCAAGTCTCAAGATCTCTCATGGAAGGAACTTGGCCCAATGGCCAAAACATGGAGTACTGCAACCCAAGAACCATAAATTGCAACACAGTCGGTTACCCTTGATATCACACAGAGATATGTGAAGACATCCCTCCTACAGAACAAGACCCGGATGCCTCTCATGATTGCTTTGAACAGATGAAAATGGAAACAACCCATCTCCCAACAGTGCACGAGGCTGCTCTATCCAACCCTGATTACACACTGTTTGTGGATGGTTCTAGATTTGCAGATGAACAGGGACAATATCATACCGGATATGCAGTCACCACAGAAGACCAAATACTCCAAGCATCTGCATTTCCATCGTCTAAGTCAGCACAAGAAGCCGAACTAATAGCCCTCACGGTAGCATGCAAGATGTCTGAAGGGAAGCATGTTAATATTTACACAGACTCAAGGTATGCTCTGGGCATGGCACATGATTTTGGCTTAACCTGGAAAACCAGGGGGTTCCTTACAGCAACAGGTACCCCAGTGAAACATGGCGCAGCTAGCAAAGAATTGATGGATGCTTTACTGCTTCCTGAAGAGGTGGCCATACTGAAGGTAAAGGCACACGGGAGACTAAATTCAGAAGAAGCACATGGCAACCACTTAGCCGACCAGGCCGCTAAGGATGCGGCGCGAAAGTGTTGGGAAGTGGACAGAAGAGTGCCCATTGAAAAGACCCCTATTTACACTATGCAGACCTTACCCACCGATCTCAAGCTCCTAAGAGAACAACAGGCCACAGCCACCCCTCGGGAAAAACAAAGTTGGAAAGATAAAGGGGCAACCCTCCAGAATGAAGTATACACAATCAACCTCAAATTCTGTCTACCCAAGAGTATATACCCAGCTGTCGTCCAGTGGGCCCATGGACCAGCTCATTTATCTAAACATCTCATGAGCTCTTTGATTGATAAATATTTTGAAACTCCTGGAATCACCACTTTGACACGAGATTACTGCAGATCCTGTATTATCTGCGCCAGATGTAATCTGGGAAAAATAATTAAAGCCGCACCAAACCATTTGGCCAAGCCGCAGTACCCTTTCCAAAGGATCCAAATTGATCATATCCAAATGCCAAAGAGTGGCCGGTATGAATACGCACTGGTCATAGTGGATATGTTTTCAGGGTGGCTAGAAGCCTTTCCAGTCACTAATCTCACTGCCAAGACCACGGCAAAGCACCTACTTACCGAAATCATCTGCAGATATGGAGTTCCTGAGGTGATCGAAAGTGACCAGGGAACATCCTTCACCGCCTTACTAACCAAATAAATCTGTGCAGCACTGGGGGTGACCCTTGCATTCCACGCACCCTATCACCTACAGTAGTGGTAAGGTAGAACGTTTGAATGTCACCTTGAAAGCCAGAATGCTTAAGATGACCCAAGAAACTAACCTTCCCTGGCCGGAAAGTCTTCCCATAGCACTATTTAGTGTAAGGTACACTCCAAGAGGGAGATTTAGCTTATCACCCTACGAGATTTTATTTGGTACAGCACCCAGGTTAGGCTGTTATTTTCCTCAGCAGCTTCAAATTCAGTCAGATGCAATGGTAGACTATATAACTGCTCTCTCTCATGCCTTGAACAAAATCCATGCACAGGTGTTTTCTTCTATTCCAGATCCAGAGTCAAATACAGGCACACATAAGCTACTTCCTAGTGACTGGGTTATGGTCAAGAAGTTCCTCAGAAAACATACCCTTGAGCCAAGGTTTGATGGTCCATTACAAGTGCTATTGACCACATCTACCTCTGTAAAGTTGGCTGGGAAGAGTACCTGGATACACGCCTCGCACTGTAAAAAAATTCTGATCCAGAGGAAGCAGATTCCGCCAAACCATGAGCTTCCTGTGTCTATTTCTGCTGCTAGGCCTATTAAAGGCCCAACAAGTTGCTATTACCAAAGATAATCATGTTTACACATTCTGGTATAACTCTCCAAACACACATGTAGCTACTTTTACCTTTGATTACTGTGATATTGTTCCTCGTACCTTTCTGCAATCACAACACTCAGCAATATACAAAGACATACCGAACAAGAAGGACCCCTACATTTGTGTGACAGGAGGCCATTGGGGACACCACTGTGGAACCTGGAAAGCAGCGGGTTGGAACACAGGCCGACCCTGGGGCTACAGACCACAAAGTGCCTTAGATAGGATTGACAGTTATGGGAAACCCTTGTTACACAGAATGACCTTATGTAAGCCAACAGGGTCTACCCCAATGAAACTCACCTTAAACATAGAACATCCCAGCCCAGGGGACGCTGGGGAGTACATAATGGGAATGTATTGGAAAGGGGGTGGTTCATATAACAAGTTCGGGACCTTCTATTTACAAGACATGCTTACGTCACCTGACTGGGTAGACTCTACGCACATGACAATTAACCCTCTAAAACCACACATTAAAACCCTTAAAGATATGGTAGCCATTGCTAATCCCACGTTTGAAGACACTATGGCTGTGGAGACCGGGTTTTCAGATACTAATCTATGGCTTGAGTGGATGAGGTATAATGCTAATTCACACAATAAAACTGTTATGTTTGTGGAGGGGCCAGACCCCATCTGGGTACAGTGCCATTCAGTCTACCTTCAGATGTTGAAATATGTTTCCTAAGTCTCTATGCACAGTCACCAACAAACTCATCTGTGTGTGAATCATGGAAAAAGGTATACCCAATAACCCAAGGGAATATCAAGCCACCTGATGGGACCACCTTGTACCCAGGTAACTACACTTGCTACAAAATACATGGGACCACAGGAAAATTTGTGGGTAAATTCCCTTCTGGCTACTGTACTACCTATCGAGAACCTCCCACTGCCCTATTAGAAAATCATGTTAAGTCCGTGGGAGACATTTATTGGCTATGTGGTGACATGCAGCTCAGATCTAAAATGACTAGCCTGTGGTGGGGAGAATGCACTCTGACCAAAGTTATCATGCCCATACATATAATTTCTGATAACCACCGAGACCCACTTGATTCACCACACACATATTTTAGGGTAAAATGAGAAACCCCTGTTCAAGGTAGTTTCGACCCACATATATATATCGATGCCATAGGTGTACCAAGGGGGGTACCAAACGAGTTCAAGACCAGAGATGAGGTTGCAGCAGGATTCAAATCCTTGATCCCACTCATCACCGCTAACAAAAATGTTAATTGGATCAATTATATTTACTATAATCAGCAGCGCTTTGTCAATTACACGAGAGATGCCCTCCAGGGCTTGGCAGAACAGTTACAGACTACCTCCCAAATGACATTTCAGCAGAGAAGGGGGGCATGTGTAAAATACTTCCCGATACTATGACATGCTGTACCTTTATCCCAGACAATACAGGCCCCAATGGTAAGGTAACTATTGCCATAGAGAAATTAGAAAGTCTCTCTGATGAATTAACAAAGAACTCAGGAATCCACAATTCATGGGACAGATGGTTTGGTTGGATGAGTGGATTGCAGAAAACTCTCCTTCAAGTAGGTATGGCGGTTCTTACTGTGGTTATTCTCTTTCTCTTCCTGACTTGCTGTGTGATGCCCTGTGTGCAGAAATACTTACAGAAGACTGTAAGTCAGACCATTGACCACAGCACACCTACATACCTACATCAGGATATTGACGATATAGACTGTGACACACCACACACACCTCTTCAGTCCAACCACTTAAAAAAGACAACTACTTCCTTATAGGGACAGCATCTGTCTCCACGAGTAGAAGTCTGACGCAGGAGATGTAGTGGGTTAGCCACTATGGGATACCCAAGCAGTGAAGCGTTCAAACAGACGAGCTGCAGCCAAGTAGGGACATTATTAGGGTCAGTTGGTAGTTGTCTCTTTAGTAAATAGTCATTTTAAGGGGGGACTGTTGTGGACAAAAATATTAACTCAATTTATGTTAGTAAAATGCCTATTTACTCAGCATACCTACAATCAGCATTATTCAACTTTATATGTGATTTACCTAAAATGGCCGCTAGGGAGTTTCCCTTTGACATCGACTAACACCCTCACTAACAAGATGGCGCTGGAATCTGGGGGAGACCTCCAAGATACCAGTGACATCACACCCGGTAGGAAGAGCAATAAATGAACCACTTAACACCTAACCAATTATTGATGTATTATTCCATGTTATCTCTGACAATGCATATCATGTAATTTTGCTTTATAAGGGGCATGCCGTCCCCTCAGAATAAACATTCCTCAAGTTTTTCATTAACCCGAAACCTGTGTCTGGTGTGAATTACTTTAGGAGTGTGCACGCACTACTTCTTTAATTTGGCCGGGGGAAGATATACAAGATAATCAATTAATTGATTGATTCCACATCATTACCAATACATGCACACAATGACATGCTCATATTTTACAACATGCACACACGCTAACATAAAGATACACACTGACAAATACAACCACACACAGATGCACTATGACACAAACACACTCACACACCCTGACACACAGATACACACACACATACACTCACTCAGATCTACACACCTTGACACAGATACACACACACACACACAATCAAACATACATAAACACAATACATGTTATAATTTTATATTTGCAGCCACCTTCTTGTTAGCTCACCTTTTGTGTCCAGTAGGGTGGCTTGCTTGGGATTCTGGTGCTCCACGCTGAGCCTGATGGGAGAAAGTTTATGGGTCTTCTGCAGGTTTCTCCTTGCTCTGATGGGCCAGTGGCACTTTGTGTCAGAGGCTACTGAAGTTGCTATGGTGGCTATGTAGTCTGTCCTCTCCCATTCCATTGCTCAGTCCATCTAACAGGCCCAGAATACACGTGGTTCTGGTTTCCCAGAGAGAACTTTTATTTGACGTAGACAAACTGCACCACACCAGGTCAGCGGCGTGGGTTCCTGCTAACCACGTTGTTCAGTATCTCGAGCTTAGATTGAAGCATCCCCTTAGAAAGGTGACTAAGAATAACAAAGAGCAGAGTGTCCTCGCCCTATAGGACCAGGCAAGGTGTGCGACCCCCAAGGTAGATTCCAAGATGGTGCAATTCTTGGCAAACTTAATATGGAATCCACATTAGGGCTTGGAATCATCCCTTAAAGCTTATCAGGCCAGGCCTGACTGCTTGAATAACAAGCCTAAGCTGTTTACATTTTTGACAACCAGGCGATTGAATCTCATCGCCCTTTGCTAGCAATTGAGAGGAGGAAGGTGTTTAAAAAATAGAGCCTAAACTGGCGAACCTGGATCTTACTGAGATGGAGAAGGACAATGATGGCGTACACTTTAGGGGAATCCAACATTAAGGACCTGGGAAGGTTTGTGGGTGCCTTGACAGCTCTTGATAAGGCCCAATCCTCTATAATACCGGTCTTTGTAAATCTAGGGACCATCCTGCCTGCTGTAACTCTTGTTCTCCAATTGTTTTTCTCAACAGAATCAGCGCTTCATCAATGCAGAGCTGTCAGAATTGCTAGAGAAGATGGCAATAGATATAGCCAACTCAGAAATATCTTTCTGCTCAACACAAAGGGTGGTCCGATGAGACATTTGATCAATCTGCCCTCATTGAATGCTCAGGTGTGCTAAAGCTACTTCAAAATGGAAGGAATCTATTTTTTCAGAGACTTGCATTTTCACAGGCAATTGGTATGTCCAGTTCAACTTGAAGGATGTGTATCTGACTGTCCCCATTGCTGATGAGTCAGAGTCTTACTTCAGTTTTGTTGGTTCAGTATGATTTGGCATTTCAGCTGCCTGCCCTTCGGGCTCTCACTGGCTCTTTGGTGTTTTACCAAGTTGCTGTATCCTGTTATGGCTTTGCTACATTGCAGTGGGTCCATCTGATCATTTAACTCGACGACATTCTCTTCATGTCTCAGGATGGCAGTATTCTTCTGTAGCACATACACTTGAGTTTCCTCATCAGCTGGGAGAATCTCACCTGATTTCCATGCAATGAGCCAAATGTATGGATTTCCTCTTTGACTAGGAGTCTAAGCCCATAGGCCTCCCTGCCTCAAAATTCTGCACTATCCGGAAGAAGATCAGATGGATCCTCTCAACCCTCAGGTGTCCCTCTGGCAACTGGCTCACTTGATCGGCCTAAAGATTTATCCTGAACTGCACTGGTGACTTTTAAACCCGGAGGTCTGGAATGGCAAGGCCATTTTTGAGATGATTCCAGAAGTTTCCAAAGATTCAACACAAGTCTTCACAGTTGAGGGACTCATTGCAGGACTTTCAGTAGTTGTGGTGATAGTTTGCTAAACGAATCAATGTTACACATCAACTGTCTGGAACTTCTGGTGTGGTCCTTTACACGACTTCTGGGCTTTTTGCTTGAAATAGGGCATTATGGTCCATGTGAAGTATATTACTGGTTTTAGCAATGTGGAAGCAGATTGGAACTCCAGTGAGTGGACTCTTGACTTTTTTTCCAGTCTCCCTTTTACCTGTGAGGTCCTCTTCATCTGGATCTGTACTTTTCCCATCTGAACTCAAGTCTCCACTTGTTCTTCAGCTGGTGGCTGGATCTGGAAGTGCTAACAGTAGATGCCTTCCTCCAGGATTGGAGTGGGACTCGGAACTTAGCATTTCCACCATTTGCTATGATTACCAGGAGGTTGCTCCAGGTGCGGCGTCAAGTGGCAACTATCCTCCTCATCACTCCGGATGAGAATGAGGAACTGGGATGCTTGTTCTTTTACAGTGTTGTTTTTAATATTTCCTGGCATACAAAGACTAATATTAAAGGAACATAATAGTGTTTGTGTTTTCCCATAGGAAAGCATTGGGAGGCTATTGTGCATGTGCAGCAAAATGCCACACTGCGCAAATCAGCATCTCCTCGTGGAGATGCATTGAACCGCATTAAGCTGTAGTTGTTCTGGTGACTATAGTGTTCCTTTAAGTCCATCTGTTATCTGCCATTTCCAGGTCATCCCATCATCTGTCCAGTTTCCTGTTTATGGAAGTATGACCATTCCACTGAACCCTAGGATTTGAGTAAGTGGGTGTTTATGGTTAAAGAGAATTGAGCAGTTAGGCTGCAGAGGTAGGTTAGGGTTTGTGAATGATATGAGTGTTTAGGGTTAGTGACAGCAAACCATAAACATTCATATCACTAATCATATATCCTTCTACTCCTTAGCCTCTTGACAAAAACTAAATCAAATTACCTTGGCACTTGGGATAGGCTAAGCTATAAAAAATGCTCATACGACAAACATAGTAAGAACAAAATGGTCAGACAAGAAGCAAAATTGGCTTGGGACCTTCAAGGTATCCAACAAGAAACCAAAGGAGTCCTAATGGCTGAATGAAAAAATAAAACAACCTTTGCCATAATATACTGACTAGAGATGACTAAACTTCTAAGTCATTAATATCCTTCCAGTAGTTATTGGAGCATATCATGAGCATTGCAGTTAATGGTACAACACGTCCTCTATATCTCTCCAGTCATGAACTTTAGTTAAAAATAATTATTGACCGACAACACATCACCAATGGGACATACCCAATGTGACACCCTTTGTTCCATCCCAGAACCGGAACCCACCACAGACACAGGACTCAGTGACTTAATCTCTGGACAGATGGCACTACCCCAGTGCACCTCTCCAATGTTGGCGGCAAGGAAACATCTACCAACGAGCCACATACTAGTGGCACCTCAAAGAACGAACTGTAGCATGCAGTTATAACAAGTTACATTTGCTTTCTATAGTATTTGCTTTTTATAGGTTTTGACCAGTTCTACGTTATATGGTACACACTGACTGTTATTATAACAACAATGAAACACAAACAGAGAACTCCCACAATTCAGACGCACCACTTCTCTCTCCCCCCACCCCCCCTTGTCACTCCATGGGTTAGGGGAACACAAGCACATCAGAGGCACCCACTTTTGCTCCTAGCTATCTAACATGCCATTGAGACACACATCCACTTACCCACCTCAGGACTAGACCCCCGCAAACGGCGGTCAGAAGGCATGACCCACGACGACCTGACGACCTCTGGCACAGCACCAGCAGGACCTCGCCCACCATACTCTGTGCACCACAGAAGCTCACACAACATCCCACACAACCATACATGACACGCATAAGACAAAAACCAAGTACACCTCCCCGTACACCTGACAACCACACTTAAACTGTGTACTGATGTGGTGACTATCCTGCTAATAATCCTGTAATTTAAAAAAATGAGTGGTTATAATGCATAGAAATGCTAGAAAGGTGCCAAATTGGTCTGTCTGGTAATTCCCAGACAAACTCTAACCCTAGACAAACTTTGCACCGATGTCAAACTCAGAAAACAACTAATCAAATGTGTATCTGTATTATACATATCCTGTTATTTTGTCGCGTACTCTACCTTCTATGTAACGTATTACAAAATGCCTCAACCACTCAATAAAAGAAAGAATTACAAAAAAAAAATAATAATAATAATTATTAATAAGAGAAAAAAGATCATATGATGAAAAAGAAAAATGTATACAAAAAATATTATGGGAAACCCAAAATTAAACATTGAAAAGCAGTGTACCATATGCTTAAGTCACAGACCCATATAACTATAAATCCTCTATAAGAAGGTTGTATCACATGCTTTCGTAAGGAAGTCACGAATATATAGGGATGTTCAAAATGTGGCCCGGAGGTATTCAAGAATGAAACAGACCTTGACCTTGGGAGGAAGAGCCAGAGATGATGCATCAAACAGGAAAGTTGACAAAATGGCAGAGAAACGGTCATTACTATAATTATCAGGTCTTTGATTTCAGGGAGGTAGGAGGAATACCTAGTTGTCTCTTCAGGAACCTTTTTAAAAATTCTAAACTCATGTTTTGGGAGTAACTCAATTTTAATTTTCGCAGAGAAAAAGATTTGTATGTATAGTCTAGCTAAATTGCACTCAAAATATAAATAACTTTTTAATTTAATATCTAATTTTTATCTTAGAGAACTGAAATATACCTGTTTTAATGCATCCACATACAGTACATCACTTTCTTCTCACCATCCTTAATGCGGCAGCTTAAATTACCTACGCATTATGAAATTCTGCAGGGGTGTAAAAATTTGTAATAGGATACATATGCATTCACTCTTATTCCCTACGGCATCCACTCCTGCAGGAGATGCTGTATCGATATGGACGAAGCCATAATGTTGCCGACATGCATTCTGTATCACCCAGCAGAGTTTACCAGACATCTTGCTTGGCTCTAAGGCATAATAGTATTTTTGTTTGAGCGCTAAATAATATTTACTTAGTGTAGTCCTGTAGTGTTTTGGTGCTATACTATAAAATAAAAAAATAAAAACACAAACAAAAGCAGAAACAAAACAAACAAACTCTAACACTAAACATGTGTTAGTTAAAACAGTGTACAGTTATTTAGCGGAAACCCAAGTCATTCTATTATATAGTCACTGCCAGAGTCTCATCAGCATTAACTTCCAATAACGGAACAAAAACCAAAGCCATCTCCAACCTAATTTCTGCAAACTGGTCCAAAACAATGAATAAACTGCATTAGGCTGCTTAATATTCACAGTATCAAAAAAGCTTCCTCGCTACATCCCAAAAAAACAAAAACACAACTATTTAATTTCTTTTAAAATATTATTAACCATAAAAAGCAAAGCACAGTGAAAAGGCCAGATTATAACGAAAGCTGTTGTTTTGATCAAGCTCACACAATAAAAAAAAAACTCAACCCCATGATATTTCCAATTGTGCATCAAGGATTGTATCATTTGTGCTGATTTAAGCACAGTGCTGAAAAAATATGGATTTTACTTTTATTTTCCTTGGTTGTGGTACGGATAATTTACTTCTGTGATCAAATTTAAGAATCAGTAGGGACCGGTAAATCACTGCATAAAAGAAAAAGCCAATGAGGTCCTCTTTCTTTTGTGTCAGCGTGCTGTGATTATAGCCTTGATTAAATTTCGGTGAATGGGCTTCACATTTTTCTCAAATATGCAGGAGAGTTATATTTCCCTTTGGAGCTCTGAATTAGCATTTCAGTGGCTGAGCCCTTGGAAAAATACAATAAATGCTTTCAATTTATTATAACATTGTACTGTGTGGATACACTTTGTATGTGGCCAATGTGCTCACACTTTACACAAACTGTCTATGTACTCACATCTTGCACCCTATGCAAATGACCTATGTACTCACAATTAGCACTTTATGTTAATGGTCAATGTGTTTGCAGCTTGTATTCTGTCGCTATGGTGGACGTGTTTGGATGAATCATGTGTGACGGACCCTCCGTCAATCAATGCTCCTAAGTGTGGCGAAGTTGCTTTCGTCCCATCATGGTATGTGCTTTATTCTCACTCCCTCTAGCATGTAAGCTCATTGAGCAGGGCTCAATCCCTCTGTCCCAGTCCGTCCAACTCGTCTGGTTACAAATACGTGTCTGTTACTCCACCCATTGTAAAGCACTGTGGAATTTGTTAGCGCTTTATAAATACTAATGATAAAGATTTATTGTTGAAAATTGTGTACTTTATTTGCAATTGACTGTGCTAATTGTATTTGCACAGTAGATATAGTTGTTTATATTGGATAGATATTTTAGTTTGGATTGGAGGCTATAGTCTATATAGTTGTGTTGTATAATATTAGTGGCACTATTGTGTAATGTTTGTATGTATTATCAGGCTGCTAAATTCTTATTTACTAAGTTTTGCTCTATTAATAATTGAGGGATCATAATTTTAGGTAGTAGTTGTATTACGGCATTCTGTAAGATCACTTAAAGGACCACTATAGTGCCAGGAAAACATACTTGTTTTCCTGGCACTATAAGGTCTCTAGGTCCCTCCCGCCGGGCTCTAGGGGGTCGAAGGGGTTAAATCTTACCCATTTTCCCCCGCCGGGGAACTCTCCTCCTTTTTGCCGTCATCGGCTGAATGCGCATGCGCAGCAAGAGCCGCTCGTGCATTCATCCAGTCCATAGGAAAGCATTCTCAATGCTTTCCTATGGACGCTGGCGTCTTCTCACTGTGAAAATCACAGCGAGAAGCGCCTCTAGCGGCTGTCAATTTTTTTTTTGAAAGAGGGATTTTACCTTTCTGCTGGGGGAAAACATCCATGAGAATAAACACCCAATTTAATGCTATCCCAGCTGAGAGAACATAGATTAAACCTGGATCACATTTGTTCTGGTATGTGTTTGCATGGTTAAAAATAAATAGAATGGAAGACAGGTTACCCACAAAGAATAATGTGTGAACTCACAAATTATTGCTAACTGTATGCCAGAGACAAGTAGCAATGTTTATTGAAACCAGTAGGTGACGATAAAAACTTATCAAATGCACTAAAGTTCTATATATTGAGGAGCCA
This sequence comes from Pelobates cultripes, assembly GCA_933207985.1. Taxonomy (NCBI): domain Eukaryota; kingdom Metazoa; phylum Chordata; class Amphibia; order Anura; family Pelobatidae; genus Pelobates; species Pelobates cultripes. The sequence continues at coordinate 68,327,991 of OW240917.1, read as the reverse complement.
GGCAGGTAATGAATAAAATCTGTTCACACACTTTGGGTATTTTTTTTTTACATTTTGTGATACCTTTCCATGATTGCTTACAGAAAAGTGATGGCTAACGACTGTCTGTTGTGGCTTGCCATAATTGGCATAAAATGATATTAGCACTGTAGTTATGCATGGGACATTTGCTTTGATCCAGTAGATTTGATCTACTTGGATTTTGCCAAGGCATATACGGTTCCACACAAGTTTCTATTAAAACTGAAATCAATTCATTTAGATGAAAGATTGTGTTCTTATGAATAAAACTGGCTTAAAAGATAGACTACAGAGAGTAGTTATAAATGGAAATGTTGTCAAACTGGACAAAAGTGGTATGTGGGGTGCATCAGGGTTCTGTCTTGGGTTCACTTTTCTTTAATCGGCTCATAAATTAACTTTAAGTGGGCATAGAAAGTAATTTGTCAGTGTTTGCAGATGGCACAAAACTAGGTAATACAGTCTGAACGTGATGAAACTTATCCACATAGGGAATTTGGATTAACCGCTATGTGCTAACCTGTTCATTAGCAGGAATATACAACAAACAAGTAATCACCCGAGGAGATTCAAAGAAAAGCATTTTCACTCTCAGCTGAGGAAAGAGTTCTTTACAGCAAGAACAATAAAGATGTGGAATTCTCTACCAAAAATTAATTGTCCTCTCAATTTTATAGATTATTTTTTTTTAATGCTTGGATGCTATATTGCATAAAACATAATATTTAATAATATAATTGATATGTATGAAAACAGGTTGTTTATCCAAGAAGAAATCTTATTCCCATTATGGAGTCAAGAAGGAATGTTTTCCCTTTTTGTGGCAAAATTGGAAATGGCTTAATTGTCCCTGTTCCCTTAACCCTGCAAGTAAACACATAATTGGAGGGTTAAGACAACCGCTAGTGGCTGATAACCAGCCAGCCACTACAGGCACTTCCTCGATTCACAGAGCTTAACTAGGAGAAATAATGCTGGATGCTTTTCATGAGGAAATTACTGATTCAGCGCTGGAATCAGGTAAGTTCTTTCAAAGTCTTTCAGGACTAGGGATGGGGCAGACGCAGAGGGACATTAGTGTTTGGAATATAAACTTAAAATTTCTCCCTCACATCACTGCTATCCAGAAGGCCGCACCCCACCTCTTTAGCTGAAGTAATCAAGTTCGATGATCTCAACCAATTAAATGCATTCCCATGAGAAAGCTACTGCTCATTAGCGACAAGACGACCCACCATGCCAATCAGATGCTTTTACTCTTTTACGTCCTCAGTGGCAATTACTCCCTGCAATGAAATTACTGTGCCATGTTTTCCACTGTAGGGTAAAATAGGAAGGTATATTGAGATGAAGTGGTTTGGGTGCCTAAAGTTTTCCTTTAAATTTATAAATGTGACAATGTCTACTGAAATGTAAAATGTAAAACAAAAAAAACTAAAAACTTAACGTGAAAAATGTACAATTGCAGACTATAACATAGGATTTGTGTGATCTGAAAAGTGTACAGGAATATATTCTCATTTCTAATGTAATTGACATTAATAACTCGTAAATACCATAGCATTCAAGCTCATGCTACAATGAACTATTTCGAGCCACTAAATTACATTATTTAATACTTTCTCAGCCATCACAATAAAGGTAATAAGATATGGTTACATTTGGCGAAAGTTTGAATTTTATTGCATTTCATGGAACTTTACACTTTGAGAAGTAAAAAGAAAAAAAAAAAATACATTAAATCGCACACTTTTGAAAACAAAAATGCTGTCCATTATGTTCTATAATGATTTTAGAAATGTATCTATTCTATATACATAGGAATAGTATATGTTCAATACAAAGAAGAGTAACTTCATCTCTTAAACGTTTGTTGGGACAAGAGTAGCAAAATATAGGCCAAAATGGTAGTTTGGAAAAAAGTTAAAAAAAAATTACAAATCTCCTACTTGACGACTTTGGCCTAAAATACTACAACTCTTTGTTTAGGGTTAAACCAGGTTTGTCTTTAAATACAAACAGAACATAAAATATCTTTATTATTTCCTAAATAAGTGGCCCACAAATTATTTTTTTAAAGAAATATGAAAGTGAAACATTATCAATGCACTTGTTATTTTTCCGTTGTTCCCAATGTAAACCTCTTCAAAAACTATTCTCAAATGGTAATATTCAGAATTGTGATCTGGACAACATTGAATGAATATGTTTATTTATGTATATATAAATAGGGAAAAAAACAAAAACTCCTTTTAGGTTTTTTTGTTTGTTTTTTTTTTAAAGGATGGAGGTCATACAAAACCATACTGCTTGTAGCAATAGTGCATGCGCAGAAGGACAATGTCTGACAATCTGACTGCTGAAACCACAGCGGGCAGTATAAGCATCATATGAGTTGTATGTCACAGTCAATAGACTGCCAGAGATAGCTTATACAAGAGAGTTTTTATTCTGGAAATGTGTTGGGAGTAGAAACTGCAAATCGTACAGGATTCAAATATGGCATGTATCGAAGCTACGAAGGAATACCAAGTTACCTATATTTATGATTACGAACAGTTCTCAGAGATAAGTCTACAAAATCCTTAAGAAGTGGTTTATAAAAAGGCATAGAGTTCAGCTTTATTCACATGGAATCATTTAGATGTCACTAGATTGGGGATGATAGAAAAACGCCAGATCTCATACGGAGTGCAGAAATACCAGCTGCTAATGCGCATTCATGTACATATTGAATAATTTAAATAAAAATAAGTTATGCAACACTTGGCGCAAGTCTGCTAACAAAAGCAATGCTGTTAAGACACAGTCTTCTCACAAATTCTGGACATGCTGGTTTCATGACAAGGTGCTCCAAGATGATTCGCAACTCTGTGAATAATGTTCTGCAAAAAAATGGGGGAGAAGCAATTTATAATACTGTAGAATTTATTGTCATTGGTCCATTCCTATCACTATATCATATCCCTCAATTTATCAACTCGGTATATCACATTTCATCCCAGATTCCTTCAGCCTCTTCATTTCCTCTACTCCCAGTGTTGATATCTGTTACATTAATAAGAAAAATAAGTTTTGTTCCCTGCTGAATGAAGTGTTTCCTCTGAAAAGCGCTGACACAGAGGAAAAGCTCTCAACAGAAGAAGTTGACGCTGTAATGTATTTCTCTGAAAACAAGTAGTTAAAAAGGACACTTCAGACCCCTTAAGCACTTTAGCTTGCTGAAGTACTTTATGTGTAAAGTGTGTTTTTATTTTTTTTATTTTACAAAAAGTACATATTTCAATAGTTATCAGCACATTTATAAATCAACCTTGTTACATCCCATGGCGTCCTGTCAATCCTTCAATCAATTACTTCCTGATTGTTTAGCTCAGTTGACAGCAGGCAACTACCCAGAGAATATGCGTTGCATTGAGATGCACTAGGAAGCATGTGGTTTGACAGCCATGGAGAGAAGGAAAGTATTTGCAAACACTACAGACAAGAGATCTGCAGCTTTTGCAAGCTTGTTTTAGATACACTCCAATTAAATACATGCATTTTTATTAGGGATATATCTACTAAATAGTTAAAACAAAAATCCATTTGAGTGTTCCTTTAAAGGGACACTATAGGCACCCAGACCACTTCTGTTCAATGAAGTGGTCTTGGTACAGGGTCCTTATTGCACTTAGTGCTGAGAAACTGCAATGTTTACATTGCAGCACTAAGTCTGCCTCCAGTGGCTGTCCCCCAGATAGCCACTGGAGGTGCTTCCTGGATCCTAATGGACCTTTGGTCTGGTAACTGACACCGCATGAGGACATACAGACTCAGATTTTTCCCCCATAGGGATCAGACGGCCACTAGAGGTGCTTCCTGGCAGCATTGACGTTCAGCATCTCCACGTTCTGGATGGAGACGCTTAACATTCCCCACAGAGATGCATTGATTCAATGCCTCTCGAAGAAAAGATGCTGATTGGCGCAGAGCGGTGTTTTGCCATGCATGCACAATAGCCTCCCAATGCTTTCCAAAGGCGGCGCAGGGGCGAAGCCAATGCAGCACTGGAATAAAGATGAGGTAACTCACTTTTACACGAGGGAGGAGGTGGAGGGGAAAGGGGGTTTAAACACGATAGTTATATTACAGCTATGGTGACAGGAATAAATGTTTGTATTCCTGTCACTATAGTGTTCCTCTTGACAATTTAGGTCATAGTAGTAGATTAAGAAATATATTGGCAAATCAGCAAGTATGGAGAACTTTTTATAAATTCTCTGTTTTGGTATAAAAATTTTTTTTACCAGCTCAACATTATTTCAGATAGGTAAACAGACTCCTAAGGATACTATAAATGGTAAGTCAAAAGTTTCTCACATTTAGGAACATCAAATCATTACAATTTTTTTGTACAAGAACACAAAAATGGTGTGAACAGTGGAGCAAGTGCTGTTCAGACTGTTACCTGCAGTATGGGTTCCTTCTAGAAGAATAGCGCAGTGTTAGGAACCTGTAGTAGATGAAGGGCTGCAATAAGCTACCTTGGCCACTGAAACGAAACACACGGATTTTGTTAGCTACTTAATACAAAAGACAAAACACAAATGTACATGTAATTGACCACCAGTTGTAAATTTATTATACTTTGCCATAGAGGAGTTGCAGTTTCTTATATATAAGATAGATATATAGATAGATATTTACTAAAAGTACTCATTAGCCAGATGCAAACATAAACTAAATTGGAAACGAAAGATAAATGCAATACGTCCAGAATAAATTGGCATTGGCGTCAAAAACAATACCATATTGCCCTCAAAATATCTTACCTGAGTAGCATAAAAACGGTGGCTGGCATTAAAAAGATTTCATTGCAAGCAACGAACTTCAGTATATTTTGTTGATTTTCATTCAGTTTGTTCAAAAGACCCCGGACAAATGGCATGCTATTTATTCCTTTAGCCTGAAATGAGAGGAAACACCAAGTGTATAATACAATATAAAGTATTTAACCCCCTAATTCTAATCAAGCAAGCTACAAGAGTTCAAAATGTATTATATGTACTTCCATAACAAACATCGGTCAAGAGCTGGTAATTAATGCAACACAAAGTTAAAGAAATAGTGGTACTAAGTATAGTATAAACTTAGTCTGTGCAGTGCAGTTTGGCTCATGTACGTAACGGACTTCAATATTTTAATGTATACAGAATAAAATATTACGCTGTAAAACATCAATGCTCTGAGGACAAGGTCGAGTTATTTTCACAAGTAGACAAACTGCTTGGCTTAGTAATGTCCACTAAACAGACTGTTTAAAAAGATGGTACTTCATGCTGGGACAAATAGTGCCTGAAAGGTTCCCTAAACCTTGGATCAGATAGTCTCAAGTGGTTGGCATTGAGAGTGAGTGGAAAATATGGTCTGATATTTGGAGTTTTACAAATAGAACCACATAAAGGAACTCCAATTAAGATATAGTGTGCAGATGGCATATTGTCCCTCAGATAATACACAAGTTTAACCCATTAATGTCTGAGGCTTGTTGGCTGTGTGAAGAGAGCATCTGAAGTAATCTTCATATGTGGTGGGAGTGCAAACTTATTAAACCGACCTGGGATGAGATTTTTGGGGTTTTTGCTGCCTTGACTAAGACCGTATTTAGTCCCCTTCCGAAAATAGCAATAGCGCATTACGGCTTGAATATTTTATCATTAGCAATGAGGAGCTTGGTTATTTATGTCATTGTGGCTATGAAGCTTATAATTGCTCGCAACTGGAAAAGTTAGAGTCATATATGTTGGGGTGAGGTTAAAAAACAGATCAACCATGTAGCTATAATGGGAAAAGGTTTTTCCATTTCTCAGTTAAACCTAGAGGATTCTATAAGATTGGGCAACCTTGGTATATTAAATTCCCAGAGGAATACACAGCTGAGACGGGGGATCGGAATTAGATTTCTGATATCCTTGCAGAGGGGCCAACGGAAGGACAGACGGGGATGGAGGTCGCATCAAAGTGATGAAGGTTGTTTGTCTAAATGGGTATCAAAGTAGTGATTTTTATTATTATTTTTTAATATGTGTTTTGGTCCTATTTGATTTCTTTTGATACTACAAATGCAGTGGCCTAATGATACAACCATATAGATCTGAGAGATTTCTATAAGAGTTGTCTGATACCTGCAAAGTAAAAGAGGAGAAGATATGGACTCTTCAGGCTATGGCCAATCCAATCCTCCTCATAGAGGAGCACTGGGGATTACGCTCACACTCAAGCTTTCCAAACAGGAATTTGAATCAATGCTTTCCTATGGCGTTTCTGCAGTAATAGGCGCTCACATCAGGGCTGCCGGCATTGAACATAGATGACATTAGACGTTCTCATGCAAACTGTGAAGACATCCAACATCAGAGAGCAGAGTTTTATTCCACTAAAAGTCAGAAAGCATCATCTAGTTGCTGTCTAAGACAGCCACTATAGGTTGGATTTTGCCCAGTGTGCCTAACACTAACACTATACCCTTACCTTATGTTTGCACTAACCATATACATACCAGAACCTCACCCTTACACTAACCCTAAACACACCATAAACACACCTAGCCCTAAGGTTCCGATATTAGAAAATGGGCTTCCTAGTTAAAACAGTAGATAGTGGTCTGTGACCGCCGTATACAGGCCGGTTTCATAATTACATTCACTGTAATTATTAAAGGAAATAAGGAGAATTGTGGGGCACACCTGAACATACATTTCTCAGTAGTGGTGCTGCCATAAAGACCAAATATATACAAAATACAGATTAGGCTACAACACACACACACACACACACACACACACACACACACACACACACCAAAAATTTAATTTGAATTGAGTAAATATGGTAGACAGCTCCTAGAGGTTTAACACTGCAATGTAATTATTGCAGTTTATTTAAAAAAAATAAAATAAAAAAAATGGAATAATTACCATTGCATGGTTGAGGGTCCTAGGACACTGCACCCAGACCACTTCAATGAGCTGAAGTTGTCTGGGTGTCTATAGTGTCCCTTTAAGCATGGCACATTCTACTGTTGGGATGGGGTTAAATTCATCTTCCATCACCAGGAGTATTGGACACTCTACAGTTCATAAGTGTTAATCTATGTCTTTATTCAAATAAAACTGCAAACCTTATTCATATATCAAACCTCTACCTGTTCTAGTAAAATTTCCCACAATTTCTTTCCACATTTAAAAACACAGCAAATGGCTGACAAAGGGCTTGTGGGTTATTTTGTTTACTAACAAATACACAAAGTGTGAACATATGAGAACAACAGGGTTATTCACACAAGTGTGACAAGTCGTGAATGCAAAGTACATTTTTAAATTTGAGGCATTTGTTTGTGGACCAAATATTAAATATCTAGGAGAATCACAGGAAAGGTATTACACAAACATTTTCAGAGCAACAGGAAAGCACATTTACACGACACAACAGAGTTTGAATTTTCAGAAACTGGTGTTTAATTTTAGAAAATGTACTTACATCCAAGATTTTCTTTGTGTACGTTGATGCATGAAGCAAAGAAAAGAGCAAAACTGGGAAAATACTCACTGTAACAAAATGTCAAGGAAAAACACATTGGACATATGTTCTTTTATATCATATACATAATTAAACACCCATTTCAGGGATTATTATGCAGTAAAACTACGGCCTGTCACCAAGATGGCAGTTTGTTATAGTTTCATCTTACTATTCCGTCTGTGACATTGGTTCATTGTATATGTGCAGCTCAAAAAATTTATTGCAATAAGTGAGAATAAACACTTCTCTGTGTTACTGTATGGCATTGTTACAGTTTGTGTATTGTAACAAAACTTAATAAAAATGTGTACGGTGGGGGAAGGAATTACAAAAGGTCCATCCCCTCAGATACAAAAATGGTAAAAACTTATACTTACTTATTTTGAAATCACCACACAATTTCAAAATACCAGAGATCATTTATCAGGTTATCACAAATCATAAGCCTACTTTATTAAAGGAACACTACAGTGACAGGAATACAAACCGGTATTCCTGTCACTATATATGTTATGAAAACACATTTTAGGCCCCCATGATTTTATACACCTTTTTTTCTAGTGATGCACAGCTGGCCCCACCCACGCTCCGTCCCCTTGGCTGGAATCAAACATGATTATCTCAGCCAATTCAATGTTTTCCCATAAAAAAAAAAAAAACAATCAGCATCTCCTCATAGAGATGCACTGAATCAATGCACCTCTATGAGGAACATTCAGCGCCTGCATGCAACACATGGAGACGCTGAACATCAGTGCTGCACACTGTGCAACAGTGACTCACGAAGCACCTCTAGTGGCAGTTTGGGTGTGGCCATTAGAGGTGTTACTAAGCAGCAATGTAAACACTGCCTTTTCTCTGTTTACATTAAAAAGCCTGCAGGGACTGACTATACTCACCAGAAAAACTACATTAAGCTGTAGTTGTTCTGGTGACTTAAGTGTCCCTTTAACCATTTAAGTGTCGGAGATATTCTTCCTATCAACACACTGGGTACACTTGAGACATTTAAAGCATTAACTCTTCTGTGGCACTCTTCTATGCTTACTGACCTTCCTTATCTTTTCACTCCGTTCTTTAGTCTGTATTTGCTCTTCTTTCCTGTCTTTTTATCTTTCTTATTCAGCACCTTCTAACCCGTGCCTATGTTTAACATTTAGGTCGGTTGAAATATTCTCTTTTACAATATTATATCAGTGTTAATTATATTATCTTATTGTTCCTTTAAATGGAGATGTACTGCTATATTAAATTTGTGATGAACCCTCCCTCTCCCCCCCAAAAAAGAGGTTATTTAAAAACTATAAATGCATGTAGGCATAATACTGTATCATCACTGAGGATTCTGTACAGTATTACAATACAGCTCTGAAGCTGAATTCACAAATAAGTTATAGTCTTAGCCCTATGCCCTGCTCCATGTGTGCAGGACATTAAAAATAAATAACCTTGCTGGCTTCTGATCTGGATATCTGGCTTCTTTTTCCCCTTAATTTGTTAGCCAAATCTCCTACACACATAGCAAACGAAATCCCCAACCACAAGACATGTGGGAATAAGTGAACAGTTAATCCACACAGCCCCTTAACACCTAAAGAGTCGGTAATCAAGCAAGATTTTTCGCTCTGTATTAAAGGAACACTATAGTCATCAGAACAACTACAGCTTAATGTAGTTATTCTGGTGAGTATAGACAGTTCCTGTAAGTTTTTTGTTGTGCACACTGTTTTATCAGATGGATTGGCTGAGGTAATCAATTCTGATAATGTCAGCCAAAGAGGCAGATTGGGGGAGGGCCAGCACCTGCAGACCTGTGGTGAGCTGGAGAAAAGGGAAGTTAAACACTCTCTAAGGGGCAAGCCTCCTAAATGATGCTTTTAACAATATAAGCTCAGGAATACAGGTTTGTGTTCCAGACCCTATAGTGTTCCTTTAAATTCACACAAAGCCATACATACACTGTGTAGGGAGGCTTTTTGCCAAGTCTTTAGTTAACACAATCTTGGGTAGTCTTCATAGGATAATTAAAACAAATACAAAAAGGATACTTGTAACCGGATAGGAGTTGACAAATATTAGCGAATATAAGAGATAATGGCAGCTGTCCTCTAGCAGAGCCTGTGCTAGGAATGCACGGCTAAGCTGAAAATGTGGTAATCTCTGATGGAGTCGAAGTGCACTGGTGAGAGCATTTGCCAGTAAGGCACGTTGATAAAAGCTGGCTGCTTCATGTAAGCTAGAAATTAAAACAATGAGGTTACAATCTGAAAACGTTTATTTCCAATAAATATCATCATTAAACAATCTATGCAAAAATAATCAGTGCGGCGGGTACGGAAATATTTTGAAATTATAAGTAGTTCATCTTTTGAAAAAGAACCCAGCTTGGCCATATAAGATTACAACAGCAGAATAACTTTTTATCTGAGGATATAGTAATAATAATCAGATCACTTCTGATGCAGTAACATTGACAAAACAAAATTTAAACATACATACATATGTACATAACGTACATATACTACACATTTTTAAATTAACGGCTTATTGGTAAAATTTTACTGAATGAATTTTCCATAGTGACCCCCTGTACCCTGCGAGTGGGGACTATCAAAATAAAATGGGGGGGGTGATCTAATGTTCCCTTCAGATGTGTTTCTACTTGTGAGTTTCCGTCGGCTCCCTCTTCTGGGTCAATGGGACTGGAGCTGAATTATTCTCTCGTAACTGCTACAGATGGATGCTCTAACTGCAAGGTTTCTTCAATCAATGGAATTTACATGTGACTTGCAGATGTTCCTTTAGTAGACTTTTTACAACAGACTACTTGGGAGGCTGCCTGGGAGTCATGAAGGGCTCAGAGAACTTTGTTGTTTCAGAATGTAAGACAATGTTCTCTAGTTGAAAGATTTAGCTGGCTCAGCAAGAACTCCTTTGGGACCCTTATGTCTTCTTTCAGCAGACATCATGGTGACTGCATATGTCAATCCACCAAGAAAATGCTGCAGACATGAGTCATCAGACATGTGATATGCAAGATTCTACAGTGGGCTACAATAAGTCTTGTCCATGAAGTTTCTAAGGACCAAATCAACAAGTCAACTTATCTGGTTGTCCTTGCATATATTGTTTATTGACCCTGCTTATGAAAGTAAAGTGCAATGGGCAATTTTCCCCATTCAGTTATCAGCACTACCTACCCTTAGGTTTTTAAGAAGCACCAGTCCCGCTCTACTTCACTATACAATCGCATGTTATGACTCATATGCTCTCACCATTCAAGGAAGGAAAATAAAAATGTATTTCCATCCAGATGGTGTGAGAACACAAGGCCTTGGCCGTCCCGGGGTGCCAGTGCTTTATGCTTCAACTTCCCTACTTGATTTTTTGTTTCTTTCTGTTTTTCTCCCCTTTCCTTGGCAATATGTACAACTAAGGATTATAGAGGGTTCTGGGGTGTTTCACAGGGTGTTTGTTCTACCTCCTCTAGTTGGGAGAAACCGATTAAAAGTAAAAAAAAAAAAAAAAGCCCAGTATGCCAACAATAACATTGCCATTAGTTAATGTATATAAAAAGTTTCAAAAATCACCAAAAACCATAAATTTTGCTTATAGATTTTTGAACAAAAATGGAAAACACTTACCCTAAAACAGGAAGAATAAATAGCGCTGAACAGTATACTGTGAACCATCTAGAAAGCCACATTGCAGTGTCAAGCTTATTTGCCATCATAAATTGCTAAAATAAATAAAAATACAAAAAATACATCAAGATTTACAATGCAATGGTGATCAGAATGCTTATGTACCAAAACTCACAAGCAGAATAAAATATTTCATTTTTTAACATTTACTGTATATCAGCTCATTTGCGACACCATTAAATTACAAAGTGTTAATGAAAATGAATACTTAGTGTTACTCCGGTGATTTGAACTGGTCATGGTCTTTGACGTCTGTATTTGCTGAGTTTCGCTATAAAAACGGTGCACATGTGGCGTTTAACCCCTCTGCTAAAGTGTCATCAACAAGCCCAGAACTTGAGCCCTAGGGCGGCTAATGCCAGTTCTGTGCAACACTGTTGCCAAGTATTATCAGTCAAAGGCAGAGAGTGGTCAGCTGATACTCTGTGCCAATGAATTGCAACAGCCATGGCTTCCAGCTTCTGTGACTCTGCATACTGGAAGTGCGTCAATAGATCACCAGGGAGCGAATGAGCCCAGCGGGGGATCCAGGTAAAGAGGTAAACCGCTGCTAAATGGAAAATTTGGAAGCGGAAATTGACATGTACCATTTGACCCTACAACATGTTAAAATATGAGTAAAATATTAAAGGTCTTACATTAATTTGACACATCATTGGAAGAATTCCACACAAAAATGAAATATGTAGAATATGTTTGTAAAAACACAAAAATTAAATATAGTCAGGAGATTTGGGCAAATGGTTGGAAGAAAAATAAAAAAAATACTACAGAGTGGTCCACGTTCTAAAATTTATATGTAAGGGTTTTGTATTCTGTGACTGCCATTAAAGGATCACTATAGTGTCAGGAAAACAAAGCAGTTTTCCTGACACTATAGTGCCCTGAGGGTGCCCCCACCCTCAGGGTCCCCCTCCCTTGGCGCTGAAAGGGTTAAAACCCCTTCAGCAACTTACCTTATTCCAGCGCTGGTGACCTCTCCTACCCCGCCAACGTCAGCGGAGCCGAATGCGGGCGCATTCAAAGTGTCCATAGGAAAGCATTTCTTAATGCTTTCCTATGGACACTCTGCGCGATGGAGGCATAATATGAGAAGACAGCCACTAATGGCTGGCTTAACCCCAAATGTAAACATAGTTTCTCTGAATTATTTTTACAGAGAAAACACCGGCATAAACTATTAATTTTCGCCTCATCACTTTTATGCCCTTAGATTACAATTTCCATTGTCAACTACGGTACATATGGAAGATCAACTTACCACTGCTCCGACCTGAGGAGGGCTCGTGGGGGCAGAGTCAGCCATGTCTGCAACAGTCTAGAGGAAAAGGACACAATTAAATATATTTGAGAACAGAATAGAAAACAGACAGTAAACAGAGAAACTGCATATAAAAGGTGGATGTGAAGTGTTTTATACATCAACACCACTGTTTTTGTTTCTCCTCCTCTTTCAATGTATTTTGTCTATGCAGAATGCCAGATGAAAAAACATCTTAGAGCAGCAATTCAAAGGAGTTCTGATAGAGGCGTCAAGTTAAAGGACACAGCGCTTTGGATTTCTACATTTAAATGAACACTCCAAGCACCATAACTCTCACAGCTAGCAAGGAGCTTCAAGCAGAATGATAGGGATAGGCAGCACCTGGTGGCACACAAGTTGTCAAAATGTTCTTAAATGGTCTCACTACTCACTCTGTGGGAGGTGTCATGGTACAATATCCTCCTAGTCAGCAAATGCATATTTGTTAAATATAGGAGGACACGTAAACCTATCATTAAAAGACAACTGAAGTGACCCAACCCAGACTGCAAGGGCATACTCTTTATAACAAAACAGCTTAATTAATTTAAAAGCTGTTTGGTGAGTACAGTGTCCTTTTAAAGCACTTTGATAAGCTTATTTAAGATTCTTAAATCATGACTGTCATAGCACATCCCTTTAATGAAAGGGTTAATGGTAAAAGTTCAGTCTGTGGAACACATAGGAAAAATGATTCCCTTAGCACATTGAAGCCAATCAATCCATCAACATAAAATATATCACCTTTAAACCGCACACTGTTGTGGATATGGTGCCTAGAGTGCCCTAGCAAACCTGCAATGTAACTTGTCAAACCGTTTGACAACAGTATGACAACTTGCCTCGGCTCCAAAGGGCGATGATTACTTTCTGGCACCATAGCCACAACAGGGCACTGTGTTAATTTAATGACAGAACAAAAGTACTTTAATTTTCTTAAGTTTATGCTGCATAAGATATGTGTAATGGTGTTAGACAGCTATGGATGCACGCCATTTTTTTTTTTCTAGACCGTTTCATACCAGGAAGAAGAAAAAAATTACATCAGAAGGCCACAAGTCTACCCTTCACACTGTGAAAAATCCAGGCTCTGAGCACTGGGGTACAGAATAAATGAGCAGTGACCAATTGCCATTAAAGGAACACTATAAGCACCCATACCACTTCATCTCCATAAAGTGGGCTTGACGCAGAGTTTCTGTCCTCTTAAAGGACCACTATAGTGCCAGGAAAACAAACTAGTTTTCCTGGCTGTATGGGGTATTTGGGTCCCCCCCACCCTCAGGGTCCCACTGCAGGGCTGAAGGGGGAGAAAGGGGTTAAAGGCTTACCTTTCTCCAGCGCCGGGCTCCCTCTGCGCTGGGGACTCTCCTGACTCTTCCGACGTCATCCGCTGAATGCGCATGCGCAGCAAGAGCCGCACGCGCAGTCAATCCATAGGAAAGCATTTCTCAATGCTTTCCTATGGACGCTGGCGTCTTCTCACTGTGAAAATCACAGTGAGAAGCGCGGAAGCGCCTCTTCTGGCCGTCAATGAGACAGCCACTAAAAGCTGGATTAACCGTAATGTAAACATAGTTTACAGCAGGCAGGGTTAACCCTAGATGGAATTGGCACCCAGACCACTTCATTAAGCTGAAGTGGTCTGGGTGCCTATAGTGGTCCTTTAACCCTGCAATGTTTATATTGCAGGGTTAACTCCTCCTCTAGTGGCTGTCATACTGACAACCACTAGAGTCGCTTTGGCGGCACAGAGAGTACAACGCGGTCACGTGATGTGAAAACCCCATAAGAATGTATTTAGGCTAAGTTTAAATGTGTGCTGTGCATGCGCATTAAGTCCCCACTGCTGCTCTACGAGGTGCACTGGAATAAAACTCGCCAGAGGGACTCCTGCCTTCTTCATGAAGGCACACAGGGAAGAGAGGCATTGCAAACATGTTATGTAAAGAAGTATTTTTAACTCTTTTACTGCCAGGGGGAACCTAGTAGTACTAGGGACAGAAACGCTAACGTTACGAATACAGAGGAGTATTGCTAAAGTTCTAATGTTCCTTTACCATTTTTGGCACTGCTGACTGACGGATGGTAACCTGCAATGACACACTATTCATAGGTTGAGTATCTAAGCTTAATTCACAGAACTAGAAACGCAGTTTTGGACAATGGCCAGTAACAGAATCAGAGGGATTTCGTCATAGTTTTTATGAAGAATGTTAATAGAGGTCAAGTTGCCACAAGTCAATAGCTGAACTCCTGAAATTTCCTTTTTTTTTTTTTTTTTTACTCAAATCTACTTGTTCAAGGGACCAACGTTATATCCCAATCTACTTATTGGTCATGTTACTCAACTTGTCTACTGGTCATGATTATTTCAAATTAGAGTACCTGCCTAGAGCCCTGGACATTGACCAAATTATTCACTAAATTTCAAATGACAGAATTAAATGCAAATGTAAAATCTGAGACAATAGCAGATTTGGAAAAATTCTCCATAAGAGCATTAGTCATAACCTTTTCATTAAAGGAACAGTCTATCTTTCTAAATGAAGCTGTTATGGTTTTTCAAGACAGTTTTGTGAATGGGGAGTCACTGATTGGCTGAGAGCATCAGCTGACCGATCTTAGCCAATCAGCTATGCCCCTGCCCAGCGGCACTCTGCACTTCCTGAAACTTAAATTTCAGAAGTTGGAGCTGCCTTAGGGACCTGACTATCGGTGCTGGCAGCAACTTTGGTGTTAAACAGTTCGATAACGGTTTAACCCCTTAAGGTAAGAGTGCACCCGCAGACCTCCTGGCATCATAACAACTTCCTCTAAATTAAGTTGTTAATAAAAGGTGCCTAAACTATCCCTTTAAGGATTAAATTCACCTCTAGCATTGGATTGGACCAACGACGAAGGGAAAGAGATGAGCAATGTTTCGGAGCTGGAAAAAAGGTTCATAAATCATTTATTTTAGCAATTATTATGGCTAACTGTGAGACCTGTATTGTACAAGGTAAATAGTAAGAGGGAGGTCAGGCCACATAAGGTTACATCCAGTGTAGAATTTATTGGAGACAATAGCCATTCGTTTCTAATAAAATCTGCGCTGGGTGTAATCTTGTGTACCAGGACCTCGTTATTTACATTGGAATTAAGGCTTTGACACCCTTGTCTGTGTGGCATCAAGCCACGACCCAGAAATACAAGGACAAGATTCCCCGGTAAACTATGAATATCAATAAAATGTATAAACTAATGACAATGCAATGATAGTACATATCCTATGACACTTGTCCTACCACAATAACTAGGACCTCCCGTATGTAGTTATGGTGGACTAACCATATCAAGGCTGGCTAAGCGCCATTAGAGTTGTAGTTTACAAATAACTGAGTGCCAAAGCTTAGCCTTCACACTAAGTCTGTGATGGCTAATTTGGCAGCATCAGAGCTGGCCAGGCATTATAGGAAATGTCATCGCAGCATCCCATCCCATCCCAGTCCAGGGTAAACCAACATGGTCTGGGCATTTCCCAATCCCGTTTCACTGGGCATGGTGACTGGCTGTATGGTAAGTGTGGGGCTGCTGTAAGGGCTGAGTGATCACAGGGAGGGATCCCAGCTGCTGGCAGACTGTAACTCCCACTGAGAGCATCCAAGCATTGTCAGCCATTACTGGGGGGGGGGATGGAGCCCTGCCCTCCCTCACACAGCCCTCCCACTGCTCACAATCCCCTGAATGACACACACACACGGGTTGCCATGGCAGCAGGCTCACTGCCTGGGTGGCCCTCAGGGGCCAATTATGTAGCCCCAGGCTCCTGTGTTAATCCGAGCAGGTGATGGCTCTCCCCGGGCCTCCCGCTGCCCATTCATCCGCACGAGGCTGCACAGACCGGCCCCGCCGGCCGCTATCCCCGGCCCCCCCTCTATGAGAATCACCCCCTAACCGCCCGCCCGCCGCCGCCGCCATACTGCCCCCACTGTCCCCCCCATCCCACAACCCCCCACGGCGGCTCACCTCAGCCCGATCCCTGACACCGGCCTGTCACTCCTTCCGGCGGCGGAGCTGCTGCAGAGACTGACGGCTCTGACGTCGAACCCCTGATCGTCCAATGGCTGCGCCGCGAGAAGCAGGTGGGCGGGGCCGTGACTTGGCCAAAAGCCTGTCCGTGTTGCGAGGCTCGCGCCGTGTTGATTGACAGCCTGCGCGGCCAATAGGCAGCCGTTAGGGGAGGGGTTGTTCTTCTGGAATCTTCTATAGTGAGCAGTGTAGTGATAGTGAGTGTGTTACTAGATTGGTTATTAACCACCAACACTGAATAGCACTAATAGCAATACTACTAATAATAATAATACATAGCACTAATAGCAATACTAATAATACAAAGCACTAATAGCAATACTACTAATAATAGCAATAATAATAATACATAGCACTAATAATAATAAATAGCACTAATAGCAATACTACTACTAATAATAATACATAGCACTAATAGCAATACTAATAATAATAGCAATAATAATAATAATAGCAATAATAATAATAAATAGCACTAATAGCAATACTACTACTAATAATAATACATAGCACTAATAGCAATAATAATAATAATAGCAATAATAATAATAAATAGCACTAATAGCAATACTACTACTAATAATAATACATAGCACTAATAGCAATACTAATAATAATAGCAATAATAATAATAATAGCAATAATAATAATACAGAGCACTAATAGCAATAATAATACATAGCACTAATACCAATAATAATACAGAGCGCTAATAGAAATAATAATACATAGTACTAATAGCAATAATAATACAGAGCACTAATAGCAATAATAATACTAAGCACTTATAGCAATAATAATACAGAGCACTAATAGTGCTCTGTATTATTATTATTGCTATTAATGTTCTGTATTATTATTATTATTATTATTCCTAATAGCAATAATACAGAGCACTAATAGCAATAATAATACATAGCACTAATACCAATAATAATACAGAGCGCTAATAGAAATAATAATACATAGCGCTAATAGGAATAATAATACAGAGCACTAATAGAATAATACAGAGCGCTAATAGAATAATACAGAGCGCTAATAGAAATAATAATACAGAGCGCTAATAGGAATAAAAATACAAAGCACTAATAACAATAATAAAACATAGCGCTAATAGGAATAATAATACATAGCACTAATAGCAATAATAATACACAGCACTAATAGTAATAATAATACAGAGCGCTAATAGAAATAATAATACATAGCACTGCCTTGTCATCAACTGCTTGGAGCCATGTTTGCATTCATTTATTACCTGTATTTTTATTATGTTCACTTTTATTTATTTATTTAACTTTCATTATTTTTAAGTTTTGTATTTGTTTTTTTTTTATGTTTAAAGGGACACACAATGTATTTTTATTTAATAAATAATTTAGTACATATACCCCCATAGAAAACATACATGTATATTTTTTCAGCATTTTTCTCTTCGGTAGTTGAAAGGGTTAATGCTGTTCTGGACTCAACTCCCCTCGATTCTTGATTCTCCGGTCACCATAATCAATATTGATGGAGAATCATTGTTAGCAATAAAGACACGGACACCACAAATGTGCTTTAACAAGATTCTCAAATGAGTGTATTTTCAGGGCTAGCATTTATACACAGTTTGTCAGGCAAGCAGCGTTATTTATCGCTTCCTTATAGTTAATAGTGCATACTTGTCTGACATTAAAAGATAAGCATTTGAATAAAGATGGGACAGGAACATCCTGAGGTCGAGCAAGGTCGCACATCTTCTAGAAGGAAGACCTTGGTACAAAATACATCTGCCAAAGTCAGCATAATTATTTCAAACATTATTTTAAAGCATATAAAGCAAAAAGGGTTTAACCATTTCATATCC
>OW240917.1:68256195-68309374 GCA_933207985.1 Pelobates cultripes | reverse complement strand
AGCTAGAAGAAGCTTGACCGGAAGTTTGAAGTGGCGCCAAATCAGGATATTCAAATCTAATGGGGGTTGGTCCTGGTTCCGAAAGGGGAGTTTTAATACGAGGGGGGGTGGATTCTGTACTGGAGGAGGAAGCGGAAGTGGATGGGGGCAATAGGGGAAGGGGTGCAGAGCTTCCTGCATTCGCGTCACTTCCTCTTAAAGAAAAGTAAGGAGGCGGCAAAGGGATCTCGGACTCAGGGGGCGTGTCCAAAATGGGCCTAACACCAGTCCTAGTGGACAAACAAGTCCTGGCCACCATGAGGCGACATTGCTCCTCGTGGCATATCCGAATCCATTTTGGCGAGTCGTTTACGGCCTGCCCCCAACAATCAATGTATGGAAACTGTCTGTAAAGTTCAGGCCTACCTGACACAGCCACGTGTACACGCTGTACCAGGGTTGGATCCAAACTGCCACGCGGCGGCCATGCCGCAACCAAAATAGGCCACTCCCTAGTGCACAAAGTGACCAAACGTACAGGAGACATTTTAACCCCAAAATCACATGTTTTGAATCCCTTTTAAAAATTCTTTACCATACAACCTAAGGGATCCGAAATCGTTGACTCTGACGCGCCCATACTTATCAATGGAACGTCGTTGACAACGAATACTATGCACGCGTTCTTATTCAACAGTCACACCCGTTTCCTCTGGCAACAGCACCACGTGGTACAGTTACCGAGTGAAACGTACACAATAACACAATAATCACTCAGGGAATTCCCGTACACACACAGCTGTTACACCAGTCACTAAATAATCAATATTATGCCCTTTGGCGAAACTATACAGTCACCCACGCTATAATTCTCTATATATGAATTACCCGTCTATAACACACCCCAGTAACATCGTCTTTTACTAGTATCGGTTACAGTACGGTTAGCATAGGTCAAAGCACAATTTAAGGTCACAATACAATTATTAGTGGTTAGGGTGTTAAACATGCAATAGACGACAATGATTAGTACTTATATACAGTGTCAGTAAATATACAGGGTTATGGTACCGTGCACTATGATACAGCAACACACTATTAACACTCTCGCTAGACGGCTGAGCTCGCGCTATCTAACAAGATATACACTTTACTAACAATCTTTAACACATTTACAATCCCAACTAAACTATTGGCCAGTACCTTGAATGGACTACCTAAAACTATATACACCCGTTTTGGTTAGCCACACTGCCCAAACACCACATATAGCGAACTAGAGGGCGAAATTTACAAAATTGCCCTTCTAGTCTATTTACTCTATCAAAAGTCTAGTGGGTTCCAAATTTACACGCCTTCCCACTTAGCCAAGATAGGTTGAGAGCTAGCGAACCGAATTTACACAGGCGCCGCTTAGTCTCCCGGTCCCTCCGACCTAGCGAACGTAATATACACCCTAGAACGCTAGTCTAGACAAGACACCGGTGTCCGGCTAGGGCTATTTACACAGGACCCCGCCTGACTAACCAGATCAAACGGTCTTACTAAAGAGCGTTCGATCGAGCGGTGCGCCTTCGCTCCTTCCCTCCGACAGAGGGGGCAGATTCCATACACAGATTTAAACCCCTTTTGGGCCTACCGCACAATCGGTATACCCCTAGTGGGTCTGCCGTCTAAAACAGCAGTTGTCTTACCTCCTCGTTCCTGAACCTGAGTTCACACTCATCGACGGGGACACCCCAGCACTTCTTACGTAGAGGCCGATGATCTCCTGGACAACAGACCAGTGGCGCCGAGACGAAGGGAGGTCCACGCAGAAGTTCAGGGGTGCAGCCGTAGAGAACGTGGGCAAAGATAGACCGTCTCACGCCTCTGCCTCTCAGCTACCGTTGAACGATGAGCTTCCCGGCCAATGCACCAAATGATACCGGAGAAACTGACGGAAGCAAAGCACAGAGGGATGGACACAGGTTTCTTCAGGAAGGAAGAGATTCTTTATTGGATCACCGATCGGGACTCAGAGGGACTAATACAAAAATACAGCAAGTTCTGAGCCCTGAACAATAGTGCAGGCTCCCTATATAGGCACATAACTCCTCCCATATTAAGCTCCACCCGCACATTCTCTTGACCAATCATTACAAATAAGAATTAACTTCCTGCTTGACCGCATGGCTTGTCCAGCACAATGGAGGAGGGGAATACTACATCCTGTATTCTTGCACATGCTCCGTACACTACTGATCGTATCTTGCCTCGTGCAACCAACTGATCGATACGTCAGCATATGCACGTACACATGCCACGTGGTAATCTCGGCCTACTAAATTTATTTTTACCGAGATTCCACGACAAGACCACTTCATAAAGCTGAAGTGGTCTGGGTGCCTAGAGTGGTCCTTTAACATTCTCCCAGGACAGAGAAGCTTCCACATTATGGCATTCTTAAGCAATCATGTGGTCTACAAGAAACGGAAACTCAGCAGGAAAAAAGACACTTAATACTTTTGCAGACAGATATATAGAAAATGGATGTTTAAGACAAAATGGAACTTGGGCTTATAACAAATATTATTGCAAATAGCTGACATGTTAACCAATTTTAAACAGACTAACCAGTCGGTCATCTGTATCATAAGCCCTGGGTAAATATGGGCAAAGTGTATTATTCCCAACAGTTGTTTTCCTCCTTCGTCCACGGAAGTGGGCGCATATAGTCAAAATGGGAATAATACCTATCCCCCGTCCAAGGACCGGGGTCTAGGATTACCAGTCCACCAAATGATCTGGGGCCAGGCAAAAACCGCAGTGGCAAAAACTCATATTTGAGGAAAAAGCACATCTGGGGAAAACCTGAGTGGGGGCCGCGTTCGTGTTAGACATGTCATCCCCTCACAGTTGACACCACTTGTGACTTATAATACCTGCACCTGTGAGTACATAGCTCGGGTATCGGGAGGAATTGGGAAACACTTCTTACATATTAATTCATGAGATAAATTATAATCTAGCTTGAAATTCTGACAATCACAACCAGGACCTTGCCTCCTATATCTTTTAACCATTTCCCTATTCCAAAGGTCCAGTCAAAACCAGTCATATCCTCACGCAGTTCCTCAAAACATGGAAATGCATCCTTGGCACACTCAACATATATCAAAGACACACATAGTACATGCATCCCTGGCTCAGCTAACACTTCCTCTCTCTCCGGCTAACTCTACAAAAATAAAAATAGTACAATAGTTCAGCATAGTTCAGAAAAATAGAATAAGTCTTTCACAGAGTATAAAGAAATCAGTTTAGACACCAGACATTTTGTTCCATAAAATGGCTAAGGGTAGCAATATGGCTGACAACAAGACAATGTCAGCTTCCACATAGTTCTTTTGTTTGCTGGATTTTCACCACAATGCTCTGTGCAACACCCCAATGGTTGAAAGGGTTATTACAGAACCAGCGGCATTAGACAGCACTGCACCTTCAGGACTTTCCTGGTTCTTGCGTGCAAAGTTTATGTCCTCACAAGTAAGTAGCTAAGTTTCTTCGGCCTGCATGGATTATGACCAAACAGATGTAATTGCAAAATACTTATTGCATGGTCAGCCAGAGAGATTGGTGTGTAGTCCCAGAAATCAGGAGGCACAAACACTCCAGGACGGTCTCTACAATCATACAAACACAAGGATCAATACAACATCAATTGATTAATTACCTAGGCTAAAATTTAAATTAGAGATTAAGGTTAAACCCTTAACTTGTGTAGCATGTACTTCTCTTATCTTTGCTTATATTTTATGCAATCTGTTTTCTATGACGTTTTACATAATATACCTTTGGAATGCCTTTGTACGGATGAGAGAAACACTCACTCTATCGAAATGCTTGTTGGGATGAATATTAAAACACTAACATATACATATGGGGATAATTCCCAATAAAACTCTGTTCCTAAACTTGAACCTTGATTTGATACTCAAAATTAATTACTTTAATAATCCCAAATAATTCAATACTCTTGGATTAACACCTAAAACTATATAAAATATTAAAAACATGAACCACCTGTGTATTAGGCTAGGGTTGTTGGATGTGGGTATAGGTTGGAAGCTGTGGTTGGTATTGAGGAATCTGTGGGGGTGAGTTTGGGCACTCATTTTTCCAGTGACCCTGCTATCTACAATTAGAACAGTGTTTTTAACCAATGCTGAAGTTGCTACCTCTACAAAAGTTAGACCCTTTGACCAAATCCTCTACCTCTGCCTTTAAAACTTTTCTGATTCAATCTCCTATCACTTTCCAAATTTCTTTGTCTCGTCTGCTTAGGATCACAATCCTTGTGACTGATACAACATACCTTTTCCTTCTTTCTTTCTACAAAAACAACTTGCTGTATCTTTCTCATTAATCTTCCCAAGAAATTCATTTGGGGTCAAAAAGGGCCAGTCACAGACCAACAAGGAACAAAAGTGAACAAGGAGGAAGCATATTCCATATGCAGGTTGGGATTACCGAACTCACACCCCCTCTTTGTGTACCCCTCTTTGTGTACCACACAGATATAATATTAATAAGCTTTTAAAGGTTTAATGTATAGTTAAATTGTGTATATAAAGCAAGGTTGTCTAGGGGTATATACATAGACAATGAAAGCATAGCCTTCATATAGGGTTGGAATACTGACAGTCTGTGTCATGAATGTAATGCAGACATGCGGTTAGGTACTTTTCCATTGTTATAATATATTGAAAACACTAAGACTTTGCAAATTTTTAAAACGCATATTGCTTCCTGTACCTGGTGCCGGGCAAGTATGTAGTTGGAACATATTTCAAATTGAGTATCAAAAGTCTAACCACAAAACTAAATGTTATACGCTTATCAAGAAAACAAGTTTAACCCATTAGTGTGTACTTTGTATAGCCTCTTTGCATAATTTGGCTCCTAGTGAGATTATTATATTAGTTATTAATCCTCTTCTGGGTCTGCAAATTGCTTTCAATTTACCCATACAAATATAATACAGTAGTTTAGGAGATTAAAATTATCTCACTTATACATTTCAGAAATTGTCTAATCTCTATTAAAAATACCATTTTATTATTATCCCATAATCAATGAGGCATACTAGATGAATCTTACTTTGACACAAACAATGCAATATACTTTAAAAGTAGAGTTAACTCTGAGCTGGACAATACTCCCCTATTAGAACTCCTTTATGGGGGAGAGACATCTTGTCCATTCAATCCTTTTTATCAGTAAAAGAATGACTTTCAGGATTAATCAATTTGCAAATGGAAACGTGGATCCACGATTTGAACAGCAGAAGTTTGCAGGGCGGCTTTCACGTGGGATGTAACAAGCGCTTTTCTTGCTCCAGGAGCGATAGCATACAATTGTTTCATTCTAGCCGGCTGGACAGCATTTCACCTTTTGTAAAAACACTAAATGCTTGTGTTAATGATATGCAAATCACTCTGCTAGTTAAACTCCTACACAATGGACAATAAAATACATAAAACACATAACACACCAATTCATTTCAAACCATATAACTCATACTCAGCATCCAATGTAATATTACACGTCATCTCACTAAACAGACATCTCACAAAACAGACGTAGAAGAATCACATAATGTATACCCAGCAGATATGCCAATACAGAAAACACATTAAAGGACCACTCTAGGCACCCAGACCACTTCAGCTTAATGAAGTGGTCTGGGTGCCTGGTCCAGCTAGGGTTAACCCATTTTTTAATAAACATAGCAGTTTCAGAGAAACTGCTATGTTTACTAATGGGTTAAGCCTTCCCCCTATTCCCTCTAGTGGCTGTCTCATTGACAGCCACTAGAGGCGCTTGCATGCTTCTCACTGTGATTTTCACAGTGAGAGCACGCCAGCGTCCATAGGAAAGCATTGTAAATGCTTTCCTATGAGACCGGCTGAATGCGCGCGCAGCTCTTGTCGCGCGTGCGCATTCAGCCGGCGGGGCGTAACGGAGGAGGAGAGGAGGCAGAGAGCTCTCCGCCCAGCGCTGGAAAAAGGTAAGTTTCACCCCTTTCCCCCTTCCAGAGCCGGGCGGGAGGGGGTCCCTGAGGGTGGGGGCACCCTCAGGGCACTATAGTGCCAGGAAAACAAGTATGTTTTCCTGGCACTATAGTGGTCCTTTAATGGGCACGCAACTACACACTCTGTGTCCCTCCTAGGAAACACGGGTAGACACAATATGAAAGCAGTCTTAAACTAACACCTCCAAATCTCCATTCCCATATAGCTATATCAGACCACAACACAGAGCCTCTCTGAGCTGATAGAACTACTCCAACTACCTTTGGCCAAAACGCTAGTATTCAACAGCTAATAAAACAGTTATTTGATAGGTTATTTGGCTGGCATTTTTATCAGTATCACTAGACTGAGACAAACTGATTCAAATATAATTTAAAACAACACAGCAACATATAAATTAAACCACTTCCCAGTTAAGCAGCACACTTCACACATTATTCTGTGTAAATGGTGATTGTGATAAACAGTTAACAGCTGTACTCAGAACATATTATTGTAAGGTATACCAATTTTAGTTTGTATTAGATTTATTTTAGGGATTCTTATGTATACATGTTTTTTTTTTTCTTAATTAACTTCATTACGTTAATCTACTATAGTATTGTATATAAAGAAAGGATCCATTTATATAGCGAGCTCATAACTCAAATATTTGTATGAAACTTCCATTAACTAATCTGAGATGATGCTTCATCAACTTAAATCTCATATAAATTGAGCAAACATCTTGACCAGATTACACAGACATGGTTTCACCAGAATCTTTCAGAACTCTCAGAGACTTAAAAAAAAATATATATATACTATGCCATGTTAAAAGGCATGGCAAACCTTAGACCGGACAGTCTCCAAGAGCCTTAGTAACACAGGTAGAAACCTTTGTCCATGATCTCTGATCCAGACTATATACCACAATTTAAAAGAACACATATAATGTGAGACATAGAAGACACAAAACATTTGCAGTAGGTGTTGCACTGGATCATTTAAAGCATCTGTAGCAATAAAAAAAGGTTAGCTTACAGCACAAAATGAAGCATGTGTTGGACCGCTGAAAATGTAAATGTTGCTCTTATTTACAAACAAGAATCATATTTACAGTATGGATCCTTTAAACAAACACACATGGCAGGGAAAATGTGCTGATTGGTGTTCTATACAATTAATCCCATATAGGGAATTAACTTTCAAATACTAATGAAGTGACTTTTTGTCTCAGTATAAAAATACTGAGCTCATCATGCAAACAATGTAAAACATTTACACTATCCCACTCTCATAAAAAGTGTAGTGGGCTTATGGTATTAAAGTAACAATCATACCAGGCACACATATCCCATTTGAAATAACTTACAATAAGAGTAATAAACTTATACTTCTATGCGACAGAATAAAGCAAAAGATTTAAGTAGGTCTATCAGGTACAACCTGCGAGTCAGTTCTTTTCTAATATACAGTACTGGTAATATATATGTCACTCAGGACCTGAACTCAAATTTCCCATACTGCTGACTCAGGGTGGAGACACTACTAACTTACCAAAGTGTGTCCCCAATATAGACAATCACCCACAAAGAACACTTAAGACAAACAAAGGTGACCGGGAGAAAGAGAAGTTTGGGGTATACTTATAGATCTATAAACCGTGCTCCTCAGAACACCTATAGTCTTAATAAACCGGAGACCTCTTATGGTCTCAAAACCTGTATCTACCTGAGATACCCTGTATCTATCTTAGATACTAACCTGGGTTACCAAAAACCCTATACTAGACCAACTGTCTAGTAAAAACCAGAGACCTATTTACAGTCTCAATATAACTAAAGTCCTTACACCTTTCCTATCTACTGGATACAGACTTACTGAACCAAAGGGGGTCATAGACAATCAGCATCAATAAGACACAAAAAGGCTACTTACCGCAAATGGTCCTGCTGTAATCCCACTTCTTACACCAAGCTGAAAGGGTTAATGCTGTTCTGGACTCAACTCCCCTCGATTCTCCGGTCACCATAATCAGTATTGATGGAGAATCATTGTTAGCAATAAAGACACGGACACCACAAATGTGCTTTAACAAGATTCTCAAATGAGTGTATTTTCAGGGCTAGCATTTATACAGTTTGTTACGCAAGCAGCGAGATTGATCTCTTCCTTATAGTTAATAGTACATACTTGTCTGACATTAAAGGACCACTCTAGGCACCCAGACCACTTCAGCTTGATGAAGTGGTCTGGGTGCCAGGTCCAGCTAGGGTTAACCCATTTTTTTATAAACATAGCAGTTCAGAGAAACTGCTATGTTTATAAATGGGTTAATCCTTCCTCCAATTCCTCTAGTGGCTGTCTCATTGACAGCCGCTAGAGGTGCTTGCGTAATTCTCACTGTGAAAATCACAGTGAGAGCACGCAAGCGTCCATAGGAAAGCATTGTAAATGCTTTCCTATGCGACCGGCTGAATGCGCGCCCAGCTCTTGTCGCGCGTGCGCATTCAGCCGAAAGGGAGGGAGGAGAGGAGGAGGATCGGAGGCAGAGAGCTCCCCGCCCAGCACTGGAGAAAAGTACGTTTTAACCCCTTTCCTCTCCCCAGAGCCGGGCGGGAGGGGGTCCCTGAGGGTGGGGGCACCCTAAGGGCACTATAGTGCCAGGAAAACGAGTATGTTTTTCTGGCACTATAGTGGTCCTTTAAAAACATAAGCATTTGAATAAAGACGGGACAGGAACATCCTGAGGCTGAGAGAGCATGTTACAGAATACATCTGCCAAGGTCAGCATAATTATTTCAAACATTATTTTAAAGCATATAAAGCAAGAGAGTGGCTTCCCTGTGGTTCAGCGGGGTTGATGGGAGTTAAGCACTGGCTAACACCATGCCTGGCCCCCTCCTCACTGCCTACTCCAGAACAGTTGGTCCTCCTCCCTCCCGCACGGCTTGGTGTTCTCTGCGAGGAAGTGACCAGCTATCCTTTCTTCACAGGCATCCAAAAAGCAAGGGGCATGGTCACGCTGTTAAAGGGCCACAGCTCCCGACCGGGGCCCATGCTGGCACAAGTCCACTGGGTGGCCCTAAGTGCATGGGCCACCCAGTGGGCTACCTTAGTGTACGGGCCTGCTGCCCGCAATAATTTATTTTGGGATCGGTGAACCTGTGACATACATTAATCAACAAGCACACAAAGACCTCTCTGTTGGCACGCAAGCCAGAGGTGCACCACTTCACGAGTACTCTGGTGGATGGCAATATCGGAAAGCAGCATAGGTGTCTGAGGATACCGCTGAGTACATTAAAATCAGCAATCGTTAAGTTATATAAAAAAGCGTTGCCTAGTGGCCTTGTGGTTGGATGCATGGTCTGCACTTCCACCTAGTACAAACCATATTAATTGCTTCCTTGCAGTTTCATCGCTCAGTGAAGGGTTAACACCGTCATCAGGCTTCCCTACCTCTACCTGTGCTCTGTCTTCCTCAGTGAGTGCCAGACCAGAAGGAGTGATTACTATGGTCTGCACTAGGTGGAGGTACTGATCATGCACTCCACCACTGGACCACCAGGGAAACATTATTAGGACCACTAGACCACCAGTGATTTATTATTAACTTCACTGTTTCCCTTTGGTCCAGTGATGTATTATTAACCACAGGGACCAAAAGGAATCATTAACCCCAACTGGACCACCAGACATTTATTATTAACGCCCACTGGACCACCAGGAAAGATAGCTTCTTCCATGCAACAAAAGATAAGCAGGAGAGGGGGCCAAATATATATATTCTATTTTATTAAAGGTTAACTACAACCATCATAACCACTAGGGCCCGCTGTAGTGGTTATAATGATAGATGATTGTGGCACCATTCTCCGGTAATTGGGCAAACCATTTTACAACGGTTTGTCCTCTTACCTGGTTCTGCAGCGCTCCAGTTCTCCTCTATAGGCAGGTTCATGACATCCGGCTACTGCAGAGCTCATCACCCTCAGCCAATGAATGAGTGTGTGTTTCATAATATGCATACAACTGATATTAGCCAGCCCTGAACCCTGACACCCCGTGACTCTGCCAGAAGTGGAGTTACACAGTCAGAAGAAAAGGGGTTAAAATAATTATGTGCAGTTTTTCACAGCAAAACGATGCACATACAGGCTCCGCGCACTGTGACCACTTGGAATAACCCTTTAATACATTTCATGTAAAATAAACAAGTAACATATATATCACAAACAGCTTGACCTCTGATTTTTATGTTTTATTGCATTGGTGGCGCTTTGAGATAAATTAGTTGATTTATCGATTCCTTGGAAAAAAATAGTTTTATTTGATTCAGGATTCGTCCATGTGATGTTTTTGGTTAAAATTAATTTGACAAAAATTGGCCAATTAGTGTATTGCAAATTATAAATCAATATTATGTATATATTGCCGTACATTGTGCCATTTTGCACCATTTTGTTCTCAGATCAAGTGACAAGAAGTAACCAATAAATTCTTAAAATTACATTATATATATATATATATATATATATAAAAAAAAAAAAAAAAGTTTTTTTTTTGATTGCTCTTAATTTTTTTATTTCTAAGTGTCACTT
The DNA here is from genome assembly GCA_933207985.1 of Pelobates cultripes. NCBI lineage: Eukaryota > Metazoa > Chordata > Amphibia > Anura > Pelobatidae > Pelobates > Pelobates cultripes. The sequence continues at coordinate 68,298,732 of OW240917.1, read as the reverse complement.
ATCACTTTATCTGTGAATGAAAATATTTAGTGCTTGTCTGCTATCAATCTTGTTTTTCCCCCATCAATAATCTTTTTTTGTTGGTGGGGGTATGGACGGAACACAGAATCACAAAACAAATTAAATGGTCTCATACACTGTCTGTTTAGTGTACTTCATGATTCAGATGTACACCCTGTTCCAAATTATTATGCAAATTATATTTTTCTCATTTACCTAAATAATTGGTGTAAACAACAGTCAGCATGATTCTAATGTTATCAACTATTAAAGGACCACTATAGGCACCCAGACCACTTCAGCTTAATGAAGTGGTTTGGGTGCCAGGTCCATCTAGGATTAACCCTTTTTTTTAATAAACATAGCAGTTTCAGAGAAACTGCTATGTTTATAATATGGTTAATCCAGCCTCTAGTGGCTGTCTCTTGACAGCCACTAGAGGCGCTTGCGTGCTTCTCACTGTGAAAAGCACAGTGAGAAGACGCCAGCGTCCATAGGAAAGCATTGTAAATGCTTTCCTATGAACTGGCTGAATGCGCGCGGCTCCTGCCGCGCATGCGCATTCAGCCGATGACGTCGCTATGGAGGAGGAGGAGAGCTCCCCGCCCGGCGCTGGAGAAAGGTAAGATTTTAACTCATTCCTCTCCCCAGAGCCCAGGGCACTATAGTGGTCCTTTAAGAGTACAATTAAAAATTTTTTTGAACAAACCTCCTAATGATAACAGTATTTTTTTTTTTAAACATAAAAAAAAAAAAAATAACTTAAAGTGCACTGTTCCAAATTATTATGCACAATAAGTTTCAAAACACTTTATAGGTTGTAAAGAACTGAAAATTGTCATTGAAACATTTTAACAGGTCAAGTTACATTTTAACATTACCCCTTATTTGATAGCAGCTTCACAAGTCTCGCATCCATTTAACTTGTGAGCTTTTGGACAGTTTCTGCTTGAATTTGTTTGCAAGATGTCAGAATAGCCTCCCAGAGCTGCTGTTTGGATGTAAACTGCCTCCCACCCTCATAGAGCTTTTGCTTGAGGATGCTCAAAAGCTTCTCAATAGGATTGAGGTCAGGGGAGGATGGAGGCTACACCATGACTTGCTCTCCTTTTATCCCCATAGCAGCCATTGATGCAGGGTTATTCTTTGCAGCATGAGATGGTGCATTGTCATGCATGAAGATGATTTTATTACGGAAAGCATAGTTCTTCCTTCTGTACCAGGGAAGAAAGTGGTCAGTCAGAAACTCCACATACTTTGCAGAGGTCATCTTTCCAACTTCGGGGACCCTAAAGGGGCCGACCAGCTCTCTTCCCATGATTCTGGCCCAAAACATGACTCCACCACTGCCTTGCTGACGTCGCAGCCTTGTTGGAACAGGGTGGCCGTCCACCAACCATCCACTACTCCATCCATCTGGACCATCCAGGGTTGCACGGCACTCATCAGTGAACAGAACTGTTTGAAAATTAGTCTTCATGTATTTTTCTGCCCAATGCAGCCGTTTCTGCTTGTGAGCATTGGTTAGTGGTGGCCGAATAGAAGGTTTATGCACAGTTGCAAGACTCTGGAGGACTCTACACCTTGATGTCTGTGGGACTCCAGAGGCACCAGCAGCTTCAAATATTTGTTTGCTGCTATGTAATGGTATTTTAGCAGCTGCTCCCTTGAGCCGATGCATGGATCTGGCAGAAATCTTCCTCAATGTGCCTTTATCTGCACATAACAATCTGTGCTCTGAATCAGCTACAAATCTCTTAATAGTGCGATGATCACAGTTAAGTTTTCGTGAAATATCTAATGTTTTCATACCTCGTCCAAGGCATTGAACTATTTCACTCTTTTTGGCAGCAGAGAGATCCTTTTTGTTCACCATATTGCATGAAAATGGTGCTCTGCTTAATAATGTGGAACACCCTCCTTTAGTAGTTTTTCCTTAAATTGGGCTCACCTGGCAATCAAATTATCACAGGTGCTCCGAGATTGTTTTCAGTGATCAAAAGAGCCCTGAGACACAATGCCATCCATGAGTTTAACTGAAAAACAAAATATTTAATCTTTGTGACACTTAAATAGAATTTATATAGGTGGACAGAGTGATAAACCGTGCCCTATAAAGTGAATATACAGTGCTAATAGTGCAAATGACAGAGGTATATTTACTATATTTCCAATGAAATCTGTGACTTCAAAGTATCTTGAAAAAAAACAGAAAAGATATACACAAATAGTGCAATATGTAGCAGCAATATTTAATTTTAGGTAAAGTGTATAAAGTACACAAGAAAGAAAAAGTATATCCCAAAGTGGTGTACAACAGCTCAAAACACCTGTGAGGTATCCCCTTCACACATACATATAATAATACACAACAAATAGGTGGAGCTGTAAAATACTTCCCGCTCTTCAAAATTACAGCCAACAAAGCTGAAACAGAAACAGAGGGAGATACAATAGTGTAAATATGATGATACAGAAATACTATCTCTTTAAATAGCACACTCACAAAAGCAGAGCCATAAGATAACCTGGCTCTGGTCTGGATATCAGTAGGATCCTTAAGTGGAGATCCAAGCCCCACTCCAGATGATAGAGTATTCAGGAACAATAAATACTTAAAATCAATAAAAGTATAACTTATTCCAAAGATTGGTCAGATAAAAAAAACAAAAGCGATAAAAAAGTCCAATAGTCACCAAAACGCATTTCGCCAGATAGGCTTCCTCAGTTGGTGTGTGTTGAGTATCAAAAGTCCTTTTACTTCTTTTATATAGTCCATTGGCTGCCAAATTCGCGGTATTTTGTTTGTGGAACGCACTCTGCATTCCACCTGATGTAGATCATTCACTTCCGGTTCGGCTTAGTATGCTCGTCATTCATTTCCTGTTTGGCCAGTCATGTGATCGGGCGCATTGTCTGTGGAACGCAAATGCGTTCCACTAAGCCCACATATCCGCTTCCTGCTTTCAAAACCGGCGGACATGGCGGCCGTGGAACGCAGATGCGTTCCACCAGCGAAACCTTAAAGAAAGACTGCACCTAGATAGGTGCATACACAATTGAAGTCTGTGTGAAGGACTGTAGGATAAAAATAAGTGAAAAAGAAAGTGCCAATTCTAAAACTTATAAATTACCACTCTAAAGTGTCTGAAGGAAATAATTCTGATCAACAGAAATATATAATCACAATATCTACAAAGAATTTTCTTTTAGAGAATATATAAACACTCCCATAAGTGACATGTAAAGAGAATATATAAATAAAGATCGTATCTACCAATAAGATATACATATAAGTATAAATCTAATTAAAGTGCATGTAAGAAATATAAAAGTTGTCATAAAAAATGGCATAATTCGAAATCTTGGTTCAAACCAAACCATTTGGAATAAGTGTATTAAAATTATGAATACACTTCATTTCTTCTTCACCAATTTTCTTATTAAAATCTCCACCTCTCCAATTTTTTGGTACGAATTTAATTGCACAAAAAATTAGGTCTCTAGGATTGCTATTATAACACATTTTATAATGTTGTGAGACACTATGTGTTTCTAAACCATTTTTTATATTGCGCACATGTTCTGCAATTCTAACGTGTAAACACCTAATTGTTCTACCAACATAAATTAAATCACAAGGACATTTTAGAATATAAATCACATTTTTAGAAAAACAAGTAAGCTGGTCTTTAATAACAAATTCTTTTTTATCTTTATATATGAAGGAGGTGATATGCTTTTGGAGAGGTGGAGATTTTAATAAGAAAATTGGTGAAGAAGAAATGAGGTGTATTTATAATTTTAATTGAACGATCAGATGCTTACATATTAGAGTATCTGAACATGTGAGAAATATCAAGAAGGGAATAGAAACACATAGCGTCTCACATCATTTCAAATACTTCCACAATCAAAACCCAAAAGACCTCACATTTTGTGCACTGAAAGTAGTTAAAAAAAAATTGGAGGGGAGGAGACTACACACACAAAAAAATTGGAATTGTAGAAATGAAATTTAATTTTAATTTAAATACTTTAGCACCTCATGGCTTAAATATTGATTTTGAATTGTGCCATTTTTTATCATGAGATGAATTTCATATTTTTATAGGTATTTAAGATAGTATATATTTTTATATTATTTTAATGTAAGTATTTTTTAATATTTCTTATTTCTTTTCCTCCCCCCCAATATTCTTTCTTTCATATCTTGTTACATGCATTTTATATATATATATATATTTTTATAAATAGGCTATATGAAAGTGGGATCAATTAATGTAAAAAGTTTACTTAATCACTTCTCTATATGTATATTTGTACTTTGAAGGGTGGTCCTTTGTACACAAATACTTCGGTCATTTTGTATTATTGCTGTATTTGTTTCTGTTTTTATTTTGAGGAAACATTTGCGATCTTTAAGGACTTGGCATGATCATTAAAAACCTTCAAGGACTTGGCTTGATCATTAAAAAACGGAGGTGGAACGCATTAATGCGTTCCACAAGATAGGGAAGGCTCCTGCCGAATCACGTGACCGCAGGAGAACCACACTTCCGGGTTCACTGAGGTTATAACACGTGACCGGAACGTGCGTTCCATTGGACGGAACGTGCGTTCCACTGAAATCACTTCTGGACACACAGATGAAATCAATTTATCAATTATGGAGGTATAAATTCACCAAAAAGAAGCCGGACCATTTACAAACCAACTGAGGAAGCCAAGATTTTGGCGAAACGCGTTTTGGACTCTATCCTACACTTATATAAGCCCATTAATTTTATTTTATATGTATTTATTTTTATACTGTTAATACTCATTTGTAGTTAATAAATTGTGGATCCTTTTATCATTGGAACCTTCCTGTCTGCTCTATATATGTAAAGGAGGAAGAAACCAGAAGGATATACAACAAGTGGGTGGTTGATCTCCCCTAAAAAGATCACAGAGCACTACACACTAGAGCCAGGTGACCGGTTGGCTCTACTCTTGTGAGTTGTGAATTACCATTTATTTCCTGTTCATATTCCTATATAGTTCATACTATCTGCACTATGTGTATATTATTTATTATTTTCAGATTGCTGTGAAGGAATACCATTGAATACATTTATCATTTATCCAGGTACTTTAGAGCTCCACTTATATTCTTTTTTAGACTATTGGTGTTTGTGAAGGTTAAGGGGATCCTCCACATAAGTGTTGAGCTTGGATTATATTGTTTACGTGTGCACTCTTGTTTGGGATACCTTTACCTAAAATTAAATACTGCTGCTACATATTGCACTATTTGTGTTTATCTTTTCAGTTTTTTTCAAGATACTTTGAAGTCACAGATTTATGGAAATATAGTAAATATACCTCTGTCATCTGCACTATAAACACTGTATATTCACTTTATAGGGTGCAGTTTATCACTCTGTCTACCTATATTTGTTCTCTTAGTGAGATTTTTGTGAAGTCTCACAGATTCTCTGCTGTCCATCCCTTTGTTGTACTGTGTAGTGAGCGCTTATTTCCTGTTGTATTCATACTTAAATAGAATTTGCATAATAATTTGGAACAGGGTGTACGGCCCAAAATTTGGAAGAATCACAATTTGTTTCAAACCAAATTAAATGCGCTGTTCTATTCGCCATCACTAGTTTAGAGATTTGGTTTGGAAGATACAGTCTTGTTTGCTGCTGACATTAAATATCTATCTGTGGTATGATAAAATGAATGCATTCACACATGGAGTCACATTGCCAGATACTGTATCTTTTGTTTATACTTATGAAAGTTTGTATGACTTAAATGTGCAATTATGTGACTGGCCATTACTTGTTAAAAAAGTGAACTTTGAGTTGGAAAAAAAGTAAATGAATGTAGTCACAATGAGAAGAGTAGCATTGGAGAGGCAGTGCGGATTAAAAATCCTATGTGGACTGTTAAATAACAGCCTTCGAGTACTAAAACAATTTTTAAAATAAAATTATTAACAGGAATAGAGATCTGATAAAGAGATCAAAATATCTAGTACTCTACTTAAGTTTGGATAAGCTCTTCAAATACTTTGTTATTTTTGAATAAACGTTTTTAATTTTTTTTCAAAGTACAAAAATATAAAAATATACATCGTATATAAACAATTACAATATTTTTTCAAAATATGAAGTCATTTTACAAATTTATCCAAAAATATTAAATCATTTGAAAAAACGTATCCAAAATTATTTCATCAAGGTCCTGATTTGGAATGTATTCACAATTCCACCTCCTTAAATTTAAAGATGATTTGTTATCTCTTTAATATCATGGTAGTGATAATCGTGTTTGCAGTTATTTTGGTACATGGTTTTTATTTGCTAAACCAGGAAATGTAGAGAATTGCAAAGGAAATTCCAAAACGTCAGTCCAGAATTGAAGAGTTAAAAATGTTCTCCCAGTTCAAAAATTTTGGTCTAAATGTTGCAATTCTCATCTTTTCCCATTTCACTTGTTTAGTGAATAAGCCCCACAGTTTTGTATGCGTGAAAGAATGTGTTGTGTAAGAATTTGTATGTAACAATAGAAGGGAAAGTTCCGCCACACAAGATGCTTCTCTGTTCCTTGGGGACCTTATTAAAAAACTCTAAATCATGATGACCTTCTATACAAGTGACTGATAGATGCAAAAGAGAGGCAGTGTGAACATGGCTTTCAAAGCAGGGATTTCAAAACATTTTTCTTTTGTTGTTGCATGTTTGGTGTCATCTTCTAGATTTGTTAGAAAGTAAGTGGACGGTTTGTTGGTATCCAACAACGACAAATGCTATTCTTCAGATCTACAAGAAAGGTCATTTTTCCTGGCTGCTGATTTTGACCAAATAACATGGAGGTTCACATCGAACACTTGATGAAGACAAGAACCACAAAGGCCCAGTGCTGTATACATATAAGACTCCTGTCAAGCTTCATATATTCGAGTATTCACACTGAAATGCAGAATGAGATCACACTGTATCATCAATGCAACTAAACAAATATCTTTATCATTATCATTGGATATTTTGATTTATCGTCTGTCCCTCACTATTGAGCTGTTCTGGCAGTGTCCCATGAGCATGTTACGTTTGACATGGTCCTTCATATTCTGTCACCCTGGACACAGTGGATTGTATATACGTGTATGTGTCTAGTGCTGCCTATGTATATACACATTCACATGCACATCCTATGTCTGCGTGCAGTGTAATATGTGAATCTATAGTGCCATGTTTGGTGTTGTCTATGTATCTTGTATTTTGGGTTTTTAAAGTGGAGGTCGCAAAAGAGTCGTTTTGATGGTTCCCTGTACTCCTGGCTGGGTACCTCCGCCAAGGACCGCTTCCTAGCTGGAACAGGGGACAAACCACAGCACTTCTGACCAGTTACCGTGGCTTGACTGGGGCCCTGGAACTGCTCCTTCCTGGCGTTGAATGGGGAATTCGCTATAGACACCCCCAGGCACTGGACTACACTCAGTCCTGGGAACGCTAGTCCTTATAAGGACTTTCCCCACTAAATCCCCTGCAAGCTGGAACAGCAGACACAGGGATTAGATCTTCCTTCCCTCCATTAACAGGACAACACACAGTTTTGGAGTGCAAGCTGGAATTCTTTAATGGCAGCCACAACTGGCTTTATATGCATGTCCCATGCAAGGGGCACTCCCCCCTGGACCTGAGAGTAAACCACAGTATAAACAATTACACAATCACATTGGTTCTCAGATCCAGGACACTCCCCCACATAATAGGTTAATCCCTCTTCTGTACCTGGGAGATAATGGAGGCAAGCATTTATACTAAACTCAATTATCTCCAAACACAAAACACACATTTTTATAAAAATCCCAAAATACTTTAAACATTAAACCCCCAAAAACTTACATCATCTGATAGTCCTGATCTGGGTGACCAACATATCCAAAAATCAACCAGATCAGTTCAGGAATTTTCTGAAAGTCATTTGTTTGACCGCAGACATGGTCCTAAGCCCATAAAAAAGTTCCAGAGAAGCAGGGCTTGCAGTCGGTCAAGTTCGGTAGTTTAAAAAAAAGAACAAACTACCGAACGGAGTCAATAGTCTTACCCTGGATCTTGTTCCAGATAGAAGGACAGTGTTCAGTGAAATCATTTAAGTTGTATAGAACCGAACGCAGGCAATGATGAAAGTCCAGCGGTGTTCGGGAGTTTGTGTCATTCATGCGAACAAGATGGCCGCCATCTCGTGGTTGTCCATAGGAATTGTGGCCACCCAGACGAACAATTAGAACACTGCGGTGAGATACGTTCCAAGTTGTTAATAGATGTTAAACTCCAGGGTGGTCTCTGGTTCGTGCATTTAATCCCAATTGCATGAACAGAGACTTTTACATTATATTTCACAGGGTCCATAGTCTGTGGGCAGGAGGCTGGCAAGCAGGCTCCTCCAGGAACTCGTGGCAAACTCACTGGAAAAGGGGAGTTTGTCACAATGGTGGTACAATTTGCTATTGGTACACAGAGCGGGCAGCCAGAGTGAGTGAGTCGGGGAACTGACAAGAGATTGAAATGATTCCCGGGGAATGGATGAACTGAAGTAGGTGCAAGAAAGAGCTAAAAGAAAATGCTAACATTTTTATCATAAACAGTATCAGGGTTGTTCACTAATATCTGAATTGTTGGGATTCAAAGTAAATTTAAAATTTTAGGCCAACATAGCCACACTAGGAGGAAAAAAAACAAACAAACAAAAAACTGTCAGCTGTGTTTATAGTCTAGTTGTTTTATCCTAAATCCCTCTGCTCCTCTTTCTATCCTGTTTTCAGTGTGTCTGAGTGTGTAACAGAGCTCCACAGCGATAATAATCGCAGTAATTTGTATTTGAACTACAATAAACATGTTTAGAATTCAGTCTGTGTAAATAAGACACAGTGTTCTTGTTCTAAATGACATTTTAGTTGCATAAATTGTTATTAGTAAGTTAAAATTTCTAAGAACAGCCCTGCCTCTGGCCACACCCCTACTCAATTATAGTGTCACTCTTTGTCCTTTGGGACAAACATACATGTTGTAAGCTAAGTGGTGGCACACACACACACACTTTATATTTGTTGTCGGGGACATAAGCCGTAATAATGAGTAAGTAGAAGTAAGCACAAGTCGGTTGTGGTGTGCCGGAACAGACGTATCAGGTAGGCCTGTAATAAAAAAAACGGCCCACAAATTAAATTAAAACTAAAGGGGAGAGGTGGGAGAGATGGAGCACACCAAATAAAACTCCCAGGATTCTCTAACTATATTACATTCAAACAGTGGCGTACTAAGGGAGGGGGTTGGGCGGTGCCATCAGGCAGGGGGGTGCCACCAGGGCTGGCCAGGCTTGGGAGTCAGTGTGGCTGCACCAGGTGCCATAGCAGCAGGGGCCGCGGGTGCCGACACAGCTCACACGCAGGGGCTGGGAGCAGGAAACCTGGCTGCACGGAGAGTTGAGGGCGGAGCCAGTCTGGATGCGGGGGCGGAGCTAAAAGCAGCCTCTCTGATCACACAGAGGGGAAGCAGCACAGGAGAGAGAGAGAGAGAGAGAGAGAGAGAGAGAGTGTGTGTATCTCTGTGTATGTGTTTAGTAGATAGCTCCCTTATTTGGTGACTGTGTGTGCGACTGTCTGCCTGTGTGTGTGAGAGAGAGAGAGAGACCGTCTGCCTGTGATGGTGTGTGACTGTGTGTGTGTATGTGTGACTGTCTGCCTATGATTGTGTGTGTGACTGTCTGTGACTGTGTGTGTGTGTGACTGTGTGACTGTCGGCCTATGACTGTGTGTCGGACTGTGTGCATCTGACGGTCTTCGCCCTGCAGTGAGACGGCAGCCGGGATATGGTGTCATCGCGGCCTCTGCGTCATTACAGGGCATGCGAGGGACCTGTGCAGGAAAAGCACAGAGATCCCAGCAGCAACCACTGACCACCAGGGACTGAGGATCCACTCCAGCCCTTCTAGAGCAAGGTAGGGAGGCTGGGTGGACCTCTTATTTATTAAATGTGTGTATGTATGTAATGTTTGTGTGTGTCTGTGAGAGAATATATATATCTATATCTCTCAAAATCCAAATAGGTTATGGTGGGGAAAAATTGTGATTGAAAACCCCTTCCACCTGAAGTATGTGGATAGTTAATACAATGCTAAACAAAAATCTGCACACCAGTCAAGCCATAAGACTTGCTTTTCCCACAGAAATTCCAAATCAGCAGTGATGTTACAACCGCAAAGGATTCTGGGTGGACATATGCAAATTAGTTTAACAAAGAATCACATTTTTGCCTCATTCCATTTTAAACATGGATTCCTTTTAATTTGTGTTTGCAGTATACAACTGCTTGGAACACAATTTAGGATAAGATGCAAAACCAGTGAACCACTCATGGACAGCTGTTTCGTTGTTAATGCAACTCTTCAGCATGAGGTTGGTTACTGGTGTGCAGATTTTTGTTTAGCATTGTATTAACTATCCACATACTTCAGGTGGAAGGGGTTTTCAATCACAATTTTTCCCCACCATAACCTATTTGGATTTTGCTTCCCAAGCACTACCAAGCCTCACTAAGCAAAGTAAAAAACAGATAAAATTCTTATCTTGCAATACCTTTTTTATTGGACTAACAGAATTTTTTAATGACAAGCTTTCGGGAGAACCTCCCTTTCTCAAGTCTGAAGCATTTCTGAGCAAAACGACACATAGAATTCAAAGTTGAGTTGTGATACAGGGGTTAAAGCGACATGAGTGTAGATAAGACACAGGTTTGTTAGACAATAGACACCATCTTAGCAGAGGGTCATAAATATCTTGTTGAAGAGAAGAGTAGTAGTATATATGTGATTATGTGTTTAGTAGATAGCTCCCTTATTTGGTGTCCTTAAATATTGCAATCTAATATAAGGATAACAAATAAGGGATTTATCTACTAAACAACTGAAAAGAAAAGGGCTTTTTAAATTTTGATCCTTTAGCTGTTTAGTAGATAATTCCCTGAATTGGTGCCGTATGCAAGATTTCCATATTTAAAGATACCAAATGAGGGTGCTGTTTAGCAGATAGTTCCCTTATTTGGTGTCCTTAAATATTGCAAGCCCACATAAGGATAGCAAATAGAGTTATCTGCTAAACAAAGATCCAAGTTAAGAGGTGTCAGCCAGCCCACAACAAGAAATCTGGGTGGCTAATGTGAATTATATGCAAATGTGTTGTCAGATGCCAGCATGCAGAGCACAGTGTTTCTGCGTGTGTGTATATGTATCTGCATGTGTAGACATCTCAAAATCTCGCCAACACTACACACAAATACACTCATGCATTTCAATGTCAACACTACATACAAACCCCACCATTATATATAACCACATCACTGCATTCAAATACCACACAACACACAAATGCATGCTTGCATTCAAACACCAACACTACATACAAACACACCCCTACATTCACTCACACATACTCCATACAAAAACATGCATACATTCACACACAAACACTGCTCAGTGCTAGATACATTTTTAAAAAAATTATTATTTTTTTTTTACATTTAATATTGGGGGGGTGCCAAAAATAGGACCCGCCCCGGGTGCCAAATGCTCTAGGTAAGCCCCTGCATTCAAAGATTTCTGGGAGTTAGCTGTCAACATGGGGGGTAGAGCAATAGTTTAAGATGACTGCTCTATAATAACAGGATATTTGTAGTAGAGTGAAACATTAACATTTTCCACACAAAGGAATGTGCCACAGTCAGAAAGGCTTTGTGCTGTGATTGCAGAAGTGAGTTCTATGATTAAACTGAACAAGTGCTGCAATTCAGAGGTCATTGACTGGCTGACTTTGAGCACAGGATGTAATTTGTGATCAGATATCTAATAATGGTATTATTTCTTTACATAATAGTACCCATAACATTGCTCTACATGTAATTCCTTATCAACCTTCCATCCTAGTTTGAACTTGGAAGCTGGCTGTTTTTTTGCTTGCCTTCACACACGCGTTTATTTATTTATGGAGTTTGGGGCTGGCGAAATAGTAGATTCTTAGCTGTTGAATAATTAGCAATTCATGCCATGCCAGTCTTAAAGGAAGCCTCATATTTATGCTATATTTTGTTTTCCCACATTTTCCACTCCATGGCAATAATACTCATAGTAATATGTCTTTAAACCACAACACATGTGCAGAAATCATTCTAAATTATCATTTAGAATCATAAATTGTAACTAGTAAGTCATCTAAACTTTCTCTAACACCCCTCCTCTGTCATCCCTATTAAAAAAAATAAAATTAAAGGGATTCTTTAATAGGGGGGGTAATAAATATGGGGTACTATTTTTGCATTGCCTGTAACAGTTATCTGGCAGCATCACACAGTCACAGGCAGACAGTCATACACACTCAGTGACAAGCACACAGTCACACACACAGTAGCAGGCAGACAGTCACATAGACTGTCACATGCAGACAGTCATAGGCAGACAGCCCCCCATACAGTCACAGCCAGACAATCAAACACACTGTCACAGGCAGACAGTCACATGCACGCAGTCACACACACCCACACAAAGTCATAGGCAGACAGTCACACATACAGTCACAATCACATTTACATATTCGGGGCCAATACAAACCATTGTGTGGAAATCTATTCACAAACCGGACTTTACATAGGACACGAGGTCACGCGTTTAGACTGGAAGAAAGACGATTTCGTCTAAGGCAAAGGAAAGGTTTTTTTACTGTAAGAACAATCAGGATGTGGAATTCTCTGCCTGAGGAAGTGGTTTTATCAGAGTCCATACAGATGTTCAAACGGCTACTAGATGCATACTTGCAAGAACAGAATATTCAAGGATATACAGGGAGTGCAGAATTATTAGGCAAATGAGTATTTTGACCACATCATCCTCTTTATGCATGTTGTCTTACTCCAAGCTGTATAGGCTCGAAAGCCTACTACCAATTAAGCATATTAGGTGATGTGCATCTCTGTAATGAGAAGGGGTGTGGTCTAATGACATCAACACCCTATATCAGGTGTGCATAATTATTAGGCAACTTCCTTTCCTTTGGCAAAATGGGTCAAAAGAAGGACTTGATAGGCTCAGAAAAGTCAAAAATAGTGAGATATCTTGCAGAGGGATGCAGCACTCTTAAAATTGCAAAACTTCTGAAGCGTGATCATCGAACAATCAAGCGTTTCATTCAAAATAGTCAACAGGGTCGCAAGAAGCGTGTGGAAAAACCAAGGCGCAAAATAACTGCCCATGAACTGAGAAAAGTCAAGCGTGCAGCTGCCACTTGCCACCAGTTTGGCCATATTTCAGAGCTGCAACATCACTGGAGTGCCCAAAAGCACAAGGTGTGCAATACTCAGAGACATGGCCAAGGTAAGAAAAGGCTGAAAGACGACCACCACTGAACAAGACACACAAGCTGAAACGTCAAGACTGGGCCAAGAAATATCTCAAGGCTGATTTTTCTAAGGTTTTATGGACTGATGAAATGAGAGTGAGTCTTGATGGGCCAGATGGATGGGCCCGTGGCTGGATTGGTAAGGGCAGAGAGCTCCAGTCCGACTCAGACGCCAGCAAGGTGGAGGTGGAGTACTGGTTTGGGCTGGTATCATCAAAGATGAGCTTGTGGGGCCTTTTTCGGGTTGAGGATGGAGTCAAGCTCAACTCCCAGTCCTACTGCCAGTTCCTGGAAGACACCTTCTTCAAGCAGTGGTACAGGAAGAAGTCTGCATCCTTCAAGAAAAACATGATTTTCATGCAGAACAATGCTCCATCACATGCGTCCAAGTACTCCACAGCGTGGCTGGCAAGAAAGGGTATAAAAGAAGAAAATCTAATGACATGGCCTCCTTGTTCACCTGATCTGAACCCCATTGAGAACCTGTGGTCCATCATCAAATGTGAGATTTACAAGGAGGGAAAACAGAAAGGTGGCTATATTGGTCACCGATTTGTTTTTGTTTTGTTTTTGAATGTCAGAAATGTATATTTGTGAATGTTGATATGTTATATTGGTTTCACTGGTAATAATAAATAATTGAAATGGGTATATATTTGTTTTTTGTCAAGTTGCCTAATAATTATGCACAGTAATAGTCACCTGCACACACACAGATATCCCCCTAACATAGCTATAACTAAAAACAAACTAAAAACTACTTCCAAAAATATTCAGCTTTGATATTAATGAGTTTTTTGGGTTCATTGAGAACATGGTTGTTGTTCAATAATAAAATTAATCCTCAAAAATACAACTTGCCTAATAATTCTGCACTCCCTGTAATCTTTCAATGTAGGGTAATAACTGCTTGATCCAAGGATAAATCTGACTGCCATTCTGGGGTCAAGAAGGAATTTTTTTCTTAGCTTGTTGCAAAATTGTGCTTCAAACTGGGTTTTTTTTGCCTTCTTTTGGATCAACAGCAAAAAACAAATGTGAGGTAGGCTGAACTTGATGGACGCAAGTCTCTTTTCAGCTATGTAACTATGTACACACACACACACACACACACACACACACACTCTTACTTACTGGAGTTGGAGTGGAGTCACTGAAGTGAAGTCCCTGGTTTGTAGATGTTAGGAAAGCAGGGACTCCTTCCTGCTTCCCCTCTGTATGCAGCAGTAGCTGCAGCGAGGAAGGCCGCCTTTAGCGCGGCACACGCTGCCGATTTGGCTCCACCCCCACGGACAATTTAGCTCTGCCCCCAACTCTCAGAGAAGTTGCCCTGCTCCTGGCCCCTGCGTGTGAGCTGTGTTGGCTGCCTGGCGCCCTTGTGCAGCCACACAGCTTACTTCTCCCCAAGCCTGGCCAGCCCTGGTGGCCACCCCCACCTAGTGGCATCCGGGGCAGACCGCCCCCCCACCCCCCTTAGTGTGTGTGTGTGTGTGTGTGTGTGTGTGTGTGTGTGTGTGTGTGTGTGTGTGTGTGTGTGTGTGTGTGTGTATATACACACACACACACACACACACTCTATAAAAGACATACACCCACAGAAACACACATACACAACCACAGACCTACACACAAAATCACATACATAATGTCATGCTCCTGAGCAGGTCAGAGAGGAGATGATTGCAAGGGTTATTGGTTAAAAAAAAAGTTATTTGTCGTATTAGACATAACAAATTTACTGAAATAAAGAATAAAAGGGCAGTCTGCCACAAACAGGATACTTTGTGAGAAAAAAAAAAAAGGGTTTAGGCGATATGCCACAAACAAGATCTTTAGAAAGTAAATGAATAAAGTCTTTTGTATACAAGCAGGCTTGAAGTTATACCAAGTAGTTAAGGATTTCCAGGATATTTTGCAATGCAGCTAGTTATAGGTAAATACCTTTTAGAATAAGGCAATACAGGATCATGCAGAGTTTGAAACAGGTAGGTATATTCCAAAATAATATAATGCAGGCTGCTTACAAGATCATGCAGTGATGCAGCAATTGAAGCAGTTAAGATTCTTCAATGAAGGCAATACGCCACAAATCAGGATTCTTGGAAACTTATAAGGAAAGTCTTTCAGGCAAGTTCAGGATGAAGTAATGCAGGTTAGTGCCTTTCAGTATGAGGAAATGCAGATGAGTACAGGATGAGGCACTGCAGGTAAGTTCTCTACAGAATGAAATCATTATCAGAGCATAGACTTCAATGTCAAGGCATTGTTGTGTGCTGGGAGTAGACTTATCAAGCCTCCTAATTAGTTAATCCAGGTGAGGTTATTAAGGAGAGTGAACAGATTAGTGGCTAGGGAGGCCACTAGAGGAGAAAATCATGAAGTTCACTTAAAGGGCCAGTAATAAACGAAAAAGTCTTTCATGTCAGTTTTGAAACCTGACACATAAACACACATAATCACAACATACACACTTAACCAATTTAACGTAGAGAAATGCAAAGTTATGCTCTTCGGGGTTAAGAATGCACAAGCAACTTACACACTAAATGGTAGTGAATTAGGGATAACCACACACGAGAAGGATTTGGGAATTGTTATAGACAACAAATAAGGCAGCAATATGCAATGTCAATCTGCAGTTGCTAAAGCCAGTAAGGTTTTGTCATGTATAAATAGGGGCATAAATTCTCGGGATGAAAATATAATTTTACCTCTTTATAAATCGCTGGTAAGACCACACCTTGAATATGCTGTGCAATTTTGGGCGCCTGTTCTAAACAAGGATATCATGGCACTAGAAAAAGTCCAGAGACGAACTACAAAATTGATAAAAGGAATGGAACATTTTAGTTATGAAGAAAGGCTAAAAAAAATTAATCTATTTAGTTTGGAAAAACGGCGCCTGAGAGGGGATATGATAACTTTATACAAATATATCCGGGGCCTGTACAAACCTTTATTTGGAAACCTATTCATAAACAGGGCTATACATAGGACATGAGGTCACACATTTAGGCTGTAAGAAAGGAGATTTTCATCTAAGGCAAAGAAAAGGTTTTTTTACAGTAAGAGCAATAAGGATATGGAATTCTCTGCCTGAAGAGGTGGTTTTGTCAGAGTCACTACAGATGTTTAAACTGCAATTGGATAACTACTTACAAAATCATAGCATACAGGGATATCATTTCTAATTAGTGGGATAATAGCTGCTTGATCCAAGGAGACATCTGACTGCTATTTTGGGGTCAAGGAGGAATTTTTTCCTAGTTTGTGGCAAAATTGGAAGTGGTTCAGACTAGATTTTTTTGCCTTCTTTTGGATTAACAGCAACAACATATGTGAGGAAGGCTGAACTTGATGGACGCAAGTCTCTTTTCAGCTATGTAACTATGTAACCACAGAGATACACACACACAACCACACACATAATCACAGACATATACAAACACAATCACAGACCCACACACATACAATCACAGACACACAATCACGTACACACATAATTAAACATAGACACACAAACATCACACACATACACACATTGGATAATTAAGACGTCCACCCAGTCTCCATACCCTGCTCTGGGAGGGCTGGAGTGGATCCTCAATTCTTGGTGATCAGTGTTTGCTGCTGGGATGTCTGTGCTCTTCCTGCACAGATCCCTTGCGCGCCCTGTATTGACGCCGATGCCGGGCATGCAAGGGAGACATGCATGAAGAGCATAATAAGTAAAGGGCTGCCTCGCCGTCCGGCAGCTCATACAGACACTGGGATTTTAAGAGGGAAGGGTGAAGTGGGGGGGCATGATGTAGGGGGAGCCATGACCCCCTCTGGTCCTCCCCCCGCCAGCAAAGCTAAAGACACATGCCTTTTGGGTGGCCCTCCATGTAACATATAGTGTGTGTATAGAGGTGTAGTGCTTCTAAAGAGGGCTTTATTGAATTTTTTTTTTTTTTTTAATTTAATATTCATTCCCCCTTCCCTGTTGTTACCTTACAGGAAGGCAACCTCTGGTGTTCCATTGTGCTGGGAATCTGGTCTGTGCCTCCGCCTCTGTGTGTGATATTTGTTAGGGGAGTATTGATTGTGTGTGATCTTCGTTAGGGGTGTATTGACTGTGTGTGATATTTGTGATGGTTATTTAATTAAGATTAAAAAATAAAAATGCATGTAAGTCCATGTGTGAATTCAGATGTGTATTTTTGTAGTGAACTACTACGCCCCCCAACCCTTAGTAGGCCACTGAACTCTATAGGCACCCAGACCACTTAATCTCAATAAAGTGGTCTGGTTGCCATGTTTTAACCCTGCAACTGAAAACATTTGCAGGAAGGGCAACGTTTACATTTCAGGGTTTGAATGCCTGTTGTGGCTGTCATTCTGTCAATCAGATGGACTCATAGAGAGCATTTGAATGTCACAGCGTGGTGTTTTGCTATTGATGCGTGCAAGCATCCCATTGCTTTTTTTTACAGTGAGCATTGGATTGGCTGAGATCGTTGATCTTGATGATCTCAGCCAAGGAGACCTGCCAGCAAGACGGAGAGCAGTGCGGTGAGGGCTGAAAGTTAAGTAAACCTCACCCTTCGAGCACTCGAAGACATTAGTACAGTTAGATAAAGTGTCCATTTGTAATGTTGGGAGGTATACAAGACATCTTCCTGTTTGGAAGATACACAGCCAATGAGAGGTTATTATGAGCTGGGCTGCCCCATAACCAGTCACAGTCCTCTTATTATCTTTATACTGTATCTGTATACCAAAGATGGGAGACTAAGACGCTGACATACTGTCTTCATTCTAGTAGTGTAATGTATTGATTACATTTTCCTCCCGACCACTTACTATAAAGTTGTTTGTAACATTAAAGGTGCATTTTAAAGTGTAATGATATCATAAAAATGACCTCCTATATTTAATGTATTGTATGGGTAATCTATATTAAAAAAAATGCTAAAAATCCAAGTTAAACAAATGTAATTTAATGATTTGTTTGTTTTATCAGGCCAGTTGACATGGATGATTTTAGGTGCTCTCGAATTTACAGATAATTTTCAAAGTTTACTCACCTTATTTGCATATTGAACATGAGGTACCAAGGCAAGTTACATGTCATCCTGCTGACTTTGTTGTTTACATGGAGCTGAATAGTTAGCACTGTATGACACATCTCAAGGCTCTGTAAACAATACAGCTAGAGAATGTACAACGTCCATTTCAAAAGGCCATACATAAATTACAGCGAAGATCCTTAAAATCCACCTGTCACTAATCTTAACAAGTCAGTTCCTGAGAATTTTAGGTAAATGGGATTTGCTGTTTCTGCAAATGACAATTAGCATTTTCAGTGCAAATGGGAATATTGCTACAAAAAAAAAGTAAATGCAGTTTTTCCCTAACCCCAATAAAAACTGTAAAATGTAATTTTAAAAAGTCAGAATTGCCAGGGTGGTGAAAATCTTTGCCTTAGTCAGGTGTCAATTTACCGCAAGTTACTATTTTAGTGAATAAAGCTATAAATGTTTTGTCCACTTCCTTTTGTCCTATGCCTTGATCACTTGCTTGCCCTAATCCTCCTATTGTTTTTCCCTGCTTTCTGTACAAAATCAAATCTGAGCACTCTCCTAGCCCCCACCCGATTCGGGTAGGTTTAATAGTAAAAGAATGGATTCTGTCAATTATAGTGGGTGAAGTCAGTACTAAAGGCCCAGTGAATGGGATGAAACATGCAGAAAGGGAGTCTAATGTTTGGGACTGGTCAATGGAGGTGACAATAATTGTCAGGATTAAACTTTGAGCACACGTGCACACACAAAGGAGACAGATGTGATGATGGGCAAACGAGGACACATGCTTCTGATAGTTACATTGTATTCAATACTTTGTAAAACAACATTATTCAACTATTGGGACTCCGTAACCTGCAGTTAGTTGTAGAATAATACACATTAAATTGCACTAAAAAAACCTTTTTTTTTACTATGATAGATAAGTTGCAAATATAAATTGTTGCATTAAAAGTATAGTTTAACAAATGCTCGGTGATTGATCATCCTGTAATAATCGTATACAAAGACTTCAAGTGGATCAGATCACAGCATTCAATGACCTTGTAATGTATTGCCATGCGTGAAAAGTCACTGTGTCAATTGCATGCCCATGACAAACATTTCTATGTGTTATTTTCGAGATTCCTGAAATATTTCCAATGCACTGACCACTTTACTATACAGACAAGAATGATGTAGTTTTGCAAAGTGAAAACTCATGCTGCAGCTATGTATCATGCTATTTTCAGTGCAAAAATATCCTAATTCCTCTAGAATACATTAGAATTGCTCTCACATAGCACGGTGCTAATATCACTCTCAGTATCCAAAGCCTAAGCTTAAAAAAAGCCTTGTGTTTAGTGCATATCATGGTATTGGCATTGTCATTTTGTTCAACATATAATATGTGTCAATCAAAATTTTGTTGTATGATTTCGTTACAAATGCATGTGATTTACTAACTGCCAAATTGCTTAAATAGTTCTTCTGAAATAAGATGAGATCTGATGGGCTTATCTTTGGTCATTGAGAACATCCACTGTCAGGTAACTGACTGAGGGAAAGAACAAGCAGATTTAGTTAGTAATGTCTGCCTCAGTTAATATTAGTAAATTAGATGTACTAACACAATTAATGCAACTCAATAGATTTTTGTATCTGTTCTCTCTAGGTTCAATAGTTTTTTTCTATCTTCTAAATACATTCATGCTTAATTGTGGAATCAGTAATGGGATGGTTGGTTAGTTCTCTAGCTATCAACTCCAGTAGTTCTATGGAAATCGAGGTAATAATTACCACAGCTTGTTAATTTGTCTTTGACCAACCTGTAACTGTAACTAAGCCAATGGCAAGGTAACAATGATTGTTTGCACCAGAACCCCTCATGCACATTTATTTATTTATAAAATATTTAACCAGGATGGATTCATTGAGATTTCTCTCATTTTCAACTATGTCCTGGGTCCACAAAACATTGCATTGATACAATAGGATACAATATTACAAAAAATAAATATACAAACTATATCTATATACATACACACATTTATAAATTTAATACATAACAGGTAATAAATATATTTAACCATGGCAGGTGCATTCTGTGCTGAGGTATATTGCCAGAGATCTCTTAAAGGATTTTAGATTGAATGAAGATTTGACTGTGTGCCTGAGGACACATACTTATAAATCCTTTACAAGCCCTCACCTAGCTATACAAAGACTGGGTTCTGTTTGGTGACCAACACATACCATGCCTACTGACCAATATGTCTTACTTTCTGTTCATTATAGGCAGGAATAGGGTCCAAGAGCAGAGATTCATATCCAGCAATGGCAGTAACTAAAGCTCTGATCTCTTCCTTTCTTGTCAATCTGTTACTGAAGGTTCCATTAAACTTACTCATGTCAATCTTTCATAGATGTGATTGGCAAGGGCGCAAATGAGAGCTTTGTCATATCTGACCTTTATAATCTTTTATCATTTACACAAGGCATGAAATAAGTAGTATTGCAGAACTAACCTCAACCCCCAAGACATTCACCTACCTAGCTGAAAATACAGTTTGTTTATGAAACTATCTAATGATAAATAAAACAAAATAATGTTAAATACAAATGAATATTTGCTATGTAAATAAAACCATTATAAATACATACATAATAGGAATGTACACTCAGATAATCCGCTGCTACAATGTATACCTGGACATGTAATAGGCCCACATTGTAACCATACTTAGCGATGATTCATGATGCTTGACACAGAGGGGACATTTCATAAAGCACACACAACCCATGGGTGTAATTACAGCAAGCGGCTGTATATCCTGGGGCTGCACGGTTTAAATCACCACAATCCATTTCCCTCAGGTTACAACGCTATTTTGGGCTCTAAACCAATTGTGCATTTAGCACAGTAAGGAAGGTCAAAGCATAGCAGTTTGTGGGCATTTCAGTATCAACATATATCTTGAATATAATCTGACAACGTTGCTTTGTCATATAAGGAAGACTTGTGTTACAGCCTGTGTCGTATCCATGGGTCTTAACTTTGATACTGAATGCTCACAGCATTACTGAAACCTTTAAAAAACTAGATTCATTTTATTACATATGAAGTGACAACAAATTCCACAGCACTGTACAAGGGGAATATGAAACTACCAAACATTAAGGAGATCTGAAATAAGAGATAAGAGCCCAGATCAAAATTATTTCATAATATATAGGGTATGCATTAAAAATGAAACAATGAAAAACAATACTATAATTATATAATTTACATAGAGCCAGCATATAAAGTCAATGCATTGCAATGGAAACACAGGAATAGAATACCAGGTTTCACTAGAGCAAGGTTAACCGTAAGGTGACCTGCCAAGAAATAAAGTTGCAACACTAGGTAAAGTTGCAGAAAATGGGTATCTATTCACCAGACTGTGGACGTAGTAATGTTTTTGACCCACAGGAGGTCTTTGTCAAGCCTAGGATCCAAACTGCACACACAGTATACATACCATCTTAATGGCATGTTAATTACAAATAGAAGGAGTCTCTCCAGCACTAACGTCAATGATTAACCATTAGTAGTAAAGACATTGTTAGGGGACAAAGTGCATCTAAATAACAAAACAAACATGTAATGTTATAATAGGGTCAATCAGTGTGGCTATACAAACTGTACTGCAAATTTTACAATACAGTAATAAACCAAATAAAAAGTAAACAAACCATAAATAACTGTATATGTAATTCCGCCTAAAAATATCAGGTTTCCAAAAATATTGTTTAGACATAGTCATTTCCAAGATACCTTGCTGTATTGGAGGAGTCTGAGGGCTACCTGTAGAGTTGCCCTTGGTCTTGACTTAGTGGAGAGCTGATCCTCTTCATTGGATTTGCATAAGTTGACTTTAGGTGTCCACCACTTAGGGCCCAAAGGTTAGACATTGGCTCGGAACCATGAATTTGCTTGACCCAATTCACTATCTCTATGTGAAGAATAAAGGGGCGAGGGGCAAACTGGTGACCTGCCTAGGACCCTGTAGGTTCTTAATCCTTCTCTGGGTTTGACACCTGCGTGTATTTAATAGTGCACAGGTGGACACCTCAATGCAAATGCCATTTCTAGATTAGATCAGATTTAGGAAACATGAAATATTTGTGTAGAATTTATCAGGTTAAATATTCTAAGTTTCATTCCTTTTAGAACATCTACTTTTGAACAGTTTGAGACCATACCAGTGAATGACTACCTACAGAGAAGTTAGTCTTGTTTTTTCTTGTTTCTCTCTGAGGAGACCCCTTTTCTTACAGATTTGCATATACCCTTCACTGACAAAACCCCAGAGCAACCAAACTGTATTGCTGCACCTCTCTGTGAAAGTTAAAGTCTTATATGATAATGCCAAGCTTTCCTTTCTACATGACCAAAGATCCTGAAGATATTTGAGACTTTCTAAGTGTAATGTACCAATTCAAAAACTTTTTGTATTTTGGCCTTCCTCTGTGAGCTTGTTTTACACCCAAGTTCTTTGCTCATTTGCATTTTACAGTAGATGGGAGGCTGTCCAAGTGTAGTCTTTTTTGAGCATTTTTAGTAAGTCATGATAATTTGAATTCTAGCTGGATTTCCATCAGCTGAGTACAGCAAGCTCTTTGGGTTAATCAGTGAATTGTGGTGAATTCAAAACTCAATTTGGACAAATTGGGTGAATATAGCCAATTCTGCAATATAATAGATCTGGAGAATTTGCTAATTAATATTTTCATTTCACCACAGTTAAAATTTAACCCTAAGAAGCCATCAATAGCTAATTCAACTGTATCAGTTTATTATTCTTCTGTCTCTCTCCTCCTCTGATGGCCTGATTTCTTTAAAATTCATGGCTTGTAGCAGCTATATAAAAAACAAAATGTCATATTCTCTTAACCTTTACAAATGCATTTAAACTTGTCTCACAGTGTTTTTTCTCATAAAAGCTATATATGGGGCGATTGCTGACTGTTATTTTTAAAATGACAGAAAATGTCTTTGTGGTTTATCAAAAGATTTCATGAAACAATATAGGAAATATTTTACCTTATGGACAAGAATATTTTTGACAATATGTAGCAAAAGACAGAGCTTTAATCAGCTTCTACCATTGTGTTTTACCATTGCCCATCAACTTTCACTCATAACATTTGAGCATCTTCTCACACAATGCACACATAACTGTGACATGTCAGAAACATTGTAGGATTATTATTATTATTATGGCCATTTATATAGGGCCAACAGATTCCGTAGCGCTTTACAATATTATGAGAGGGGGGATGTAACTATAAATAGAACAATTACAAGAAAACTTACAGGAACAATAGGTTGAAGAGGACCCTGCTCAAATGAGCTTACAGTCTATTGGAGGTGGGGTAAAGGACACATTAGGACAGGTTAGTATATAACATCATGCAGTTTTGTAGGATATGTCCTAGGTCCCCATTTTAAACTTTGGCACACCACACTCTGTTTTGGAAAATAAGCTTATCCAATGCTGTAAAACCCTAGTAGAAAATTTTATTTTGATATATGCGTGTGTGATGAAACCTCTGGATAAGTTTCTTATTGGCAGATGGATCAGGAAGTAAGGCAGGATCTTGAATGTCAACTTCATATACACACTGCCTGTGGGGTCTGTCAGTTGGACCATTGAGAAGTGTTCTTCAGTTTTGTTATCCCCCCACTGGATAATGTTAGGTCTAGACCACTCCATGTGAAATGGCTCTTGTATTAGTGGAAGCCCAGTGGAACCCTCATTTTTGTCAATTATATTTTTGTTATATTTATTCTGACATTGAATGCTTGTACACTCTGTATGCTGCTAGAGGGTATTTTTTCACACATACCTTTTTAATAAACCTGTTTGAGTCTGCAGGGTACAATTATAGGGAAAAGTTCTAAAAGTAAAGCAATTGGCAAGAACATTCACCCACACTCACATTATCGCAGTTATCCACCTACTCATCCTTTCACAGTCACCACATGAAGACAGTCATCATCATGCACACATAGTTGCCTCACACACATATGACATCCTCGCCATATACAACGCACAAGAACCCCAAGCAGCCCCCCAATACACACTGCAAGCAGATCCATCCACCACACATGCTACTAGACACACAGATAAATATACCAACACACAAGGATATTCACTGTCAGACTCTTAGGAACATAAACAGATACACAATGCCGGATATGCAGACACAGACACAATCAGTCAGAAATCACAGACATATCCTGGCAGACACACATTGTGACTATATGTCTGTATCTGTCAAAGTGTGTATTTGTGTGTGTATATGTGTGCGTCTACCAGTGTATATATGCCTGCCTGTATTAGTGTGTCCATGGCTGTAATGTGACTGCGCTATGTTAATGCCATAGTAAAGTGGCAATATACACAATAAAATCGGACTCTGGTGGTGTTTTTTGCTTGGTAGTGAAGGGGTAAATATTGGTCCAGCAGCCCTCCACATTTATATAACTACACCACAGCTGGAAGAAAGAACAGAGGGTCTTCCTCTAGCGGACTTCACCAACCTTCACCCACTATCTCTATTTAAAATTCAGATGATAATTGACACATTTGTGACTATTCATTACAATGTCCTCAAACATGTTGATTCTAAAGACAAATAAATATGATATGTACCCTCACCTATCTTTATGTGATAATAAATATTATAAAGATTTGCACAATAAAGTTAGATTAAAGCAGTTATTTCATTTTGGCTGTGTATAGAATAGAATAAATGGCATAACTAAGTTCTTTATGTTAAATGGTTAATCAAAGTTGAAGAAGGAAGCCTGTTTTAAATTAAAAAAGTATTAGAACACAAAGTAGCTGTATGAAATTTAGGAGTGATGTGAAAACAATTATAATTCACAGTAAGCACAGGTGGAATAGCTTTCAAATTTAAGTAGTAATGCCTTGGAAACTGTGGCATTTTACAATGTGCATTAAACAATCCGAAAGGTAAAAATAAAGGAAAAATTTCATAATTTATCTACATTCTGCCCTTTCAATCCATGATATTTATTCACAGTGAATTATGATGAATTGAAAACCAAATTTAGAAAATGTTGAGCCAAAATATATGACTGGGAAAAATGATTTAACTTTCCTATATTCTCCCTGTCTAAAGACTTGGATGGGGTGAAGTTCTATGCTGCAACATGACAATTTAATAAATAAATAAAAGGAAATTCTATAGAAGCTGGTTTGATTAGTCTGGTTTGGATTTTGGTGTGTCTTGTGCAACATGCAAAATTACCTTGTGTGATTATTTTAACAAACAGTGAAATATTGTGAATAAAATCCAAACTTTTATAATGTTTTATAAATGATTTCACTTACCTATATTCCACTTGCTGTATGGACTACAATTGTCAAATGCATGTTTCTGTTAATCACATTTCACTGTTTGGCGGATAAACCTCTGTGTTAATAAAACAAAATAAATGCTCCCAAATTCTGACCCACATATTTGTTTAAATCTAATTGCACCCACAATCAGTATATTAGTTATTGAAAAATCTGTTTTGGAAAAAATATGCCCATGTCCTATATACTGTGTGTGGATATCCCTATAGAATAGCAGTTAACTTCAAAATAGGCAAGCAAAACCTGCACTACAAGTACTACTATCCTATTGGTAAAGTTGAGGTCACGATTAGTAGATTTTGGCCACATTATTTTTTTCTGTGACAATGAGGATGGAACACTAGAATCAGAATCTGGACTCTAGAATGGGAAATGTATCTATAATCATTCAGTACCGAGAAGTCACCAGCAGAGGGCGCATGTCTCATTTTTTTGTTGTCTTCTGTAACATAATTGCAATAGGCAGCAGTACAATGTAATTAGTTTTTATGTATATATTATTTGATCACGGAAAAATTCTCTTCTTACAAAATAGTACATGAAGCACATGATATGTGTTAAAAGAGTTAATTTTGTATTATCTGCTAGAGTGCATTCCCCATTCTTTCCTCCATTATTGTTGCATCCACTGAAAATGTAGGCAATGTAAGCTATGTTAAATCTAATTTTTCTGTTCAAAACCTAATTAGCCATTTTAAAAAAAGGTTAACGCCAGCGCCTCAGACGGTTTTTGTTTAATAATCCCATTACTGACGGCTCATCATGTATAAAACAGTGCAGTAGGTTGCAAATTTCCCACTTGTTTTAAGTGTATCTTGAAGATATGTATTAAAACTATTCTCTTGGAGAAATCTGAGATCTCTGTCTAGAAGAGAGAGGGCTATCACCTGAAACTGTGAGTAAAATATCTTCAGTATTTTAACGTTCCTCTGTCTGCTTTACAAAGAGAGAGAATTTGTCCATCTCTGTTATATCTCTCGAGTATTGCAAAGAAGTCTCAGGGCTGTGGGCTTGGCAAAAGCCAGGATAGATCTGTACTTTCTCAGGGGAAAAAAAAAAGATTTCCTTCTAAGATCTTTGCTGGACCTTCCCTGGGTCTCTGACTTTAAACGTTGGTTCCTTTTCCCCTGAGATTCTGACTTCTTAGGTTAACACCAGTAGAAATGACTTAGGGTAACATTGTTGAAATGCACTATCCCAGCAATATCTACATAATATTAGGATTTAGCTAGAAATGTAATACATGGAATAATAACAAACAGCCAACCAGGGTTTATGGGACCAATAATGGGTTCTTAATGTTTAGAGATTGCTTGCTATAAATAATGGTACATAATAACAATTGTAATAATTATTTGGAAAGTCTGTAACAAACTAAACGAAAAGACGGCAGTTTATTGTGCAATACACAATCCCAATCCTGCAAATAATGTAATATAAAATAAAATTACAAAAATTGTATTCGGTGTGAAATAGCAATCGTGGATACAAAATAGATTATAATTTAAACAGCAAATCTGCAATAAAAATATATCTCAATAAATAGCATTTTCTGGGATTTACAGCACAGTGTGTGATTGTCAGCGGGGTATTTATTTGTTTAATATTGTCTGGTAATATTGGTGATTTATATTTACTCACAGCATCGTTCTATGTTCAACGGCGAAAAAAACAAACAAACAAACAAAACATTTACACAACACAACAAATCAGTAGTATATATAAAAAAAAAAGAGTTCGTTTTATTTGCCAAATGTTAGGCTTTTAATCGTATGGACTTTATGTATAAATGTGTCTATTCGAATATATGTGTGTATATTATATAAATAAAAATATGTTTATGCAAAATGCACAATCCTTTTATAAAGTGCTATATTGCATTTTATATAAATATATTTATATTTATATAATGTAACTATCCACCTACCTCTTGTTTTGGTCAATAGATCTGTGTTTTTGTATATAGATATAGCTACAAAGATAATATCGCACTTTTGTGTAAAATATTTTTTTCATATATTATATATTATACTTTTCTAATTTTGTATTATATATTATGCTTTTCTATTTATTTCTTTATATTTAGTTAGTATATGTGTATATTGTGTGTACAGATGTAGCTATAAATATATATTATTGTAAAAAATAATCGTGTACCTCTAAAATTTGATGTAGATGCATATCGTAGATATTTTAAATATATTCTTGTTTTTTGTTTTTGCTTAAAGTTATTTGTAAAACGTATTATTAAGGATTCGTTAATGAAATGATTATTATTATATTCTTATTATTATTATTATTATTATTATTTTGTTACAGTTTCAGCCACACACATTCAGCCAGTGATAGATTCTGTAGGAATAAATATTTGATTTGCTAATGAGCTGCACGTTTAGTCTGTAATTTCAGCCCCAAAGACCGGGCATTATAATTATTATTATCAGTAATAATTGGGTATAACGAAGGTTTAAAATAAATAATGAGAATAAAGCATAGAACGAAACGTGTATCATGTCGGTTAGCAGATATTATTTTCTCCCCCAGCAATTAAGACATTCCCGTATTTTTATTTAAGTGTTGTTTACCTGGAGGAGTTAAACTAATCCCCCTTTATTACTTAGTAATTAATCGAAATCTGTTAGACGTGGTAACACTTATTTTATAATAAAGTAACATCCGATTAATATTTATAAAATAATATATATATTATTTTATAAATATTAATCGGATGTTACTTTATTATTATATTATTTTATAAATATTAATCGGATGTTACTTTATTATAAAATAAGTGTTACCACGTCTAACAGATTTCGATTAATTACTAAGTGTATAATATATATATATCGGTTATGCATATTATGTTATGCAGTGTATAAACATCACATCTATAGCAGCACACTTTAATAGGGACACATTGTATCGGGGTGACACTGCTATAATGGCTCTCAGTAATGGGGTGACACTGCTATAATGACTCTCAGTAATGGGGTGACACTGATTGAGTGGCTTACATTAATGGGGTGACACTTCTATTGTGACTCTCAGTAATGGGGTGACACTGCTATATTGATTCACATTAATGGGGTGACACTGAGTGACTTACATTAATGGGGTGACACTTCTATTGTGACTCATTAATGGGGTGACACTGCTATAATGACTCTCAATAATGGGGTGACACTGATTGAGTAACTTACATTAATTGGGTGACACTGCTATAATGACTCTCATTAATGGGGTGACACTGCTACGGTGACACTCAGTAATGGGGTGACACTGCTATAGGGACTTACATTAATGGAGTGATACTTATATAGTGACTCTCAGTAATGAGGTGACACTGCTACAGTGACTCTCATTAATGGGATGACACTACTATAGGGACTTACAATAATGGAGCGATACTTCTATTGTAATTCTCAGTAATGGGGTGACACTGATATATTGACTCTCAGTAATGGGGTGACACTGCTATAGGGACTTGCATTAATGGGGTGATACGTATACTGTGACTCATTAATGGGATGACACTGCTATAGTGATTCTCATTAATGGGGTGACTTTGTTAGAGTGACTCTCATTAATGGGGTATCATTGCCATAATATGCCCCAAGCTATGATGGAGGCTATTTAATAAGCACACATACTGTAATAATGTGTCCCTATTAAACTGTTCATACACCATGATGGGGTGCCTGTAATAAAGTGGGTGCACACTGTAACTGGGTTTATCTGTAATAATACAGCAATAGGTTACAATTTGTTATACCAATAAAATGTAGTAATTGAGCGCCTCTTGTATTGTATTGCCATGTCATTCAATGAATATAAATATTCGTATATATTATTATAAATATACCTACATATTAATATACAACCTTACATACCTGGTACACCCTATAACGGGGTACTATATATATATATATATATATATATACATATATAAACCGGGTGATTGTTGGAATGGATTCCATCCACATACCTGTATTGCAGTGTAACTGTGTACTATAAATAGAATGGTATGTATCTCTAATATACCATTTACAGTACAATGACAAAGATATATCTGGTCACAGGTACACCGGTTAGCTGTGTAAGGGGTATCACTGTGATACCATTGGTTTGTGGCACACTGTATTAAGGAACCCTTATTAAACCGGTTTCACACTATGTTCTTATCAAACCGGTTTCATACTATTTTTATGAAACCGGTTTCACACTATGTTTTTATTACACCGGTTTTACGTAGTTTTTACTAGACCGGTTTCACACCATGTTTTTATTAAACCGGTTGCATACTATAACGTCAGTGTTGCCTTTATTAAACCGGTTAGGAGCTGTATCTGGGTTGCATTAATAAACTGGTAGATCGCTGTGGTCTGGGAGGCTCACACAGAGCAATGGGATATCACTGACATATCGCTTTATGTATTAAGCCATCTAAGAGCTTGTATCATCCATAACTGGCCCTGCTTCTATCAGGCTGTCCAATAATCTAATCATAATAATCTAACATAACGTGGGCCTTTATTATTATTATTATTAATAATAATAATTCTGCGTCGATGTACAAACCGTAGAGGCACAAAATAATAGAGGATGGTGGATATTCTCCCATTTATATAGAGAGACTGTGAGGACTGTGTATTTAGTGCACACGCTCTAAACCTGGAGACTTCACCCGGGGGATTCTTTTGGTTTCCATGGCGATTGCTCCACGTTTAGAACGCGCTGATTCTCTGATTAAACATGTATATCTATGCGCAGGGCTGCAGAATAGGCTGCCGCCATATTATTACAAAAATAGTAGAGAGCATTGGAATTTTTTATCGGCAATCTAACATTACACTTGAAGAAAACAACTCATAGAATGCAGTTATAATGGATGATGGGAGTTGCATTCCACACGTTCCCCGTGCTGAATGTTTCCATGCTGGGGAGATGGCTGATAATAGGACAAAGGGGCTGTAATGACAGTAAGGGACAGAGAGAGGCCGAGCAATAGCATCAAAAGCTAACACCATAGCAAGCCACAGAATGGGAGCAATGGGGACCTCTCTAATGTCCAGCAAGGCTGAAAGGCACCCAAAGCAAACAGCAAGAGAAAGCCCATTGCCCTGATATAAAGGATCAGAACCCAGGACAGCCTGAGCTAAATGTCCTTCTCAATGCATGGCTTCGGTTAGTGACATGAGATTGATGACAAGTTAATGCAGCCAGGCCCATTGCTGTGTGTGAGTTACAGCCAGGCCATGATCACAGGGAAAGTGCTGTCAGCAGGGTTAACGTGCTACAAAAACAACCATACACAGCACATAGCAAGTAAACCAGGGGTAAGACACCCATTGACAAAATGCTAATTTAAACAAACATGTGGGTGTGAAGGTAATCATTAGACTTACCCCTGATTAAACCCTTTGTTAGGAATCAAATGCTTGCAAACATGTTGCAGAGCAAAGCTGTCAGATGTGTTACTGCTTATTAGGCCTTATCTAAAGTGGAATATATCGTTTACAGTCCAGCAAATAGGGTATTATAATGGCAGAAGGCAATATCTTAACAGATATTAATATTATTATAGCACCATGCTAAATGTTAACATATATTAATATTATTATAGCACCATGCAATATATTAACATATATTAATATTATTATAGCACCATGCAGCATGCTATATGTTAAGATATTAATATTATTATAGCACCATGCTATATGTTAACAGATATTAATATTATTATAGCACCATGCAGCATGCTATATGTTAACAGATATTAATATTACTATAGCACCATGATATATGTTAACAGTTATTAATATTATTATAGCACCATGCTATATGTTAACAGATATTAATATTATTATAGCACCATACAGCATGCTACATGTTAACAGATATTAATATTACTATAGCACTATGCTATATGTTAACAGTTATTAATATTATTATAGCACCATGCTATATGTTAACAAATATTATTATTATTATAGCACCATGCAGCATACTATATGTTAACAGATATTAATATTATTATAGCAGCATGCTATATGTTAACAGATATTAATATTATTATAGCACCATGCAGCATGCTATATGTTAACAGATATTAATATTACTATAGCACCATGCTATATGTTAACAGTTATTAATATTATTATAGCACCATGCTATATGTTAACAGATATTAATATTATTATAGCACCATGCAGCATGCTATATGTTAACAGATATTAATATTACTATAGCACCATGCTATATGTTAACAGTTATTAATATTATTATAGCACCATGCTATATGTTAACAGATATTAATATTATTATAGCACCATGCAGCATGCTATATGTTAACAGATATTATTATTATAGCACCATGCTATATGTTAACAGATATTAATATTATTACAACAGCATGCAATCAGTTAACAGATATTACTATTATTATAGCTGCATGCCATATGTTAACATATATTAATATTATATTAGCACTATGCAATATATTACCATATATTAATATTATTATAGCACCATGCAATATGTTAACAGATATTAATATTATTATAGCACCATGCAGCATGCTATATTTTAACAGATATTAATATTATTATAGCACCATGCTATATGTTAACATATATTAATATTATAATAGCACTATGCAATATGTTAACAGATATTAATATTATATTAGCACTATGCAATATGCAATACAGATATTAATATTATTATAGCAGCATGCTATATGTTAACATATATTAATATTATATTAGCACAATGCAATATGTTAACAGATATTAATATTATTATAGCAGCATGCCATATGTTAACAGATATTAATATTATATTAGCATCAGGCAATATGTGAACAGATATTAATATTATTATAGCAGTATGCTATATGTTAACAGATATTAATATTATTATAGTATCATGCCACATGTTAACAGATATTAATATTATTATAGCAGTATGCTATATGTTAACATATATTAATATTATATTAGCACTATGCAATATGCAATACAGATATTAATATTAGTATAGCAGCATGCTATATGTTAACATATATTAATAACATATTGCATAGTTCTAATATAATAACAGATATTAATATTATTATAGCAGCATGCCCTATGTTAACAGATATTAATATTATATTAGCACCATGCAATATGTTAACAGGTATTAATATTATTATAACATCATGTCATTTGATAACAGATATTAATATTATATTAGCATCAGGCAATATGTGAACAGATATTAATATTATTATAGCAGTATGCTATATGTTAACAGATATTACTATTATTATTGCATAATGCAATGTGTCAACATATATTAATATTATAATATCACTATGCAAAATGTTCGCAGATATTCATATTATTATAGCACTATTCTATATGTTCACAGATATTAATAATATAATAGCGCTATGCTATATGTTAACATATATTATAATAGCGCTATTCTATGTGTTAACATATAATAATGCTATGCTTTATGTTAACAGATATTAATTACTATATATATATGTAATATGTTAAGTTAATATTATGATAACACCTTTAATATGTTGATAGATATTATTATATTAGCAACTGTTAATAAGTGAACAAATGTTAATATTATAATAAACACTGTAATATTAACAGACTGCTTTATAATATTAAAATTATTAACAAATGTGATGATAACAGTTAACATTTTATTATAGCACAATGCAATGTATTATAAGATTGTATAGCACCGTTGCAATATACTAACAGATTATTGTTTTATATCCATGTAGAAAATATTATAACAGCACCATGTCATATGATATCCCTATAGTAATGACAATGTACTGTGCCATATGATATCCCTATAGTAATGACAATGTACTGTGCCATATGATATCCCTATAGTAATGACAATGTACTGTCAATGTCAGCAATATGGGCATTTAACGTGGCGATATATCTTTGTATGTCTGCATGCAATCATTATATCCATCCACCACAAATTTATAATCGAATTTATTGATAACGATTTTTTTACAGTTTGACACATTAATAAAAAAAATACAAGCTAATGTTCTATAAATAAAATAAGACATTATTGTAATTCCTAATAATAAATATTCAGGTCGAGTTTGCAATGATAACACACCGTTAATATTTCTGTTAAAAATAAAAAAATAAAATAAAATATATATATATATATATATATATATATTTTTTTTTATAATGCAGATTGGCACGCAGAGAGTATCTTTGTATTAAAATACAAATATTTTCAATCTATACTGAACTTGTATTATTTAAATATAATGCTAAACATTGTGTGACCATACAGGTATGAAGATAATTGGATAGGAATGTGTTATTATTGATTGGGTTCTACAATCCCTGTCTGCTATAGAACTCCGAAGACAAGCCCACCGTTCCTAATGTCACGGACTCTGTCCTATGCAAAATTGGTGACACATTATTAGCTAAGGGAGGAGATTCACTGGTTGATGAACCCTCCATCACCCACCATTCATCAGAACAGTCAGAAACCTTTCTCTGTCCCCAAATGAGGGCTGGATTTCTATAGAGACAACTGTATCCCCACACATAGCTGTGCTCCATCCCTAACCTGCAGGAAGGTAGTGACACCAGGTTCTGGGACAAAGTGGGTCAGATTCCTTTATTTACAATGCAACAACGAGTAATTTCTATTATATCAAAGAGGAATTATTTTTACCCCTATCAATACATAAATGTGGATTAGAAACAAGTCATGTGTTCATATAAGAAAAATACAGTTTATAATTATTATTGTTAATAATAACAATAATAATATAATCCCATATATAATAATAGCTGGTAACTACTAAGTGTAAGATTATATAATTTACTCTTTATTTGTGATATTATTTGTGTCTGCATGGTTCACATACCACTTTTGGTTTGAAATATATCTGGTCTGATTCAAAATAATAATAATAATAATAATAATAATAATAATAATAATAATATAACCAATGTCATATAATAGCTATTTATTAAATACTATGTGTAATACTTTATAACTTGACCTTTGTTTTAATATATGTGTCTGCTTGATTTATATACTACTACTACTACTAATAATATAACTAATGTAATATTATAGCTACTTACTAGATACTACGTGTAATATTTTATAACTTTGCTGTAATACATGTGTCTGCTTGATATATATGACAATATTTGCGGCTTCTGTATCACTTTCCCATTTTTGGTTATTTTGTGTGGTTGTTCGACTTTTATTTCTAAAACTATTATCATACATAATAATATTAGTAATAAAAATAATACTGTGCAACGCGATCTGATATATAAAATACATATTAGTTATTTAGTATGTTATACATAATAAATATATTTAATTATAAAGCTAATAGCAATCTGGATACAATTATAAAATAAATGTCTGTCTGTCTGTCTACAATTGTACAAATCTAGAATTACACTTTAAGGTTTGTTAAAAAAACACCGGTGTTAATATTTGTCACTGAATTAATTTTTTTTTTTAGCTCACTTTGAAAATAGCATGATGTTTTACTGTCATGTGTAATAAAGTTGAGAAGGAGGGGTGTACCAGGGCTGATATTCCAAGACAAAATAACACTCTAAATGAAAAGTATTATAAATGAGTAAAGCTGCTATAACACCTAGATTTTGTAATAAAGTTGAGTTTATAAAATTTGGCTGTCATGTGTAATATGAATGTGTATATGCTGTAAGGTTGCCCCATGTGTGATATGATTGTGTATGTTGTTAGAGGGTCCCACGACCTTACCGTCTCATTGATATGGTCATACTGTTCCATATTAGATTATGTTATTCTTACTGTCCTGTATTTATGTGAGTAACCATTCCCCTGTGCACTGTATTTGAGTTCAAGTAATTTCACTACTTAACTCTCCCACACTGTTCTCTGTTTTAGTTTACCTACTCCCACTATCCTGTATTTATCCTGTATTTTTGATTTAACAATTCCAATGTCCTGAATCTGGTAAACTTACTACCACTGTCCAGCATGTGAGAAAATTATCCCAAGTATTTTGCGCATGACTAATTTGCTCCAACTATCCTCTCTATCCAACTATCCTCAACATAGGCACGCCAGATGTGGACTACACAGGGCCGGTGCAATGATTTTTGCCGCCCTAGGCAAAAAATAATAATTGCTGCCCCCCCCATGTAGTGACATTACAATGTCCTACCCATATAATGACATCACATATGCCCAATCCCTGAGGGACTGCTTCTCATTTGCCCAGACTCCAGTAAAGCTGCCACATGTGCAGCCCATATTTTTAGGGTGTAATATGTTGTTTGTTTATTATGTAATGTAATGTGAATATTTAAAAAATGTTCAGTGGCTGTGTGTTGTGGGTAGTGTAGTGTGGCGGAAAGTATTGTAGCTATGTGTGAGGTGTGTTGTGGCTTTCTGTGCGTAATGTATAAGGCTGTGTAATGTCTGTATAGCTGTCAGTGTCTGCGTGTGGGTAGCTGTGAGCGATATGTGTCGTAGTGTGAGAAGCTGTGAGTGATACGTTTGGGCCGCAATGAGTGTTATGTGTGGCAATGTGTGACATGTGGGAAATGTATGTAAGAAGTAGTGGAATTCCCATTTATTACAAGATGAGAATGGAGATTCAGGTTAGCTCCCCCTCAGCCTTATATAGCTGGGGGAGTTTAGGTGTGTATTTAGGGTTTAAAGGCAGCAGTCAGGGTAAGGGGCTGTAGTGATGGATGGGGCAGTAGTGGATGTTAGGTGAGGTAGTGGATGTTAGGGACACTTTTAGAGGATGAAATAAGGGGTTAGAAGCAGTAGTGGAGGGTTAGGAGCTGAAGTGAGGGGTTAGGGGCTAAAGTTGTAGGCTAGGACCTGCTGTGGGGGCAGGGGGGAAGTTAGGACTTGCAGTGGGGTCAGGGGCAAGGGGGCTTAGGAACTGCAGTGGGTGATTAGGGTCAGTAATGGGGGGTTAGGACCTGCGATGGGTGGCTAGGTGCAATAGTAGGGGGTTAGGAACTGTAATGGGGGTTTGGGATCTGTGGTGGGTGGTTAGGGTGGTTAGGGTCAGTAGTGGGGAGTTAGCGGCAATAGTAGGGAGTTAGGGGCAATAATAGGGGGTCACGGGGCAATAGTAGGGAGTTAGGGGCAATAGTAGAGGGTTAGGGCCAATACTGTGGGGTTAGGGGCAATAGTGAATGGTTAGGGGCAATAGTAGAGGGTTAGGGGTAATAGTGGGTGGTTAGGGGCAATAGTTGGGAGTTAGGGGTAATAGTGGGTGGTAAGGGGAAAGAGTATGGGGTTATGGGCAGTGGTGGAGGTTAGGACTTCAGGGGGTTAAAAAGGGGTTAAGGGGAATGTTAAAACACACATATAT
Source organism: Pelobates cultripes (assembly GCA_933207985.1). Lineage (NCBI taxonomy): Eukaryota > Metazoa > Chordata > Amphibia > Anura > Pelobatidae > Pelobates > Pelobates cultripes. The sequence goes on along the minus strand of OW240917.1, from coordinate 68,261,406 downwards.
TTATATATATATATATATATATATATATATATATATTTACTTTTTTTAAAACCCCTTAAGGACCAAACTTCTGGAATAAAAGGGAATCATGACATGTCACACATGTCATGTGTCCTTAAGGGGTTAAATATAAAATATGTTTCTTCCCCCTCCCTGAGGCTTACCTTGGGACAGGTAGGGGAAATCCGGTTCCATTCCTGCACTCCCAGTATGCTGAAATACAAATTGAAGGCGCTCCTGGCACCCACCAGTGGCGGATCGAAAAAACCGAGGGTCTCCCTCACCCCTGCCAGCACATGCTGGCAGCCGGCAGGGGAGGGAGGGAGAGAGGACCCGGGAGCTCAGGCTGCAGCTCCTCCGGGTCCTCCTCTTGCGACCATGGAGTGTTGCCGCGGTTACCACGGCAATGCTCCAAATCTCGCAAGAGTGAACTCTAGCCCTGGAGTGCGGGGGACCACCAGGGACTACCCATGGACCACCAGGGTTTGAGAAGTGTCCCCCTGACATAGTGAATATTTATTTCAATAAATAAATGTAAAAAAAAATATTATAAAAAAAGCCCCCGCTAGCCTTATCACACACTCACACCCTACACACACACACACTGCCCTCCATACACACATACACTGCCCCCATACACATACACTGCCCCAGACCCACACACTGCCCCCATACACACACACACACTGCCCCCATACACACACTGCCCCAGACACACATACACTGGCCCAACACACACATACACTGCCCCCACACACACATTGCCCCCCACACACATACACACACACTGCCCCCCATACACACACACTGTCCCCATACACACACTGCCCCACACACACTGCCCCCCCATACACACAATGCCCTACACATACACTGCCCCCCATACACACATACTGACCCACACATACACTGTCCCACTAACACACACACTGCACCCCTGACATACACTGCCGCCCTCACTCACACACACACTGCTCACACACTGTCCCCCTCACACACACCCATGGAACCCCTCACACATTGCACCACTCACAAACACCACTGCTGCTATGCCCTATGACAGCCCCATTTCCCAGCAGACCTCAGGTAAGTTGTCAAACTGTCAAACTGTTCATAAACAGGAGGTCCCGGCACTATCGGCACCATAACCACAGCTGTAGTGGTTATTGTGTCTGGATTATTTATTTAAATAATCTACAAGTGCCCCTCCCAAGATCAGGCTCTGGATCCGCCACTGGCACCCACGTCTCTATCCTTCGTGCTACGCGCCGCACTGCTACCGCGGCACTTCTACAAACGACGTGCGTGCGCGGGGCGCCCGTTCCAAAAGTGGGCCCTAGGCCTACATCTCCAATAATGCTCTTACAGCCATGATATTGGCAAAGCATCATGGGAGATCTAGTCCAAAACATCTGTAGTGCCAAAGGTTGCCAACCCCAGCTCTATTTGAGTAAATTGCTCTCACTGCCCTGTACTTGAGCAATTTACTCCCAATTTGACTAATCTACTCCAACTAACTGACTCCCACTGTCCTGTATGTGACTAACTTATTCTCAATATCCAGATTGTGAGTAACGGATTGTATTTGTACTTGGTACAGTATGAGAATGTTATACGCACATTGTTGTTAATAAACTTGTGCACAGCGAGGACCATTTATTTCCGGGGAAAAAACAAACCAAACTCGGGACAGTTGAATTTTAATCATGTGCCAGATTGACTCAGTTGGTAACAAAAAACTGATTTGGGAATTGAATCAAACGAACCATGAAAAAGGCATGAAAATGGGCCAATCGGTGTGCTGCAAAATATTTTCATAATTGTGGATATTATGTATATGTCTTGCTGTTCACTGATAGGAGCATTTTACCGCCTTTTGGTTCACAGATCAAGAGAGAAAAAGGGAAAAACAGGAAGAACAGTAGTTTTATTAAATATATATCATTATATATAATTATACATTTTTTTTTACTGGTCCAACTTTTATTCTTTTCATTGGTCACTTCTCAATCCTGAATAAACTCAACATTTAGGTTCCTGTCCTCTAGCCAGCAATCATCATATTTCCCAACAATCATCTTTTTTGCCGCCATGAGCTGAATTCAGATTCACAAATCAAATAGAATGTGTTTGAGCATTGCATGTTTCAGATGGTTCATGATTCTGCTACACATCTTATTATATCCATGTAATAATGAACAGGGGAGGCTGTAGTAATGTTTTCAAAATTCTGTCATGTATTAATAATGGCCAGGAAAGAGCCCACCTCCAACAACGAATGTTTGATTTTTTTTTTTTGTAAATCTTTTTATTGAGGAAAAAGAGTTAGGCTCGCAGGCCTCGGTGGATAGCATTAATAATTGTTATAACATATGTCAGTCTTCAAAACAATATATTGGGAGTTTCCCAAAACTTCAAGGCAGTTACATTCCATTCTCAATTTAAGGCTTAATCAGCGTACATGTTATTTGCATACATACAATAAAAGAGAACCCTTTTTAGTATTTGCTTGCAGGATAGTTTTTAGTGTGTTTGTGTGGGGCATGTTCCTCCTTCGATGCTCTAACCTCTAGATATAAGCGAGCAAATATTGCTTTCATTCGTCAGGTTAGTGACTTATATCCCTGAGAGACATACGGGAGTAACAAAAAATATATAACGTGTTATAAGGTGAAAAAGAAGAGGGTTAAGGGATGATGTGTATGTGTGAGGATAGTTCTCCCCGGTGTCCACACTCCCCCCCCCACCCGCAACGGGTCCTGAGCTTGGGCGTGATGGTCAGGTTTTTGTCAGGTCCTGTCCTAGCGGCTTGCTGTGGTACGTTGGTCATGTATTGTGAACCTATGTTGTGTTATTGTCTCAGTGGATTCATCTAGTGGTCGACTCTATACTGTGTGTTGGGTCCGTCCCTTCAGGCTCCATTTCCTACATTGCACAGCCGTGTGATGTGTCTTATATGCTGTAGTTCAGTCTATCATGTGCGTCGATTGGTCGTGTGTGTGTCGGTAGGTATTTCATGATATCACAGTATCGGTTTTCTAGCGTGCGCGAGCATAAGTTCGGGTCAATAAGGGATCGTATGTTACTACGGACCATAACCCCTCCCAAGATGAATTATCCGGCACCTGAGGGTGAGTTCGGCCAACAGAGGTGACCAGTCCCAGCTTGTCCGCCCCGCTCCCCCGCCCCCACATGGACCCTTTATCTGTCCGCCTGGTATGAGAACCAACGAATGTTTGATAGCAACAAAATAAAATCCAGAAAATGTTGATTGATGGCCGCAGAGTCTGTAAGAGAGGGCTATGGGCAATAAGGGCAATAATGAAAAGAAATTGACGTATTTTTTAATGTATAAGACAATCCCTATTTTTTGGTCCCAAAATTAAGAAAACAATATTTTAAACCTCAAATAGAACTACTTTGATATTTTAGGGCTGACATCTGAGGAGAACATCACACTTCTGATTCTCATGCCTCCCCTGTGTTACAGTACTCTGTGAACTTAATGGCTCTATAGTGCATGCTGGGAGACTACAGCTCCCACAATACAGCAGGTGGTGTGAGGGCATGCTGAGACATTACAGCAGTATTCCCTCTGCTTCCTGATCCCCATTTCCTCCTCCATAAATATAAATCAGAAAGCAAGACCTACCTGAGGTGGAGCCAGGGGCGTACCTAGAGCATTTGGCACCCGGGGCGGATCCTGTGCTTGGCACCCCCAAAAACTATTAAATTTTTTAAAGGTTCTCTTTTTTTTTTTTTACAATTTGTAAACTTTGCAAAACCGCTGTCAGCCCCTCCTAGAAAACCCTTGTCCTGTCCTGCCCCTCCTACAAAACCTCTGTCCTGTCCCTTCTACAAATCCTGTACTGCCTCGTCTACAAAACCCCCGCAACCCCCTTCCACAAATCCCCTAAAGACTCCTGTCCCAATACAAAACCCCCGCCCCCTTCTACAAAATCCCTGCAGCCCCACACACACATTTACAGGCAGACAGTCACACACTCAGTTACAGACAGACAGTCACACACTCAGTTACAGGCAGACAGTCGCATACAGTCACAGGCAGACAGTCACATACAGTCACAGGCAGACAGTCACACATACACATTTCCTCCGTGCAGCCAGTTTATCAGCTGTTTGCTTGTGTGAGCTGTACTGGCCGCACGGCACCCTAACTACCATGGGACACTGTGCGGCCACAGCTCACACAGCCCCCTCCAGCCAGGGCCGGTGCAAGGATTTTTGCCGCCCTAGGCAAAAGTAAAGTTTGCCGCCCCCCCCATGTGACATCACAATGCCCCACCCATATGATTTGCCATGTTAACTAACGCCAGTGCTGCAGTGCCGCCGTGTTTACATTAAAAGGCCTGCAAGGACAGGCTATAGACACCAGAACCACTACATTAAGCTGAAGTGGTTCTGGGGACTATAGTGTTTCTTTAATGTGAGGTAAATTAGAGCTTAGTGCCACGAATAATATACTAGATTGCCTACTTACAACCAGATGAGGATGATGATGGGCTCTAGCTGCAGTCTGGCTCCACTGGTCTGGTGCAGAACAGGCTCTCTGGAGGCGGTTTGTAACTGTGGTCACAAAAATCAATGTTCTGGGAGAACGGGAAGCAGCTCCATTTTTTGGGGTCCTTTACACAGCTCAAGGTCTGGGTCCCAGGGTCCACCTTCATGTTCCACCAATGAGTTTGTTCACAGGGGGTGGAGTGTGTAGGGATGTCCTGATATGTGTGTAAGGAATGCATTGTGTGAAATTGTGTTTGTATGTGTAAGGACTGCAAGGTGTGTTTCTGTGTATGTATGGGATGCATTGAATGTGTGTAAGGGGGTGCATTGAGTGTGTGTAATGAATGCATTGTGTGTTTCTGTGTGTGTAAGGGATGCATTGTGTGTAACGGTTGCATTGCTTGTGTATGTGTGTCTGTGTGTGTAATGCATTGTGTGTTTTTCTGTGTGCAAAGGGTGCATTGTGTGTATGTGATGAATGTCAATCTCTCCTCCCGCTCCAATTTCCTTCTCCTCCTCCCAATTTCTCTTTCTCACCCCCCTCCAAATTTCTCTCCCCCCCAATTTCTCTCCCCCCTAATTTCTCTTTCCCCCTCCTAATTTCTCTTCCCCCTCTCCTTTCTCTTTCTCTCCCCCTCTCCTTTCTCTCCCCCCCTCCTTTCTCACTTCCTTTCTCACCCCCCCTTTCTC
>OW240917.1:68194923-68256095 GCA_933207985.1 Pelobates cultripes | reverse complement strand
GTGGCCGAGCCCAGTATAGTCCCCGGGTACAGAGAGCAGCTGTCTCCTGTACCTGGCCGGACTAACAGGAAGTGCACACTCAGTGTTCACTTCCTGTTAGTCCGGCCGGGTACAGGAGACAGCTGCTCTCTGTACCCGCGGACTATCAATGCTGCAGGCTCGGCCACGCTACAGCAAAGGAAGCTGACAGGAGGGAGCGCTGAGCGCTGAGCACTTCCCTCCTGTCAGCCCCTCTCCTCAGGCTGCGCCCGGGCGGTGCGGTCCGCCCTCATGGACGCACCGCCCGGGCAAAGCTGCAGCCGCCTGAGGCTCTTTACAGAGCGCTCGGGCGGCTGCAGCATGGGGGGGGGCGGCGGGGCTGGCCATGGCACCCCCCACCCGGCTGGCACCCGGGGCGGACCGCCCCCCCACCCCCCCCTTAGTACGCCACTGGGTGGAGCAAATCTAATATGGCTGCTTCTTTTATGGTGTGGCATATCTCTGGAGCTTCGTTGGTGGTGCTGATGTCTGCTGTGGCTCCCACGCATATAGGGACCTCTTCCTCCATGCTACAGAATTCAGAAGTAGATAGCCAGGTATGTGTGTGAGCCGTGGCACACTGAAATGCGGCAGGTGCTATCTTAACTTAGGCCCCGCGCACAAGTGTTTTTTTAACCCCTGCAGTGACATTCCGTGTATACGACGACTCCCAATCTTAGACTAGAAAAATTCAGAAAAATAAATAAATAGTCTTATACATGGAAAAATACGGTATATAGTGACCACATACTGACCACATAGTGACCATGAGTTATATACAAATAAACCCTGCATAGAATAATATTTAATAAATATAATATTTCCTATATGGTGTAAGGCATTTATGTTGGGTGATTGTCCTCCTTAAAGTCTGTTTTACTTAGTGAGAAAATAGAATAGAAATCTTCCATAGGAAAAGAGAAACAACAATAAGGCATAATATTTAATATATAAGCCAATCTTGCAGTCACAAATATAGAAAACCATCAGAATTTAATGCAGGAAAAAGCCACAAAATGTTACTGTAAATCAAAAAGGATACTTACATACTAGTATGTAAAAATGATACACACAATATTTACAAGATTTACAAGATAGAAATGTATTAATTAAAAAAATAATAATCTGACAGTTTATTTGTTTTTGTCTAATAATGTGTACATTCCCAGTAGCTCTCTTTCCATCATCCAATGGGTCTGAGCCCCATCTGACCAGCTGCTTGTATAGAATTCCACCAGCCTTAAGCATATTGTTGGTTATTGTGGTCCTCCAGGGACAAAGCTTACCGCTCTCAGCATACAAGTAATTCACTTTAGCAGAGTACGGACCTCTTGGTATATTTATTGGCTAGATTCTAATTTTAGTGTTTTTGATTTTTTAATTACAAATGAGAGGATCCAGGGGTCTTAATTCCTGATTATAGTAAAAAGTAAAAAGATACACATTGCTATAAGCGTGTTATACTCAAACAGCCCTGTATCCAGCAGTGTATGTATCTGTCTGTCTGTCTCTCGTTTTCTCTGTCTATCTATCTAAATAAGTCATTGGGAATTAATTGGGATTAATTAACTGGATAGCGATTAAATGATTAGGGGTTGACAGAGAGGCACAGAGAAACACTGTCAAGAGGAGAGATTTACTATTTGGGACAAAAGTTGACTGGGGGATAACAACCACGTGCCCTTATTTAGGAGGGACAGTTCATATTTTGTCCCCATTTTCTATCCTAATGTCCCTCTTTTTTAGGAGCTCCATATTGTTGGTGTGTGTGACTGTATAACAGATTGATAAAGACCTTGACAGGTCGAAACGTTGCAAATAAACCTGCCTGGATACAATCACAGTGAGTGCCTGAGATTTTTTCTTTTTATGTATAGCAGAGACCCACAGAAATAATACTCACTGTAATGTGTCTTAAACTACAATGAATGTGTTTAGAAATTAGTCTGTGTAAATAAGATACATTGTTTTTGTTCTAAATTACATTTTAGTTGCATAAATGTATTATTAGTAAGTCACCTAGTGAGTCAGAACAGTCCCACCCTGGCCACACCCCCACTCACACTCTAAAGTGAAAGTGTCCCTTTTTGCCCACTTAATATGTTGGGAGATATGCAAAAAGCAGGCCGGATATTAGCTGATGGGTGATTAAGATATGTAGGCTGTTTTTGGATAGGTGGCAGTTTTACTGACTGTAGGGAGATTGCCTGTGGATGTAGAGTGATATTTTATAGGGTCAGTAATTATCTGGCTTGTGGATGGGATACCTGTTTGCTGAGCTGGGGCTGTATTACGAAATGACCGAGAGCAGGTCTATGTAAAATTGTTTAATGTAAATACTAATCTTAAAAAGTAGAGTTGATGGGGGGTTTGGTAACTGCACTGCGTGTATAGTTAAGGTTGGGGCAGGCAGGGGTGCCAATGGTTAGGCCCAAGGCACCCGAACATATAATGACATCACTGCCCACTATCTAGGTGTTACTTTACATGTGAGCCTCATGTACACACTTACTCTTCTCTTTATATGTTCCCCACTGTCAGTGTTCTTTGTTAAATTCTATCTTCAGGATCCACCATATCCATTAATCACATTTAAACAGCAGCTAAGTGTACCAACAATTGGGTAAAGATATAGCCCTATATACAATGGGGCTTGATAAACCTGCAAACACAATGCATCATGGTATCTTGAAACACAGACACTGTTCAGACTCCAGACTGAGTCTATACATTATTATCTATATAAAATTCTATATAATAATGTATAGACTCAGTATTGTAGTATGTGGGATTAATATCCTCCATTAATCACTTTCCCCCCTGCAATTATGTATAAACCCTCCAAAGATATTATTTTCCAATTTAAAAATCCATCTGTTAATGAGCTCAGCAAGACATAGGTTATAGTTCATATAACTGCAGCATCTCTAATAACCATATAGGTGTATTGCGCAAGGAGCAATAAAACCAGTTATTGGTTTAGGCCAAGGTGCCCTTGTCGGTTTCCACCTTCCATGACTAATGAATATACAGACAGCGATCTATAAACTAAGACTGGAGAGACTGGAGTATCATTGCTTTAAATTGTTATGATCACATTGCCCACTTGTACTCACACTAGACAGAATCTGAGTGTAACATTCATATTAGCTAAGTGTTGCTGACTTGGTCAAGGGTCTGACCTACTTCTCTGCTCTGTCTGTTTAAAGTTGGATGACAAATCAGATCAAATCACTTTATTGCATAGAGACCACTCACCCTCCTAAGAAAAACTCTGTCACGCAGTCTCATTACAGTGTAACATTGTAACAATTCTGTACTAAGCCAGGAACAATAGGACTCACACAGGCCCAGTGCAAGGATTTTTGGGTACACAGGCGAAGAGGATTTTGGAGCCCCCCTCAAAAGCATCTTTACCTGTGTCCCTCTTAACCTGCCTTTTGTTTCTTATCCCCTTTTTTAAATGTCTTACCGCCTTTAGTGTCTTATCCCCTATTGTTTCCCCATTGTGTGTTTTACTTTCCCTTGTATCTCTTACTACCCCCCTTTGTGTTTCTTACACTCGCCAACCTTTTTGTCTCCTTCTCTCCCAGACCCTTTGTGTCTTTTACTCTTACCAGCTACTTTGTGTGTTTTTTTCACCACCAGCCCGTCTATCTCCCCCAGCCCCTCTGTGTCTCATTTTCCTCTTCTCCAGCCCCTCTGTGTCTCTTTCACCCCCAGCCCATTTGTATTTACAATCACATCCCCCTCTGTGGACTTTCTCACCCCAGGCCCATCTGTGTGTCTTTATCCCCCCTCATGTCCCTCTGTGTGTCTTTTTCGACCCCCTCAGGCCCCCTGTGTGCCGTGCTACTCTCCCCTCCATGTCCCTTAGTGTTCCTCTCTCCTCCCCTCCATATCCATTTGTGGTCCTCTCCCCTCCCCGTGCCTTAATGGTCCTGTCGCCTCCATGTCTCTTAGTGTTCCTCTCCCCTCCCTCCCCTGTCCCTTAGTGTTCCTCTCCCCTCCATTCCCTGTCCCTTAGTGTTCCTCTCCCTCCCCTGTCACTTAGTGTTCCTCTCCCCTCCATTCCCTGTCCCTTAGTGTTCCTCTCCCTCCCCTGTCACTTAGTGTTCCTCTCCCCTCCCTTCCCTGTCCCTGAGTGTTACTCTCCCCTCCCTCCTCTGTCCCTTAGTGTTCCTCTTCCCTCCCCCTTACCTGTCTCTTAGTGCCCCCCCTTTCACCATAATGTTCCTTAATGTTCCTCTCCCTTCTCTTTTAGTGGTCCCCTCACTATGCTAGTGTTCATTTTCCCTTCCCTCCCCTGTACCTTAGTGCCCCCCCGTAATGTTCCTCTCTCCTCCCCTAGTGTTCCTCAACCCTCCCTCTTTTTTTGTGTTCTTTACCCCCCGTCCCATAGCATTCTCCCCCCATCCCCTGTCCCATAATGTTCTTTCCCGCCTCCCATAGTTACCCCCTATAGTTTTCCTCCCCATAGTTTTTTTCCCCCCCATAGTGTTCCTTCTCCCATAGTTTTCCTTCTCCCCCTCCCTTTAGTGCCCCTCTATCTCCCCCTTTTGTACCCGGTGTGTCTCCTACCTTTCCTGTAGAGTGGCCAAGCAGAGCAGTGCGTACCGTGGTACAGGAGCTTCAGTTTTCAGTTACAGGAAACAGTCCTGTACCGCGGTGCGCACTGCTCCGCTTGGCCACGCTACACAGAGTGCCTGGCAGGAGGAAGCGCTGTGCGCCCACCTCCTGCAAGGTCACTCCGATTCAGCACCACCCTAAGGCAGCCGCTTGTGCCACCTTATGGACGGGCTGACCCTGTACTCACACTAAAATTGAACCATACTGAACTTTGTTAAAGCCACACACAAATGTATTTAATTGTATGCACATTCACTTCATGTTTTGTCTTAGAATTACCCCTCATAGTCACACCTCTAGTTAGTGTCAATCAGGTTCACAGCATGGTGTACCTGGGTTAGATGTATAATATTGGGGTTATATTTGCTTCTTGCTATTGGCACTAACTCTCTGTTTCTTGCTTTCTGAGCATGTCATCATGTATTCTGCTAGGTGAGACTTGGAGATATTAATCTTTACATTGGCTCAACTGTGTTGGAGTGAAGTCCATAGTAACTGAATTCTCATTTAGCTATCGCTATACCCAAATGGACAAACATAAGGGGTAGGCTTGAGGGGTGCTGGCTCTGTTTCTTTCACACATTTTGCTGGTTAATATTGATTTGATGGAACTGAAGGATATTAGCGCCTTTATTTTCAGTATGCTCTCAGCCAATTTTTATTTTATGCAGAAAGAAACAATGACCTTTAAATAGTTTCTTTTTTTTTAATAACATTCCTTGATTTCCAGTCTCCTTTTTGATATTGATAGATTGCTTAAACACACACACACTTTAGTTAATTAATTAATATCTATTAATAATTAATTTCTTATAAACACAACCAGAGGTATTACATTAAAGGAGGGTAGCTAGAGGGGCTTAGCAGACCCCAAAGGACCAAATGCCAAATTGAACCCAAACAGTTATTGCTTCATCAAATAGAGGCAGCAAATAAATTAATCAAAAGCAAATATGTCCGAGGTGCGTATCATTTGGAGGTAATGGATGAAAATTAAGATTTGCAGATATTATTTTCTGTCATTCAGTCTAACAAAGTGAACATTTATTGCATATATATTAAAAATTATCCTTTAATGGAGTGATATTGGGGGGTGTACAGCAGAAGTGCTCCCAGAGGTGACATATTCTGGATAGGGGGGGTTACTTTATATTTGTGTGTATTCCCAGAAGGATATATTTCAAAAATCGCTGCAAACGGTTGCTAAATTGAGATGTTACTTAATGACAGTTTGAATTGTTTGATAAAAGGATTGTTTCTTCTTAACCCTTTCAATATACAGACACAGGCGGGAGTTCTGGAGAGTAAAATTATAGCATTACTATAAAAATAGTCTAACATTTATCCCTAGTAGTGAAATTAGAAAACATCACGCTTAACTTTTTCTATGACATCAGGTTAATTCAAGGTAATTTGTTTTACTGTTTAAACAAGATGAGAAAAATAAAACCTATTTTAAAGGAGTTGATTATCTTGTCCAGATAGTTTTTCAACCAATTACACGTAGGTGCAAGCGTATTAGTGGAGAAACACTCAAATACATAGAAGATACTTTTTTTTTTCTTCTATACCTTTTTTGAATAATTAGATATCTTAGTTAATTTTTCCAATTTTATATATGTGAAAAGCTCAGGTCAGGTCACCTAAGCCCCCCAGTGATATTGTATATTTTTATATAAAGCTACATGGATACATGTATACTGTATTGGATGGCTGGTTTGTCATGAAAGGTTGTCCTCAGATTTTCTTTGATTCCTACGCCAATGGGCGAAGGTGAAAGTGGTGAGCTGTCTAGTGAAGGGGATAAAATTAGCCGATTGTGTACTTGAAAATATTTACCGTCTGGGATTGATTAATTGATCAAAGGAATGGGGCATTTTAGTTATGAAGAAAGGTTAAAATATTTTAATCTTTTTAGTTTAAAAAATGGCGCCTCAGAGGGGATATGATAACATTTTATATATATATATATTATGGGCCAGTACAAACCATTATCTGGGAATCTATTCATAAATAGGGCTATACATAGGACACAACGTCACACTTTTAGGCTGGAAGAAAGGAGATTTCATCTAAGACAAAGAAAAAGTTTTTTTACAGTAAGAGCTATAAGGATGTGGAATTCTCTGCCTGAAGAGGTGGTTTTATCAGAATCCATTCAGATGTTTAAACAGAAATTGGATAATTACTTGCAAAAACATAACATATAGGGATATAATTTCTAATTAGTGGGGTAATAGTTGCTTGATCCAAGAAGATATCTGACTGCCATTTTGGGGTTAAGAAGGATTTTTCCCCCCTAGTTTGTAGCTTCAGACTGGGTTTTTTTTGTTGCCTTCTTTTGGATCAACAACAAAAACAAATGTGAGGAAGGCTAAACTTGATGGACGCAGGTCTCTTTTCAGCTATGTAACTAGCTAAGAAGCTGAAATAAACTGGTTGGGTAATCCCTAATTAGATTCACTAGATTACCTTTATGGGAAGGATATGAACTGGTTGAAGCAGAGATTGACTAACTGGAGAATATTAACTGGTCAAGGCAGAGATTGTCTTATTTGGGGAGAATTAACATGTTGAAATAGAGGTTAACTGACTGGGGAGGATTAACTGGTTGGGGTAGAGATGAATCAGCTGAGGGCGTACTAACATAAAATAAGTAGTTGCAAACAAGAGACTTCTAAGAAAGGTTGGCATTATTTGGGTTGAGGTAGGATGGAAATATTTGCCAAGGATGCTGAGGGTATAACTGGCTTGGTGTGTCAATACAGACTTTATTAGACAGTCAGGGCTAGTTCATGGATTTTTGGCTTAATAGGCGAAGATGCGTTTTACTGGGTCCAACACCAACACTCTGCTCCCTTCCAATTGTGGGGCTCTCACACAGATAGGAATATGATTGTTGCCCAGCACCCAGGATATCTATTTGAGAGCTGCACCTCCAGTGATCCCTCCTAGTAATTATTGTGTAACATTCTATTTATCATGTTACATTGCCCTAATGTTCTATAACATTCAAATATTCTATCACTTTAATGACACTGGGATAACATGACTATGTTTTTATCACAGTCTTAAATTAGAGGGGCAAAGGTTTAAAAATAATATCAGGAAGTATTACTTTACAAAGAGGGTAGTGGGTGCATGGAATAGCCTTCCAGCTGAAGTGGTAGAGGTTAACACAGCGAGGGAGTTTAAGCATGTGTGGGACAGGCACAAGGGTATCCTAGCTATAAGATAAGGCCAGGGACTAATGAAAGTATTTAGAAAATTGGGCAGACTAGATGGGCCGAATGGTTCTTATCTGCCGTCACTTTCTATGTTTCCATTTTTAATTTTAACAAGATTTTGAGTAAGCAACATTCAATTGTCACCATTGTGTTTAATCACGGATACTGAGATAATAAAATTTAGTTCTTGATCAGTTGACAGTTAAAGAGTTAACCAATAAACAATCTTTGGGTGATATATTACCTATAAAAAGCATTCTATTCTTGTACATAACTCTCATTTTCCAACATTAAAGCAGTTGAACTATTGCATTGTCAGCTAGCGGAGACTTATCCCAATAATGCAATCTGTGTAATTATGGCGACTGTCTCCAGAACAGACATATTGGATACTTTATGGCAGAGGATATATGGGAGAGTGTGGAGAAACAAACAAAAAAAACTAGCCTGGAGGAAAATAATTTGTATAATAACTTAGTATGACAAAATGAATGAATACCCCAAATATATACACAGTGTCAAAAATTAATGACATCCTGTACCCTCTATTGCTCCATTGTCATACCATTCATTACTGTCCTGGTTGACATAGTACTAGTATGACAGGCTAATATCTAGCAATGGTCTTATTGTCCTGGTCTCAAATTTATCAGTGCAATTATTCAGTTGGTCCTTCAGAGGAAAGAAAATGTTGCAAGTACGGATATTTATTTGGGTACAGAGTAAGATCTTTCCCACGCCCTCTTGTCATACCTCAGCTCTCACAATCCCACCCTTAAATAAGGAAAGTTTAACTTAAGCAATTTTAAGTAATTAAGTGAACAGCCAAATATAGACACAATTCTGACCATTCTTTGGTGTGAGGGCTGCAAGTTTGAGCCAACAATAGTATACTTGAGGCAAATGGTTAAGCATTCTAAGATGGATGGTGTTGGCTGTCTGTCTAAGGCCTGAGGCTATGACTGTGTCTCAGAGTCTAACCGGCCACCACTGACCTTCTCTCGCACTTTGCCTCAGCCTGTCACACTAGACCAGCCAAAAGGTCTCCGAGACGATTCTTTGCCCCTAGCTGATAATCACTAGCAATGCTGTACTATGTGTCTCCTGCTGAGTCTACCTCAGACTGACCTCCAGACCCCACTCAATAACCACTGAAAAATTGATCCAAATCCCATAATAAAGCTATTACAACCTGACCATAAATGTTTTCCTTTACAGGCCAATACTGCCCATATGGTATACATCAGATATGTATATTTATTGACTTTATTAAACCATAGTTGGCCAATGAGTTCCAATCTGCACGGGATGCTTTGTATACATGCCTCTCCAGCTGTTTGATATCATCGCCAATTACCTTCTCAGTCCCTTTATATCTTAACAAAGACTGCATATATCCTATAATTATCACTGGCAATCACATTAAAATTTCTCTGCTATTTTTTTTTTTTTTTTTTATCAACTCTCCTTTATAACCTTTAGATTGTAAGCTCACACCATCGAGCTTAGTACTTTGCATGAAAACATTTTAAAAGCTCAATCTCAGCTCACAGACAGGGTCCTCTTTAGATGTGTGTATATTTTACTTTCTTTTTAGCCAATTGTACAGCGCTGCAGAAAATGTTGGAACTTTATAAATGCCATGAGTAATATTAATATTAATTCAAGGGCAGCAACCAAGTTTAACGAGGGTCAGACAATTAAAATGTTAGATATTATGTTAGATTCTTTTAATTTCCATAAAGTCACCGTTAAGTGCAAAGTATAACAAACAACAACAAATGCATTCCTTTTCTTTCTAGTTTAATATGGGTGTATATTTTATCCCAAAATAAGTAATCAGGTATGGTTTGTTCAGGTAAAATTGTGAAAGAAATTGTGCTTCACTTTATTAATGTAGAGTTTGACATGTTAACATTAAAAAGCCTTTATCAATGCAGCGATGTTATAATATTACTATATTAACCTGACCATGGTTTAATTAGAGCATTATAATTATAATTACTGTGCGGGTACACCACTGTATAGAATGCTGTAATGACACTGGATTCAGAGTTGCATACCCTGTTCACATGATTTTAAGCATGTTTGAGTAAGTGGAGCTAAGTTTAATGATGTTAAGTATTAACAAGGACTTTGCTTTAATTAGGGAGCTATGGGTTACAGGGGACTTAAGTTTAGAAGTGATTTTCCTTCAAGATGCTTTGAACTGTAGTTCCTATAAACTAATAAACCCCTTCTTCCATCTTCCCAACTTTGTGCTAGCATTCCTTATAACCTTACCATTGCCTCACCTAACCTCTTACTTAATCCAACCTTTACCCTTGTGGCATTGCTATAAATTTTCCTATTGTTAAAGAGCTACTGTAGGCATCATAACCATTTCATCTTATTAAATTGGCTAGAGTGCCTGAAGTCCCCCGGTCCTGTTCCTCCATTCAATGTTAAACCATTTTCAAGTTGTTTGACACTAAATAAGGGTCTCTGGCCACCTACAGTCCAGTACTGGAGGTATGGCTAAGGCAGGGTTCACGCATTTCCGTCAGCCATACCAACTCAACTGAGCTACAAAATTAGTGAGGGGAATTGAAAACTTTGGTTATTAGGAGAGGCTAGAAAAACACAAAAAAGGCACCTCAGATGGTATATGATAGCACTATACAAATATATACAGGGTCAGTACAAAGTAGGAACTGTTAATCTGTTCATTAGCAGGAGTATACAACAGACAAGAGGTCATCATCTTGATATGCCACACTTGAGAGGTGGATGGATTATCTTGGCAAAGGTATAGTGCTCACTGACACAGATTTAGACAGATTTGTGAACAATATTTGAGAGAAATAGGCCTTTTGTGTACATAGAAAAAGTCTTAGTTGTTTGAGTTCAACTCATGAAAAATGGGGACAAAAACAAGGGCGTTTATAATTTTGTTCGGTGTATGTTATCAGATTTTCCACTTTTTATTTTTCCAAGTGTTTTTTGCCATACCAAGGTTATAGCAGTACAGTTGTACATCAGTTTAACAGCGTATGGTGTTCATATTAATTACAGATTTACAACATTCCATTAATGTTTTCAAGAGTGATATGCTTCATATTTTATCAATAGCAACATTGTCATTTGGAGAATTTTGTCATGGCTTGGGATAATATTAGGTGTAAAAATGAAATGTGTATAATAAGATTTAAAATAAACATTTAACAAAACAAGGTAAAACAGAACAAAGAGTCAAAAATAAAATCTATGAAATCAGATAGCATATTGTTACTGACCACAGGGGGTATTAGGCATTATTTAAATCGAAGAAAAGAAAGCAATTGAGATTAAGTTTTGAATAGTTGTGTAGTAGAGATTGGATATGGTTGTTCTCAACTTGTCCTTTGCCTATTTGTGTTATTGTATCCCAGTGTTCCCATGTCTGTTGAACATGGCATAGGGAATTATGTTGTCTATAAGACATTTGTCCACACATCCTATTTGTTATCACAATTTCTGTTACCTGTGGGATTGTAGGGATATCTTTGGATTTCCAGTGTCTTATAGCTTTTTTAGTGGCTATAAACAGATGGCAGAACATAAATCTAAAAAATATGGGGAGTTATTGCGGGAATATGTGTAGTAACCTGTCGGGAGGTCAGGAAAGTAGGTGTGAGAGAAAATGTGGTCTGGTAGTTGATGGCATATACATTAGGCCTGATTTACTGAACAGCAGGCTGAGGTTTGAGAGTTAAATGTCCCAGGGAGAGATGTTAGGTTTGCAAGATGCATTACTGGTACTCTGCAAACCACGGTATGTGTCCCTGGGGCGGAGCACTTGGAGAGCAGGGTGGGCCAGTGCTCCAATAGCACCAGCTGCTAAGTAACAGTCGGACCAGAACTTTTATTTTGCTTAGAAGTTTCACTTATGTCTAATTGCACCTCACCTGTATCTGATCAATTAGCTAGCAGGCTTTTAAAAAGAAGGGATTAGCATGCTGCAGAGTGAGGAGGAAAAGCCAGAGGAATGGTGTCTTGCAGATATAATTTTTGTAAATTGGCAAGTGGGAAAGCCACCCAATTCCAGATAGGGATTTGCTGTGTATAGTAAGTGCTCAAGCAAGAGCAAGGAATTTTGTTTTGTTTATTTTTCATTTTTGAAACACCTGTATATATATATCTCACTGAATTAAGCTGAAAAACTGAGCTGGGTGTGTCCTGGACTTTCATTACCCAAGAAGGCTGTGGTTACAAGATCTGTGACAAAATCCTACCTGGAAAAGAGGTGGTGTGTTACATAGGTCATATTGTTTATTTGAGATGCTATGTTGAAGATTTCCTTCCAGTATAGATTTAGCAAAGGGCAACTCCATCATAGATCGATATATGTGCTCTGTCCAATACCTCACATCTAATAATTTGTATATTTGTGAGAGCCTCGCCGGCACCAGGTACCATATCATTACCAGGTTGTATTGTAACTCTGTGTGAGATGTACAGTGTGAGAATTCCCTCCACATGTCAGCTGCTCCCTGACACTCATCCTTTGTTAAAAGTTGGTTCCAGTCTTTTGCCAATAGCCCTTGGTAGGAGCATGGCTCCAAGTACCTGTTGTTAAAGAAGAGCTTTTGACCTATGAATAATCCTTTTTTGGCTAAAATATGTTTGGATGTTGGTTACATAGTTAGAGAGATGAGGTTAGTAAGCTTTGGGACAGTTATCTCTTTATGTTGTCTATGATGTGCGAGGAAGTGGTGGTGTAAATATTTAAAGAATTCATAGTTAGATAGCATATGTTGGAGAATGAAAGCAGCTTGCTCTTATCGGTAATGTCTCCAATCGTGTGTAAGCCTCCCTTTTTTTTCCAGGAGGTCAAAGATAATGAGGCTTTATTCCTCTCTAAGTAATCTAGGTGTATAACCTCAGAGAGGTTTGTGAGAGTGGAGTGAGTTTTAAGTAATATGTCCTATACTCAATGGATGATTCAGTGATCGGTAGAATGTGATGTGTTGAGGGTCTTTTCATGGTGGTATTTTGAGTAAGTATTGTACCCTCCAAGGAAACAACACTGAGTCCTCCATATCCACTCAATGTAGGATGCCTGGAGGAGCAAAGAGAGAGAGAGAAATTGTACCAGCAATGCCCCATCCTGATAGGATAGTATGCATGGCATATCAAGTCCTCGGTCATGCCTCCCATCTACTAACATTTATCTAGAGTCACTTCTAGATTGTTTCACAAGAAACAATTCACCCTGCACTCAGGTTCTGCAGTATTATTCGGCCATCTACCTAAGAGGTGCTCAGTGAAAACAGAAGACACCGCAATCTGCTTGAATCTGGCAAATAGTGTAAAAAACGGGTGACACTCCAAGGCTCTTGATGGTGAATTTATTAGAGGGTAAGTCTCCTCACAAAAAGGGACAATGCAACGTTTCGGCTCTATGGAGCCTTTATCATGCACCTTCTAGGTTGTTTGGCAGCCACACATTTCTCTAGACCTAACTGGATGTTATGTAGGTAATTCTATGAGATACGTAGCGGAATAGTATGAAGCAAGAATAAAAGTTATGGTAGAGCCTTCATTTTAGTCAAGGCAATTCGGCCTAACCAGGATAATTTCTCCCATTGGTATATATCCTCTTTTATTTATTTCCATTTTGCCTCAGTATTGATTAAGTGAATGATGGTTAACCCCTAGGTATAACATGTGGTCTTTATGCCATTCTTAAGAGAATGGTTGTTGCAATGTATTTAAGTTCATGGTTGGGAGTGATAACGGGAGAGGCTTGAATTTGGTGAAGTTGACTTTATGATATGATATTTCCCCAAAGGTTTTTAGCATGTGTTCCAAAATCGGGATATTAAAGTTTTAGTAATAGCCAACATTATGTCACCCATGAACATCCCTATTTTATACCAAATCTTGATAGAATTTCAACTTTGTATGCCCATTGTACTCTATTGAACGCTTTTTCAGCATCAAGGGAATAAGAGGAATAGGGTTACATATAAATTGGTATGGTGGATTAGGCTGATGAATTCATAGGTATTGTCCAATGTTTGACCCCCTGAAGCAAAGTCTTTTTGGTCTGGGTGTGTTATCTCAGGGAGGAGAGATGCTCGTCTGTTAGCCAAGATTTTTGCTTATATTTTGGAGTCACAAAAATGTTGTTTTGGGGAAGCTTTAATGCGCAGCGAGCACTGTGAATGCACATTAGGACCCACAATGGTGATGTTGTGGAAGGAACAGACCTAGCCAGTACCAAGGGAGCCTTGTTGCTGAAAAGAAGTAAGTAACAGGCACACTATAGCATTAGGAAGAATAGTTTGTATTCCTAATGCTATAGTGTTACTTTAATGTCCCAGATATAGCCAAGATGGGGTCGACTGTCTCAGAAATTGTTCTGGAAGTCCTAAGCCAGTTACAAATTTGTCCTTAAATTTAAAAACACTTGGTGGCCTTTGAGAAACACTGCAAAATAAATTAAAAACAAAATAAAATAAAGATGACCATTGGGTATTAATCATAAGGGCATATCAAGTAGAATAAGAGGATTTAAGGGTTAATAAGGCACCAAAGAGGTGAACAAGATACTAAATGGCTTATACGCTGACACATCCTGTGCAATGAGATGAAATGCAATCAAACAAGATTGCATACTCAATGGTCCCTACTTACCCCCACCCCACCAATATGTGAAGGGTTAAATGTTAGGAGGAGTTAAACTTTATAAACAGGGAATTTGTTCAATTCCCCCTTTTTCTTTCCCAGATATACAGCAAATTGGACACTAAATAATGCTTTAATAAACAGAAGGCAACATAGGGTTCTTTACTAGTCTATACCCCTTGTTAATTGAAATATGGGTTTAAGGGTTACTCCAGGCACAATGACCATGTGAGTGATTTGAGGTGGTTATGGTGTCTGGAGTCTATATGTGAAGCATTTTATTGCGACATGCTGCACATACTGAATTTAACCCCTTAGCTTAAGAGATGTAACCCCAACTTCTGTAGCATCATGGATTGTCATCAGCCAGACTGGAGCACAGTGTGCCATTTATTGGCGGAGAGCGGTCAGCAGACACTCTCAGCCAATGTATGGTGACTGCATCGACTGCAGAAGTAGGAAATGCATCACCACAACAGCAGGGAGTCTAGGAGCGTGGCAGGGACCCAGATAAGGGGGGAGACTATTACTAAACAATTTGTGTTATTACCAGGGAACCAGGACAGGGTACTCCTGAAATCCTAACTACTACAGCTTTAGTGGTTATGATGCTTGGAGTGACCCTTACAGTAATAGAATTGTGATTGAGCCTGCCTGTCCCTATATTCTTTCTTTAGTATTGTCACCATAGTGAATAAAGACAACATTCATGTTTGAAGTGTTTTTTTATGCCTGTGCTACTATTGTCCTCTTTCCTTGAAATAGATGAGTCTGTACATGTATTATCTTATTTTACTCAAACTCTCTCTGTAACCCTCTCTAGATTTTTAAAGCCATGTGGATGAGTAGCAATCCGAGTGGCACTGAAGTAGTTAAATAGGGAGTCTTTTAGTGAAGAATCCATTCATCTCTACATAAAGTGGTATAGTATAAAACAAAGGGGAAAAAAAACAAACAAAACCTGACACCTCTCATTTGAAACTGGTAGAAATGTGCACGTTTACTGGAGAATGGAAATACTGAATAGAGGATCGGTTAGTTGGTGTGACATGAGGAATTCTTTCATTGCCATCACAATTGAAGACATAGCTATTTATCCCTTTATCTCCTTGTTAACGTTTGTGTTAAAAGTTAATAAGATGGACCTCCCCCTATTCTGGTGGCATTATAAGCTAAATGGTAACCCTGACACTTCCAGCTATTCTTTCCATTCTAATGGTCCTCACTTGGAGATTTATGTATTTTTGATATTAAATTCTTTCTTCCATTAACCTGCTCTCTTGTTGACTTTTATTCACCTCTTTGACCCATTCCCTGAAAGTTTCCATATCTAATACGAAAGTCATTTCTTAGTGTCATCTTTCCATTGTCATCCCTGATTAGGATGCTGTCCCCAGTTGCACTTGGTATTTGTTATGTTCTTGAACTTCTCCAGGTCATGTTAGCCCTGAGACATATATTTCCTTGGATTCCCCAACCTTTCAGTCCTACGGAGGGGCCTTGTCTAACATGTAACTTCTCTCCTAGTTACCAAGTTCCTAATTACTTACACAAACAGTTCCACTAATGATGGGGCAGGCCTCCTAATGCTTGGGTTTTTTGTTTTGCTGGCCTCCTAATGGTGTGCCTGTTGTAGAATGGCAGGTTGGCCCTCTGACCTAAGATTTCTTCTCTGCTTCTCCTTGGAGCAAGCTGCCCTGTCCAGCTCCCCGTAGGCCAAAGGGCAGCCTCCTGGGTGCAAGGCAAAGCAGCTGCTGCTAGAGGTGACATGGCCAAACAAGAGAAACCCCAGCTCAAACAGTCACATAGACAAATGAATGTATTTTTGTATTTCACATTTCCAAGCCTGCCTTGTGAAGCTCGGCTTGGCTCACACACAAAGAGAATGTGTAGTACTGGGAGGAAGAGGCAGTGGATCTGGAGCTGGGTCTGCTTACTATCAACCACTCATGTGGTCAGTTTTTTTTTTCCCTTGTGGAACTACACTATCTTTATGATTGTTACTGTTTCCCATGCTGCTTTTTGGTTCATGCCCTGGAGGTTTTTTCCAACTGGATACTAATTGAAGGGGCTGCATACTACTGGCAGCTAGCATGCCCGAGGGATACTTGGAGATGATCACCATGGACTAAATTGACAAGGAGTTGTCTGTATTTAGTAGCAGCTGGTCCCAGCACTGGTACACAAGAGCAATCTTAACACGACGTCTCTTGCCTGGAGGGGGAAGAGTGTAAACGTGGTTAAAATCAAAGAAGATTTATAGTGTGTTCTCTGGGGTGAAAGCGACATAAAACAGACAGCACGCTCTTTCCTAGAAGGGGGTCTCATCCATCAGCCACACAAGCATTGTAATATGTCTACCAGCTATCGTCCAGATAGAATTAATAATGGGATGGCTATTTAGGACAATTAGGCAGGTGACAATATTTTGAGGCAATATATCACTGAAAACAAGCCAACTGGGGAAGTCAATGATAAACCAATCTGCTTTATGAAAGAAATCCGATACCTCGTTGGCCTGTTAATCATTTCTGGAGTCTCAGGTTTTACCTGTGGGATACCTGAGACAATAATTACAACACGCTTTCACAGTATGACAAGAAATGCCCAGCGCAGACAGGGGTTATTCCACTAAAGTAAGAATTCAAGGTGAATTTAAAGTGACTTTCAAATTCAAGGTTAAAATAGCCAAACTGGAAACATTCTCGAAGTCAGTTGTACTAAATGTTCAGCTACTTTGGCCTTAAATTTAAAATTCACTTTGAATTCACTTTGAAATCTCACTTTAGTGAATAACCCCGATAGGATTATTGACCTGTGTTACAATTTATTTAAAAAACTAAAACCATGATGTTGGATCTATTGCCTAAACAGGGATTTATGGGGATATAAGGATTGACTTACTGCTTTTTGTTTGCACTTACTTTGCAAGTCGTTACTGTTCACAGTTTAGTTATAGACACCTAAGTCTCCAATAAAAATGAAATTAAATCATACATGGCTATTCACCAAACTGTGTATTGACATGAATTCAAGGTAAATTTCACATTTTAGCCCACAATAGCCAAAATAAAATATTTTTATTGGCCATTTTGATCTATAACGTGAAATTCCCTTTGAATTCCTGCCAGTTCACCCTTTCATGAATAACACAGAAAGTCTGTGAGGGTTAATTACTGGAGTGATAATTCAAAGTGAATTTCAAATTTAAGGCCAGAGTAGCTGAGCTGAGAGCATAACTGATTTAGAGAATTTTTCCAGATCGGTTACTTTGACTTTACATTTAAAATTCACTTTGAAACATATTTGATTTCTCACTTTTTATTGAATAACCCTTTGTGATTTCCTATCCAATGCAAGTGAATTTCTCATTTTCTTACCAGTAACAACCCCAGCAATAAAAGAGTTAAGTGAAATTGCTTTGGAACCTCAGGATTGTCTACATACGGACTTGATTTAACAATTTCTTTGCTGTGTGACAGACCCTAATATGTGGTAGTGGGTATAACCACGTCATGGTTCAGATTGGAAAATCAATCTTATAATAAAGATGATGGGATCAATCAATTTGTTTAAACATACAACAAGCAGACTGTGTAACTATAGGTCAGTTATTGACTATTGTGAATATAAACGGAGCACGTTTTGTCTCCCGCTTGCATTTGTCTGGTAATGGCAGAAGGAAGATCTGGGAAAGTACATTTTTATCAACGGATATTTCTTTGTTGGAAAAAAAAAAGAGTTTCTTTGCATTCTCTTAAAGCTACTTTATTATGTGGGAATTATGTTATTTTCACACAGTTTGCACGTGTAAATGGATATAATAGGTTTGGTATCTTCATTGAGAATTGGAATGGTTTTTTTCCCCCTTTATTTTAAAGAAAACTTCTGTAACTTTTGCCATTTTCTAAACTTTTTTTTTTTTTTTTCAGGAACAATGCCAACATTGAAGCACACAGTTGGAGGCTGCACAGTTGGAGAGCTTTGGTTTCATTTTAGACATCTTTGGATTTCATCAATCAAACTGACTGCAATTTTCCATAAAAACCTCTGAATTTGGGTCAGAAAGTGGGCAATGTAGATAAAGATCATTCTGGCTGTCTTGTGAGATGATAAATAGGCAGCCTTTCAGTACTACAATGCAAGAACTTTCAGATTTGTAATGCATGCCAGGAAGTCAGTGGCATTTTCTAGAGCTTTGCCATGCTTGGAAATGTCTGCCCCTTATACATTGCATTGTCCCAGCTAGTTTCCATACTGAACTGTCGTCAAATCAGTTTAGGTCCACTGATCAGGATGTTATTCCCAGCAAGCAGAGAGAAAATATAACAATTCCAGCTGCCGCAATTTGATATTTTTTGCAGGTTTTCCTTTCCTGTATTTTTGTTTGTTTTATAATTAGAAAATTGAACATACCACTCTTTGTAACAAAATTAGTCAAGTTTGGAGTTCCAATGGGATGGAACTGTTTCTAGTTACTTTATGTCCATGCTGTCTGTAAATATTTTTTTTACTGTAAAAGTGCAATGTACCCCCAAAAAGAACCCAAATGACAGTTTCTGCAGTTTGTTCTTAATAATCAGTTGTCAATCAGAGTTACCTAAAATAAGCTATAGATGTAAATATGTTGTGATATTACTACTATGTATTTAAAGGACCACTTAAGCCACCCAGGCTGACCTATCTGAATGAAGTGGTATGGGGGCAGGGGTCCTGCCATTTTAATTCTGAACTGTAAAACAGAGCAGTTGTAGTTTGTAGAAACTGCAATGTTTACATTGTAGGGTTAAACATATTTCTTGTGCCTGTCTTCCTGACAGCCACTAGGGGCACTGCTGCAGCAACAGCTGAGTAAAACTTGGTGCTGCGAGGTTGCAATTCAATGCTTTACTATGAGAAGCATTTAGATACTCCTTTATAAAGGACTATTGGATTGGACCACCTGCGAGAGAGTCCGATGATGTCCCAGGAGGCGGAGCTACCGGCAGAGGCAAGAGAGTCTCAGAGCTGGAGTAAAGGTAAGTAAAAGCCTTTTTTCAGGTTCGTACTGAAAATGGGAAGAGTGAAAAACTTAAAACTACTTTGCCACTAGGACACGATAGTGTTAGGAATAGGAGTTTGTATTCCTAATGCTATAGAGTTATTTTTATATTCTTCCATTCTGGTAAAAGGCTACGTGGAGAAATTGGAAACAGGGAAATAAATGTAAGTGACCTATTTGAAGTCAAATCAGTATTCTAACAGGCTACCTCGTGTTTTCAGCCTTTCGGAATACAGATGATATTCAAATCGTGGTCAGTGATCAGAAATCCCTAGATGAGGTAAAGCTAATGGCTGGCTCCAGTCTGCTATCACTACAGAATTCTTTGGACAATCAAAGTGAAATAGGATTTTTTTATAACTATTACACATATTTTCACTTCCCTAGACTATTCTCTATTATATAAATATTAGTGTTTCTTTAAAAAGACACTATAGTCTGAAAATAACAACAGTAACTACATTTGCATGCATTAGAGAATGCTTTATAAAAATACAATACAGAGTAAAAATAAATAAATAAAAATGAACGTGTAGTGTTGTTACTAAGCAGCCTCTCTTTCCTGTTGAGGCAATTTAGTACTAACAACAAAGAATATCCAGTTCATGAGAGCAGCTTTGAACATATTCGCAATGCCCATGATATCATGCAAACATAGGTCTGTCATGACATCACAACTCAATGTAAACAGTGCAGATTTCACATTGATATCATCAGCTTTTACAGCCAGCCAGACTGCAAATGTTTTGTTTGCCCTATATCCTTCATAAGTTCCCATTCCCATTGCACAATATTTTAGTGCAAGAGCATGTGAGTACTGAAACATGGGTCTGGAGTTGCAGCTCCATTAGCCCCCATGTTAATCCAATACCGTTCATGATAAAATATTAGAGAAAACATTTGAACAAACCAAAGAGACTACGAAAATGGGCCAATCTGTGTACAGCAAAAAATATACATAATATAATTATTACAAAAAGATAAGTCCTGCGCTCACTCCCATCACTACTGGGCCGGCAGCAATGACTACAGTATACATCAGCCCCAATATATAGTAAAAACCAAAGAAAAGAAAAAGTTACCTGCGCTCTCTCCTTTATCCCTATGTATATTTAGACAAATGGAGGTCATTTAGTTGCTCCAATGGCTATTGGAGGGGATGCCCGCCTGCCAACGTCAAGGCACACCCCCCTAAAGCGGGTCCTACACTGACCCTTCTCAAGGAAGCAGGCTGAAGGGTCAGTGTAGGACCCGCTTTAGGTAACTTTTTCTTTTCTTTGATAATATAATTATTATGTATATATATTTTGCAATACACTAATAGGGGCACTTTCATGCCATTTGGCTAACCAATAGAGAAAACACACACATATATACATACACTGCTCAAAAAAATAAAGGGAACACTTAAACAACACAATGTAACTCCAAGTCAATCACACTTCTGTGAAATCAAACTGTCCACTTAGGAAGCAACACTGAGTGACAATCAATTTCACATGCTGTTGTGCAAATGGGATAGACAACAGGTGGAAATTATAGGCAATTAGCAAGACACCCCCATTAAAGGAGTGGTTCTGCAGACTACTTCTCAGTTCCTATGCTTCCTGGCTGATGTTTTGGTCACTTTTGAATGCTGGCGGTGCTTTCACTCTAGTGGTAGCATGAGACGGAGTCTACAACCTACACAAGTGGCTCAGGTACTGCAGCTCATCCAGGATGGCACATCAATGCGAGCTGTGGCAAGAAGGTTTGCTGTGTCGGTCAGCATAGTGTCCAGAGCATGGAGATGCTACCAGGAGACAGGCCAGTACATTAGGAGATGTGGAGGAGGCCGTAGGAGGGCAACAACCCAGCAACAGGACCGCTACCTCTACCTTTGTGCAAGGAGGAACAGGAGGAGCACTGTAAGAGCCCTGCAAAATGACCTCCAGCAGGCCACAAATGTGCATGTGTCTGCTTAAACAGTCAGAAACAGATTCCATGAGGGTGGTATGAGGGCCCGACGTCCACAGGTGGGGGTTGTGCTTACAGCCCAACACCATGCAGGACGTTTGGCATTTGCCAGAAAACACAAAGATTGGCAAATTCGCCACTGGCACCCTGTGCTCTTCACAGATGAAAGCAGGTTCACACCGAGCACATGTGACAGACGTGACAGAGTCTGGAGACGCCGTGGACAACGTTCTGCTGCCTGCAATATCCTCCAGCATGACCGGTTTGGCAGTGGGTCAGTAATTGTGTGGGATGGCATTTCTTTGGGGGGGCCTCACAGCCCTCCATGTGCTCGCCAGAGGTAGCCTGACTGCCATTAGGTACCGAGACAGTGGCGTATATACCAGGGTCACAGGGGTCGCGGCTGCGACTGGGCAAGACCTCTTCTCCTGGGGGGCCCAGGAGTTGACCACCTCAGGGTCTCCCGAGGCTGGCCCTGGTATCACCGGGCGGGCAGGAGCCCAGCAGCACCACTGTACCCCATGGAATCCCCTCAGCACTCCCAAAGTTAGGGAGGCTGGGAGGATTAAATTTAAAAAAACATAAGTGTGTGTGTGTTAGTGTGTGTAAGTGTTAGTGTGTGTGTTAGAGTGTGTTAGTGTTAGTGTGTTAGAGTGTGTGTCAGTGAGTGTGTCTGTTATTGAGTGTGTGTCTGCTATTGAGTGTGTGTCTGCTAGTGAGTGTCAGTGAGTGTGTTACTGTGTGTCTGTTAGTGAGTCTGTTTGATGTCTGTTAGTGAATGTGTGTTTGTCAGTGAGGGTGTATGTTTTGTAAGTGAGTGTGTATGTATGTCTGTCGCTGAGTGTGTCTCTTTCAGTAAATGTGTGTGTCTGTTAGCTAGTGTGTATGCATCTGTTCGTGAGAGTGTGTGTGTGTCTTCAGCACTTACCTTTCTCCAGCACCGGACTCCCTTGGCGCTGGGGATCCCTCCGCCTCTCAGCTCCGAATGCGCATGCGCGGCAAGAACCGCGCGCACATTCAAACCGCCATAGGAAAGCATTACTCAATGCTTTCCTATGGACATTCAGTGTCTTAGAATAGCGGAAGCTCCTCTAGCGGCTGTCAATGAGACAGCCACTAGAGGCTCGATTAACCCTCAGTGAAACATAGCAGTTTCTCTGAAACTGCTATGTTTTCAGCTGCAGGGTTAAAACTAGAGGGACCTGGCATCCAGACCACTTCATTGAGCTGATGTGATCTAGGTGTCTGTAGTGGTCCTGTAAGTGTGTGTGCATCTGCATGCACTGGCGTACATACCGCGGTCACAGGCGTCGCAGCCCTGCAACCCCTGCGACAAGGTGCCCGCCGCCATGTGTTGTGGCCCCGGCCCGCGGAGAGTAAGCGCGGGGGGGGGGGGCACGGATCAATTGTCACACCGGGGCCCCATGGGCTATGTGTACGCCACTGTACCAAGGTGAGATCCTCAGACCCCTTGTGAGACCATATGCAGGTCCAGTTGGCCCTGGGTTCCTCCTAATGCAAGATAATGCTAGACCTCATGTGGCTGGAGTGTGTCAGCAGTTCCTGCAAGACTAAGGCATTGATCCTATGGACTGGCCCACCTGTTCCCCAGACCTGAATCCAATTGAGCACATCTGGGACATCATGTCTCGCTTCATCCACCAACGTCACGTTGCACCACAGACTGTCCAGGAGTTGGCAGACGCTTTAGTCCAGGTCTGGGAGGAGATCCCTCAGGAGACCATCCGCCACCTCATCAGGAGCATGCACAGGCATTGTAGGGAGGTCATAAGGGCACGTGGAGGCCACACACACTACTGAGCCTCCTTTTGACTTGTTTTAAGGACATTACATCAAAGTTGGATCAGCCTGTAGTGTGTTTTTCCACTTTAATTTTGAGTGTGACTCCAAATCCAGACCTCCATGGGTTGAAAAATTTGATTTCCATTTTTACATTTTTGTGGGATTTTGTTGTCAGCACATTCAACTATGTAAAGAACATTCATTCATTCGGATCTAGGATGTGTTATTTTTGTGTTCCCTTTATTTTTTTGAGCAGTGTGTGTGTGTGTGTGTGTGTATATATATATATATATATATATATATATATATTTAAAGATATGGTTACATGTTCACATGGCACGTCAGCCAAGCAGACCATCAGTCCAAATTT
The DNA here is from genome assembly GCA_933207985.1 of Pelobates cultripes. Classification (NCBI taxonomy): domain Eukaryota; kingdom Metazoa; phylum Chordata; class Amphibia; order Anura; family Pelobatidae; genus Pelobates; species Pelobates cultripes. Next base: position 68,232,400 of record OW240917.1, on the reverse strand, counting down.
TGCTGACTCTTAATTCGTCCAAAGCCAAAATGCACAAGTGTACTAAACAGTGCTCCAAGAAACAGTTTAAAAGGTCAGTATGTTTATTTTTTTTTAATATAATTTTTTATATAAATGTGTTATTTATCAAAATCACTGTCAGCAATTACAATCCTTTTAAAGCTGAATTGCGTTATGTTGAAATCTGCACAAACAAGGCTGCCCACATCACTAGACTGCTGCTCATGTAACATTTTTCTAATGTGTTATTGATTAATTAGTGGGTTGCAGTTCTAACTGGCTGAGTATAATGGAAGTTATATGTACCGTTAAAGTTTGTCCAGGTCCAGTGTTTTTTTTATTTTTATTACTAACTGTGACTAGAATAAAAGATGATTATTCTTTAAGAGTTTTGTCTGTTTTTCTTTTGTCTAACTATCAAATATGATGTCATAATATGCCTTATCAAGACTACAGAATACTTATCGCAAAACAGTGCATACATATCATGTGGAATTTTAATACAAAAATTTAAATTAGTTAAAGTGGCACTGTCCATCCCCCCCCCCCCTTTTCTAATCTCCTTTGTTTCTTAGTTTTTATTATTCCCCCCACCATTTGCTTTTGGTTATTAACATTTTCTTTCATGATCATAATATATTTTGTTCTCATCTGTCTGCAGTTTGCCGAAAAGTCACATTCTTGTGACTGATGGATTATGGATAAATTAACCTAGGAACCGAATATGAACTTGTCATAAGCACCCAGACCACTTCAGCTCATTGAAGTGGTCTGGATGCAAGCTCCCATCACCCTAAACCCTGCAGTGGTAATTTTGCAGTTTTTATAAACTGCAGTAATTACCTCTGAGGGTTAACTCCTCCTCCAGTGGCTGTCTACCAGAGAGCTTTCAAAATTGAAATGGACTTTTGGTCCGTTATCTGACACTGGACGTCCTCATGCATTGCATGACGACCTCCAGCTTCATATTTTCCCCATAAGAAAGCAGTGAAAAGCATTGCCGCTCATGCTCATTAGGTATCCCGCGCAGCGGATGTTGGCGGGGGAGGAGCATGGGAGGAGCGTTGGCGGAGCTGAGCCAGCGCACAGGGACATCGGCTCTGGACCCAAATAAGTGACTGAAGTGGTTATTAACCCCTTCAGTGCCGTGGGAGGGGGCCTTGACAGAGAGGAAGCTATAGTGCCAAGAAAGTGAGTTTGTTTTCCTGGCACTATAGTTTCCCTTTAAGCACCACCCATTGCCAGAAATCACAGTTCCCGTAAGAAAAAGTAGTCCTGCCTATATCTTATGTAGAACTAAAAAACTATTTTGAAAACAATAAATGGTGTGACAAAAAGGGATTCATTAAAAAACAAAACCTGCAAAATGACTATGCTGTTTTAAAGGGACACTATAGTCACCAGAACAACTGCGGCGTTATGAAGTTGTTCTGGTGAGTATAGTCAGTCTCTGCAGGCTTTTTGCAGTAAACACTATCTTTTTAGAAAAAGTACAGTGTTTACATTACAGTCTAGTGGCAGATGGCTGCTAAATGGTGCTTCCTGGGGCAGTGCGCAGCACTGACATTCAGTGTTTCCTCATTCTGTATGGAGACACTGAACCATCCTCGTAGAGATGCATTGATTCAATGCATCTCTATGAGGAGATGTTGATTGGCCAGTGCAGCATTTGGCTCCGCCCCCGACCTGCCTCCTTGGCTGAGATGATCAGAATTTTCTTTCTTGGAAAAGCATTGTGATTGGATAAAATCATCAGTTCAGATGATATCTGCCAAGGCAACAGATCGAGGGTGGAGCCAGCACCAGCAGACTGGAATAAAGGTAAGATTTTGCTATATTTAAAGGGGAGGGGGGCAGATATTGTTTTTAACACAAATACATGTTTGTGTTCTAAATGTAATTAGGTTGAAACAAATTCAGATTGTTTTCCTTTCTTGATTTTCATTTGTAACAACTCAGCTGGGCTACTTAACAAGCAACCGTTTAGATTTGAAAAGGAAATTTCAAATTTTAAATAAAAATAGCCAAGCTGAAAAGATAGCTGAATTGGTGATTGTAATCCACTTTGACCATTTTGTCCTTAAAGGGGCATTCTATAATGCAATACTTACTACTCATTGTAGTAGTTACAGAGCATACTGCCTGACGGAGATGTCCTCCTGGTTTGTATTAAATATTTTTTGAACGGTTTGAAAAATAAAACAGAGCAACCACTAGGAGAATCTGCCAATGTTGGAGCTTGGTGTTCTGCACATAGCTGACATGGGGTAATTTTCTAAAACTGTATGCTGTTTCTGATACCGAGCTAACTGCCAAGATTTTCCTTTTTTCCATTTATTGCCCACCTTCCCCAGCGGCTTTCATGAACCAGTATACCCCAAGGCACCGCTAATTCTCCCTTATATAGGCACTTTAGTGTTTGTACTCTCTGTCATGTAATAAATGTTAGCTTAATAGATCAGCAGTGTGCAGGGTGTAAGGTTAAGTGGCTACTCCTTTCATTGGCACCACACAAGTCACCTGGTGAGATAGCTCATATGTAAAAGAGTCCTCATACTCTTCAGGTGAAAGCAATGCATTCCGTGCCTCATAACTTTGTATAGATTGTAACAGCCTGCTTCAAATCAATATTGCCATAAAAAAAAAAAAATCTAATCCATCTAATCACCTATGATTTTGACTTAAACCAAGAATTGGTTGAGATGTCACTTTCTGATGCACAAGCAGCAGATAATGTAGAGAGATGTGAGGAGGGGTTTCTGGAATATGGACAGTCGTTGGGCCAAGATTTCTCCCTTCCTCTTGGAAGTTAGAGACTACATGAAGGGGAAGCATGGAGTTCCCTGTTCCACTTCCAAAAAAAACCAAAAAAAACATGCATTGCTGAATATGTATATTACAGGCACACCCAAGTTGGAGATGACCTAATTAGTCATCTTCCACTAGTTGTAATTTAAGTATTGCAAATCTGAGTGTGAAACCTCACATGGATGGGCCCAGCATGACATCATGCATTAGGTAATCCAGCATGCTCTGGTATGTGCAGTACTGCTGGGAGGACTTTAGCTCCATCCATTGAAAGCTCTCCAATATGAATAGCACATATTCAACACAATCTTATCTATTACAAACAGATCCAATGAAATGAGTGAATTGCTGCTATCTTATTATCTGCAAGATGTGAGGTACATTCAGCAGCATCATTTTTACATATATCTTACCTTAAGGTGTATTCATTATCTAGGTGCCTGGTGTGTCTGTTTAATTACAAATACGTATCATCCAATGTACAGAATGTACAAATAAATATATATTTAAAAATGCCACAAAATGCTACCTAATAAATGAGCAATTTTAATTATAGCAATTATTGAAACTCCTTATAGTTTGCTATTGACTAATATGTATTCCTGGAACCTAGATAGCACAGTAAATGAAATCATTAAAGGGACTCTTTCATGCATTACATAACAAATAAATAAATATACATGACAGTAGATCTAAACACCAATGCTATGAGAATAATCATATATATAATAATCATGTACATATATAATATATAAAAAAAAACATAAGGGGAAACCAAAACCCCACTCTACTTCCATCAAAACTGTTTTAGACTGCAAGACATTAAAAATCTGGGTAAGACTATGGGTGAAAATTGGAACTAACCTGATTGTGACTCATAAAGCCTGCATGAAAAATTTTTTTTTTGTTTTTTTTTGCTGTAGAGTTTTTCTATCAAATGCTCTGTAAATTGAACTTTAATCACACACAGAAGGCTCTTGCAGGGTCTAGAATGCTATCAACAGAGCAGGAGATAAGAAATTGTAAATTAAACATAATTTGCATAAAGGAAGTATAAACATTAGATGACTCTTTACAGGAAGTTTTTAGGAAGGCTGTGTAAGTCACATGCAGGGGGGTGCGAGTGGGCTGCGTAAACAAAGTGATTTAGCTCCTGAATGGCAGTTAATTGAGCAGTGAGAGTGCAGGGGCATGACCTATACACTAAGCTAAAGTCATTTTGGTGACTATAGTGTTCCTTTAAATAGGTTGGTGGGGAGAGATAAGTACGAAAAGCATTTGTCAGTGTCCTCTGTAGTTCAGTTAGCCTTAACAGCAGACCTTTTGGAACAGTTGTACAGAGAGTAAAACTCAGTGCTGTCCCAGCTCCTCCAGTGTTTGTGTGTGGGGTTGGACAGGAAGAGATCACTTCCCACCTGCCTGTTAAGAACCTCTCAAACAGGAAATACAGTGCAGGAGGAGCAGTGGGAGCTCTTAAACTTTTACTTATTTATTTTATCTATTAGTACACATCTTTTGATACACTTATAATCAAACAAATAATTATGAGCAGGAGGAGCTCTTAGTGATACACACTTTAGATTGTAAGCTCACGGGTTATCTAGCTATGCACTTTGTAAAAAAGAGCTTCAATGGCTAGATCTCAGCTTACGGTCAAGGCCCTCCCAACTTTTTGTATTTGTCTGTATATATTTTATGTTCTTCTCTAATTGTACAGCACTGCGAAATCTGTTGGCACTTTATAAATACCAGTAATAAATAAACAAATATAATAGCTTCTTAGGAGGCTGACTAGTCTACAAAGGATATTGGAGGGTGAGCAGCGGTGTATTTACCACAAGGCTGACAAGGCATTTGCCCTGGGTGGCACTTTCGGGGGGGTGGGGGGGAATGGAAAATTTGGCCGCCCCATAAACACCCTGGCAAATACCTTGCCAGCCTCTTGTTCTGGGAGGCCCAAGAGCTGGCCAGCTGGCCACCTCAGGCCCCCCAAGGCTGGCATCTATCTGATGTGGAGGGAGGCAGGGAACAAGGGAGCACTCTCCCCTGAGCTCTCCCTGCTCAGCTCCCTCACGCGCTGCAGCAATGCCAGAGCCGGAATATGGCATCACTCTGGTCCCAGTGTGAGAGGTGCGTGAGGGAGCTGAGCAGGAAGATCAGAGCTCCCTTGCTGCCTAAATTGACCGCACGCCTGTTCCTCCGGCAGTAAAAGGATCCCCACTGGATCCCAGGGAAATGGAGAATCCACTCCAGCACTCCAACAAAGGTATGGAGGCTGGGTGCATTGAAATTTAAGAAAATAAAAATAAATTCTTAGTGTGTGTCTGTTAGTGAGTGTGTTAGTGTGTGTGTATGTGTGTGTGTGTGCCTGTTGGTGAGTGTGTTAGTGTATCTGTGAGTGTTGGTGAGTGTGTTAGTGTATCTGTGTCTGTGTGTGTCTGTTAGTGAGTGTGTTAGTGTGTGTGTGTCTGTTGGTGAGTGTGGTTGTGTGTCTGTTAGTGAGTGTGTGTGTCTGTCAAAGAGTGTGTTCAGTGAGAATGTGTATGTCTGTTAGTGAGAGTGTGTGTGTCTGTTAGTGAGTGTGTTAGTGTGCGTGTGTCTATTGGTGAGTGTGCTAGTGTGTCTGTGTCTTTTAGTGAGAGTGTGTGTGTCAGTTAGTGAGTTTGTTAGTGTGCATGTTGGTTGGTAAGTGTGTTAGTGTGTCTGTTGATTAGTGCATTAGTGTATCTGTGTCTGTTAGTGAGAGTGTGTGTGTCTGTTAGTGAGTGTGTTCGTGTGGTTGTGTGTCTGTTAGTGAGTGTGTGTGTCTGTCAAAGAGTGTGTGTCAGTGAGAATGTGTATGTCTGTTAGTGAGAGTGTTTGTGTCTGTTAGTGAGTTTGTTAGTGTGTATGTTGGTTGGTAAGTGTGTTAGTGTGTCTGTTGGTTAGTGCATTAGTGTGTCTGTGTCTGTTTGTGAGAGTGTGTGTGTCTGTTAGTGAGTGTGTTAGTGTGTTTGTGTCTGTCAAAGAGTGTGTGTCAGTGAGAGTGTGTATCTGTTAGTCAATGTGTATGTCTGTTAGTGAATTTGTGTGTCTGACACTGAGTGTATATGTGTCTGTCGGTGAATGTGTATGTGTGTTTGTCAGTGTGTGTCTGTCAGTGAGTATATGTGTGTCACAGTGTGTGTATGTCTGACACTGAGTGAGTGTGCATCTGTCAGTGAGTGTGTACATGTATTGTCAGTGAGTGTGTATGTGTATCTGTCAGTGTATGTGTGTCTGTCAGTGAGTGTGCATGTGTATCTGTCAGTGAACGTGTATGTTTTAGTGAACATGTGTGTTGGTTAAACAGTGTGTGTGACAATGACTGTGTATCTGTCAGTGATTGTATTTCACTGTATGCATCAGTGAAGGCGTGAGTCTGTCAGGCAAAGAGCATGTTGCTTTTTAAAAGGAAGTGAAATTTAGAAGGGGAGCAGGGGTGCCTAAGATTTGTCATGCCTAGGGCAGCACAAAACCAGAATACACCACTGAGTACCTTACAAATAACCCACTCAAACCCTAAAACTGAAAATAAATGCTTTGCCTTAACCCTATGTTTAACTCCTCTTAAATACTTAACACCTCATCTATGCCAATACAATATCTAACCCAACTGTAACCCTAAACCCAATAATTCTAAATCTAACTAACTGACTAACTTTGAAGGGAAACTCTAGTGTTAGGAATACAAAGATGTATTACTAGCACACAATACTCTATAGTGCCCTTCCTCTTTCCTGATTCCAGAGTCAATGTCATCGGCGCTGGGTCAGGCTCCACCACTGCCACCGCAAGCGCATTAGGATGCAATGAATTGATGCTTTCCTAAGGGGTTTTAGCTTAGGGCTGGATGTCCTCATGTAAAATGTGAGGACGTCCAGCACCAGTTAGGCAACCAAATGTCACCTAACAACCAGAAAGTGTCTCTAGTGGCTGTCTGTCTGGTGTATCAGTAACTGCAATAATTACAATAGCAGGGTTAAACTGACAGAGGTACTGCACCTAAACCCCTTCAATTAGATAAAGTGGTCTGGGTGTCTATAGCGTCCCTTTAAACCCCCCTCTACCCTAACCATGTGTAACATTATCTTTATCACTGCATGTATTTACACAGCTACATACACTCACTATACTCACAGATTAAAGCTCAATACATTACAAGCAGATGAGAAATATGCTGATACATATATTTATATATATGCAGTTGTCAAATATAAATATGTGTTTTAGATATTTTACACTTGCAATTTCCAGATAATAACTTCCTTATACTTAATTTATCTGCCTTATTTTGGGTGTTGGGGTGCTTTAGAATGTGGTGCCGACAGGCACCTGACATGTTAATCGGCTCTAAGAGGAAATGGTCTTGAGAATGAATTCTAGAATAGAATGGACATTTTTCTAGCTAGATTCTAGATTTTAGTAAATGGATTGTCCATTAGATGTAAAGTAAAGTTCATATGTTGCAATACATGAGCAATGACCTGCTTGAGACCAGTTACCTCTACATTCAGCTCCCAGTAGAAAAGTATATCGGTCAATTTAAGCTGAGATGCCGCCCTGTGTATGTCAGAAGATCAAACTGTGGCCCATTTCTTTATCTCATTGTTTCATTTCTTGTAATACCTTTTTTATTGGACTAACAGAATTTTTTTTTTTTTTTTTTAAATTCTTTATTTTTGTTGTGCAAAAGTTTGACAGACAGGCTTGCCATGCCACAACAGTAAATACAGACATTTCAAGAGGCGTTTAACTGTGGCATGTAGTAGTACTGCACATTTTTAAAGATAAACATAGTGATGCATATAGTGTTGCTTAACAAGAAAACAGTAGAATTGTTTGAGATATACTATATGGATTGACAATAACGTAGTCGAGTATAATATATCAAGATAAGGGAACACGCTAAACTGTAGTTAATTTGTCAGCAGTGTAGACGCTGGGTACTATGGTTGGTGTTACATGAGACAAGAGTCCACTGGGTGGTAAGATAAGAGACAGGTATGTTGATGTCGCCAGAGTGAATACAAATTAAAGCAAATAAGAGGAAATAATGCAAACCGACTGAGGGCTATGAATTGCATGTAGGGGGACTGTCAGCCTATGCCTGTTTCAGGTATCATTAGTAAATACTTGCTGTGTCCATAATAAACTTGTGGTTGCTGTCCCTCCATGAGGCTCCATATGGCCCATTTGTGTTCAGGCTTGGTTCTGGTTGTTTTCTTAGCCCATGATCTACCGGAGCCACAAAACCGCCAGTCGGAGTTATCACTTCGCTCACGGGAGTGAAGGGGAGCCTGTCTCCCGCCCCGAAGGGTCTTTGTTTTCCGCTTGATTTGGGCCCGGGTCCCTGTGCGGTTCGTTAGCTGGGCATACTTCCAGCCACTCTGGGGCCATGAGGGACGTGCTTTTCCGTGTGCGCCCGTTCCAGAGTCGGGTCTGTGGCCCTCTAATTCGGCCGCTTTCTCCTGTTTAGCAGGTAAGGCGTGCAGGAGAGGTCTGTGTTCTAGGCGCTGCCAGAACTTCTCGCAGATCTGGTCGAACCGCGCGTCGAAGCGTTCTCTCCACGCTTGGATTGTCAGGTCCTCTTTAGGCTGTGGTAGTTGTGGCTCAGCGGCCATTTTAACCTCGTTTTGCGCTCTTAATTCTGGCAGAAGATTTGTCTGTTGCGGGTGAGCAACCTTGCCCAGCGGGGACCGGGATGACCCCCACCGGTCCAGAGGGGGGGGTTGCGGGGTCTCATGCTCGTCGCTGCTCGAGGCGGTCCCCGTGCTGGGAAATCGGCCGCCTCTCCCGGCCACGAGGCCGCCTTCCATGCTAGGCCTCAAATGCGGAGTGTGGTAAATCTCTACAGAGAGACTTGGTTCAAGTTTCCACGGGCTCCCACTCAATTCCTCTGTTAGCCACATTTGTGTGGAGCTGCAGGAGTCACGTTTAGGCCTTTAAAAGCCTTGATTAAGCTCGGTTTTGCCAGAGCACTCGGTAGGCACGTCTGGCCTGTTCGGCTATCAGGCCCCGCCCCTCATTGTTTCATTTTAGACCGTTTAGTTCTGTTTTTTGAAAAGGGTAGTGCGGTTTAGTAGAATAGGTGCATGCCATCTGCCTACAGATATATAATTATCTTGTAAACTGTAAAGTAATTTCTATAAATTAGCTAACATCCATTATTTGGGATGACTGGCAGTGGGTCTACTCTGTACCCCACATGGGGGGGGGTGGCACTGAATGTAATTTTTTGAATTAGAATTTTTTTTTTAATATCTTACACTCATCAAGAACATCTTTTCTATACTCTATTTTATTTTAAATTTATGCTCAAAGCAAAGTACAAGCACTAAAATCACGAAATAAATTATGTGAGTTTGTGGCACAGATGTGGCCCCTGCAGCCCTATCATTGATTACAGGGCTGTTTCTGACAAGTGGCCCTGTTTACATGTTGCAATCCCAGCACCCTTAGTGGCTGTCAATTAGACAGCCGCAATACGGGCATGTACCTGAAAGAGATTCAATAAGTGAATCTATTCCTATATCTGGCATCAGCATGTAACGTATGCTGACACTTGACGCTAGGTGTGTGTACAGAGCTTCGTATAGAGTAGAGAATGTTTCTCTATGGGATGCATTGTGAACACGCTGTGCATGTACGATTATTGCAGTGTTCCGGAAACCCAATGCTTCTCAATGAGAAGATTTGACTAGCCTCTGCCAAACACGAACAAGACAATTTGTGCTGGGCATACATGGAAGCAGGTCATCTTATCCTAGCTATGAAAAAAGGTCTGCAGTTATCGCAAGGTAAGTATTTAGGGTTTTGGATTATAACTGACTATGGTTTGGGTGATTAATATTGGCTGTTGTTGTCTTTTCTAATTGCTGTAGAGACCCCTCTTACTTTGGATAGGCTGTACGTGTGGTATATTACTGTACAGATTTAGAAGTACACGAAGGGGAGTGGGGTCAGACAAAATGCCAGGAAACTATAATTAGAAAATACTCAATTAATATGTAAATATGATTTATATCCTCATTATCTGAATTTTTTTTAAATTGAGAGATATATCAGGGCAGGGATATCAAAGCAGGCTAGAGGCTACATTTTCTAGAGAGTTGTTGCTAATTAAAAAATAAAATAAAAATCTGATAGTAAGTTCTTTGCTTTTTCCCAGTTAGAGAATGGCTCTCAGAACCAAACATCTAATGACTATGTGCGCTTTACATCCTTTCGTTCTGTTGCTATTTATATCAGTCTCCCCTTCAATCCAAACTACTGTAGACATGATATAAAGCTGGATGACCTTATCTATTACTTCAAGATATTCATTATTTTACTATACATAGTTATTCCCTCCTTCCACCTATATTGATCTCCTTTCTTCTTTCTCTCGTCTTAGTTCTCTATACCGCCTCCAATATTACCAGAAACACTATATACTAAATATTGAATACTTCATTTAATGGAAATACAGCTATTAGAAGTGAGTTCTGCACTCTGCTGCTTTTTTGTGTGTGTGATATTGATGCTAAATAAAAATTATAGCTAGTAACCCCCAGTCACCAGTGTTAAAAATAACATCTACATGTTTCCATTTGCTACACATAAAGAACATGCAATTAATGGTTAAATATTTATATACAGTGGAACCTCAGAACTGGATCGCTCAATCACTCTAACAATTAGATAGTCAAACTTAAAATTCGAGAAAAAAATGTCTCGGTACCCGAGCAAAACTCGGTACTCGAACAAATCACATGGCATTAAAGAAATAAAATTCTTAGTGTACGTTAAAATCATTCTGACATCAACCAGTGGTTTTGCATTGAGCCATTCTTTACACCTTTGAAAGTCAGGTGCGTGTTCTGCCCTGCCTTCACAGGTTGTCATTGGGTAACAATATCAGGAGTTGGAATCCGACCCCAAAGTGGTTGCTGTTTTCCAAATATGTGTATCTATCGGTTCATGCTGTTAAACGACATGATGTCTCATAGGATCATATTTTGAAGGGTTTACGTAGACAGAGTACAACAAGACATGGGACATGGTCAAACTCTAAGGATAAAGAGCAGAACTCCAGGGATAGAGTCTAACATCCCACCATATTCAAAGGTCATCAGCCGCCACCAAAATTACGTTACACTGAGTCACACTTTGAACGTTCTATGAGAGAGCTTGATTTAGCTGTCACATGTTCATTTCTAGTACATTGCACAGACAGTATATTTAATGGGGTTTTTTTTTCTTATGAATTATGCTAAATATGGCCAGGTCAGACATAGGTTTACTACTGCTTACAGTAGAAGCTGCCCAGCACACAGCTGAACCAGGCCACAGTTCAATGAATACCACACCATTTAATAAAGCAATGGAAATCACCTTTCATTTGTACTAGCATTTTTTTCATGTAATACTCTGTCTCTTTTACATGTTTATTGATTTAGAGGAGGACGAAGAACATTTCTATTGCTCCCCTCTCTATGCTCCTTCTTTGCTGACTGAGAGGTGCAATTTTTAAAAAAATATCAATGACTTACAATGACTTTCTACATTTTATTTTGTTTCAGACCTCGCATGCACAGATTTAGTAATTAGAGGGGAAAAACCCATAATGGTACAAATACTGAAAAGTAAAAATTTCTCTGTAATTTGTAAAAAAAAAAAGAAATTACTTGTTCTCATAACCTTGTTCATACAGCTTCATTAATGATTTTCATTAATGCAGCTAAATGTAGTCTGTACAACAACTCACATAAACCTGAAAGCCAATTTTTGGAATATGCACAAAGCCAGTTCATGGGATATGCACAAAGCCAGTTTATGGGATATGCACATAGCCAGTTTATGGGATATGCACAAATACAGTTCATGGGATATGCACAAAGCCAGTTCATGGGATATGCACAAAGCCAGTTCATGGGAAATGCACAAAGCCAGTTCATAGGATGTGCACAAAGACATTTTATGGGATATGCTCAAATACAGTTTATGGGATATGCACAAAGCCAGTTTATGGGATATGCACAAAGCCAGTTCATGGGATATGCACAAAGCCAGTTTATGGGATATGCACAAAGACCGTTTATGGGATGTGCACAAATACAGTTTATGGGATATGCACAAAGACAACTTATGGGATATACACAATGACAGTTTATGGGATATGCACAAATACAGTTTATGGGATATGCACAAAGACAGTTTATGGGATATGCACAAAGACAGTTTATGGGATATGCACAAATACAGTTTATGGGATGTGCACAAAGACAGTTTATGGGATGTGCACAAAGACAGTTTATGGAATATGCACAACGACAGTTTATGGAATATGCACAACGACAGTTTATGGGATGTGCACAACGACAGTTTATGGGATATGCATAAAGACAGTTTATGGGATATGCACAACGACAGTTTATGGGATGTGCACAACGACAGTTTATGGGATATGCATAAAGACAGTTTATGGGATATGTACAAAGAGAGCAATTTAAGTATTTGTATTGTATAGGAGGTTTGAGCCAGTTCCTGATTTGATGAAAGCTCACTGCAGATGTTGCAAATCTCTTTTCCTATTAATTTGTATCTTCTTTCTTATAAAATTTAAAAACAAAACAATTAAACCAAATGTTGTATATTAACTGGCACCAATAAATTACGTTTAAAATTGTTTGTTTTTGTCTTCGTATCTATTTTCAGGGTTATAGCTACTGCATGGTGTGATCTTATTCATTAAATTGATGCTGTTCATCTTAACTTACACATTATCCAGTGATCAGGAGCTGCCACGAGTCTGTACATGTAGGGCAGTTCTCATATAAAAACGGCAAGACAAGATATACCAGCACTAAAATTATATAAACATAAATCGTAACAAACATGCTACGCACTCCAATATATAAAAATAGCTGCTATAACAGCAAGTGTATCCTTCCCATAGACACCAAACAACATATATCAAGAAAAACTGAGGTATATGCCTAGCTCAGGGGTAAAATGCCAATAGGTCAGTTTAGGCGACCTTTCCCTTCTTTGCTGTAGTGGTTTTCTTTTAATCCTATATTAGGGCTAGAGCAGAAAAGCAAATATGGTGCAGTATCGTATGTACTGGGGGGTGGAGTATAATCTCTATAGAAATATACTCACAAAGGTGGAGCCGTCACAAAGGCTCAATCACAGCGCGTTGTGTAGTATCAGGACTACACGCCCATAAGCAGGAAACCACTGGCCCAAAGTGTATGTGTAAAGCTATTTATTAATAGGGTATATTTCCCCAAATAGTATTAAAAAACTTACTAAAAACATAAAATAATACATAAAAAATATTGCATATAAAAATATCTAGCCAAATACAAATACACTATATAATCAGGGCATAAGGGTAATCTTAACTGTTCCCAAGACGCGTTTCGCCGAAATTCTCGGCTTCCTCAGGGAAGGGAAAGGTCGCCTAAACGGACCTACTGGCGTTTTACCCTGGCATATAGCTTGGGTAAATGTGTTTTTTGTGAAATGTTAAGAATAACTACTCATATTGTACTAATTAAATATATTCTACTTATTTACCGGAGATCTTAATAAGCGCTACACCGTTCCAGTTATCATTTAAAGGTAGACAAAACCTATACATTTACCCATGACCTGCACATCCTACATACAATTAGATGATCCAGTTTTCTAATGTAATGTTCCCCATGTGAAATCCTTTGGAAAGAAGAAAAGCTATGCCGAAGCTTCTTGGAATAGAAACGTTACCCTTGCTGTTTACACTGGTTTCACAAACTAACCAGCTGAGATATATCAGTTTAGGTCTTTAGAGAAATACGTTGATGGTTATGTATAAAGAAGAATCCTTCGATAGAGTTTGGAAAGTGAAGTAATCGCCATGGAAACAGATGGAAAGTTCCTGCAGATTGCTCCTTTTTTAGAACTCCAGTTTAAAACCAGAATTGTCCTAAGTATGTCATAATAAATTTAAAATCAACTCATTTGCGCAATTTTTGTTTTGTTTACTTTAATCAACAAGAATAAAAAGCAGTGTGTCTTTTCTGCAGCTATATTTGAAATGTATCAGGAGTTCTAAGCTATTTATATGGTATGTTCCTACTGTGCATCTTGGGCACATATCTAGCCCAACTCTTATTTAATGTTTTCTGCACCAATTCTTAAATATTTTATAAAGCTTAAGGAAATGTGCAGCCATTGACATGGAGGAGGTCAATTATACCTCATATATGAGAAGTATATTAAACAATTAAAACATTATCCACCTCTTATACAAAACAAAATAGTATTCTTACATGCTATTGTTTAACATATCTATTTTTCATGTTGGTTGTAACTAATATTCTCTCTCAAAACTGAATAAGTTACTTGTACATGTGCATCTGATTTCCATCAAATAAGATTTTCTTTTAACCTCATCGCCCTACAATAATACGATTTGATACCCATAATCCTCTTGTACGTTTTCGCCCCAAGTCCTATGTACAGTATCCATCCATCATCCACATACAGCTGTATACAACACGGTGTCACTATGGAAGTCAAGATTAATCGGTCTAGCTCAACATTGATACTTGACCATGGAGTTCGCCACCAGACGTCTGACCCCGAGGGTCCATTATGGCAGGTGATCTTTATGTAGATGACTTTGTATAATATTCACAACTTCCATTGTGGTGTTAATTGTCCATAATTGAAGCTGGTGCATAACAATAATATTATATATTATAATATCTTGGGAAGCCATTATTATTTTCAGACCTGCCGTTTGTTGCAGATGCTTGCTGGCCCTTGATGTGTTTCCCATTTAGTTACTACAGTTGCTAAGCAGGTGTTAAAGTACACATATACAAAAAAAAAAAAAATAATAATGAGCACAGCACAAAAACAAAAAGGGTTGTTTGGGTTAAATTTGCAGGCTAGAAGAATTGTTTTGGTTTGAAGCAGATAGTGAAAGGGTCTGTTTCAGCTGAGATGTGACATTTCCTGTGGTGAAGCCTGCATTGGCTGCTAATAGAGGTCTAATTGATGGGTATAGTCCCATTTCCTCGCTCTCTCCTTTATTGCTCCATCCAGTCTGTTGCAAAATATAACCTTAATCTGATTTAGCAATTCCTCCAGGATTTAATGCAAGCCTGCAGCACAGAAAAAATCGTTATTAAAAAAGTTACAGAAGAGGCTCGGATTCAGTACCTTGCCTTTTAGAATCCTAGCAGGGTCCTGACATTTAACACTTCTGTTCTTTTTTTTTTTTTCCGTAATCATTTCAGTTGAATTATTATTAATATCAAACACTATCACCCATTGTCTCTGAATACAAATAGAATGAGCAGTTTGGCTGAAAGTGAAAGCAGGCAAGCCTGCGGGATCTGTATGAATTTCACATACATGAAGAGGCAGAGCTTATGTCATCATTTGATGTCATCCACTGAAATCTGCTGCAGGCTCCAAGCATCCTCTTAGAGCGTATTGTCAGAATTTGTACATTTGTTATGGCAACAATACTTACAGAATCACAGATATAATCATATTGTGCCTTTGTTTTATGGGTTCAATATAACAAGTGTTTTGCAGATGCAAGAGGAAGGAAGTATGATTAAGAAGAGATAAATTGACAGCTCCTTACTATATACCCCTTTCTTTATGACCTTGATTAGCTCAATAATTAGGGACAATACACAGGTTGAATTGATACAAATATTTACTTTTGGTTTTATATGTTTATCTGTGTGTACTTTTTATAAAATCATTCTGTTTATTTGATATTTTATTTTATTTATTTTTTGGAAAAAAATAGATAAACCCTATTTTATGGCGCCTTGGAAAATGGTGGCACATTATAAATAATTACTACTAATAAAAATTAAGTTATTCGTTGTTAACATTATTAAGTGCTTAGATTATAAACATTATTTAAATTTTATAAATAATAAATATATATATATTTTTAATTAAAACAGTGAAATGTGTTATAATTTATTTCCTGGGCGTGCAAAAATATTGCCGTGGACAGAAATTAGAAAGAAACAACAAACAAAAAAAAACGAGGCACTTGCACACTGTAGTGATAATCAAGACAATATAATAATATTTTATTGCAAAGCGTGACATTGGTTAGATGACTATCTTGACATCATCAATATATCTGTATTAGGAATATCTTCTAGAGATGTGAATCTGGACTTTTTAACATTAGCTGAGACTAGTCAGGAATATGACCTGTTTGTTTAGGACTCTTTTATCCAAAGACTATCAGATACACAGAGGGCTGTACAGGCATTCTGAGCTATACAAACTGAATTCTCTCCATTGATGGGTTTAATGAGGCAGAAAACCATGAAGGGGATTTGAGCTGGTCTAAATGATTGATGAATCCAAGGGCAAGACTCAGCCTTTCCATGGATAAAACCCATAGATCCTTAAATAATGGCTGGCTAGTAGAAGGGCTGTGCTTCTTGAAAGGATGACTTTTGAGCACATTGAGACAAAACGGAGAGGGAAGGTGATGTGTTGTTATCTAATCAGTTTATCCACTGAGCCACCAGCAGTCAGAGGCAGAAGAGTGGTGGATAGGAAGTGAGGAGGTTGAAAGGGGAAGTCTATAACACAGATCTAAACCCATCCATTGCTCACCCCTCCTTCCCCAACCATTCAGAGCTCAGATGAGCCCACCAGATGCCTGAGAACACAGCATGGTATCTGGATGCAAACTCCAGGGATCCCAGCGAGTTGGTGGTAGAGAAAGAGCTGCGGGGAAAAAAAAACTCTCTGAAAGGCAATGCAATGAGTTGTATGACTTATTTACACAATATTTCTAATTACAATACTACGGCTGTGTTGCATGAAAAGCACAGTCTGGGCAACAGCTATTTGGGAAACACATGCGCGAGGAGCAGAGTTCTATGAACTGCATATCACACAATGGGGATTATTCGCTAAACTGTGAATTGCAGTGAATTGATAAATGACATGCTAAATTTAAGCTAAAACATGTCGGTTTAGCCCTAGTGTAGCTTTTTTTCCTTTGGTTTAATTTCACAAGAATATGCTGCTGTTTTGAGGAAACGCACTGAATTGTGAATGTGAATATAAACTCCAAAGCACATTTTTTTTTATTGGTTTTATAAACAAATGTTTTCTCTTACCTTTACTTTGCACGGTATACTGTATGGAGTGGTTGGTGTTATTTATATTTTATTTTTGGTTGACATTAAGAGAAACCTGTAGCTTTCAAAGCAGTTTACAACTCCCGGGAGTCTATTAATGCTTTAAAAAAAAAAAAAGAAGCCCATCACCTGCAGAGCGAATGCTAATGTTTAAAACTATTTCTCCACCTCTTTGCACTTCCCCTACTGTGTCAAATTAGCCAAGCAAATAGCTAACCAAGTAAGAAGAACTCCACTACACCAGCATGTGTGTCTTAATTAAAATTGGCAGTGCTCACATTATGCTTAACAAATTAACTGATCAATATTATTTTTTTATCTGAAACAAAATTCTACAGCATGTAAAACATTGACTAAAGTGAATAACAGAAAAAAAACACGAGAGTCTTCTTTCCTTCCTCTCTCTCTCTTTTCTTCTTTGTTTTCTTTCTTTCTTTGCTTTTCATTTTCTGCCTGTGAGTCCCTTGTGCAGTTTGCTTTCTTCTCCCTTTGCTTTTCTGAACAACATTTTCTTCTTTGTGATATATATATATGTTGCCAAAATACCAGAGTATTGCAGTATGTAATGATATCTTTTTTTATTGGACTAACATAATATTTCAAAGACAAGCTTTCAAGCGTTTTCTTCTCTTCCTCATGTCAAAAGCACAAAGTTTTCATTTATTTTATTTTGGCATCTTGTCTACAGGACTAATACGGCTAATCTGCACTATATATATATATATTTTTTTTTTTTTCTTTTAATGGTTTTATAATTTCAGGTTTCCTTTTTAAATATACCATGTATTATCATTAAAAAAAATTCTATTACAGTCTTATTAATACTAAACAAGGGTGTAATTAGAGGGATGAAGAAACAACTGAAAAATAAGAAATTAAATACCATATGACATATTTAGATTTTGCTTGTAATTATTTTATTAATATCATATACATATTTTATTATTATTATGTTATGATTTATATAGCACCATCAGATTCCGTAGCGCTGTACAATGGGTGGACGAACAGACATGTAGTTGTAACCAGACAAGTTGGACACACAGGAACAGAGGGGTTCAAGGCCCTGCTCAATGAGCTTACATGCTAGAGGGAGTGGGGTAAAATGACACAAAAGGTAAGGATAGTATTAGACTAGTGACAGTTGCAAGAGAGGAATTTATACGTCGATATTCACATTGCTGACATCTATTCTTTATAGTAACAGGCTAGCAAAATAAGGATAGAAAATAAATGCAGATTAATACACTGAGATCTGACTGCTACATGTAACAATAATCTAAATTCCAGGCATATTTTTTCCTCATACAATATTACATAAATATAAAATACAGTCACTCCAAAACAAGTGCTTGCGCACCTCGCTTGCCATATTGCTATCCGGGTAGGTACACTTTAGTCTAGATTTGGATGGTAACAATAGGCTGGCAATAAATGGTAACAATTGCACTCTGCCAATAAATGCCTTACAAAGATGGGCAGATTTGGTATTCTGCTAATTTGCAAATGTAACTTCTACAAGAACAATATGTTGATCGAGGGACTGGGATGCAGGTGCTCAGAAATTGTTGAAGTATGTCAAACCCTCCAAAAACCTCTTTTACACAGAACAGGGCAATGGCGCCTTGGTCATGCTAGCACCATCACCGCTACAGTGTGGTATACTTTTAAAACAAGATATGACGCTAACTCTTGTTCACGTATGATCTTACGATTTCTCATCTTGGCTACTATAACACACCGTCAATTTCATCTAGTTGCCTTTCATAGTTTTCTCTAAATGCTACATTCCATTTCCTAACAGGCAAAATCCTCAAATCAATTTATTTGATAAAGAGGTTTATTTCTCACACTGCAGCCCCGTGTCAATCCTTACATTGACATAAGGTGTATTGAGCTTTTACTGGTTTTCCAAAACCTCCTGACATCGTAGATTAATATTATCTAGCTTAATAGTACTCCTTTTATTGACCTCAGAAGGACGAGAGACTGTATTGACTCTGCTGGGAATTAAACCTGCAACTCTGAAATACTGCAGCCCTATCCACTGGACTATCTCACCGCTTCTCTTACCCAGTACCGGCCCTAGATCACTAAACCCCATGTCAACACATCACCCACTGTCCCTCAGTCATCTTACTCTTGCAACTGAGTCTTTTATATGTAATGTTTGTAAGAAGACACAGATTACGCATCTGTCAACTTACTCCGCTTTCTGAATACCCTGCACTTTTATGTTTTGTGCTGTTCTATTATATTTCTTTAGACTCTAAGTTCATTTGAGCATTGTAATTAAATAATAATGATATTAATAATGAATCTCAATGTTTGGAGCATTATTCTTTGATTGCATCTATTTGAACTAATACTGTGTTAATGGGTAACCTTGAACCTCGGGGCCTGGTCATAGTGAAGGGCCATGGCTCAGAATGTTCCCTTTCACAGAGAAGCTCTCTCCATGGTCAGCTATTATGTGATGTAGAAGACAGCTCCTTGCTGTGTAGGGGAATAGAGGTTCCATGCAGTTTCTTTGAAGTGCCGTCCTGCCAGGAAGCCAGGCCCATAGCCAGAAGTCAGCAGGCAAAATCCTGCAGCCACGCTTCAAATTGCCAGTAACGGCTATCAATGGATCCATAACTCTAAGCCTCTAGATATGGGGTCATCTCTCAATAACGCCCCACTGTCATATACAACATTTGTCTTGTCCCACATTCAGACACTTGTGTCAGGCTGCAGGATGACTCTATAATACATAGATACAAAAGCACAATGGAAGCAATAATGTTCTTCCTAGATTCCTTCTTTCTTTAAGTGAGTTTCACATGGTTTTGCACCATAGAGAAGCTGGGAGGCTGTTAGAAGTACATCATACACTTACATGGGGCAACCACTTTTATAAGATTAATCTCCTCCTGCAGCTCTGTACACATGTTTAACACGGACATGCACTACAAGCAAGCAGTAAGCACAATACGGGCACAGAGCATATTGTCAAGTATTATATATATCTTATCATACTTGCTAAAAACAAAAACTAACATTGTAATTTAGACTCGCATGATAATATTATTGGCTGAGTATATTTCCCATGCATATGTTACATGAAATGTTACTGCAATATTCTCAATTGTATTGAACGTTAAAAAGAAAAAAACGCCCATATTTTATTATTAATATATTTTTTTAATGAACATCTATATTGATATAGCATTTGTTCCTATAACAATTTTTCCCAGAATACTCTGGGTCTCCTTTTAGTTACTGATTGGATACTCATTCATGCCCTTTGAAATATATTAAACCTGTTTTAAAGAAGGTGGAAACATTACGTAAATGTGTCATACAAAAATTTCAATATTCAGAATTGTATTACCTATGAGAATTCTTGAAAGTTTTGATTATTTATAACAAAGATTCACCAGTCATTCTAGAGATGGAATGGAATGTAAAATTGAAAATTTAGCTGGTATCTGATCACAGTTAAAGTCGTTCTGGGCTGGCTAATGGCACAGACAGAAGTAGCGTTACACCTCTGGGCAGGTAACCTAAAAATCTATGTATTTGCAGTGTTTCATACTAAAACACTCTGCAAACAGACTCCAAGTACCATGACCACTTCAAAATACTTCAAAATGTGTTCTGCATTTTTTTACATATGTTAAACAACAACAAAAACATGCTACTATGAATTTACTGTGCAGGAAAATACAGTGATAAGCTGAATATATAACAGACATTTATTGGTTTCAAAAACCTCTGTCATGCAAAAATGAGTGAAAAATCTATTGATTAGGATTGTATTTAATGGCTCTTTTGGAGGTAGGCTTTATAGGCATCTAAATCCTAGTGGTGCTTTGGGTGTATCCCCACATATAGAGACAAAGTGAGTCAGTACAAGCAAGAATTCATCATCTGCCCCACTTTAATAGAATCTCATGTACTCCATAGATTGAGTCTGCAATAACTCTCTATTTACTATATATTTGATTTATCTGGGCAACATACTGGCCATAAAACAATCAGTCAGTTTTCTTTCCCTCTGCGATGATTCCAGCTGAGGGTTCCTCCTATGCTTTGTGCTATATATTACAGCAGGGTGGGGCTGCAGCATGCAATATACAAACAGAACCAGAAAAATACACATATATCCTAGGGTAACCGCACTGTGTGTTATAAACAACGACAGAATGGTATTTCTCTGTTACCTACATATTCTTCAAGAAAATCAAATACATTGGTTATTTCTTAAAAATCAACACCTGTTTGTAGTTCAATAAAACAGCATGCTTAAATATTATTTATAGTTTCAATTCAGCTAAAATACGTCCTCTAAATAAAAGTATCTACATTACACACCTCCTCTAGACTGTAAGCCCGTTTGAGCAGGGTCCTCATCTACCAATTGTTCCCGTGTCATTGTGTAATTGTCCCATTCATTGTAAAATGTTCCCCTTTCATGCTATTGTAAAGCGCTTCGGAATTAGTTGGCGCTATTTAAATACCAATAATAATAATAATAATAATATACACACATTATATATTTCATTTGTGTGCAAGTGTAATGTACATGTGTGCAAATCTACATAAGTGCATGTTAATGTGGAATTTATGTTTGTGTATGTACATGTGTGTGTTGTTTGTGTGTGTGTGTGTGTCTGTGTTGTTTGTGTGTGTGTGTTGTTTGTTTGTGTATATATATATGTATAATTATATCACTAATATAGTCTTCTTGTCTTTTCATCTCTATTATCTGTGGTTTAAACAGTTCTGCAATACTTTACAGCCTTATGGGTTGCCTTGATTTCACATACATACACAAACATCCTCCCATTCTGAAAATAATTGCGGATAATTCAATGTTCAGATTCGATAATGGATGCTCAAATAAATATGAGAATTCCAAGCAAATTTGTGCAAATGAAAAAAGATTTCCTCTGACATAATGGCATGGTGCAAGGCTGTGTGTAATGAGCTATAATTTGTCTGCAAGAGCATTTAAAAGGGGGGCCGAGATATCCACTGCAAGCCCAGCCACAGATCGCAGACTGGAAGCACTGAGCCAGCCTGCCTAGTCTCAAAGGAAATTATACCACAAGCAAGCCAGATTTCTGACAACTTCCATAAATTATTTCGGATTTTCATATTTCAAATTTCATCTGCATTCATCTTGTGAGTTTGACTGAAGGAGTAGAAAAAAAAAGGCTAGGAGGAGCTCTCGCAGCATTCTGTGTAACAGTCCCAGGAGCCTGCCCTGGGACTGGATAATTCAATTTAGTTTTGATTAGATTACGCTTGCTGCAGTCTACTGCCAATCTGAAGTATTGTGCTTTCTCTCGTACTTAACCTTCCTGCCCTGTGCCTGCTCCAGCTTGCATGCATCTCTATGTATTGCAGAATATATTTGAACAATCAAAGTTCGTAGTTATTATTTTGCTTTCGATTGTCCATCCTTATAAAAACACACATCTTTCACTAGGCTCCATCTTCCCAGAAATCAGATTATAATTTTTTTCTCTTTTTCTTTTCTTTTTTTTTTTCTTTCCTCTCCTTTTTTTGTGAGTAATATTATTTACCATTTTCAGTTGAAAGCGGCCTGTTATTTAAGTGGGAAATCCGAAATCATTACAATAGTTTAGAGTTAGACAATGCAAAAAAAAAACCCACAAGTGAGAATCATTTGTAAAGAAAAAAAATAATTGCAACATTACAAACTCGGGGGATACAGCAAGAAACAGAATTAGATAGATCATGTGTATTTTGATATTGGTCCTCTAAAAGCTTTGTGTGTTTATACATTTTATGCTATGTTGTGTTATTCATTAATATGTAAAATGTGATTACTGTGATATAAAAACCTGTTAGAATGAATCCAGCCTTGATTTTTATTAGGTCTCATGTAGCAATAGGGTTGAGCAATTAAAAGCAAAATTAATTTTGAATTCTACTGTTCTATTTTACTGCTTTCAGATTGTGTTAGTTTGAACATGTACCTGTGATGCCGTAAACCTTTAACGGTGCATATTAGTGCTAATCATGGCACAGCTTAGGCCCATTATCAGTCAATAACTGTTTGGCTATTAGTGTGTGTAATTGCTATATTGGGATTCCAGCCTTACCATCTTTTCTTACCTTCTGCTCTCACTTCTTGCTAGTTTCCTGATATTCATTAATAGTCATTACTCTCTAATGACAGTATAATGTTGTTAATTCATTTGTGTGATTTTCTCGTTTTCTGATCTGGTTTCATACTGTTAAAGGACCACTCTAGGCACCTAGACTACTTCAGCTTAATGAAGTGGTCTGGGTGCCAGGTCCAGCTAGGATTAACCCTTTTTTATAAACATAGCAGTTTCAGAGAAACTGCTATGTTTATAAATGGGTTAATCCTTCCTCCAATTCCTCTAGCGGCTGTCTCATTGACAGCCGCTAGAGGCGCTTGCGTGATTCTCACTGTGAAAATCACAGTGAGAGCACACAAGCGTCCATAGGAAAGCATTGTAAATGCTTTCCTATGCGACCGGCTCTATGCGCGCGCAGCTCTTGCCGCGCGTGCGCATTCAGCCGAATGGGAGGAACGGAGGAGGATCGGAGGAGGAGAGCTCCCCGCCCGGCGCTGGAAAAAGGTACGTTTTTACCCCTTTCCTCGCCCCAGAGCCGGGGCGAGTATGTTTTCCTGGCACTATAGTGGTCCTTTAAGAGTGTTTTGGCACCTTGTATAGTCCTTCATTGTAACCCAGGTCTATCATTCCCCATGAACCTCTATGTTCCATGAAGCTTCCACAAACCTGATGGCCAAACCATGAGAGCATTGCACTGGGACATTCAAAAATCCTTGTACATGTTCCTGTCTTTTGTCAAGCCAATGTTTTGCCTATGTAGCCTTCATTGTTCAAGCTTGCACACTACTTCAGTATTAGAGCTACCTATATGAATATTAACAACGCACTGAGGTTCTAGGTATGGCAAGTCCTACGGGCAGTTTGGCAACTGTGCAGTACAGAAAGAGTAGTATCTCTATGTCAGTAGAATGCTTGGGCTAAAATGGTAGATGTTCCACTTCACATTTAGAAAAATCTAAACACATGACCTCTTTTTTCTATTGATGAGTCCAGTTCAATTATAATTCCCCCCCATACCAGCCAAATCAGAGTGAGAAGACCCATCTCACCACAGAGGATGGGCACAGTCAATAACAAGCCTTTATTCCATTTTAGTTTTTATTTAGCTAAATGCTAAGAGAAATATTTTTTTATATAAACATGCTTCACTATTCTCCTTGTATGCATTGTGTATTTTAAATATCCTTCTGGAGATTCTTCTTGTCCTATTTGTGGAGAACTGCAGTTTCAACAATATAATTTACTGCTGTGTATATGTTGTGTATATATATACAAATATATACTGCTGTGTATATATATACAAATGTAAACATTTTCATTTTTTTGATTCATGGACAATACATTGTTATTGTTTAGCACAGGAGATATTGTTCTCTTTCCTGTCTGTGTACACTGTAAAGTTTCCTATGGTCCACAAGTGTGGTGTCGTGTTCTGTTCATTCGTGACTATACAAAGTCCAGGGTAAAATGCTCATGAATGATTAAAACATCACTTCCAGTCAGTTTGATGCATGTGAACCTATAGACTGCAGGAATAGAAATACCATACAATACAGTTTTGTGCCTTTGGTTTGACATCAGTTTGACATTATTGCCAGATAATCACACGCATTCCCTTAGCTGAAGCACTGATACCCCAAGATGGATTTGTTTTAACAAAAACTATCCCAGAAAAGAAAAAAGAAATGTAGCCATTCTATTCTTTTAATTTATAAAAAAGCTAACAGTCAGTGTATGTGTATCAATGAGTTAGGTATAAATTGCCCCGTTGTTTTACACCAAATCCTAAGTTTAAATAACAGCAAGCGAGTTAGCGATCACTTTCATTATATCATTTTTCTAAATTACAGCCGGTGTAAGATTTGTTCTTTACTCAAGAGCTGTTGTCTCTTTTGTATTATTTTTATTGTTTTAATTTACACTTGTCTATTGAATTGCACTTGGAAAATATACTAGCATCACATATCTGGTTAGAAGCTATCAATAAATCCAGCACATGGAATAGCTATTGGAACAGGAGTTTTATAAGTAAAGGACAAGAATTAATTTTATCCTAAAACTTGTTAGTGGTTTCTTTCTCTGCTTTGCAGCATCAATATAACCAAGTAATTGGGGATGAAAAATATCTGGTAAATTCCTAAAAGTGTATATATCTTATTGAAAATTACTTTCAGAACCTGTTTCAGACTCTGTCCACTGAGAGTTTGTGTTAACTGTGCTCAGCCTGGCATAACAATGAAGGCTCCAGAAGGGATGTGATTCGGTTCAAGGGTCCTGTGCTTCACAAATATTTGTGGGTATACATACCTGTTCCTTCAGTGACTTTCCAGCTTCCACTCAAATACTATATTACAGGAAGTGCTGGGCTAGAAGATCATATCAGTGCTAGGCTAAGGGGTTCTTGAGCCTGAAACTAAAAATTACACTGGTCCCAAGTAAACTTTTTCTGAATCTGTGTTTCTGGTGTCATGAGTCTATCTTCAACTGCAGACAGGCTTAGAACATAGTCACACAAATGAAAACAGAAATAAGGAAGAAAGGGAGTAAGTACATTTTAAGGAACACCAAAAAGGAGAGTTGAGTCTGAAATCTGACCTTGAGAATAAGCAATGAGAGATTCCTTGCAGGACAGACATGGAGGAGTAGACACAATGGCATGGAACAGGAGGAGGGACTGTCTCCAGAATTTGGTGGAGAACTCTACATGCCACCAGGTAGATCTTACACCAGAACCTAACTGAAAGCCAGGGCACTGAAATCCAGACCATATGTGTAATGTTCTTGAAACACCTCGCTTGTTTGGGCATCCACTGCTTCTATAGTAACTTGATTTGACAGCAGCTTAGTCCTGTGGGTTCACATTGAAAATGCTGTTAAAAAAAACCCTCAGTTTGCACATCTCTGAAGATGAGTTAGTTGGACACCACTAAGCAGATGAGGAACAATCACCTTTTGCACCAACAAATTGACTGAGTTGTTTGAAAGAAGAAATCATTTGGCTGGAGACCCAAAGACTTTTCACTTTGAGGTCCTATAATTTCAAGGTTAAAAACAGCTTTAGAGACCATCGTGGGGTATGTTTCCAAGATCAGAGCCTCTCATTATTTATTGCAAACAGTTTCCACTTAGATGTTCATCTTTGCTTCAAATGTCCCTACTATAATAAGAAAATGGAAACGAGGCAGGGGTGTCCGTTGTCTCCGCTTTTGTATGTGCTTGCATTAGAACCCCTCTTGCGAATTATTCGAAATAACTCAGTATACAGGGTATTCAAGTTAACGGTATAGAATATAAGCTCAGCACATTTGCGGATGATGTCTTACTTTATATTAACAACCCTACAAATACACTTCCGATACTTGTAGAGGTAATAAGAGAATATGGTTTACACTCTTACTATTTATTAAATACTACCAAGATGCAAGCTCTGGCGATAGACATACCCAACCGGGTCACAAATACACTACATAAAACATACCCCTTTGAATGGAGGCGTGATAATATTAAATACTTAGGGATAATCTTTTCTAAGAAATACACCGACTTGATTGCAAATAACTATGTAAGGGTATGGAAGGAGTGTAAGTGGATATTGTTAAAAGGTCCCTTTTTCTCACCCGGAGAGAAAGCATAGTTGCGATTAAAATGTCCATCCTCCCTAGGCTACAATACATTTTTCGGAATCTCCTGCTGTCTATACCACATTCTTATTTTAAATCAATTCAAAAGGATATCATTAACTTTATTTGGCGCAAAGGGAGTCCCCGGGTGTCTATGAAACATTTGAGAGCACCAGCTAGGGTAGAGGGACTGGCGGTTCATGACATTCGCACTTACTATCATGCATCTATTTTAGCGGCTGGTATGGCACATTTTGATAATCACAACCCTCCTCAGTAGGTTCAAATGGAACAACATATGATGTCGCCATATGATATCACACACATTTTATGGCTTCCCAAACAGTTTTGGCCCTTTTTAAAAACAGTCCCAGATCAGATAGGGATATACACAGACATAAGTTAAGTAGACAATTAATCTCCCTCGCTACTCCTACGGAGGCTCTTATATATTGTATTCCTACGTTTTATGCAAAACCATGGAGGGAGAGAGGTCTTACACATTTAATTTACTTTTATGCTAATTCAAAGCTACAGGAATTTCAGGCTCTTCGATTACTTTATGACATCCCACTGACCTCTCAATTCTCCTATAGACAATTGCATTCTTTTATGCATAAACAAGGAACACAGCCTTTACCCCAAGATATAATTATTGGGACAAGTGGAGATTGGTAACTTTACGTAGGGAGGAGGAGCAATGATTTTAAAGAATACACTACAGTGTTCATAAAAATATTGTGATCCTAGAATCTCCAGAAGGAATTAATTAGCCATATTTCAAATGTGAACCATTAACTTAAAAGTGATCAGATTGGACTAGTAGGTAATGTTAATGCAATTAGTATCTATTGTTGTGTATTGATAACGTTTCTTTAAGTGTTCTAGTTGGAGTTAAGTGACAGAAGATATTTGGATGTTCCTTATCTTTTGTTTTTTTCTACCCCTTTCCCTTCCCTTGTGTTTTGAAACACTTTTGTATCTGTATTGCAATGAATTATATGATGTTAATCTACTTTATTTGGTTTTTTTTGTACTCCTAACTTATGAAAAAATAAAAAATGTTCAAATCTCAAAAATAAAAATATAATAAGAAAATATTGTGGCTGACATAAAGAAAATGGACTTTCGTGATCAAGTCATAGCTATGAGAAAACCATATGTAGATTCCCTGCTACTAAACTTCGTATTGCATTTTAGTAGGAAGCCACATCACAGTTAAAGTGGCTCTGTCAAATCAAACCTACCTTTCTCCTATTGTTTTGTTTAATCTTCCTCCTTCAGAATCTGTTCTTCATTTCTGATCTATTTTTCATTAAAACATAAGACAATGGAATAACTCTACATAATAAATCTGAATCAGCCAATGACCTGTTAGAGTATCATGTATGAGTTATTTTGATATGTATATGCAAAGTATGGATCTTCACGGTCACCCCAGTGAGATGCCGGAAGAGTGAGACGGTGCTGTAAACAGCCATGCATCACCATTCACTTAATGACCTATAACGGTTTGTATATTGGTAGTGGGAACAGAAATAAACATGTATATGTGAACGTTTCTGATAACATATGTTGTACAAACTCTATATCATATTGCAATTGAAAACCTCATGTCTGCTTTGAGGGCAAAGCCAGCATCACAACAGGACTCCTACCAACTCCACCACACCTGCATTTTTTTAAATATAAATTCCCCAATTATATTTGTAGCTATGTATAAATATGTCCTACAATTCTATTACTCACCTCATCCAGATATTATATTTCCTTATCATTCATCCTTGGTTTAAATAGTACATGTATATAGTGTTTATCATACCTACATGATTTTTTTAAAATTATGCATTGCATGTTTTTATTATGTTGATATGCGCAAATACTGGTAATACGGGGACAGTATATAGAACCAGTTCACATAGGTGTAAGCGCACTGTATATGAAATGGTCTAATTCCCTGTATGCATAAAATTCCTGTTGGGAGAAATATTTTTACAGAAAGTGGTTTTAGGTTAACCTGATGATTCATGTAAACACCATAGGTAAACTGTGAATGTTTTGTCAAAATATGAAATTTAATTACCATGCATACTAACATATTATGCAGTAACGTGAGAGTAATAATGCATTATTTATAACAAGTTACTTTACTGTCTAGTTTATATCATCTAAAAATATAAGTAGATATTGGTCCCTTCAAATTCTACAAGGACAACTTTGAAAAATGTATGGAGTGATAATGTAAGAGTTAGTTGATTTATAAAGACAGAGAAATGTTTTTTAGCCATGAAGACATGATTTGTTTGGGAGTCAAGACATGAAATATTATGGTGTAGACCAATCAATAAAAAAGCACATGATATTTGACATTGAAAATATATCTTTCCGTTTCTAGATAGATAGAACATTTTGTAAAACTTATGTCTTAGGCTGGGGAATTTAACTATAACAATACTTTGGGCTGGATTTTGACACTGAGATGTATTTTTACTAAACATGGATTTGTCTTGGAGAATAACAGCGTTCCTAGAGACTACATTACATACCAGTGTTCCGATACAGTCTACAGAAAAAGTGGAGAGAAAATGAGTGTAAAAATACATTTCCCTGTACTAAAACCTGGCATATTATTAAATATACCTCAGATGCGGCTAACCCCATTACAGTCTATAACGAATGCTGCAGTAAGGCTCAGCTTTCTGTCTGCCCATATATCCCACATCTCCCCCCTCTGTCAGTCCTTACATTGGCTTCCCATGGTATATAAGGCTCGATTTAAACCTCTGCTTCCAAATATCTACATACCACTGCTCCCAACTACCTATCCTCACTAATACACAAGAATGTCCCGTCCAGGACATCTTCCATCTCCGATTCACATCTTCAAGACTTCTCTAAGGTTGTGCCGTTCCTATAGAACTTCCTTCCGTGCTGAATTAAACTCTCATCCAGTCTCCATTACTTCAAAAAAATTTGTGAAAACTCACTTCTATAGGAAAATGTATCAGATAAACAGTTAATAGATTTCCCTCCTCACACCTTGGTAAGGGGGGGTTATGATAGAAACATTTAAATATATAAAGGGAATCAACACAGTAAAGGAGGAGACTATATTTAAAAGAAGAAAAACTACCACAACAAGAGGACATAGTCTTAAATTAGAGGGACAAAGGTTTAAAAATAATATCAGGAAGTATTACTTTACTGAGAGGGTAGTGGATGCATGGAATAGCCTTCCAGCTGAAGTGGTAGAGGTTAACACAGTAAAGGAGTTTAAGCATGCGTGGGATAGGCATAAGGCTATCCTAACTATAAGATAAGGCTAGGGACTAATGAAAGTTTTTAGAAAATTGGGCAGACTAGATGGGCCGAATGGTTCTTATCTACCGTCACATTCTATGTTTCTATGTTTCTATGTTTCTATGTTTCCTCTCCTACAACTGTGTCACCTAAAAAACTAAGCTTTCATTGTAAACTATTCTAGCAACCTACTTCTCCCGTACATTAAATACATCCTAGTGTTACTTTACCCTGCATTCTACTGTTACTTTAGCCCACTCCCTCTAGAATGTAAGCTCCTTTGTGCAGGGCCCTCAACACCCTCTTTTCCTGTACATCCAAATAGTCTTGTTAATACTTGTTTGTTAGTCCACCTATTGTACAGTGCTCAGAAATTTGTGGGTACTTTATACAAAAAAAATAGTAATATAAAGCAAATACTGGCACTCAGCCCAACCCCTGGATGTTGGACTAAGGTAACATCCCCAGGACGTATTTGAAAACCAGAATAATCTGAATGTACCTTTCCTGGTTAAATACTTTGTTATTATTATTATTATTTCATATCCCTTTGGGAATGCACAGTGTTAGCTGCAATTAATTCATGACCTTGTTTGGTTTCAATACCTGCATAATGCCCTCGCTGAAAAAAGGATGAAGTGTCAAAAATAAACAAATAAAAAGATACAAAAAGATTGTATAATCCTCACTCAACCTGCAGGACATTTCATTTGAATGTGACTTCAGTTCCGGGTATCATCCATTCAAGCAATGAGATTTTCTAGAAAGAAGCATAAAACTATTTATTTGTATTTTTGCAGTAATTAAGGCATGGAATGTTCTGCTAAATTGACTCATTTGGAGGATTTGATCTCAAATGTTGCTAAAAAAATAAATTCTTAGCTAGTACAGGTTTACAGAGGGGTACATTTAGTTTAGGTGACATTGATCCAGAGAAAATGTGACTGTCTGGAATCAAGAAGACATTTATTTATATTTCAAAGACATGGGAAAGAAACACAAGAAGATAATTTGTGTTATTTTCTGGCTCAAAATAACAGATTAGGAAAGCTTGCCCTATGGATTGTTCTCAATAATTCTGGAACTATTTAACTATGGCATTTTGTTAGGGGAGATTATCACGGTTTACTAATGGTTCTAATTGGATAAATTGGAAAGTTGGTGTACACCAGATGATAAATTGATTAATTGCATGTGTACTGTTAATGGGAATTGCAAGGGATTGGAAAACAGCAGCTCATATATTCATAATAAAGTCTTTACTGTGGAACATATTTTGGCTACATCTATCTATACTTTTCTGAAGTTTTATGCCTTTCTGTCCTGGTGCCCAGGTTCACAAACAACACCCGATCATATTAGAACCATGTTCTTCTTTTGGGGTGGACACCAGATTCCTCTTTTTACTGCATGTGCTTTGGAGTGTTAACTGTCCCTTTGATTTTTTTTTTTTCGTCTTCTCTACCTATTTTTGAAAGGACAAAATGCACATATTTTTGTAATGCTTATAAATGAATTAATGAAACCAAAAATCTCCTTTTTGCCCAACACTTACTTCCTTGTAAAACAAAATCTGGCTGGTGTAAAACTTTTATTGGAGCATAACCTCTGGCCTCTTTTAAACTTCCATGTGTCTTGTATTTAGGGGACAGATACCCTTTGGGCACGGTTATTATCATTCGACACTTCTATAAGTTGTATTATTTTATTTTGTCTTGCGTTCTTAACCGCTGCTGTATGAGATGTGTCACACTGTATTGAGCATTACTTGCTTAACTTTATAAAATCGAATATGTTATACCGCAAAGCAAAGAGAGGACCAGGGAATTGTGGACCTCTATATATTCACAAGATCATTTCTTTAACATATATTGTTTACATTCGGAGAGCCAAACGTTAAACACGTCTGTCGAAGAGCAACAAAATCACAGCAAAAGTCCTATTTCATCCTTCTTTACCCTTTAGAAATGGGAGCTTTAAGTACCTTCATGCTAACAAATTGTCATTTTCATTAACAATAAAAATATATTTCCAAATGAAAAACTATGAATTTAAATCATTTTTGTGCCGAGTTGTTGAAAATTGTTTTTTTTACTTGGCACCTGGGATAGGGGGAAGGGTGTCATGATTAAATTGATATTCTGAACATTATGGAAGTAAGACACAGTGTAACCCTTCAAGAGTCAGGGAGTTAGGCAACAAAAAATTGGCACCAATGCGTTGCTTAGTCCTTCTGGACTCCAAAGAATTACATTTATTTCTGAAACATACAACATAATAATGGATGCTGCTAGATTTATTTCCTGGTATGGCCGTTGTAATCCATCAATTCATACCTTTATTCACTTGAAATCATTTGCCCTTTACAATGTCAGTGTCTTCAGCAAAGTGCATAAGTAATTTACTTAATGGCAGGACGAGGGAGTCATGAAATAGTAAAACCATTGAAAAGTGCTCAGAGCACGTCTTTCCGACAGCGTGAAGGTTGAAATCTTAACAAACCGATATGATGGGAGAATGGGAAAACCAGATATGGACACTGTGGGCACTGTGGTAGTATGTGAAATAAACTCAAGGCTGTTTCTAAAACCACTTTCTCGCAGAGTGAGTGCCCACTAACATCTACAGCGCAAGAAAAATTTAAATTACAGTATTCGTTTATAATAGCAATTTTATATATACATATACAATAAATAATCATTGAGGTTATGTACATATGTTTTAGATGTATTTGCGGTTAAAATGCAATGCACGTGACATTGCTTGAATATTAACTAAATGATGCGCTTTGTGACATTGTGCAGTGTACATTATATCAATTAGATATACTCCAATTAACACTTCTATTACCAGTCCACACCTAATTAATTATTTTAAATAATTGGTCATTGAGGTGTCATTTAAAAAAAATTAATAAAACAGAAGTTAGAATAGAGCTATAGAGGTTTGCACCTATTCTTTAACATATGCGTGATTTCCATCAATTTACTGTCACACCATTAGGCAGCATCTCCAGTCTTGTTGTATCCATTCTTGGCATTCTGTGAGACACTCTTTTAGTAAATTGTGGTGGGTACTTGGATAAATATGTGATTTAAAGGGATACTCTAAGCAACAGCTTTAGCTTAATGAAGCACTTTTAGTGTAGAGATCATGCCAATGCAGTCTTACTTGCTCAATTCTCTGCCATTTAGGTGTTAAATAATTTTTGTTTCTGTCCATGCAGCCCTAGCCCTAACTGTGGTTTTAATTTTCAATCAGTACAATGTGTTTACTTTGGTAGTTTTTATCTTCTGCTCTGTTAATTGAAGTTTAATCACACACAGGAGGCTACTGTAGTCTGTGGCAGGATATTAACAAAGCAGGGTATAAATTCTAGATTAAACAGAATGTGCAAAAAAGGAATTATAAACATTAGATCTCTATTTACAGTAAATACATAGGGAGTCTGTGTAGCTCACATGAAGGGAGGTTTGAATAGGGCTGCAAAAACAAAGTGATTCAGCTCCTAAATGGCAGAAAATTGAGCAGTAAGACTGCAGGGGCATGGTCTGTACACCAAAACTGCTTCATTAAATTAAAGTTGTTTTGGTTCCTATAGTATCCCTTTAAAGCCACTCTTTACTCCTTCCTGCTTTTGTACAATTAAAAACTTTGCAGATCTTTTTCAATAGCTCCTTTTGTAAATGGGACATTCCAGGTTGCAATTGTCCTATACTTTTTTTTTACTTACAATCTTTATTTAATAAAGCTTACATTATACACTATATTACACCAGAATAGAAGAGTTAAACAGGTAATCGTATATCAACACTTCATGTTTAACACCATATAGCATTGGTATACAACATTGCAAACGATATATAAAACTACACAGGGCAATAACGTGTGTAATAAATGTGAGCAATATACACTTAGATAAATAGCACAGTAAGTAATATAGTCGCATTTGCCAAATGTTGGACACCAGGCATTGAGGAGTGAAGTAAAGAAAGCCAGAGAGATAGACAAGAAGAAGAAAAAGACCAAGATGAGGTAAGAGAAGGAAAACAAATACTACTATATACATAAGCATATACATACATACCTGTAAATATAGCAGGGACGCAGTACTAGAGGAGTAATGGTTGTTTCCAATCCATGTCCAAAGTAATAAATTACTCGGAGAACAAATGTACCTATATATTTCCCAGCACTGTACCACGGGTCAAAAAGGATTGTAATGACCTCCTGACAGATCAGAAATGAAATAATTAGTAGCATGGCTATGGCAGTTTCAGTAAAGTGTCTACAGCAAACACCCGATTAAAGAGAATCAAGTAGAGCTCTGGCATCAAGAAAAATAACCAAACATGGAGCTATGAATATTAAACCAAAAATATGGCTAAATGTAAATTCTAATTTCTAGACCATACATGAGTTTAGCTCAACATTCATTGGGAGACATATAGATCACTTTGAAACAAAACCCAACCTTTAGTCCTGACAAGTCTTCTGTCATCCATTCAAAACCTCTGATTTCTTGATCTATTCAACAATCAAATTATAGAATACTACATTTAACAGAAATAAAAGCTTTCTTGCCTTTTCATTTTCCATGTTTAACCTTAAGTTATAGGACAGAAACTCCATTTATCTTCTATGGCTTACGTGACAATTAATTTCTTAATAGTTAATTAGCTAACTGCATGAAAGTGTCTTGATGGCTCTCCTCCAAAACTTTATCATTCATTCTTTGCATTAAAGATGGCAACTTTCCTGTATACTTCCTATACTTACCAATCGTGCTATTTTATGACATCATTGTATAACAGAGAAAATATCACAGTCCATAACCTACTCTGAGAAGCTATGTCCAGACTCATCTAAAACAGCACATCTTATTCGAACCCTATAGTTTAAGTATTACTCCCTGTTCCAACAGCCCAGATGATGAGAAGAACTGGAGGTGAGGTCAATGGAAACCCTGCCTTTTATATTTTTATATCACCTGCTTAACTGTTTTCTTTGTGGTTAAACTAGAACAAATCTTTCATTTTTCCACTCAATCAGGGTTACGGAACAAAGTGAAAATTGTCGGGGATTCAAAGTGAATTCAAATTGAATTTCAAATTTAGGGACCAACGGTGCTGAACTAAAAGCATTGTTGGCTTGGAGAATTTTTCCAGTTCAACTATTTTATCATCATGTAATCATTTTATATTGGATGACCTGTAGAATATACACTGATCAGCCACAACATTAAAACCGCTGACAGGTGAAGTGAATAACATTGATTATAATGTTACAATGGCAGCTGTCAAGGGGTGGGGTAAGTTATGTAGCAAGTGAACAGTCAGTTCTTGAAGGTCATGTGTTGGAATTGGGAAAAATGAGCAAGCGAAAAGATCTGAGTGACTTTAACAAGGGACAAACAATGATGGCTCGTAGACTGGGTCAGAGCATCTCCAAAATGGCAAGTCTTGTGAGGTGTTCCAAGTATGCAGTGGTTAGAACCTACCAAAAGTGTGGAAAGGAAGGCTTACTGGTAAACTGGTGTTAGGGTCATGAGCGCCCAAAGCTCATAAATGCACGTAGGGAGTGAAGGCTAGCCTGTCTGATCCGATCACAAAAATAAGCTGCTGCAGCTCAAATCATATAAAAACCTAATGCTGGCCATGATAGAAAGGTGCCCAAACACACAGTGTAGTGATAGAAAGGTGTCAAAACACTACAGTGTTGTTTCTGCATATGAGGCTGCACAGCCACAGGCCAGTCAGAGTGCCAATGAATACCATCTGTACGCTGCTGAAAGCGACTTCAATGAGGATTTGAGCGCCAGAACTGGAGCATGGAGTAATGGAAGAAGGTTGTCTGACCTGATAAATCATGTTTTCTGTTAGTTCAGGGGGTAGACAGGTGAGGGTGCATCATTTACCTGTGGAAGAGATAACAACAGGATATACGATGGGAAAAAGCAAGCAGATGCAGTTTTATGCTCCAGGCAAAGATCTGCTGGGAAACCTTAGGTTCTGGCATTCATGTGGTTGCTTCTACACGTACCACCTACCTAGATATTGTTGCAGACCATGTACACCCCTTCATGGCAATGGGATTCCCTGATGGCAGTTGCATCTTTCAGCAGGATAACACATTGCAAAAATTGTTTAGGAATGGTTTGAGGAACATGACAAAGAGTTCAAAATGTTCCCTTGGCCTTCAAATTCCCCAGATCTCAATCCGATTGCGCATCTGTGTTATGTGCTGGAACAACAAATCTGATCCATGGAGGCCCCACAGGACATAAAGGATGTGCTGCTAATGTCTTGGTGCCAGATACCACAAAACATGCTCAGAGGTATTGTGGAATCCATGAGTTCAACACATCAGAGCTGTTTTGGCAGCACAAGGGGTACCTACACAATATTAGGCTGGTGGTTTCAATGTTATGGCTGATTCATGTACATGCTAAATTAAGAGAGAGCCTAGATTTGGATCCATAAGTACATTACTAGAAAGGTTGAGATATATTAAACTGCATTTTGTAGTTTGCACTTGAAGATAATAAATTTATTTTGTGGATTCAGCGCATTTCATATTGTCCATTATCTTTTGCATTCAATGCTGATATCTATTTCAGTTTAGTTATATGAACTGTAACTGCAAAATATATTACGATATTGAAATACTTTGTGTCTGTTTATATTGTATGGAACTTGAAGGGATATATCCTGTTGCTTTAATGTTACGAAAAAAAACCCACCAACGGCAACAACTTTTTTTCAACAACATTACCTGTATGAAAGGAATTGTGTTTGTTAATATCAGGCACAATTATCAGGCAAACCTTGAGAACATTTTAGCAGATTTATTTGTTTAGTGATAACATTTTTCAGTATAATGATCTTAATACTGTAAACATCAGCATCCGATTGGGACAGTGGCATGTCTCAGCAGAACTCCATCATCAATATAATGATAGGTTAAACATGTCTGTGATTGTATGGATACAAACACTGGGTACTCTTCTTGATGATGCTTTACTAGCTAAGAAAAGAGTGTGGAGTGACTAAATGGGCATTGAGTGTGCACTGACTTACATATTCCATATATATATTATCAATAACTTCAAGTATTGGCTTATGTTTGGGTGAGCTGCGATAACCACTGAAGGTGTCCTGCTGGAAAAGGAGGGAGATTAGGCTGAGTACAAAGTTCCATCACATTGGTGGCAGAGGTGGGTTCAACTCCCTCCTTGATCCTAACAGCAATTTGGAAAAAGAAGCTGAGGATAGGTCATTAGGATCTTACAGACAAAGTCATAGCAAGGAGAGAGTACTATAGGAATCCTACATCCTAGGAACTCATACTATCCAGGATGATATTGAATGGCAGGATTCATGCATTCAGAGGAACAATATAGAGCCTTACACTCCATATTGTTCTATATTGTTCCTAGATG
>OW240917.1:67919378-68194823 GCA_933207985.1 Pelobates cultripes | reverse complement strand
CGTCAGTATATCAGTCTGTGTGTAAGCCAGTGTATGTGCTCTGTGTGTGTGTGTCAGTGTATTTCCTTTGTGCAAAAGGTGGGTGCTGCATATCTGGCTGGGTGTGTGGGTGTCAGTATTTGCCAGTGTATGTGTGTCAGTATGTTGATCAGTGTATGTGTCTGTGTGTGTGTGTCAGTATGTCGGTATATGTGTCTGTGTGTCAGTATGTCTGTATATGTGCCTGTGTCAGTATGTCTGTCAGTACGTCTACCAGTGTATGTGTCTGTGTGTGTGTCAATATATGTACCTGTGTCAGTGTGTCTGTCAGTGTATGTGCCTGTTTATCTGTATGTAGTCAGTGTATGTATCTGTGTATCTGCTTGTGCGTCAGAGTGTGTACCTGTGCATCTGAGCCGCAACTTTAAATACAAATACACCCTCCATTCAAACTTCAACACTACATATAAAACACACTCCTGCATTGAAACGTCAACACTACATACAAGCACACTCCTACATTCAAAAACAAACACTACACATAAATGCACACTTGCATTCAAACTCCAGTACCACATACAAACACATTCACACAAACATACTCCATACAAACACATGCTTACATTCAAACATACTAACATGGCTCAGTGCTAAATACAACCCTGCAAGCATGGGAAATTGGTAGAGTCCCAGCTGTCAAAGCATTGTTGGAGTTGCACGACAGATGGGGTTCTACCTTTAGTCCAACCTTGCAATTGGGGGTCCCAATAAAATTCATTCTACTTTAGTACCGCCACTGCGTTGGGATGGATGCCGTGATTGCATACCAGGGAGTGAGGGGCGAGAGCGGCAGGGCACAGGGGGCCCAAGCAAACACTTGCCCAGGGTCCATTCGTTATTAAAGACGGCCCTGAATTAGATATACTCCAATTAACACTTCTATTACCAGTCCACACCTAATTAATTATTTTAAATAATTGGTCATTGAGGTGTCATTTAAAAAAAATTAATAAAACAGAAGTTAGAATAGAGCTATAGAGGTTTGCACCTATTCTTTAACATATGCGTGATTTCCATCAATTTACTGTCACACCATTAGGCAGCATCTCCAGTCTTGTTGTATCCATTCTTGGCATTCTGTGAGACACTCTTTTAGTAAATTGTGGTGGGTACTTGGATAAATATGTGATTTAAAGAGATACTCTAAGCAACAGCTTTAGCTTAATGAAGCACTTTTAGTGTAGAGATCATGCCAATGCAGTCTTACTTGCTCAATTCTCTGCCATTTAGGTGTTAAATAATTTTTGTTTCTGTCCATGCAGCCCTAGCCCTAACTGTGGTTTTAATTTTCAATCAGTACAATGTGTTTACTTTGGTAGTTTTTATCTTCTGCTCTGTTAATTGAAGTTTAATCACACACAGGAGGCTACTGTAGTCTGTGGCAGGATATTAACAAAGCAGGGTATAAATTCTAGATTAAACAGAATGTGCAAAAAAGGAATTATAAACATTAGATCTCTATTTACAGATCTCTATTTTACAGTAGGGAGTCTGTGTAGCTCACATGAAGGGAGGTGTGAATAGGGCTGCAAAAACAAAGTGATTCAGCTCCTAAATGGCAGAAAATTGAGCAGTAAGACTGCAGGGGCATGGTCTGTACACCAAAACTGCTTCATTAAGTTAAAGTTGTTTTGGTTCCTATAGTATCCCTTTAAAGCCACTCTTTACTCCTTCCTGCTTTTGTACAATTAAAAACTTTGCAGATCTTTTTCAATAGCTCCTTTTGTAAATGGGACATTCCAGGTTGCAATTGTCCTATACTTTTTTTTACTTAGAAATCTTTATTTAATAAAGCTTACATTATACACTATATTACACCAGAATAGAAGAGTTAAACAGGTAATCGTATATCAACACTTCATGTTTAACACCATATAGCATTGGTATACAACATTGCAAACGATATATAAAACTACACAGGGCAATAACGTGTGTAATAAATGTGAGCAATATACACTTAGATAAATAGCACAGTAAGTAATATAGTCGCATTTGCCAAATGTTGGACACCAGGCATTGAGGAGTGAAGTAAAGAAAGCCAGAGAGGCAGACAACAAGAAGAAAAAGAGCAAGATGAGGTAAGAGAAGGAAAACAAATACTACTGTATACATAAGCATATACATACATACCTGTAAATATAGCAGGGACGCAGTACTAGAGGAGTAATGGTTGTTTCCAATCCATGTCCAAAGTAATAAATTACTCGGAGAACAAATGTACCTATATATTTCCCAGCACTGTACCACGGGTCAAAAAGGATTGTAATGACCTCCTGACAGATCAGAAATGAAATAATTAGTCGCATGGCTATGGCAGTTTCAGTAAAGTGTCTACAGCAAACACCCAATTAAAGAGAATCAAGTAGAGCTCTGGAATCAAGAAAAATAACCAAACATGGAGCTATGAATATTAAACCAACAATATGGCGAAATGTAAATTCAAATTTCTAGACCATACATGAGTTTAGGTCAACATTCATTGGGAGACATATAGATCACTTTGAAACAAAACCCAACCTTTAGTCCTGACAAGTCCTCTTTCATCCATTCAAAACCTCTGATTTCTTGATCTATTCAACAATCAAATTATAGAATACTACATTTAACAGAAATATAAGCTTTCTTGCCTTTTCATTTTCCATGTTTAACCTTAAGTTATAGGACAGAAACTCCATTTATCTTCTATGGCTTACGTGACAATTAATTTCTTAATAGTTAATTAGCTAACTGCATGAAAGTGTCTTGATGGCTCTCCTCCAAAACTTTATCATTCATTCTTTGCATTAAAGATGGCAACTTTCCTGTATACTTCCTATACTTACCAATCGTGCTATTTTATGACATCATTGTATAACAGAGAAAATATCACAGTCCATAACCTACTCTGAGAAGCTATGTCCAGGCTCATCTAAAACAGCACATCTTATTCGAACCCTATAGTTTAAGTATTACTCCCTGTTCCAACAGCCCAGATGATGAGAAGAACTGGAGGTGAGGTCAATGGAAACCTTGCCTTTTATATTTTTATATCACCTGCTTAACTGTTTTCTTTGTGGTTAAACTAGAACAAATCTTTCATTTTTCCACTCAATCAGGGTTACGGAACAAAGTGAAAATTGTCAGGGATTCAAAGTGAATTCAAATTGAATTTCAAATTTAGGGACCAATGGTGCTGAACTAAAAGCATTGTTGGCTTGGAGAATTTTTCCAGTTCAACTATTTTATCATCATGTAATCATTTTATATTGAATGACCTGTAGAATATACACTGATCAGCCACAACATTAAAACCGCTGACAGGTGAAGTGAATAACATTGATTATAATGTTACAATGGCAGCTGTCAAGGGGTGGGGTAAGTTATGTAGCAAGTGAACAGTCAGTTCTTGAAGGTCATGTGTTGGAATTGGGAAAAATGGGCAAGCGAAAAGATCTGAGTGACTTTAACAAGGGACAAACAATGATGGCTCGTAGACTGGGTCAGAGCATCTCCAAAATGGCAAGTCTTTTGAGGTGTTCCAAGTATGCAGTGGTTAGAACCTACCAAAAGTGTGGAAAGGAAGGCTTACTGGTAAACTGGTGTTAGGGTCATGAGCGCCCAAAGCTCATAAATGCACGTAGGGAGTGAAGGCTAGCCTGTCTGATCCGATCACAAAAATAAGCTGCTGCAGCTCAAATCATGTAAAAACCTAATGCTGGCCATGATAGAAAGGTGCCCAAACACACAGTGTAGTGATAGAAAGGTGTCAAAACACTACAGTGTAGTTTCTGCATATGAGGCTGCACAGCCACAGGCCAGTCAGAGTGCCAATGAATACCATCTGTACGCTGCTGAAAGCGACTTCAATGAGGATTTGAGCGCCAGAACTGGAGCATGGAGTAATGGAAGAAGGTTGTCTGACCTGATAAATCATGTTTTCTGTTAGTTCAGGGGGTGGACAGGTGAGGGTGCATCATTTACCTGTGGAAGAGATAACAACAGGATATACGATGGGAAAAAGCAAGCAGATGCAGTTTTATGCTCCAGGCAATGATCTGCTGGGAAACCTTAGGTTCTGGCATTCATGTGGTTGCTTCTACACGTACCACCTACCTAGATATTGTTGCAGACCATGTACACCCCTTCATGGCAATGGGATTCCCTGATGGCAGTTGCATCTTTCAGCAGGATAACACATTGCAAAAATTGTTTAGGAATGGTTTGAGGAACATGACAAAGAGTTCAAAACGTTCCCTTGGCCTTCAAATTCCCCAGATCTCAATCCGATTGCGCATCTGTGTTATGTGCTGGAACAACAAATCTGATCCATGGAGGCCCCACAGGACATAAAGGATTAAGATCTTGGTGCCAGAGGTATTGTGGAATCCATGAGTTCAACACATCAGAGCTGTTTTGGCAGCACAAGGGGTACCTACACAATATTAGGCTGGTGGTTTCAATGTTATGGCTGATTCATGTACATGCTAAATTAAGAGAGAGCCTAGATTTGGATCCATAAGTACATTACTAGAAAGGTTGAGATATATTAAACTGCATTTTGTAGTTTGCACTTGAAGATAATAAATTTATTTTGTGGATTCAGCGCATTTCATATTGTCCATTATCTTTTGCATTCAATGCTGATATCTATTTCAGTTTAGTTATATGAACTGTAACTGCAAAATATATTACGATATTGAAATACTTTGTGTCTGTTTATATTGTATGGAACTTGAAGGGATATATCCTGTTGCTTTAATGTTACGAAAAAAAAACCACCAACGGCAACAACTTTTTTTCAACAACATTACCTGTATGAAAGGAATTGTGTTTGTTAATATCAGGCACAATTATCAGGCAAACCTTGAGAACATTTTAGCAGATTTATTTGTTTAGTGATAACATTTTTCAGTATAATGATCTTAATACTGTAAACATCAGCATCTGATTGGGACAGTGGCATGTCTCAGCAGAACTCCATCATCAATATAATGATAGGTTAAACATGTCTGTGATTGTATGGATACAAACACTGGGTACTCTTCTTGATGATGCTTTACTAGCTCAGAAAAGAGTGTGGAGTGACTAAATGGGCATTGAGTGTGCACTGACTTACATATTCCATATATATATTATCAATA
Source organism: Pelobates cultripes (assembly GCA_933207985.1). Classification (NCBI taxonomy): domain Eukaryota; kingdom Metazoa; phylum Chordata; class Amphibia; order Anura; family Pelobatidae; genus Pelobates; species Pelobates cultripes. The sequence goes on along the minus strand of OW240917.1, from coordinate 68,189,664 downwards.
ACTTCAAGTATTGGCTTATGTTTGGGTGAGCTGCGATAACCACTGAAGGTGTCCTGCTGGAAAAGGAGGGAGATTAGGCTGAGTACAAAGTTCCATCACATTGGTGGCAGAGGTGGGTTCAACTCCCTCCTTGATCCTAACAGCAATTTGGAAAAAGAAGCTGAGGATAGGTCATTAGGATCTTACAGACAAAGTCATAGCAAGGAGAGAGTACTATAGGAATCCTACATCCTAGGAACTCATACTATCCAGGATGATATTGAATGGCAGGATTCATGCATTCAGAGGAACAATATAGAGCCTTACACTCCATATTGTTCTATATTGTTCCTAGATGAACAATATGGAGCCCTACCAGTGCCTGGTATGAATACCTCGGCATGCCAGAGCTATACTATTCTGGGCTTTCTCTACAGTATTGGAGATAGAGTGCAGACATTGCAAGGGAGAGGAGGTAGTCAACCTACCTCCCCAGAGGCAGAACCAGAGACAAGGAGAGCAGATAGCATCTCTCCCTAATGGCAAATGTAGTTACAGTTAGAGGAGTTTGTCGGCCTCTCTTCACAGTAGTTGGCTTATCTCCCCAATGGCAGCAAGAGCTTCAGGGAGAGATGGTAGTTGACCTCCATCCCCAGTGGCAGATTTGAATACAGAGAGGGTGTAAATTAAATAGTTTTTTTATGGTTAAAGCTCCACTTTTAAAACTTCCCTCCCTTTTAATTTCTTTTAGCGACACTTTTATAAATCTCTCTACAGAATAATTACCACTAACCTAGAAAACTTCTATTACTGAATGTGTTGCTTATCATTCCTTGTTTACTAGAAGTTTTAACTGTTGAATGTCAACATGTTTGTATATTAATATCACATTCATTTTCTTTTAACCTTGGTACAAGAAGCATTGCTTGCATGTTCAACATTGATTGTACTTTCAATTCCTTGATTTGCAAGAGCTGTCTTTAAGATCCTCACACCATCTGGACTAATGTTAATCAGACAAAATGCAATGGAGAGTAAAAAGGTCTAATTAACCTATTAGGAAATCTCAAGGTACTAGTCATTTGAACCAGATGTGATAGAGCATAATGAGGATAGTGGTAACCTTCATAATATATTGTGCATTTAAGTATTTTCTGGGTATTGATTGACCTTTGGGTAAGATAGATATGGGCAATAGTCAAATTTGCAGCTCTCAGTAGAAGACACTTCTTGTCTTGCAGGAGACATGCCTAGAGTATATGACACCTTTGTATGGGATTTTATGTCGGCAACCCTACAGAATTTAAAAAGTGCTTTGTGTCTCTCTAGTTCTCCTCACCTTTTTGTGTGTCTCTCCAACCCTCTCATCCCTCTGTGTGTCTAACCAGCCCCCACTTTCCTTTGTGTATTGTCAGCTCCTTTCATGACCCTATGAGTCCCGCATGTAGGAACCTGATTTGCCCTTCAGGTGCCTGTCCTGTAGGGCAACCTATTTAAAGCAAGTATTATGTGCATTTTAAGAGCTACGGATGACTGATGAAGGGAGATACATACCATCCGCCTTGGCCAGTGCCCTCTGTAGTACAGTCATCCTCCTATGTTTGATACTAGAGCTTCATGGACAGTTATAGAACATGTAATATTCAGTGCTGTCCCAGCTCCTCCAGTGTCTGTGTTTGAGGCTGGACAGGAAATGGCAGGGATCACTTTCCATCTACCCATTAACAGCCTCTCACACAGGAAACGCCTTGCAGAAGGAGTGAGGGCACTGAGTGATTCACACTGTATTACAGCTCCTGACGTTCTACAATCAATAATAGGAGAGAGAGTACTTTGCAAACTACTCTACATATTCCACATGCCTGTACCCTACACACCCTTTTTTCCCTAACCATAAATGTATCCCCTCCCCAAACCCAAACAAACTTTTTCCTTAGTTCCAAATTCAAACACTCAAAGCCTAAACCAGAAACAAAACCCTTTGCCATAATCCTAAATTTAACTCCTCTTAATAAACACACCATGTACCCCAATAGTAAATTTAACCCCACTCTAATCTAAACCCATTGATTGATGTAAATACTCACAATAGTCTTACTCTGACATTAACCCCTCTCTACCCTTAGCCCACCTTTACAAGTCTAACATCATCATATCCCTGCATGCATTTACACAGCTGTCTACACTCACTATACTCACAGGCGCATACCTCACAAGCATGAATACATATGCAGTTGTGTCTCTCCATCACCTCACAGGAAACATATACTAGTCATCTAGTCTGTCCTTCATCCATTTTTGTTTTTTTGTGTGTTATCTTTCCTCAACATGTTTGGCCTCTGATGTAACATAGCAAAGCACTAGACTCCACCTCAGGAACCTGATTTTGCCAATATCACTGTAAATATCACCTCCTGCTGGCCTGTTGGACTTTTCCTAACTAGCCCAATGTATTCTATCCTTAACCTAATGTGGCTTCCTGTCCGAAAGACTTTTGTTCAATTAAAAAAATTATGAACAACTGCTTTTATTTGCTATCATTAACTCTCAGAGACATTCACTAAAATGGGAATTTCACAGACTTGTTTGTGTAGAGATAAAGATACACACATGTATGCAATGATCATGAACAGACATGTGTACAGCACACATATGGGAAGACACAGACACATTCAATGTACAAAGACAAACATATACCCTTGTGCTCACATACTCCCCACTTTTGTGTTGCTTTCTCCTTCCCATACTACTCTCCAACTCCTCCTATACACATCCTTTGTCATCATGTCTCCCATGCTCCCTTCAAACATCGTACCACTTGCCACTGTGGGCTAGCAGTGACCACTGGGATGAATCCCAAGTTACTATTGTCTCCTCCACCCAGCCGCCAAAGTGCACTACTGGGGTGTTTCACAGTAATGACGTTTGGGGTCTCTAGAGACATGTTGCTGCTTCCTGAATGGTCTCTTTTAATCCAGTTCTAGAGTACAGTAGGAAACCCTGCATGAGAACACTGAGAATGGACAAAACTCCAATAGTTTCCACAGTGTATGTATCCGCATGTATCGTATTTTTCAACAACACCATATTGAAAATGTTCAGCGCTGCAAAAAATGTTGGTGCTTAGTAACGAAAGAATTAATATTTATAACCATTATATTAAAAGCTCATTTTACATACATTCATTGGTTAGATAGCAAATCTTTATATATTTTTTGGTAACTCATAACATAAAAAAAGCAACAACTACAAAAAAATGATTCTATATTCACTTTCTAGTTTTGAAAAAGGTTTTATTTTGAGTTTGTTATTTTAGAACATTGGTCAAATTGGATGTCATAAAGAATAACATTTTTAAAAAATATTTATTTTTTGTTTTGGGGTTTCTATTTACAATTCCTTATGATTTATCCTTACATCCTGTAATTTGGTTATCATGCTTTTGTAATGGGCTGTATTTTGGGAAATGAAGACAAACTGCTTAGACCTTGAAAACACATGGGCTAGTTAGATAGATGGCATCTGTGCTCGCCTTGTACTCCCTCAACATTCTATAGGGAAAAACAGAGCCAGGTGCACTTCTCCCCAAATTGAATTAGTTGCAAGATGCCACATCCAATTGTAGTAAATTGATGTGAAAGCCTGTGATGTCTATAGCAGATCTTACAACAAAGGTCAACGTGTATAGATAACAGGCTGGCATACGAAGCTGGTGGTAAAAATCCTATGCCAGTAGCAAACAAATATAAGGCATAATCAAGCTCATGAATCTGCAAGAGAAGTTACTTTAATCATGTGCTTAATTATATTTACAATACTACCATTTACATATTTAATAACATAATAACGGAAAGGCAAGATTAGGTTTTACAGTCACTAACTCCCTCCCCATCGTCAGGAGAACTCAGATTAGTTGCTTGTTTTAAAAAGTACAAAATGTTGATGACTGCGCCTTGAGGTTTATTAACCAAAAACTTCAGTTATTCAGAAATAATTGTTAAAATCATCACATTATAATAAAATTATTGATCATGTTATTTGTTAAAAAGTATTACATTTGGCATGAACACATTACATTTCCCATTTCCATGTGTTGTTATTTAATTACCAACCGTTTGTCTAATTATCAGAGCATCAAACTTACTCCAATCAAATTTCACCCTTTGTAAAGATTCTATAGCAATATATTACACAATGTTTTATTTTTCTCTCTCTCTCTCTCCCTCCCTCCCTCTCTCTCGCTCTTTCTCTCTCTCTCAGGTATATCTTCATTTTGGCTTATTATGGTCTAAGCTGTAAAACTGACCTTGAATTCTTGTTAAATTTCCAAAATATTCACACTTTGGTGAACAGACCTGCAGGTATCAGTGACATGGAACTTGCCACTTTTCTAAACAAGCAAGTACTGCATCACAACGTATAGTCTGTTACTAGTACAAACGGCTAGACAAGAGACAACAGCGTAGTTTACTCAATTAACAGTGAATTGAGGAAAATAATAAATAACGGAAAAAATGTGAATTGGAGAGTTAGCATTTTGATTTTGGTTTCACAGACTTGTTTGTGTAGAGATAAAGAGACACACATGTATGCAATGATCATGAACAGACACATGTATACAGCACACACATGGGAAGACACATACACATTCAATGTACAGAGACAAACATACCCCTTTGTGCTCTCTTTTGTATTGCTTTCTCCTTCCCATATGTCTCTCCAAATCCTCCTATACACATCCTTTGCCATCATATCTCCCATGTTTCCAAAACTAACTAAAAAAAATCTCAAACTGCCTCTAGAAGCTCAGTAATTATTAATCAGGGGTTGCATGAAAAGTGTGTTTCCACCATTGAGTAGTTACATAACAGTCTAAAATCACCATGCACAAAGGCAAGATAATATAGCGGTGCCATTAAAAAGCCCAAGAGGAACAACACAATAATTCAAGAAAATAAACAAATTATAATAATGAAGACAAATGGATGGACAAAGAGAAAAACGAATAAGTAGACAGACTGGGACTTTGTCTATTGTGATTGGCACAGATCAACACTTGTGATGACGGTGCATCTCATGAGCAGGGAGGGAGAAAACAATAAAGGTGTTGACAAATGTAAATTTTGCACAGAATTGATATTAGGTAGCCTGGAACAGAATTTAGGGCTGCCTAAATCACGTGTGCTGGGGATTCAACTAGCCCCTGGTGCAAAAGAGCAGATTTTTCTGTATGCAGAAGTGGTCATGGTGGTTGGAGTACTTACAATGGGGGTTGCCTGGATAGAGTGCTATAGTGGTTATAATGCTTAAAGTCTTACTTTAATCCATTATTATATATCATTATATACATCAGATTTTTTTTTATAATTATACATCTATACAGTACACTAGTGACCTTTATAATTAATATTTTGGATTAACGCATAGCATATGTTGCTGTGTTTGTAATTATATATACAGTGCACATTTTGGTCTCTGTCAATGGATATGACCACTTGTTTCTGTATCTTTTACACAGTTTCCATCACTTTATTTGCCATTGAAATAAGTATCAACATGATGAATCCAGCTTTTGAAAGAAGGCGTTCCAGTATTTCTCAGAAAACAAAAGACGTAAAGCGAATAAAAGTGGGGAAAAAAACTTTGCTTCTATACTTCTTAAAACAGAAATAACGTCAATGTACATTTGCTTTCCAGAAGGATAGCTGTATAAACAGGGCCCGGCATGTGGTCAAGGCACAGCTTTTCACCTCACTACAATAAACCCTTTCAGAATTATTCTGTAAAAATAGTCTGATAAAAAGCCCTTTCGTGACAAAAAAAATCCAGTATCCCACTAGTGAAAAGGGTTAAAACATTCTTTTCTGTTCCTTTAACAAATATAAGAGACCGTTTGTTATAATATTATAATAGTACATTTCTTTTATGCTACCCTTATTCATTTAGATTTATTCATATATAATTAACCTATAAAAAAGCATGTCTGTTTTACTACAAAATACCATGGTTTGTTTTAGGGGTAGCCCTTCTATACCCCAGAGCAGACGCAGAGGATTTGAGGATTTGAGGTGTCTTTCTATCAATAAACTATTAAACGGGCAATTTTTAATTATTATTAAAACATTAAGAGAACATTTTATCTATTTCTAAAAGTTATGGATCTCGCCTATTTTTTCCAATTTACTGCTAAAAAAAGTCTATATTTTATGTCTGGTTGAGAGCTGCCATTTATTACAGCTCATCTCTTATCTCTATTTTTGGTCACTGAAAATCCTATGAATTCCAGCTTGAATTAGATAAAAACACTAAGCAGTTGCCATGATATAACATGAAGGTTTGTCTCATTTCCACTTCTAATCATCTGGATCAAACAATGACGCAGCACCTATTCACCATTCAAATAATCCCATTGGTACACCTACTAATGGCCTCCTCTTCCAAGACATCAATGAAGCCTGGTTTCACTGGCACCTTTTGGCATTATTATTACAATTTTAGTTGGTAGCCATACAAAGAAAGCCATGAGCCGGTCCCTGTTTATACTCCCTTTTCCCATTTTTTTGTACCCTTTCATAGTTCCCAGTATCTGTTAGAATGTTCCTATGGTTATTGAGATATTCCTTTTTAGACCAGGCTTTGTTCTCCTCACCCTGTTTTCTGTAATTTTGTCTCATGATATCATTCTGTACTTAATCTTGTACACCATTGCTTGTTTCCATTGCTCTCCTTCTGGGAACCTTTGCATTTTGCCCGACCATTCTAAGGTCCAGTGATACATCTTTCTGATGGGGGTTTATGCTACTCCACATCCTTGTTTAGGGAACTGACTTTTAACGTTGAATGTCCTGTTACTGTAACAGCAGACAGTCACAATACAACTGTATATGAATTTACTTCTATAATTCACTGCATCTTTTATATCTTACTTTAAATGGGGGCAGAGGGGACTGATATGAAAACAGGAATGGGTGACAAAGAAGAAGGCTGGCAGAATAGGAGAGAAGGAGAACGGTACAGAGGATGGGAAAGGATGAATGACAGAGTCTACGCAAAGTGTGTGGATTTAGAAGAGTGATGGAGTGAAAAATGAAAAAGAACATATAGAAGCTGGGTGATTGAGAGAAAGGGGAGTTAAAGGACTGTCATCACATTTTTACTTTTAGTTTTTTTTAAAGTTTATTAAATTTAATGAAACTTAATGATTTAAAACAACAAAAAATTCTAATTTTCTAATTCTTTATTTTAGCTGTGCATAGATAGGACAAACAGGCTTGCTGAGCCACAACAGCTAGGGCAGGCTTTACAACAGACATAAAGAGGCATTAGTATGGCATTCAGTATCACTACAAGTTTTTAAATTAATAGGGAACAAGAGATAACATGCATAGTAACTAACAAAGGTTCCACCACAGAGAGCTCTGAGAGACAGAAATGGATGAGTCCGGATCACGATAATGAAAAACTGTAAAATAATATATGCTCGTACAAACCAAAAACAAAAAAGACCACAAGGAGTAAGCAATACACATGAAATCAGACAGGTGAGATAAATATTTAGGCTGCATTTCTCCATTATCAAGCTATATTAGCCCAAGGAGGAGACCAAGAAGAGTCTAGTGTGTTTCTCAGCCTCTACCTTCTATTGATAAAAAGCAGTCCCACGCTGTGGCACCATGCAGTGGGCCGGGAGTCAGAGGATGCTGTGAGGTTGTATCTGGATGGTAGGACAGGCCTGTCACAGCTTGATGTTTTCTTGCTGTAAGTGTCCCAAGCGACCTCCATCTCGGTCCGCAAAGTTGTATAGACCTAGGCAGTGCCCTCTTTGTGCGACACCAGCACGGTCTTCTCTGCAATGCAGCCTTGCGTGAGTTCTTTATGCTTCGGTCGCCGTGTGATTGTGTTTCTGAGCGGTTCAGAGGGGTAATCTGGAGATACCGGCTCAGTAAGCCCTGCCAGAATTCCTTCCTGAGGCTGAGCTGTAGCTGTGATCCGGACCTTTCCCTCAGAAGGAGCCTGGGACATGCGGTCTCCGCCATTGTGGATGAGTGGGCTTGAGACGTCACTTCAATTGTGGCAGCACCGCAGTCTTCTGTGAAAAATCCAGAAGACATGCCCTCATGGTGGGGACTGGGTTCACCCATGGGGGGGGGGGTAACGGGGATGGAACTTCATGCTTGTGCAGGTCAGTCCATGTTAGCCTGGGAGATCGGCCGCCTCTCCCCTTCCCAACACCTGCCAGGCCTTTCTTACTGGCAATGAGGTTTTTCTGTTAGGCCACCACAGACGACCACCGGAGTCAACCCCGGGCTGGTCACTCAATGTAGGATGCCCAGATAGTTTAAGTTGCTCAAGTTACAAGAGTTAAAAGTGCTGGCGACTGGACAAATTAGTTTGAGACTCGAAGAACTATGAGAAAACAGTCGCCATTGCAGTCAGGCCCTGCCCCCCGAAACGTAATGATTTTTAATGATTTCTTTTTGGGAAAAATCTATTTTTTACCTGGCTGAGCAGCCATATTGGGTCAGACTCTACTGTTATCTGACCAACTGCTGTTAAACCTAACTTGCTTGCTTCTTCAGTTTCACACAGAGCACACACAGCAGCAGGCAAGCTAGGTTGAGCAACAGTTGATCAGATAACAGTAGAATCTGGCCCAGCATGGCTCCTCATATAAAAGTTAAATTTTCTCCCAAAAAATCAATATACATAATTTAAAAAATATATATCATTACATTACATTAACCGTAATAAACTTTAAAAAAAAAATTAAAAGTGTGTGGGGATATTCCATAGGGAAAATGACATTCAACTTATCTGAGACAGGGAGACTGGCTGAACCCCCGGGAAACAACATCCTCGACACACTTGGGGCCTCCCCCAAGATTTGGCGGGGACGCGACATGAAAGAGACGCTGAAAAAATGGAGGATGAGTAAGGTGCAAGACCAGATGACTAGCCGACAATGGAGAGTTAGGGCCAGGGTGCGGCGGATGTAGGGGAGAGTTGCGGAAGCAACGCAGATATGCTAGAGTTGTCTGTTTTCTGCTCCCCCTTTTAGACAGCTCTCCTCCTCCTCCCCCGCCATTTTTTTCTCTCTCTTCTATACCTTTTCATTCCTTTTATTCAATGTATCCTTTAGGTGGAGCCACTGGGGGTTGGGTCTCCATGAGGACCAGGACGGGTTTGGATTGGCTTAAAAGGGACACCACCTTTGGTTTCAGAAACACGATAACCTCTACTGACACAAAGACCTGAGCTTCTGAATTATAGCGGGGTCTGGGTCCTGCTGATTACTGGACAGACACACATGAACCCATGGGAAACATTGTGTCTGACCAAAAGGAGTCTACTAGGCAACCCATGGCTTCACAGAGATCTCAGCTATCCTACGGGAACCGATATCATACAATTGCTGGTTTGAATGACTTAATTTCTGGTTACAATGTTTTCACTGAAAAATCTATGCAAAGCAAAATATATAATACAATGTCTACCTATATGCTTTGGTACAAAATGTCTTGACAAAAAACTGCAAACTACAAAATGGAAAAAAAAGAAAAGTGACATTTTGATGACCGTTGTCATTTAAGACAGGATCTGGCTTGACTAAGACCCCATTTTGGGTCGAACCATTACAGTGTCCCTTTTGTAAAAATAAATGTGCTTGAAGCTATTGGAGTGCCTGGACCACTCACACACACTCAACACCCCGCACACACACACTCAGTACCACACACACACACACATCACCCCTCATACATACACATAGCACCTGCAACACACTGCACCCCTCTCACACACACACAGCACCCGTCACACACTGTACTCCTCACACACACACACTGCACCCCTCACACACACACACACACTGCACACCTCAAACACACACACACACTGCACCCCTTACTTACACACACTGCACCCCTCACACACAGCATCCCTACACACAAACACATATACTGCACCCCTTACTGCAGTCTGTGTGTATTCAGTAGTCTGGGTGTATTTAGCATTCTCTGTGTGTGTGTGTATTCAGCAGTCTGTATGTATTCAGCAGTCTGTGTGTGTTTGTATAAAGCAAACTGTGTGTATAAAGCAGCCTGTGTGTATGCAGCAGTCTGTGTGCATTCAGCAGTCTCTCTGTGTGTGTTTAGAAGTGTGTGTTCAGCAGTCTGTGTGTGTTCAGCAGTCTGTGTGTGTGTATTCAGCAGTCTGTGTGCATTCAGCAGTCTCTGTGTGTGTTCAGCAGTGTGTGTGTGTGTATTCAGCAGTCTGTGTGTGTGTTCAGCAGTCTGCATGTGTGTGTTCAGCAGTCTGTGTGTGTGTATTTAGCATTCTGTATGTAATTCATCAGTCTGTGTATGTGTGTGTGTGTGTGTATTCAATAGCCTGTGTGCATTCAGCAGTATGTGTATGTATTCAGCATTCTGTGTATATTCAGCAGTATGTGTGTATGTGTGAATTCAGCAGTCTCTGTGTGTGTGTTTTTGTGTGTGTATTCAGTGTACTGTGTGTATGTACTCAACAATCTGTCTGTGTGTACTTAGTAGTCTGTTTGTGTGTATTCAGAAGTCTCTGTGTATTCAGCAGTCTCTGTGTGTGTGTTTTTGAGTGTGTATTCGGTGTACTATTTGTATGTACTCTGCAGTCTGTCTGTGTGTACACAACAGTCTGTCTGTGTGTACACAGCAGTCACCGTGTGTATTCAGCAGTCTCTGTGTATGTGTGTTTTTTGTGTGTGTATTCAGTGTATTGTGTGTATGTACTTAGCAATCTGTATGCGTGTACTCAGCAGCTTGTCTGTGTGTACTTAGCAGTCTGTGTGTGTGTACTCAGTAGTGTGTGTGTATTCAGCAGTCGGTGTGTGTGTATTCAGCAGTCGGTGTGTGCGTGTATTCAGCAGTCTGTGTGTGAATGTGTTCAGCAGTCTGTGACTGTATTCAACAGTCTTTGTGTATGTATTGTATGTATGTATTTCATTTGTTGGAGGTACCAATAAATGTAAGCTTGTTATCGATAATTTAAATTAGTATTCCTGTGAGTTGTTGTGTAGGAAGGGCCCCAGTGCACTGCTTTGCCCGGGGGCCCATAACGCTGTTAAGATAGCACTGCTTGTGTGTATCATTGAGCTTGTTTGTAGTGAGCTTGTGTGTGTCAGTAATCTTGTCTGTAGTGAGCCTTGTGTGTCAATAAGCTTGTATTTAGTGAGCCTGTGTGTGACTGTGAGCTTCTAATTAGTCAGCTTGTGAGTGTCAGTGAGCTTGCCTGTAGTAAGCTTGTGTGTGTCACTGAGCTTGTCTGTAGTAAGCTTGTGTGTGAGTCAGAGTTTTGTCTGTCAGTGAGCCTATTTGTGTGTATCAGTAAGTGTGGGTTTTGTGTCAGTGAACTTGTCTGTCTTTGAGCCTGTGTATTAGTAAGCTTGTGTGCTTACTGCATATCTGTATACTCTATCAGTAAAGAGAGAATTGCAGGGAATTGAGATGGGAATTTCAAACTTTAGGCCAAAATAGTGCAGCTAAATGGGAAAATTTTCCAACTCGGCTACTTTGGCCTTAAGTTTAAAATTCACATATGAATTCTCTGTAATTCTCTCTTTATTGAGGAAACCCTGTAATCTGCACTATGATAAGTAGGCGGAGGTTAATTATGTGGGTTGAACACAATAGGCGGAGCTTTGTGGTAGTGGGTCTGGTACATTTTCAAGATATGGTAGTAATTGACAGCTGTGCTGCAAAGTGTCCCTGTAAATTTTTCAAAATGTTGGCAACTATGTGGCGAGGCCGGACGGGGGCGGCAACGGGGCCCGGCGGCTCCGACTCAATGCATTCTATACAGGGAGCCTGGCGCTGGAATAAGGTAAATTACTGAAGGGCTTTTAAAAATTTTTTTTTTTTTTTTTTAATGGGCCTATTCTATGGGCCTTGGCCTGGAGCCATATTATGCCTCCATCACGCAAAGTGTCCGTAGGAAAGCATTGAGAAATGCTTTCCTATGGACACTTTGAATGCGCATGTGGCACTGCCGTGCATGCGCATGCCCATGCGGCTCCGTTGACGTCAGACGGGGGAGCTGACGTCGGTGGGGGAGGAGAGATCACCAGTGCCGAGGGAGCCCGGCGCTGGAATAAGATAAATTACTGAAGGGGTTCTAACCCCTTCAGCACCACGGGAGGGGGACCCGCTTTGTTTTCCTGACACTATAGTGATCCTTTAAGTCATTCATGAAGCTCCTATCATAAATCAATAAGACTTTTTGAAGCCATGAATGAATGAGGCCTAGCACATCACTATTGCATTGTCTAGTATATACACACACACACTTTTTTCCTTTTAAATGTATACAATTTACCATAGTATACATGCTTAGTCCTTCAGAATTTTTTTCTAAACATATTATTGATTTGGGGCCTTTGAATTCAGATAACCCTTGAGTCGGCATAAGAGTCCAACATATCCTATCAATCAGGAATGCATTACAGTAAGGTACTGCCCAATTACATCACCTTCTCAGCTGAAGGCTTAAGTGAAACTCAGACATGTGGAGATCAATAGAGTAAAACATTCTCAACAGTATCAGTTAATTGGTGTTTATCAGATCTTTCTATTTTTTCCAACAATACAGTAAAGTGAGGATGATGGGATTCTTATTGTGGTGTACTGGGATGCTTTGAATTTAAAACATTGTAGCTGGTGAGTTTAAATTAAAGAACAGAGCAGCAGAAAAATGCTGAATCCTATAGAGTATAATTTATTTAAAATGTCACAGCATTCTCAAATATTTAAAAGCAAATCACTAACATTCCACTATTGTCAATTCATAGTTACATGGCTGAAAAGAGACATGCGTCCATCAAGTTCAGCCTTGCTCTTATCTGTTTTTGCTGTTGATCCAAAAGAAGGCAACCCCCCCAGTTTAAAGCACTTCCAATTTTGCAACAAACTAGGAAAAAATTCCTTCTTGACCCCAAAATGGCAGTTTCGTTTTATCAAGAAGCTATTACCCCAAAGATTTTAAATGATTTCCTTTCAAGATACCCTGTCAATTTCCTTTTGGTTTTCCTTTCCTTATGCTCTGTGTATCTTTTTTTTTTTTATATTTCTTTATTTTTATTATATGAAAGTTTTAACATTTGCATGTGAGGTACCCCAAAGGCAATCCTCCAGCACATTAAAACAACCAGACACAGAAATATATGTTAAAACACAACAAAAATTGAACAGACAAAAAAAAACCCAAAAAACATTAATATAACTGCTTAAGGCTTAGATATGCTGGCAATATATTGTAATATAGGCACTGTGTAAAATTAAACACTGAAGGTTTCCACATAGAATACAGTGTTTCCATTGAAAACCATCGTACACACGATGTATATTTCAGTCACGCTACATTTGTCCACTGCCAACCGCTATCAGAAGGAATTCACACCAAAGATTTCCATGGTATAGCTGTCACATTGATAAACATACAAAAAAAGAAAAAAAAAATATAAAAATAAATTTATAATACGAATAAATTACATACTCTGAGACTCGATATGGGGGGAACCACAATCTGTTATCATATATACTGTCTATTTGTCCCGGGTAACCATAGTTTGGCCACATATCTAGTGCCAAAAAAGGGGTTTGATTCCACCCTGTACTGATAATCTATTTGCTCCATAATATTGTGCCATATTAATGGGATAGAAGATTTCCAAGCCCTAGCTATACATATTTTAATGGCAAAAAATATATGGGTCAAAAGATATTTTTGATATTTATCTTGCGAAGGGAAACCAATATTAAAGAGAAAGAGTTGAGGGCTAATTTCTTTTATCTCCTTAAAAATAGAATTAATAAGGCCAAGCATTTGAATTTTTATATTATTAAGACCCTGACACTCCCACCATATATGATAATTAGTGCCCTCCTTATTTCCACATCTCCAACAATTCCTAGAATGTACAGATGATATTTTATATAGTCTAGCCAGTACCATATACCACCTATATATTATCTTTAAATGTGTTTCATAGAGAGAGACGCTATGTATACAGCGCTTAACTAGGAGTGTAGCTTTGGTCCATTCCAGAAGTGGAAAGGATTCCCCAATATCTTGTTCCCATTTAACAAAAGAGGTAGCATGAGAGTCTTGTTCCATTGATTCTAGCAATTTAATAAATCTAGAAATCCCTACCTTCTTTTTATATAATACAATAAGGGGATTAACATTGTGGTCCTTAAGTATAGTACGAGATAGTAGAAAATTCTTAATCCTTAGATATTAAAAAAGATCTCTAGGGGAAAGATTATACTTTTCTTGCAATTGTATAAATGGGATGGGTTTAAATCCATCCCATAAATCTGAGATCTTCAATGTGCCTAGGTGTGTCCAAGATTGAACATTTATATTATCCATTGTATGTTGTAGGACCACTAATGGAACCCTATATAATAATTTATCCTCTAGCTTCAATTTTTTATTTAGGATTTTGGAGGTATTGATCATATCTATCAATATACGGTTCGAAAAATACTTGGTATCCAGTTCACCCAAATTCAACATACCCATCCAAAAAAGAATGAACCATTTGTATCTAGGGCTATCCTCCTGTTCTAGGGTAAGCCATGATTTATATCCGTGTTCCTTGTCTAGCCACTGTAAAAGATGAGTCGCCATACATGCTTCATGGATTTTATCAACATCTGGAAATGCTATTCCTCCCTTCTGATAGCTCCTTCGAAGAGTGTCAAAAGCTATCCTAGGTGGTTTATTTGCCCAAATACATTTGGAAATCAGAGTTTGAAAACGGTTAAGAATACCTTTCCCCAGTCTATAAGGAATCGCCCTAAGATAGTATACAAGTTTAGGTATCAGGAATGCCTTGATCATATTTAATCTTCCTTTCCATGAGGACTCAATCTTCCTCCATTTGTCTACCAGTTGTTGCAAATCTCTTAATAATTTATCATAGTTTGTTTGTATCATCCTCTCTATATCGAAGGATATTTTAATCCCCAAATAGCCAATGGTATCTTTTGCCCATAAGAGTTGGAAATGTGCAGTCAGAAGATCTTTCTGAGGCCTCAGATAAAAAGGAGGCTAAAATTATTTTTTTTTCCATATTGACCTTATAGTTGGAGAAACTACTATAGATGGATATAACATCCAATACCGATGGAATTGAAACCATCGGATCCGTCAGGATAAGGAGGACATCATCTGCAAAAAGGGAAACCTTGGTTTCCCCATTGAGAGACTTGACCCCCTTTACCTTAGTATCCTGTCTGATCAAAGTGGCCAAAGGTTCAATTGTAAGAATATATAACAGGGGAGCCAAATGGCAACCCTGTCTAGTACCATTTTTGACCTCAAAATGGTCAGACTCAACTAAAGAGTTAATTATTTTAGCTGTAGAACTCCTATATAACAGCATAGTTTTATGTCTAAACTGACCCTCTAAGCCAAATTGGCCCATGACAGAGTCCAGGAATCTCCAATTGACTCTGTCAAAGGCCTTCTCAGCGTCGAGGGCCATAATAACAGATCCCCATTTATGCTCATTTATTCTATGTATTAAGTTAAATATCCTACGTGTATTATCTGTAGTACCTCTCCCTCGCACAAATCCAGACTGATCAACGTCAATGAGTTCTCCAATTACCTCTTTAAATCGATTGGACAATATTTGAGAGAATATCTTTATATCTAAATTAATAAGAGATATAGGTCTATAGTTAGTAATAAGTGTTGGGTCTTTCCCTACTTTGGGTATAGGAATGATTGAAGCCAATAACATCTCGTTAGGGAAGGGGGTATCCGCGGACACCTTTGTAAACATCTCTAAAAGGATAGGGGAAATGAGTCTAGAAAAGGTTTTATAGAACATTGTTGAAAAGCCATCTGGGCCTGGAGCCTTATTCAATTTTAACTTATCTATTACTTCGGTTACTTCTGATAATAGGAATGGGGCATTCAGCATTTCCAACTTCCTTTGGTTAATTTTTGGTAATTTAAGATTACTCAAAAATGTATCCATTTCTTCTCTACTCTTCCCTACCTCCTCTAGGTTATATAAGGATTTGTAAAATTCCGCAAATGCATTTACAATATCCTTTGGTGACAATAAATGTTTATCACCTAAGAAATTTTTTTTTTATGGATTTATCTTTAAGGTTATTTTTAATTTTATTAGAAAGGTCTTTATTTATTT
Organism: Pelobates cultripes; assembly: GCA_933207985.1. Taxonomy (NCBI): domain Eukaryota; kingdom Metazoa; phylum Chordata; class Amphibia; order Anura; family Pelobatidae; genus Pelobates; species Pelobates cultripes. The sequence continues at coordinate 68,173,487 of OW240917.1, read as the reverse complement.
TGTTATTATTATGGTACCATCTTTGTTTAAGGAATAGTATGTTTTTATTGACCATGTCATAAATTCTATCTTTGATAATTTACCTTAATTTAGCTATTTCTTCAATTAAGTCTTTATTCACCATATTTTTATTTAGACGTTCCTTATTTGCCAATTTTATTCTTAACTCTCGCAGAGATTCTCCCTTCTTCCTTTTAGATTCAGAGCCAAGTTTAATCAATAATCCTCTTATATAACTTTTAAGGGTACACCATACCATTGCCGTAGAAACTTCCCCATTATCATTAGTAATCAAAAGGTTTTCAATTTCAGATGACAAAAAATCAATGTTGCACTCTGATTTCAGGAGGCTTTCGTTAAGTCTCTACCTTGTCCTTGGTCTAAGACCACCTTTTAACTTAACCTTAATGAATACTGGTGCATGATCTGATACAACTATGGATCCAATATTGGATTTAATAATAGAACTTAAAAACCCAGCTTTCACCAGAAACATATCTATTCGAGAATAGGTCTGATGGATATGTGAAAAAAAAGTATAATCTCTCTCACTAGGATTCAAAGTCCTCCAACAGTCAAATAGAGAATTCCTATCAAGAAATTTAGAAAAATCAGAAACATAGATATTTACAGATTTATAATCTCTAACATTTTTATGGCTTTTATCCCGTGCTGGGTTGAATACACAATTAAAGTCTCCCCCAATTATGATGTTACCACATGCTAGTTCATCAACCTTTTCCATAATTTTATCCAAAAAGTCCCCCGGGCACGAATTTGGTGCATAAATATTAACCAAAGTATATATAATACCATTAATTTTTGCGATGAGTATCACATATCTTCCCATTGGATCCCCAGTTAGATGTATCATTTCAAAATTAATTCTGCTAGAGATTATGATAGCAGTGCCTCTTTTTTTTTTTATTCCCCTCCATATTAGAAGAAAATATCAACGGGAATTTCTTAAACTTCCAGAGTCTCTCTGGGGGATTAATCCAGTGTGTCTCCTGAATAAAAGCAATGTCAATATCATTTCCATTTAGAAATTTATAGACCGCTCCCCTTTTCTGTGGTGAATTCAAACCCTGGACATTCCATGATATCACATTAAGTGCCATCATAACGCCTATTGTCCTGATTACACCCCAAATCGAGTCTCAGAAAATTAGAAAGGAAAAAACAAAAAAAAGAATACACATTTACATTATAAAATACATAAAACATAAAAAATAATTCAAGAGGGGGAACAAACCCCCCTCTTGGTAATCCAGTGGGGAAACGAATACATATATATGAAGCCCCCTGAACAAGACCTGCCTATAACTGCAGAAATAGAGACCCTAGTGAGAGAAGGAAGGCCTCCAAACTCTTCAGAAGCCAAGTATACTTAATGAGTACACTTCCCACTTAACAATTTATTTATTATATTTTCTTTCTTGATATCGGGGTATGGCCATTTTGTTCTCTTCTGCCCATGATGTCTGCTGTTTGCCCTTCTGTGGCATTCATTTTCCAAATGGACTGTGGGTAAATATGATTGGCTACTGAAACAAAGAGCTGTATAACCATGTGCTACATTTGTATTTATTTTTATTACGGAACACAAAGCATTTAATGGTCTTCTAGTCCCCAAAAGTCTTTCTCAATGTAATGAGGGCATGTTACATTGAGGAATGGTCTTGAGGACCAGAAAGCTTTATATGCTTTGTGTAGCTCAACAAATACAAGTGTACCACATGTGTGCACAGCTTTATACCTTTGGTGCTTTCTCTATAATTTATTTGTTGGTTGTTAGAATCTACTCACTGTTGGAGCATCAGTGATTCAGGAGATTTTGATGCCTAGTTTATTTTTACTTGTTTTGAAGTACTGCGGTAACCTTTTCCCCTCCCACTTTTTTTCTGTTTATTTATCTAAAAATCTTGCTTGAAGCTCAATCCACGCAGCTCAATGCGACCTTCATATATAACGAAAAGCAGCGCCTACATTTACATATTTATTTTATGGAAGCTACAGTGTTCAGGAAAAAAAAAAAATACATCGTACACAAGAAGCAGACAAGACAAAGTTGTTTTTTTTGTTAATCACTTTTTTATTGAGTGGTTAGATCAAGAGACATACTTGGTAATTTAAATCTATAAAAATGAGCAAGATATAACATTTCCAGAGATAATCAAACAGACAGCCCAAGCATATATCAAGTCTCTGAACAAGAGCCCCTCTCCCTCTAGGCATGAAAGGGGCCAGTCAGGATGGGTCCCAGGTCATGGTTGGTAGTAAGGTCTTTAAGTACTCTTGTTTAGCATTAAAACATTAGTAATGGTGGAATGCTGTATGGAGAAGGACAGTGCTAGGGACTACAGACACTATAACCACTTCAATTAAATTAAATGGTTACAGTGCCTATAGTGTTCCTTTAAGAAGTCACAAATTGTCACTGGGCACCCCACTAGATGTAATGCAGCCCTAATTTAAAAATGCTGCATTACTGAAAAGCATATTAAATAGATAGTTCAGTGGTTAACGTTTCAATTACAGTACCTGTAGCATTTGGAAAAACAGCACAATTGATTCTTGGCGAGGTCGAATCAACTTATCATTATGTCAGAGTCAGTTACATGAGTGTCAGTCTGATAGCTAATAAGATAAATACCTCACAATTTATCTGTGAAAGCTGAATGTGCTGTATTATGTAATAAAATTATAAAAACACTGACTAATTTTTAAATTAATTTAACTATCGCTTTAGTGATCAGGAATTACAATGATTGTCTTATAATACTACAGGTCCGTGCAACACTTCTCCGTGCATTGCAAGTGTATTTAATACATATAGTAAATCAGTGGTGTATTTAGGATTTGTGCTACCCTAGGCAGGACGGTGCTCGTGCACCCCCCCTAATTTAAATTTTCCCCACCCCTTCTGTCAAGGCCGCACTTTGATTAACAGACGCTCACTCACTGACAGACGCACACTCACTGATAGACGCACACACTCACTGATAGATGCATAAACTCATTGACAAACACACACTCTCATATACACTGACAAGCAATGACATACACACACTCACTGATTTGACACACTGATAGACAGACATACAATTACTCGGACACACACTCACTGACAGACTCACTGACAGACGCACACTCTCACTGACAGACGCACGCACTCACATTAACTGACACACACTCACTGACACACACTCACATTCACTCACACACACTCACATTCACTGACACAAACACACACATTTCCCCCACTCACTATTATTAATATTATTTTTTTTTTAAATTGCAATCCACCCAGCCTCCCTACTTTTGGGATAGCTGGGTGGATTTCTCACCTGGGGTCCAGTGGGGCTGGTGGGCAGGGAGGAGGACGGACGTGTAGGCAGGCGGGTGGGCGGCGAGGGAGCATTTTCCCCTGAGCTCTCTGCTCAGTATCCTCGCGCGCCACAGAGTGATGCCGGTAGCCGGAATATGATGTCATTTTCCGGCTCCCGGCATTACTGTAGGTCGCGCAAGGGAGCAGAGAGCTCAGGGGAAAGTGTTCCCTCGCCTCCTGCCCGGGGGAGCCCAAAGGTGGCCAGCTGGCCAGCTCTTGGGCTCCCATAAAATGAAGCAAATAAGGTATTTGCCTGGGCATTTGGGGCGGCGTTTTTTGCCACCCCTGGAAATTGCCACCCAAGGCAAATGCCTTGTTTGCCTCGCGGCCAGAGCCAGGTTAACATAGGGGCTGATGGAGCTGCAGGCTCAGGCCCATGGAATAGGCCCATTACACACTATTCTTAGGTTTGCCACCTGACTGGTATTTTACTGGCACAGCTGGTATTTGAGGATGCCTGGCCGGTGCCGGTATTGCAGTAATACCAGCAATACAAATGCAGATATTTTTCTCAGTATAAACGGAGATTACGCTGCAATACCAGCACCAGCCAGTAGGGGTCACTGTGTGTGTGGAGAGAGGCAGGGATAGGATGTTACAGCATATCCCCCCCTGCCTCTTTCTACTCACAGATCCTCAGGGGAGCAGCTACACAGCACAGAGAGTCCAGACAGCAGAGGCAACCTAAAGCTCAGGTAAGTGAAGGATGGGGGGAAAGGCAGCAGGGAGACATGGGGACACTGAGACACTAGGGGACACTGGGAGACCTGGGGACACTGAGACACTTGGGGATGCTATGAGACATAGGGACATTGGGAGACATATTGGGACACAGCTTCACTGACATGATAACACTAACACGCATAAATGATGGTCCACCAGATTAAGATGGCATGTGACCGGCGGACAACCAAGGAAAGTACAGGAGGGCTTACAGCAGGTCAGTCAATGCCAATATGTATAGTTTTCCACTTTCTGGCCACACTTCCACCATGCTATCAGCAGACATCTGTTTGGAAGCCAACATGTGCCCCTTGAAGACTCCATGTCTCCCAATGTCCCCTTGTCTCCCAGTGTCTGTGTCCCCAAATGTCTCGGTGTCCCCATGTCTCCCAGTGTCCCCAAATTTCTGTGTCCCAATGTCTCCCAGTGTCCACATGTCTTGCAGCCAGTGTCCCTAGGGTCTCAGTGTCCCCATGTCTCCAGTGTCCCTATGTCTCCCAGCCAGTGTCCCTAGTGTCTCAGTGTCCCCATGTCTCCCAGTGTCTGTGTTCCCATGTCTCCCAGTGTCTCTGTCACCATGTCTCTCAGTGTCCCTATTGTCCACATGTGTCCAGGGGTCCCCAAATGTCTTGATGTCCCCATGTCTCCCAGTGTCCCCATGTCTACCAGTGTCCCTGTGTCTATGTCCACAAGTGCTACCATGTCTCCCAGTGTCACCAAGTGTCTCAGGGTCTCCATGCTTCCCAGCCAGTGTCTCAGTGTACCCATGTCTCCCAGTGTCCCCAAGTCTCCCAGTGTCTGCATGTCTCCCAGTATCCCCATGTCTGTATCCACAAGTGCCCCCATGTCTCCCTGTGTCCCCAAGTCTCTCAGTGTCCCCGGGTCTCTCAGTGTCCACATGTCTCACTGTGTCCTCAAGTCTCTCAGTGTCCCCTAGTATCCTAGTGACACAGAACATACAGAGACATGGGGACACTGGGAGACTAGAGGACAGGGTGACATGGGGGCACTGACACTGTGATACATAGGGACACTGATGCTAGGCTGGCCTTGCAATTCTTTGGACAGACATGCCCCTTTTTGGGCATGATCGCCCCTTTTGGCAGTTCTGGTCACGTGATTCGCGTCATTGGCCCACCCTTTTACCCCGCCCATTGACTTCCTGCTTCACTGGACATGGCTGTTAGGGGGTATGGATTTACTTGAAAGATGAAAGCATAAATTAGAGAGAGATTAGCATAGAGTATGTGTTTTCTTATGGATGCATCCTTTGAGTTTCCCTCCAACACCATCTCAATCAGATACATGACGCTTGAGAGGTATGATTGTTTTAGTGTTTTTGGTCGATAAGATTCTGTAATTAGGCCCCATAATAACTGTCAGCCCACTGGGCTCTTAATCTAGCCCTGCTCGCGGCAAATACGTCCCTGTAGAAAATGATAATAATGATCACATAAAAAAACATTAATCCAAAATGGATGGTACCACCGATTGACTGACAGCATTAACTACGAACTCTCAATCTAATACAGTTATCCGTTGCTGATATGAATTGGTATGTAATATCTGCCATACCTCTAGTGGGGGCCAGGTTGTGGCTGACCATGAACCTCATTCAGTCTTAAAACTGTTCGATAATGATTTACACTGAACCAGAGGACAATGCCAGTGGTCTCCATGCTGACCAATTCAATGAGCACCTACACACAGTGCTCCCCAACCCAGTCCTGGTAGACCACCAACAGTCCAGGATTTATGTATGTTTTATTCCAATGGAGATACTGACAAAATCTGGACTGTTGGTGGTCCATGAGGACTGGGTTGGGTAACACTGATATTAGAGTGTCCAGGGCCGGATTAACATAGGGGCTGATGGAGCTGCAGCTCCAGGCCCAGGCCCATGGAATAGGCCCATTAAAAAAAATAAAAATAGTTTTTTGGTTTTTTTTTCCACACTACTCTTAGGTTTGCCACCTGACTGTTATTTTAAGACACAGCCAGTATTTGAGGTTGCCTGGCCGTGACGGTATTGCAGTAATACCGGCAATACAAATGCAAATATTATTCTCAGTATAAACAGAGATTACTCTGCAATACCAGCACTGGCAAGTAGGGGTCACTGTGTGTGGAGAGAGGCAGGTATAGGAAGTTACAACATATCCCTGCCTCTCTCTACTACTCACTGATCCCTGGGGGAGCAGCTACACAGCGCAGAGTTCAGACATCAGCTCTACAGCTCAGGTAAGGGAGGGATGGGGGAAAGGCAGCAGGGACACATGGGGACACTGAGACACTAGGGGACACATGGGGACACTGAGACACTAGGGGACACAGACACTAGGGGACACATGATGACACATACACTAGGGGACACTGAGACACTTGGACACAGACACTGTGAGACCTGGGAACACTGAGACACTTGGGGACATATGGGGACACTGAGACACTAGGGGACACAGACACTAGGGGACACTGAGACACTGGGAGACCTGGGGACACTGAGACACTTGGGGACACTGGAAAACATGGGGACACTGAGACACTAGGGGACACATGGGGACGCTGTGAGACATAGGGACATTGGGAGACACTGAGACATTGGGACACGGAGACACTATGTTCCCATGTCCCCCAGCCAGTGTCCCTAGTGTCTCAGTGTCCCCAAGTCTCCCAGTGTCTGTGTCCCATGTCTCTCAGTGTGCCTAGTGTCCCCATGTGTCCCAATGTCCCCATGTCTATGTCCACAACTGTCCCCATGTCTCCCCAAGTGTCTGTCTCCCAGCCAGTAGTCTCCCAGTATCCCCTAGTCTCCCAGTATCCCCTAGTCTCCCAGTGTCCCCTAGTCTCCCAGTGTCTGTGTCCTTAGTGTCTTTGTGTCCCCAAATGTTTCAGTGTCTCCATGTCTCCCAGTGTCTGTGTTCCTAGTGTCTCAGTGTGCCTGGTGTCCCCATGTCTCCCAGTGTCCACATGTCTATGTCCACAACTGTCCCCATGTCTCCCAGTGTCCCCAAGTGTCTGTCTCCCAGCCAGTGTCCCCTAGTCTCCCAGTGTCTGTGTTCCCATGTCTCTGTGTCCCTAGTGTCCCCAAATGTTTCAGTGTCCCCATGTCTCCCAGTGTCTGTGTCCCTAGTGTCTCAGTGTCCCCAGTATCCTAGTGACATGGGGACACACTGAGACATTGAGACACTGGGAGAAATGGGGACAAAGACACTGGGAGACTAGGGGGCTGGGCGACATGGGGACACTGACACTGTGATACATAGGGACACTGAGACACTGGGTGACTTGTGAGACTGAGACACTGGGAGACAAGGAGACACTGGGAGCAATCCATCGATACAGCAGATGGATTGCTGAGTTTGTAGGTGATTTTACAGAATTTTCTCTGATGTCCCTCCTTGTGATTTACATTATGTGATGTCACGCATAACTAATTAATTATACAAATGATTAAGGCTGGACATTTTTTCCAAGAAAGGTGGCAACCTTAACTACTCTTCACATACTCTTGCTTAAAGGAGCACTATAGGGTCAGGAACACAATCATGTATTTCTGACCCTATTATGTTAAAACCACCACCCTGGCCCCTTCTTGCCTCCCTAAATATAGTAAAATATTACTTGTATTCAATTCTGCAGCTGCTGGCTCAGAAGTGGTGGTCTGAGCAAATTACAATACTTCCCCATAGGATTGGCTGAGACTGTCAACTAGGCAGATCAGGAGCAGAGCCAGCACAAGTCCAACATAGCCCTGGCCAATCAGCATCTCCTCATAAAGATAAATTGAATCAATGCATCTCTATGAGGAAAGTTCAGTGTCTGCACGCAGAGGGTGGATACACTATATGGCACACTAGGCAGTACTGCTCCAGGAAGCACCTCTAGTAGCCATCTAAGGAGCGGCCAGTGGAGTTATTTTCTCTCAAAAGACAGTGTTTACTGCAAAAAGCCTGAATGGAATGATTCCACTTACCAGAACAAATACAATAAGCTGTAGTTGTTCTGGTGACTATAGTGTCCCTTTAAGTTTGGAAGCTTAAGAGGGATGTATGGGAACAAAACTTGTGTGCAATGGCTGACATTTAAATTAGTTTAGGTAATGCAGACGTTGGTCTCTCTAACACTGTGGCATGTCCCCTTTCTTCTACACTCACTACAGACACCTTTTCTCTGTCTCAGACTATATACCAGGAACTTCTGCCTGCTAGTAAGAAGGTAAGGAGACAAGTGGACCAGCGAGTGCTAGGGGACAGTCCTTAGAAAGAATGGAGTGAGCGCATCATTAGACGCATTTATGTCAAGCTCAAGGTGCTGCCTGCATAGTATGCCCTTAGTTGGACAGCCTGCAGGATTGGCAGGCAGCCTGACATGCATTCATGCCCGGCTGACCTTCCAATTCTTTGGACAAACATGCCCCCTTTTTGGGCATGTTCACCCCTTTTGGCAGGTCTTGTCACGTGATTCGCGCCAGTGGCACACCCTTTTACCCCGCCCATTGACTTCCTGCTTCACTGGACACTGCTGTTAGGGGTTATGGATTTACTTGAAAGATGAAAGCATAAATTAGAGAGAGATTAGCATAGAGTATGTGTTTTCTTATAGCTGCATCCTATGAGTTTCCCTCCAGCACCATCTCCATCAGATACATGACGCTTGGGAGGTATGTTTGTTTTAGTGTTTTTGGTCGATAAGATTCCGTAATTAGGCCCATCATAATTGTCAGCACCAGGCCCACTGTGCTCTTAATCTGGCCCTGAGAGTGTCCCTTTATTAAGCCTAGAACGTATATCCATGATCCTTGCTCAGTGACATATAGAACAGACCAGAGGTTGGTGCACTAATGTATTACTGGTTGACTATAAAGACACCCAACTACAATGCATTAGAGTACTAAGATTAACAGTATCTGTTTTTTTTAATCTTGCATTTATTTATCTGCTACTGTTTCCTTAATTTATTCCTTTCTTCCTTTTCTTTCTTGGTTTATTTATTCCTTCCCTCCATCTTTCCTTACATCTTTCATTTATTAATAGGTGTGTTAATGGACCTTATTCCAAGGGCTTAATGTGAGGATCCAAAGGGCTCAGAGTCCAACAAATATTGCTGGTTTTTATTTACATTTGTTGCTGGTCCACTTCCTGTTAATAAAAAGAACAAGAACAGCTGTTAATAAACAAGAACAAGGTGTGCTGTGGGAAGTAGGGAGGGATAAATATTTATTTTTAGTTTTGGCTTATCCAGCCCTTTGTTTACAAAAATGTCTGGGGTTTAGATTAATATTCGGGTCTCAGCACTCTGTAAATCTCTTTCATTTTATGTATCTGTGTGATTGCAATGTATGTTGATTTGTTATATTTTGCTTATTTACTGCCCTATACAAGAAAAAATAACTGTGTTCTAATAATTTGCGTAATGGTGTATAATCCCTAGATCCAATTCCCTTGCATCTCATCCGTACTCTTTCTTCTTCTCTTTCTCTACCTCTCACTAAAATTCTCAATCTCTCTCTCTCTCTGGCACATATCCATCGCCCTTCAAACATGCAACTATAACCCCAATTCTAAAGAAGCCCAACCTTGACCCTAATCATCGACAGCTTCTTCTCATCCTCCGCAATATTGGTCTACAAGATATTGCTCTCTCCTGGTGCTCTACCTACCCCTCCCAGCGCTCTTGTGTTTCTTTCTTTGGCTCTGCTACTTCTCCCCCAAGGTTCAGTCCTTGGTCCCCTACTGTTCTCCATCTATACTGCCTCCTTGGGAAAATTAATTAGTTCCTTTGGCTTTCACTATCATTCCTATGCGGATGACACAAATCTATCTTCCCTCTCCTGATCTCTCCCCGTCCCTCTTGACTAGTGTATCTGACCGCCTTTCTGCTATTTCTAACTGTATGGTTGCCCACCTCCTTAAACTCAACTTGACCAAAACTGAAATTCTGGTCTTTCCTCCCTCAAGTGTTGCTACTCCTGTGTCTGTCTCCCTCCAAGTCAACGGTGCTACCATCAGCTCCATAACGCAGGCTCGCTGCCTAGGTGTTCTCTTTTTTTTTATTTATTCTTGTCGTGCATAAGTAAACAAAGCATCCTGCATTGTCACAACAAGTGCAAGAATATGCAGAATACACAATGAAATATGTTACTGTCACGACAGTGATCCCTTCACGCAGAGAGTAACCCAGAAAGAGACATTTACCGGACCTTAGCTGGGCTCAATGTCAAAGAGTAGTCAAAGGAATAGCCAAAGGTCGAGGGAGTACAGAAATCGGAATACACAAGAAATAACCAAGTCAATAATCGGGGAACCAGAGGAGAGGAGTCAGTAAGGAAAGCCAAGAGTCAAAATACCAGAAAACAGTCAAGAATCGCAAGAGCACTGGAGGGAACACACAAGAACCACACTAGGGTGCTGAAGAAATGACAGAGGCGCCCTTTTATAGTGAGGTGTCTTTTACTTTAAAGCCATGCCCCCAAAAAGTTCAGGAGCGTGGCCACGTTTGAATTTCCGCAGCACTATTCTGATGACATTGGCGCGCATGCGCCGCCTCATAAGAAGAGGCGTATTGCGAGCGGTCGGCATCAGACAGACTGTGCAGCCTCCCGGAAGCAGCAAGGGAGAACACCACGCTGCGCGGGTCCGGTGGGTAAAGGTACGGTATCGTTACAGTACCCCCCTCGAGAACCGCCCCAAGGGCGGGAAGGACTTGGCCTGCGAGAACGACGCCTTTCAAATGAACGAACCAGGCGAGGAGCATGTACATCAGAGGCATATACCAATGAACGTTTCTCCGTACTATACCCTTTCCAATCTAAAAGATACTGGCGATGACCCCTAGAAATACGAGAGTCCAAAATAGATTTCACTTTGTATTCGTTTTGGCCTTCTACGAGTGTAGTAGGAGGTCTTGTGGGTATTCGAGTATAACGATTACAAATTAAAGGTTTAAGGAGAGAGACATGAAAGGAATTGGGTATCTTCATAGTAGACGGTAAACCCAGGCGATAACAGACCAGATTAATGCGTTTGAGTATTTTGAAAGGACCAATAAAACGTGGAGCGAACTTCATAGAGGGGACTTTTAATTTTATGTTGCGAGTGCTCAACCATACTCTGTCCCCTGCCATAAAAGTTGGAGCGGCTTTTCGTTGTCTATCTGCTTTACACTTTTGAGTTTCGGCCTTTTTAATCAATATATGTTTAACCCCTAACCAAGTTTCTTTCATATTGTTAATAGTGCTGTCAACACTTGGCACTCCCGTGGATGAAAAGGAACTCGGAAGAGTAATAGGGTCAAAACCATAATTGATATAATAGGGACTGTGTTGTGTAGATTCATGAACCAGGTTATTGGGGGCAAATTCAGCCCATGGAAGTGAATTTACCCAATCATCTTGATGATCGGAAGTAAAGCAGCGAATGTATTGTTCGAGTGATTGATTCATCCTTTCTGTAACTCCGTTAGATTGGAGATGGCACGAAGAAGATAGATTAAGATTGATACCTAATTGGCTACAAAATGCTCCCCAGAACCTGGAAACAAATTGCAGACCTCTGTCGGAAACTATATCCACAGGAATACCGTGAAAACGAACCACTTCCCTTATAAACAAAGTGGCCAGTTCGGAGGAAGAAGGTAATTTAATTAGATGGACAAGGTGGGTCATCTTCGAAAATCTGTCTATTATAGTCAGTATCACTCTGTGATTCTTGGAAAGGGGTAGGTCCACTACGAAATCCATGGCGATACTCGACCAGGGATTATCGGGAATAGGCAATGGCATGAGGAGACCTAATGGACGACCCTTAGGAGATTTATTAGAGAAACAGATGTTACAGGCTAGAACAAATTCTCGAACATCTTTCTTGTATGTGGGCCACCAGAATTGCTTTTCAAGTAAAGATTCAGTCTTATGGATACCGGGATGACCGGCGAATTTGAAGTCGTGCACCACGGACAAGACTTTTCTTCTATATGCCAAAGGTGCGTATGATTTTCCCCGAGGGATAGTCAAAGAGATATGATCCTGGAATTTGTATAATTCCTCCATTAAACCAGAAGAGATCTTAGCATGAACTGTGGCTACTATGTGATTGGCTGGGATTATGGAGGACAAATGGAGGACAAATGGGTTTCGGGGGGAGATAGATGTTCATGTTGTCGGGATAGGTCATCAGATTTAGTATTCTTAGATCCGGGCCTATATGTCACAATGTAATTAAAGCATGTTAAAAACAAAGACCAATGAATCTGCCTGTCAGACATTCTTTTAGCCTCCCTGAAATAGGAAAGGTTTTTATGGTCAGTAAGAATGGTGATCGGTACAGATGACCCCTCTAATAGATGACGCTGAAATAATAGCTAACAGTTCCCTATCTCCTATATCATATCTTTTTTCCGTTTCAGTCAGTTTCTCTGAAAAAAACCCAGAGAAATGTAGAGGTTGATCATTCGAGGGTCTCTGTGATAGTACAGCCCCTATCCCAGTCTCCGATGCATCTACCTCTAACAGGAAGGGACGTGAAGGATCGGGATGTCTTAATACGGGTGCTGAAGAAAAAGCTATTTTTAACCTCTCAAAAGCATCCTTAGCTTCGAGACTCCACTCCATATTATTCCTACTTTTTTTTGTCATAGCGGTAATAGGAGCGGTAATAGAGGAAAATCCCTTGATGAATTTCCTGTAATAATTAGCAAATCCCAGGAAACGTTGGATGGCCTTAAGTCCAACGGGTAGGGGCCAGTTTAAGATTGATTCCAGTTTTTTGGGTTCCATTTGAAAACCCGAACCTGAAATTATATAACCTAGGAAATTAACATTTTCCATGTCAGACAGGCACTTTTATAATTTACAATAGAGTCCGTTCTTCAATAATTTAGAAAGAACCAACCTGACGTGCCTATGGTGATCCTTAATACTCTTAGAGTAGATTAATATATCTAAATAAACAATGACAAACATTTGTAGATAATCTCTTAATACATCTTTTATAAAGTCTTGGAAGACTGCAGGGGCGTTGCATAAGTCGAAGGGCATAACCCTGTATTGGTAGTGACCATAGCGAGTATTGAAAGCAGTCTTCCACTCAAGTCCTTTCTTGATTGTAACTAAATTGTACGCTCCCCACAAATCCAACTTAGTGAATATGGTTGCTCCCTTCAACCTGTCAAAAAGCTCAGTTATTAGAGGTATAGGATAAGCATTTCGTATGGTTATTTTGTTTAACCCCAGATAGTCGATACAAGGTCTCAAATCTCCCTCCTTTTTAGAGACAAAGAAAAAAACCGTCACCAGCCGGGGAGGCAGACTTAGTAATAAAACCCTTTCTTAAGTTTTCTGTGATGTACTCTTCTAGTACTTTATCTTCAGTCACAGAGACGAGATACACTGTACCCATAGAGGGCATAGTGCCAGGCAACAAGTCAATAGCGCAGTCATATGAACGATGGGGGGGTAAGTTTCCTGCCTCCCTTGGTTCAAAGACCGCCTTGAGATCCGAATATTGTTTGGGTATTTGGGTGGTTAAGGGTTCCATAGTGGGAACATTAAGTAGACCTACAGGCTTGACCTGAATAATACACTCTTTAAAACAAAAATCCCCCCATTTTACAATCTCTTTTCTCTCCCAGTCTATTAAAGGATTGTGCTTGGTGAGCCAGGGAAAACCAAGGATTACAGGAAAGGTGGGAGAAGTTATTTGTTGTAGCGTTATAATTTCCTGATGCAAGGAACTTACAGTCAAGACTAAGGGATTAGTTTCTTGAGTAATAAAAGGGATTGACAGTGGTCTACCATCTATGGCCTCAATGGCCAAGGGTGTTGATCTTTCTCGAAATGGGAGATCATGATGCTGACCGAATTTGCGATCAGAAAAATTCTCGGCTGCCCCAGAATCTATTAACGCAATGGTTGTTACTTTCTTTTCCTCCCATTCGATAACTACTGGTAGAAGAAGCCTGAGATCTTTTTTGTCATTGAAGGAGGACATACACATTACACCCAAGGCCTATCCTCCTAGAGGGCTTGGGTGCTGGAGTTTTCCGGCCTGCTTGGACAGGTTAAGCGGGAATGTCCTTTTTTCTCACAATACATACAAAGTCCCTCCCTTCGTCTATATAGTTTCTCGGTCTCAGACAACCGCGTGGTTCCCAATGGCATTGGTTCTGCGGGAGCGACGGCGGTTGCCTCAGATGAAGGGAAGGTTAAGGCCACGTGTTCCGGCACACGTTTAGGTCTATTCCTGGTGGTTTGCCTATGCCGGAGACGTTCATCAATATGAGCTAAGTAGGTGATTAATTCTTCTAACACATTAGGTAGATCTCTGGTAGCCACTTCATCTAAAAGCTTATCAAAAAGTCCATTCATGAACACATCCACAAAAGCCTGCTCATTCCATCTAACCTCGGCAGCATGAGTGCGGAATTCTAGGGCATAGTCGACCAAAGAATGAGACCCCTGTCTCATTCGTAATAGGGTTTTGGCGGCATTAGTTCATCTCCCAGGGGGATCAAAAGTTCTCCTAAAGGCCGCGACGAACTCCACATAGTTGAAAACTATGGGATTGTCGTTCTGCCACAAAGGATTAGCCCAAACTAATACTCTATCAACTAACAAGGTTATTATGTAACCAATCTTCGATCTATCGGTAGGATAAGCTCTAGGATGAAGTTCAAAACTAATGCTGACCTGGTTTAGGAAACCACGGCATCCTTTGGGATCACCCCCATAACGAAGAGGCGATGTAGCATGGTTAGAAGCACCCCCTGCAACCATTTCCATATGAGGTTCCTGGGGTCTATGACCAGGGATATGCTCCTCCGGCTGAAGATGGGCAGTACAGGCTAACTAAGTTTGAACAGCGACAGTGAACTGGTCCATGCGATGGTCCAGCTCCTCAAACCGGTTATCAGGAACCGGCCCATAAGGGTTAACACCTGCAGGGTCCATGGCCCTAGTGTAATGTCACGACAGTGACCCCTTCACACAGAGAGTAACCCAGAAAGAGAAGTATACCGGACCTTAGGGTGGCCGGGCTCAACGTCAAAAAGTAGTCAAAGGAATAGCCAGAGGTCGAGGGAGTACAGAAATCGGAAATCGGAAATCGGAGCAAAGTGAAAGGTTTAATACCTCATGTAACTGTAACGATTCCTTACCTTTACCCACCGGACCTGCGCAGGGCCGCGTCATAAGAAGAGGCGTGCTGTGAGCGGCCGGTGTCAGACAGACTGTGCAGCCTTCCGGAAGCAGCAAGGGAGAACGCCGCGCTGCGCGGGTCCGGTGGGTAAAGGTAAGGTATTGTTATAGTTACATGAGGTATTAAACATCTAAAGCTATCACTTTGCTTCATTTTGATGAGCCAGCACATTTTTTAGTGTTAAGTCTAAGGTTAGAGTAGCAAGATTAATGCCTAGTGCTCTGAAAATATAGCAGATTACAGATATCAAGAGGCTGGTCAGTAAAGCATACTAATATGCATTAATTACATGTTTAAGGTTACTTAGGTATAGGTTAAACAGTTGATGAGTTGATGACAGTGGCAGCGTCCTTGAGAAGGTGGACAAGTGTGAGTCCTGATATGCGTGTAAGTCAGTCCCTGGCTATCCTATGCCCTCCGGGCAGACAGGGCAATTAAGCCCTGTGGTGAGCTGCAATCGGGGCACCAGTCCGAGTCGAGTGAGTGTTACCGCTCCGCAGATGTGTGGTAAGTATCGCCCAGGCAGCTGGATCTGTGGTGCTGGCAGTTGCTGTAGTTGCATCCGGTCTGTGTAGGGGTATTGCCCAAACCACCGCAGGTTGATGGGGCCTTGGCTCTCAACTTGTCTCAATAGTCGGGGTCGTGGCACCCTCCGCTTCTTCTGCCTGGCAAGAGTCTGGATAGATGATTTCCAGTGGGTACCCCCATTCCGGTTGGCATTTATGGGTCGCCGAGTGGATGGGGGCAAAGAAGATTTCAGTGGGTTTGCTGATGTAGTGCCCTGGCGACTGATAATTTAAGACCAGAAGTCTTCAAACAGTGCATCCAGTTTGTCCAGCATGGAGGGCAGTTGGACGCAGGGCGTGGGTCTGCACGTGGCGTCCGCCATTGTGCAGGCGACAGGAGTGTTGATACTGGAGTAGAGCAGCTGGGACACCGCCACTTCGGCACTGATTTGAGGTACCAGGATATCCCTCACTGGCAGGGGGGGGGTTACTGGTTTTCTGGGAGACCTCAGCAGAACGATTAAGCTGTATGAGGAGGGATCGGCCGCCTCCCTCTCACCAACACTGAGTAGGTCTCTTACAGGCCGTGGGTCTGGTCCTGTTACACAGCTGCCGATCTCGGTCGCAGTCAGTTGCAGATTAGCCACCACGGACTCCTCTGGTCACAAGAGTGCTAAGGCTGTTGATTTTTTTGGGGGGGGTTAAGTCGTGTAATTTGCCTTTTTTAGCTCAGTTCTGTGAGGAGTTCCTTTGGTGTGTGACCAGTCAATGCGGCAGTCAGGCTCCGCCCCTCCTAGGTGACTCTGACCTCTTCTTCACGCCTTATGTTCAGTCTATCGCCAAATCCTGCTGCTTCCATCTCAAAAACATTGCGCGTTTCCAACCCTACTTAACGCCAAATGCGACTAAGGTGCTGGTCCATTCCACTGTCCTTTCTCACTTTGACTACTGTAATCTGCTTCCCAGTGGTTTTACGTGCTCCCAAGTTGCGCCGTTACAGTCCATAATGAATGCGGCAGTGAGGCTCATCTTCCTGTCTGCCCTCAACTACCACGCCTCACCCTTCTGTCAGTCCCTACATTGGCTTCCTGTAAGATATAGGGCTCAATTTAAAATTCTGGTTCTTGCTTTCAAATCTCTACATAATGCTGCTCCCACCTATCTATCATCCCTAATACACAAGTATGTCTCGTCTAGGCCCTTACGATCTGCTGAAGACTTACGTCTATCTTCTGTCCGTACTCCCACCTCTGATGCTTGCCTTCAAGACTTCTCGAGGGCTGCACCATTCCTGTGAAACTCACTTCCCTCCTCCGTTAGATGCTCACCCAGCCTCCACTCCTTCAAAAAAATCCTTAAAAACCCACTTCTTCATAAAAGCGTATCAATTAACTTGTTATTAGCTCAGACTAAATCCTCTCTTGTAACTGTCATTAGTCTGATACTATCCTTACCTTTTGTGTCACTTTACCCCACTCCCTCTAGCATGTAAGCTCATTGAGCAGGGCCCTCAACCCCTCTGTTCCTGTGTGTCTGGTTACAACTACATGTTTGTTCGTCCACCCACTGTAAAGCTCTGCAGAATTTGTTGTCTCTATATAAATAATAACATAAAAATAATCAAGTAAGCTAGAAGGAACTCTATTTTGTTTCTATGTATCCACAAGATACATGTTGGAAGCAAGATGTAGGGACTTTCTGGGACTGTTTTCCACCACCAATTCCCTCCACAACCCAATGCAGAAGAGGGTGAGTTATGCTATAATTTATATTTATTTTATTTGTAATTCTTTCATTGGTCTTTACCACTCTGTACTATAGCCACGAATGGGTCCAGTTAATGCTACCTAGATTGACTGCAAAAGATTAGTTCTAAGTAATTTGGCTTTTTTTAAAATTTCATTTACATTTCTATGTGTTTAATGGCCAACAAGTAATTAATTAAGACTTAATGGCCAACATTTTTTTAATTGCTAAAAATGTGTCTAAGCAGGTAGCAATAAATAATAATAATAATAATAATAATAGCAACATTTAATTGCCCTTTTTTCAAGAAGGCATTAATTTTCTCAAACTGTCTATATTTTCATTTTGGCCATTTTTTGCATCATCAGTTTCTAAGTAGGTATTGTCTGCAAATTAAAAAAAATAAGTAAATTTGTGAACACTGGAAAATCCATTTGAGCTAAAAAAAAAAAAAGACATTAAATAAACACACTCTGCACAGGGACATTTTAGCACTGTATGCTAATTGAAATATATTCTGAAAATATGAATTCTTGCATTAGACAACACCCATCAATAAAACCTTCAAAATGATGAATTACATTATAGCCAAAATTTATTGTGTGAAGTTGACGCTAATCAGTTAATTCCAGCAAACCCTGAGCCAAACAAAAGTTGGTTGTCTCTTTCTGGTGTGTGATTAGCCCCCTGTACATCCTATAGCTATGTATGTCTATAGAGATGTGTCTGGTAGACACTTTGCCTAAGGGTTCTGTATGTAAACCAAGACAGCATCTATAGTTAATGATGTTGACCCTGACACTCCCAACAGGGAACAAATTCAGTCTTCGTAATATCTAGACAGCTGATATGTATATTCTGCTAATAATGTTATCAATTACTTGAGTGACTGTGATATAGAAGGCAAATGCAAAGAATTAAACGCTCTGTGGAATATATTGCCTTTTGTGCTTATTTGTCTTTGGCAACTGCAATGATTACAGTTATATGATATAAAAGAGTATTATTACGTGAGAGCAATTTACTTATGCTTATGGTAACAATATAACATAAAAGTAATATCCTTCTAGAATTGTAATATATATTGGAATCGTATAAAATGTATCAGACGGGTCTATGAATTAAATGTATTACCTATAATACCAAATTGTATTTATCTGTCTGGATGTTTATATGTTACATTACACACCATTTTATTTTTTAAATGTATTTGTTAGCCCTTTGTAGACATTATTGAGTGGTAAAAAGTTATAGAGATTACAAATGCATAATTGGCAATATTTCAGACAGGGTCTGAAATATCAAAGAAGCAGTAATGCAATTTTCATCATATACAGTATGTGCAATAAATTATATTATACTTGTATAATAGTGCTACGTGCATTATTTACAGATTTATATTTGCAACAATATTTGCTATGCTTACGTGTATTTGTAAGGAACCTAATGGACTTTTCCAGAATGCAGCTTCCCAAAAAAGTTATCAGAATGTTAGAAAATGTTTCTATGTGGGCATAACATTCACAGTACTGAAGGGACACTCCGGGCACCAATATTACTTTAATGATTTGAACAGGGCCGGATTAACATAGGGGCTGATGGAGCTGCAGCTCCAGGCCCAGGACCATGGAATAGGCTCATTGATTTAAAAAAAAAAAAAATATATATATATATATATATATATATATATATATATATTTATTTTATTTTTACTCACTACTCTTAGGGTTGCCAGATATTTCTTATGGTTGCCAGGTTTTTCTCAGAAGTATTTCTCAGGTATTTGAAGCTGCCTAGCCGGTGCCGGTATTGCAGTAATAAACAGAGTATAAACAGAGATTATTCTTTGTTTGTGTGAAGAGAGGCAGGGATAAGAAGTTATAGCATCTTCCTCCCTGCCTCTCTCTACTCACTGATCCGCGGGAGAGCAGCTCTGCACAGATAGGCCAGACAGCAGCTCCAAACCTGCGAGACATGGGGACGGTGAGAGACTTGGGGACGCTGAGACATTGGGACACTGGGAGACATAGGGACACTGGGGAACATGGGGACCCTGAGACACTAGGGACACAGTGGCCCCATGTCTCCCAGTGGCCCCTTGTCTCTCAGTGTCCCCATGACTCCCAGCCAGTGTCCCTAGTGTCTCAGTGTTCCCATGTCTCCCAATGTCCCTGGTGTCTCTCAGTGTCCTCATGTCTCCCAGTGTCCCTGGTGTCTCTCTGTGTCCCAAGTCTCCTAGAGTCCCCTAGTCTCCCAAAATCCCCTAGTCTCTGTGTCCCCATGTATCTCAATGTCCCCATGTCTATCCCAGTGTCTCAGTGTCCCCATGTCTCACAGTGTCCCAATGTCTCTAAGTGTCCTAGTGACATCAGGACACTGGGAGACATGGGGACACAGACACTCAGGGACACTGGGAGACATGGGGATACAAACACTAGGGGTCACTGGGCGACATGGGGACACTGAGACACTAGGGGACACAGAGAGACTTGGGGACACTGGGGGACACAGGGAGACATGGGGACACTGGGCGACTTTGAGACCTGGGAGACATGGGGCACTCCCAGTGTCCCCATGTCTTACAGCCAGTGTCCCTAGTTTCTCAGTATCCCCATGTCTCCCAGTGTCCCTGGTGTCTCTCAATGTCCATAGTGTACCAGTGTACCTAGTGTCTGTGTTTCCTAGTCTCCCAAAGTCCCCTAGTCTCCCATTGTCTCAGTGTCCCAATGTCTCCCAGTGTCCCCATGTCTCCTAGTGTCTCAGTGTTTCCTAGTATAAAAGAAAAAATTTCAGGCACTCACTGTGATAGATTTAAGCAGGGTTATTGGACACTGCAGGTCTTTATAAAGTCTCCAGTGTCCACTATGTATCACAGTGTCCTCTATGTATCAGAGTGCCTCAGTGCCCCATCTCTCTCAGTGTCCCTGGTGTCTCTCAGTGTCCGTAGTGTCTCAGTGTCCTTAGTGTCTCAGTGTCCCCTAGTCTCTCAGAGCCCCTAGTCTCCCAGTGTCCCCATGTCTCAAAGTGCCCCCAAGTGTCCCAGTGCCCCCTAGTATAAAAGAAAGAAATCTCAGGCACTCACTGTGATAGATTTAAGCAGGTTAATTGGACACCGCTACATTTTGACCTGTACCCAGGTCTTTATCAAGTCTCCAGTCTCCCCTATATATCACAGTTTCCCCTATGTATCACATTGTCTTAGTGTCCCATGTCTCCCAGTGTCCTCAAGAGTCTCTGTGTCCCCAGGTCTCCCAGTGTTCTCTAGTATCTTAGTGTCCTCAGGTCTCCCATTGTCCCAATGTCTCTCAATGTCCCCTAGTGTCCTAGTGACATGGGGACACTGGGATACATGGGGACACAGACATTAAGGGACTGGGAGACATGGGGACACAGAAATGCCCCCTTTTTGTGTATGTTCGTCCTAGTTTTGGTTATGTGATTTGTGTCAGTGGCCCACCCTTTTACCCCATCCATAGACTTCCTGATTTACTGGACACTGCTATTAGGGTGAGATTAGCATAGGGTATGTGTTTTCTCATAGCTGCATCCTATTACTTTCCCTCCAGAACCATCTCCATCAGATACATGACGCTTAGGAGGTAGGACTGTTTTAGTGTTTTTGGTAAATAAGATTTTGTAATTAAGCCCATCATAATTGTCAGCACTAGGTCCACTGAGCTCTTAATTTGGCCCTGGATTTGAAATGTTTTGGCCTCATTAATATGCTGTATTTCTCTTCATGCTCAAATCTTTAGAGTTTTTGCATTAAATAAATATTTTGCAGAATGCTACATTATAAGCCTGCCTCTTTAGCACACCCCCTCACTCCAGAAAAAAAGACTTCCTTATCTAAAAGGTTTGGACAGAGCTCAACCACTAACATTACTAAGTGATCTGAACAATGAAACAACCTGAATTAGAAAAAGACACACAGGGAGACACATAGTAAGGATATCACTACCTGTTAGTAGTTCCTCTGACTATCTGCAGCCAGGTTGTGAATTCTAAGCAACTCACTCATTGCTGTTGGGTCTCAGACTGTGTGCATACCTTTGATAAGGAAGCCTCTCTGGCATGAGGGGGTGTGACTAAGAAGGCAGTCTTTAATGGACATTATAGTCACCAGAATAACTAGCTTAGTGTAGTTGTTCTGGTGTCTATAGTCTGTTCCTGCAGTCTTTTTAATGTTTTAATGTAAACACTGCCTAGGAACACCTCCAGTGGCCACTCCTCAGACAGCCTAGTGGTGCTTCCTGGGATTCAGCGTCTCCACGCTCTGCATGGAGACACTGAACTTTCCCCATAGAGATGTGTTGATTCAATGCATCTCTATGAGGAGGTGCTGATTAACCATGGTGGTATTTGGCTGCGCCCCCTGCCTCCTTGCCTGAGATAATCAGAATTGATCATCTCAGCCTATCCAAAGCTTTCCTATTGGAAAGCAATGTGATTAGCTGAGATAACCAATTCTGTTTATGCCAGCCAAGAAGGCAGACAAGGAGTGGGGCTATACACAAGGAGCCCTGAGCGACTATGGAAAGGTTACCTTTCTATTTCGAGGTAAGGGTGACTGACCCACCTAAACGGTTGTTTTAGAACCATAGTGTCATTTGTGTTCCTGACATTATAGTGCCCCTTTAAGGTACAGTATTCTGCAAAATATTTTGTTTCTTTGTGCAAAAACTCTAAACAATAAAGATTTGAGCATGCATAAAAATACAGCATATTAATGAGATCAAAATCTGTCAAATGCATTAAAGTTGTATTGGTGCTGGAGTGTCCCTTTAACTTGCTTAAATTAAGGCTTTTGCATTACATTGGACATTATTGGTTGTTATTGCAGCCTGCAAAGAAATGATGCAGTGTGCTTTGAAACTGAGCTTTGAAAAAAATTCCTGTTCAGTGACGCAGCAGTATTTAATTTTTAATAATAATGTGTACATATGTCTGTTCGATTGCAGAAAAGAATAATGACAAAATCATGTGTTGATTTGCATTTTCACCAAGCATCATATAAATAGTTCCACAACTGTTTACTTGAACACTTTACTTTGATATATATCTTTAACCTCTGGCATGTGATGGGTTAAATGTAAACATTCTAACGTTTCAGCCTGAAGATACATAGAGATGTGCAATCTATCTGTTTATCAAAAATGTCTTTGTATCACATATGAGTGAGTGTACACATCTTACTGGTGCCATCAAGATTACAATATTAGCAGCTTGCTTCCTAATGCATACCTTAGATGAGATGTATCTAGATCCTGTGGATACTGTGTGCCAGGCCTGGAAGGATAAAAGATTTCCGTTCTGGCGAAGGTTTAATGACATGTTCACAAAGACTGTACTATACTTAAATTCATTTCGAGGCTTTAGATGAAATGATGACAGGGGCTAACGTTAAAAATTTAATTCTATCTTATTTGTACAATTCTTGCGAGTCACATTCGCGAATAGTAGCGAGAGATTTAATGATCGCATATTTTTATCTTATTTTGTTTTCGGTCGATGGCAATTTTTTCTGTTAATGTCGACTTAGAGCTAAAAGTAATTTAGTAATTGATTCTAAGCACGGCAGCTCGCCAATGCCCGCTCTGCGAAGAGAGTAATATCTTTGCTAATTTTATCCATCAGAATGAGATTACCATGCTAATCTATTCCTGCCTCAGTGTTTTGGTCATTTGGGACATACTGATGTAAATTATGTTATTAAACACAATCCCTTTGGCCAAGAAAAGAAGAAAAATGAAGGAATGTAGGACAAGGGAGAAAAATTGCTCAGAAAATAATTGTATTGACTTAAATGGTATGTAAGACAAATCTTTATTCCTCTTGCAAACCTTCATGAAAATCTATTGTAATAAATTTAAACATAAGTGTGTGTGTGTGTATATATATATATGTATATATATATATATGTATAGAGATGTATATATACACACACACACACATACATACACAAACAAAAAAACTCACACAAAAACAAAAAAGAAAAACACAATTTTCTCTAAATCAAAGTTAAGAATATTATATCCTGCAAAACTATTCAGTACAAAATGGCTGACTAATTTATTTCCCAGATCCCATGGCACCACTCTACCTGCACCAGTGAATGGGGTAATAATTGTTGGCTGTGCTTCTTTTTTTGTGGAAAAAAATAGATCTATTTTGTTTCTTAAACATCTGCTAATCAACATAGTAAATGGTCTCCATTAACAAACACACACACATAAAAAACAAACAACCGGTTTGGTGATGTGGGCTGTATAATCCACTGACTGTGAAACAGAAGGTCTGCCTATACAGCCTCATTTCAACCTGCTTTGCTGAAGACAGAAAGGCTGACTTAATTCAATTTGGACCTTCCTATCCTTTGTCACAAGCAGATGTCACGTTTGCATCTGTTTGTTCAAACACTGAGTCTCCCTTATACCTAGCAGATGTTGCTGTTGTTAAGTAACTCCAGTAAAATCAATCCATAGACTAACTATTTGTTTTCTATTATAAGAAAAATGTGTTTCAGGCATCCGTCTCCCATTAGCTTGACTGTCGCATCCCTCCCACCAGCAATAAGCATGGTGGCCTGGAATGTAGAGCATGTATCTGTTTCATTTTAAACAATGTGTAGTCCTCTATATTTTTATTTATACAATAAAGAATTTCAGTTTCTTTTCTGCCGCATAGACTATATTTTATAGTATTAAAGTTCAACTGTCAGCGTCTGGGGACTTTACAGCTGGGGGTCTGGTGGCTGTAGGGCAGAAGGTGAGTACTAGTTACCTGAACCTGTGCCTTGTGGTTGCGGGTCCTCTTCAGCTCCTGGCGCTTCAGCACCAAAAGCAGAAATCACTGCTGTACTCTCGCGCATGCACAAGAGCACCGCATTGAGGTCTATCGAGGATCCCTCAAGACCTCGCGCTCCTCAGTAGACAGAGCCAATTCCCTGCAGCCATCACTAGGGGGAGGTTTGACACGTCTAGATGGCGGTAACTCAGCCCAGTGTCAAGAAGGGTCAAGTGGAGGAAATATACAGACAAAGTAGTCCCGAATAGGTCAAAACATGTACACTCTGACATCACCACCCATACCAGGACGTATGTGCTTTCTCACATGGAACAGGCATGCTTTTGCCTCTGGGTTGCTGGCTAAGAGGATCTTGCAGGCTGTGTATGTGTGGGGGTGGGGGGGAGTGGGGTATCAGTTTAATTTGCACGCTGAACTTGGAACTGTGAACTTTTTACAGATTAAGTAGCATTTTACGAGGCCGTGCTTTATCTTTTTCTGAGTTCCTTAAGCTGGTAATCAGTTGGAATAGTAAGGATTGTAAGGATAGTATGGTGCGTGTTGTAAATATATTTATCTTTTATTTATTCTTTGGTTTTAGAATACATTTTTGCCTCATATTGTAGGAGTGCTCCTCTTTATACATACCTTTTCCCAGCTTGCATACTTTGGGTTCATTAACGATGTAATCCCTTCAAGTAAGATGGTGCTCAGTTTATCCTCACACCAAAAAAACTTAATTGCATTTCTTTTAAGCTATATAACAAGAAGACATTTCAGAGGGTGAAAGATGTATCAATAAAAATAAACAAATTTTATACGCCAAGAAATCTTTTTTCAAAGGTACTTGGATCAAAGTAAAAAATAATCAAATTTTCACCATTTGCCTATCAGTGATTTTTAAAACATAGCATAACATTTATTTCAGTAAAAGAATGCATACCAAACATTTTTTTTAGATAGCTGTTTAGCAAAATTATGCAGGTGTAAACAATTTAAATTTTACTGATTCAGCGTACCTGTAAACAGTGGACGATAAAAATGACTTTATGACGGGGGCGGTGTCTGAGTACCATGCTGAGCAAGCACACATCTCAAGAGCTCTGATGAAAATTGCAGTAATTTAGCTTTCTAAAACACTTTTAGTTCATGCTTGCTGACTTTTATGTGTCTCAAGCCATTCTGTGATCTCACAGAATCCTGTGGAGATTATCCAGCGACGGGTCAGGTTGTGCATGGTGGATCTGACTCATGGCAGATCTGCGGCCTACTTGCAGAAGGGGCTTTAATTGGCTGTCCCCTCCATCCTTTTGGTTGGTGGATGTAGTGAGTCTTTCTACAATCTTTCGCCCTCCCCTCACCGATGAGGGTTATCCTGGCACCCACAGCATGTGTTGCTGTGTTTTTAAATACTGGTATCCAAGATATGCTGTCTGCTCCACATGCATGCTCGACTCCCATGAACAGCCGCCCCCTACTTTAGCACCCTGGATAAACTATTTGAAGATTTCTGGACCATGCTACGAAACTGCCAGCAGGCGAAGGTGGCAATATCTCCGATACCTACCTCTCCTTCGACATCATGGGCATGTAAACTTCCCACCTGGGACAACTCCTCAGAGTGTATCAAGGAGGTGTGGATCCTGGAGACCACAGGATCATCTGCCACACTACATTTGGAGCCACTATCAATACCACTTCTACTGTGGTGGGCATCCTGCCTGCCAGCAGGACGGCTGGCAACTACTCGGTGTAGCAGTTTGTGAGTTGTCACCCATGTCAATTCAAGACTGGGATCCCCTCACTACTTGAGCCTCTGGCCTACTGGTCCCTTATCTTGTTCTGGGGCTGTGCTCTGCCCTCCATAGGCATTGGATGACCTAAGATCTGAGTCTGGGCCCTGTTGCCTTCCAGCCCCCCCTTCTTTAGATCATTTCACCATAGGTGCAAACACAAACCGCGCTCAAGTTTTGCTTGCCATGCATTGTAGCGGAGCTGCAATCCTGAGACTGAATATCTCAGCTGGAATCTCCTGGAGCTGGAAGAAAGCGCTATTCAGTGATTATAGCCCATTCCCTCAGTAAGTGGATGACACACAGTTCTGGGAGTCAACTGAGGTTTATTGTGCCACACTCTGCTTTTTATGCACAGACCCCCAGCATTGGGTTTTCATAGAAAACAGTACAAAACTCTCCCAGATGTCTCTGTGTCTGGGAGATAAATGAGTCAATTGAAGGCTAACTTAATTCTCTCTCAGTTACAGGAAATCATACAATTTTACACAAAATACCCCCAAAAAATATTTTTAAAAAAATATACAGGAACCCCACAATTCTTATATCCCTGAATAGCCCGGATCTGATCGCACAAGTTGTCCAAATAATGCTCAGATCCATTTGCTAGAACAGAATCGCCATTCGGGTAAAGTTTTGTCTCCTTTTGGGGGTTCCCATACGAACACTGACAAGTGCTCCTCCTGGCTGTTAGGGAGCGAATGCTCCCCCAAGTCAGTAGTTCCTATCTCCCGAACATCGTTCGTCTAGCTGGTCAGGATCGTGTAGCCGAAATGAGTTCCATGTGCTCGATGACCAAGTACCGCTGCCTGTGTTCAGGAGACAAAATGGCCACCCAGGGAAAGAACTTGAGTTAATCCTTTAATTGTGGTTAACAGCCAGGGGTGGTCGGTGTTCTAAACAAAAAAAAGGGGTCCACACATGTTCTGTTCGGTACACGAACAGGGAAATACGCATAAGTTCAGGAAACTTGAAGATAGGTTCGCAGGGAATTTCACAAGATCACATATGCATATGTTTTGTCTAATCATCCTGATTATTTTATTTATTCATTTTATTTTAATGTAGTCATCATATAAGTTCCACTCATCACCAAAAAAGCAAAACAGGATCACGAAAAGGAGGATGTGTGAAAATATGCAACAGCAGCAAACGCATTTCGTCTTGGCAGCGTCTTCTTCCAGTGCTAAGCCAAAACGCATTTGCAGCTGTTGTATATTTGCATGTATATACTTTTCCTTAACCTGGGTTACTTGGTGGTGAGTGGAACTTATATTTATTTATACTTTATATGTATATTGTTCCACCACTATTCTAGCCCAGTACTTAGAGGTCTTTTTGTTCTTATGAACTTTGTATTGTATCTTATAAAATATTTTTTACTTACATCTGATAATCATATGATGTCCTGTTTTCCAACCATTGGAGAGTGGAAAGTGGATCCTTGAGCCTTTTATACAGAGCCTGGTACGGCTCTGGGCCATGTGAGTGGTATTCCTACTAGAATATTGAGGCACTATATGTTTGTACGCTTCACACTATGTTGTTATTTTTTATTCTGTTATAGGCACCTTTATCATTATTCTGGTACTAGCATTCATAAGACCTTATTTATAGTTGTATGTATTATTTTATACACATTTTTTTTCACTGTGGGATTAAGTTCTTTATGCAATGAATTATATATTTTACAGTTTTACAACACACACTGTTAAGCATATATTTAAAATAGGCACAATTTTGTCTATGGAACTTTTGGAAAATATAAATATAACTTAGATGAGTTACACATATATCATAAAACAACACTCAGAAAACTAAGCTCTGAGCCTAAGCTCTGAGCTCCGCACCTAGAGCTCAGAGAACGCCCTGTAATCAGCAAAATTAAAGAAGTGTTTAGTAAAAGTCCCACCGATACACTACCTCCTCACAGATCTTATGCTTGCTCCATAGATTTGTTACCCGGCACTATGCCCACTAAGGGGGCAGTCTATGCCTTATCACCACAGGAAAGTAGGATACAATTTTTTATGTTCTATATGATGTTTTGTTAATATTAAAGTATACTTTTTAATAGATACTTTTATCCATCCCTTCTTTACTTCCTGGATCCTGTATATCCTTGGTGGGGATTATACCACCTAAGCTGTCTGTACTAGAGCAAGTTGTATGCTCATAAAATTGTAAGTACATTACTATTTATTACCAGCTTCACCATTAGGACGTACTTCACTATTGGCTGCTATTTTTTTTCTCCATTATGCATACTGCACTTTGAAATTATTTGGACCAACCTGAACAACATATCCTGAGACGGGGATTGTACCGTCCAAGCGCACTACAGCAGAGCTCTGTTATAGCTCATACGAATGTGAGTGGATTAAGCTACAGTTAAAACTAGCACTTTATATATATTTGTACTGTATTGCACTATTATTTTTTTATCTTTTTTCCGAGGTTCTTTTGACTCATTGGAACTACCTATTACTATATGTATGTACTATTTATATTGAAAACAGCGCGGTTTACTTTTTCACTTCTTTTTCATTAATAAAACTGTATCCGCTGCCTCCAGATCATTTTTGTGGCCTTCTCTTAGAAAAGACATCAGAGTATGTGTACTGCTTGTGCTGTTTCTAAGGTTCCCTATAAACTACCATGTGGGTTATTACAACCATTTCCTATACCCAGTGTTCTATGGTCTCATTTGTCTATGGACTTCATTGTGGAACTGCCGATTTCTTAGGGCTATACCACCATCCTTATGGTGGTTGATCACTTTTCAAAAATGGCATACTTTGTTCTGCTCAAAAAGTTACCTTCTCCCCAAGTTCTGGTTCATATATTTATACAGCAAATTGTCAGATTACATGGTATTCCACAAGATATTGTGTCAGACAGGGGTTCCCAATTTGTGTCACGAATTTGGAGAGCATTTAACAAATAGTTGGGTATAGAATTGTCATTTTCATCTTCGTACTATCCTTAAACTAATGGTGTGGCTGAGAGGGCCAACCAGTCATTGGAACTATATTTGCGATGTTTTATTAATGACACTCAGGAAAACTGGTCTGACTTGCTACCTTGGGCCGAATTTGCCAGGAATAATGCTACCCAGGTCCACACTGCTCTTGAAAATGCAGCTCGTTTCAAATTTCATGCTGATAAGGGGCGTAGTGCCAACCCTGTTTACCAGGTGGGTGATTGGGTATGGCTCTCCTCTCAAAACTCAAAGTTCCTAGCATGAAGTTTGCACCCAGGTTTATTGGTCCCTTTCGAATTGTTCGGAGAATCAATCCTGTTTCATATTCTCTTGCACTCCCTGCCTCCTTGCGTATAGCTAATTAATTTCATGTATCTTTGCTTAAGACTCTTATCTACAATAGATATTCTGTCCCTTTTTTCCCTTTTCCTCCTTTGGTTATTGCTGGACGGGAGGAGTACGAAGTCTTCTCCATAATTGATTCCAGATTTTCTCGTGGTTCTTTGCAGTACCTGGTTGATTGAAAGGGTTATGGGCCTGCCGATCGTTCTTGGGTTCCTGCTTCTGATATACATGCTAGCCGCAAAATCCATTCTTTCCTCTCAAACCTGGTCCTGCCCACCCGGTGGGTGGTCTTCAAGTGGGGGGTAATGTCACGTATCCTTCGTATCCATATGACAAAAACGGAGATAATTACCTTCCGAAGATCGAGGGTAGTGCCGATCGGCGGTCTTCTGCCATGATGCCTGGTTTGTGCGGCATGGCGGTGCACTCCGGCCGCTGTGGACCAAAGCAATTATATAGCCCTATGTCCGTCCACGGTAAAGACGATATTGACGTGCAGAGGACGTTACGCAAAAGACGCCCACACACGTTTTGGGGTCAAGGGCAAGGTACAGCCAATCAGCTCTGCAGAGGGTTATTTAAACTCACTTATTCCTTCGGTCATTGCCCTGTCATGGTTTCCCTTAGATGGTTATCCGAGAGTGTGTTCCTGATCGTGTTTTTCTGGTTTTTGACTTTGGCTTCATTTTGACTTCCCTGATTTCTGGTACCCTTGACTTTTGGCTTTTCTTTATCGCTGTGTCTCGTTCTGTGTTCCTGACCTCGGCTAGTTTTCAGACTATTCTCGGGTACATTAAGTCCGGCTGTCACGATTACAAGGAGAACCCAAACACACAGACAGATCACAGACACACAGATATTGCAATACCGGTCCTTAGAATGGCTGGGCTATGCAAAAGAGATAGAGTAGTCGGAGTACAAGCCGAGGTCAAGGACAACAGTAAACAAGAAACGAGCCGAATTCAGTAACCAGAGAATGAACCACAATACAAATGCAGTATAGGGCTATGAAAGACCACAACAGGGCACTGAGGCAAGGGGGAAGTGAACTTAAATACACACAGGGTGTGTCTGATTGGCTAATTTCCAATTAGTGTTAATTACAACACGTGGGAGGTGTCTTTCCTCTCTCTTGTGATCAGTGAGGTCATCACTGTGTGCTGGGTCATATGACCAGGTCTGACACACATATAAGGAAGCTGCCTTGGAGCATGCAGTATCAGAAACACTGTCAGGTTGTGGAGTGGCAGCAGGGACAGCCACAAACTGTGGACGGGAACTGGAATCTTAAATAAGATTATCCTGGCTGCCAGAAGAACCTTGGTTCAGGCATGGCGCAATAATTCTTTACCAACAATAGATGACAGTATCATTAAGATGAAAGATAACTACCTGATGGACAAGCTGACCGCCCAAATTAGAAACACAGAGAAAAACTTTACAAAGACGTGGCAAGCCTGGGAGATGTACATCAATGACTAAAAACACACACACAAAGTAGGACAAACCAATAGGTGCGGCTGTGTCCCTCCCCCCCTGCCTGTCCCGCCACCCCTTCCTCCCTTGATCCCCCACCCCTCGCCGTAATTTCCTCTGCGGGGGGATGGGGGAGGCAGACAACTACCAAGGTACAAAAAACATACAACATTGCATTATACAAAAAGACATACACCAGAGCCCTAGGGAACAAGGCAGACAACCCTTTGCCCCTTCCCCACCCTCCCCAAGCGGGAGATAATAAAAACAGATGCGCTTGGCATACAACATACACAACACCATACCATAAACACGCCACAATATGACCATAGTGACCCCAGAGCCGCACTGGCCAAGGACAATGTAACAAACTACAAAGGCAGACAACCTACATTCTCTCCACCCCTCCATCCCCCCTCTTTTATTCATTCCATTGAGTTTACCACCTCAACCCCAACAGCAGATATGATGGGTTGAGAGACGCATTGGGACCAAACACCCTTCTAGAGAACCGAAGTAAACAGCCATCAATAACAATAAAGAGGGGTGAACCCCAGTTACCACATTAAACTTAACTTTTTTCTACTCTTTTCTGTACTGAGATACTTGTTATCCTATGTTATAATATGGAAAATGTGGCGGTCAGAGCAGGGGAATGGAACCCCTTTAGCCCTTACCTATTTATGTATAACCAACAATGCATAAGAAAGAAAAAGTATGTATAACAATGTAAAGTAATCACCAGAGCTGCCAATATGTACAATACGCTTTGTCTGGAACCTCTGTATACTGACTGTCACAATAAATAATAATAATTTTAAGAAAAGAAAAGAAAAATCTATCCTCTAGCATTTTTTTATATCATTCATTATTATTATCCTAGAAATGAATAACAAAACAAACAAAAAAAAAGATAAATGACAAGGTTTAAAGTCTGAATAAGCAGGAAAAGTGAACAGAAAATGCCTTTGTACAATATAAAACTGTCAAGAGTGATTTGGCCCCAGACTGTTGCTGATGGGGATCTGTTGTCATTCTCTTGTAGAGTTGCTCTAATGAGGTTAAAAATTAATGTCTAAACTAGAATAGCCGCCTGTGTTCGCAAACAACCTTTGTCGTCTATCACAGTTCAAAACAATTTGTGAAACGTTGCTCCAGTAACAAAACAAATACTACTTGGTAGTTTTTAGGAAGAGCCCCCCTTCATCCAGTAGGTTTTTTCCAGATTTAGAAAGACGGTGCCCCTTTAAGTGCCATCATTCACGAAATGAGCCAAGAATGACGGGTGAAACCATGAGTGGTCCAGAATGCACCCACTATAGCTCTCCTCCTTACTCTCTAGCCAATGCATATGATCTCCTATAGACCAAAACTCTCTTATGACCATTAGCCCTGGCCGTTGCTGAAATACTATACTATACAGTATCTCACAGTGTTCTTTCTATGTATGCCACACACTTAATTGGCAGTACATAAAATATGTGCTTAATTAAAGGAACACTATAGTCACCTAAATTACTTTAGCTAAATAAAGCAGTTTTAGTGTATAGATCATTCCCCTGCAATTTCACTGCTCAATTCACTGTCATTTAGGAGTTAAATCACTGTGTTTCTGTTTATGCAGCCCTAGCCACACCTCCCCTGGCTATGATTGACAGAGCCTGCATGAAAAAAAAAACTGGTTTCACTTTCAAACAGATGTAATTTACCTTAAATAATTGTATCTCAATCTCTAAATTGAACTTTAATCACATACAGGAGGCTCTTGCAGGGTCTAGCAAGCTATTAACATAGCAGGGGATAAGAAAATCTTAATTAAACAGAACTTGCAATAAAGAAAGCCTAAATAGGGCTCTCTTTACAGGAAGTGTTTATGGAAGGCTGTGCAAGTCACATGCAGGGAGGTGTGACTAGGGTTCATAAACAAAGGGATTTAACTCCTAAATGGCAGAGGATTGAGCAGTGAGGCTGCAGGGGCATGTTCTATACACCAAGACTGCTTCATTAAGCTAAAGTTGTTCAGGTGACTATAGTGTCCCTTTAAAGAAAAATAAAATTAGACAAGGAAAGAAACCATATTCTGACAATATTTGGTGTTTAATAAATTGATCCTTTTTTGTTGAAAATGCATAACTTACTTACAACTGTAAAGAACATGTAAAAATCAAAACATCACATTCATGTGGTACGGAATAGGCCCAGTTTGCGTTTTTTTTCTTTACTGTCTACCATCAGTGCTCGAATGCTTCTGTCAGCACCGGAGCCGAAGGACTGTGGACATTCTGCTGTGTTAAACCATTAAAACTGTTTAACCCCTTAAGGACACATGACATGTGTGACATGTCATGATTCCCTTTTATTCCAGTACTTAAGGGGTTAAAGGGTTACTCCAATGAGCTGTAGCAGTTACGGTAATTGGAGTGTTCCTTTAACAAAGAACTGCTGCAGCAATTGTTAGATAAATGCAATGCAAGCAAAACAATATATAAGTAGAAATGGAGGTAAAGATTACTATAAATTTTCCTTATCTGATTGGACCTTACATTTAGAAGTTTATGTTGTTATTATGTTTAGCACAATGTGAATAAGTAAAAAAAAAGGCATATATAGCAATACAAGCCACTTTATCAATTACATATTAATAGCATTATCTTGTG
Organism: Pelobates cultripes; assembly: GCA_933207985.1. NCBI lineage: Eukaryota > Metazoa > Chordata > Amphibia > Anura > Pelobatidae > Pelobates > Pelobates cultripes. The sequence continues at coordinate 68,139,886 of OW240917.1, read as the reverse complement.
ACGGCTGCTATGATTGGACAAAAGTTAACGACGGAGCTCCACCTTTTGTTAACTTTTGTCAGCCTCAGGCTTATCCATTAGACAAAAAAGTCCCTACTTTGTCTTAGGGTATATTTACAATGGCTTGGAATTTTAATGAATTTCCATTGCAGTCTTGATAAAAAATAAATAAAAAAAAGAATATATCTCGCTTTAATACTATTGTTTTTGTTGCTGTCTCATCAGAGTATTAATAGGAGGGGCAAATCTGCGTGTAATTGAACAGCCCATCTCCCTTTCACAGCAGATAGTAAAGTCTTTCAATAATGCATGAGATGTCATAATGGAACGTGGTGATGTCATTGATGCAGAATTTCTCTGACTCCCATTCACAGCCAGATGACTGACAGACCTGCAGCACACAACTGTCTAATACAAACTTTTCCCAAATACATTTTCACCACAAACAGGCTGATGGTCAACTTACTTAGAATTCTATAGAATTTTATAACTCCCCCAGTCTTTCAGTTCACAGCAGCATTTATTTATTTTCATGTTAATGGGATTTTTCAATAAATTGTGATGAAGTAAAACTGCTTGTCCTAAATTAAAACTAAAATAGCTGAGTTTGAGATATAGTATTTATTTTTATTTTATCCTTGTTTCATTAATATTTTTATCTAACAAACCCCACAGGCATTGTCCCGCTGTCATTTTGGAACCCAGGAGAGACTCTGACCTAAGTAACAGTTTAAATAAATTATATATAGATAGATTTCTGGCAAATATTTTACACCTCAGCAGACACAAACAAAAACACATGGAGAGACACAATTATATTAGATAGCTAGATGCAAACCATATAAACACTCCCTTAAATGTTTAGAATATCCAAATATCTATATAATATAGAATGCACACTATAACAACTTCAGATATTCAAAAATCCAATTTTATTACGTACAAAAAGTGCTATAGTAAAAAAAATAATACAAAAAATAAACACAGTGACAGAAGCAAGGGCAAATACAATAAAAAATGGTACAATGCCAAAGAAAATTTCTTACATTACAAGCCACAAGACAGAAACACGAGTCACCAAACCCCCCCAACATTTTGGCACCAACTGGCTGCCTTTACCCTTGATAAAGGCAGCCAGTTGGTGCCAAACCAAGCTAAATTTTGGCTATTATCACCCTTAACTGAATGGGTAGAAGCCTTAACAGAGCAGAAAATGGGCACTGTACCTTGCGGGATCACTGGCATACTGGATTTCCTCCATCCGGCCCTGCACTCAACAGGTCCAGCAGTGCGGCCTACCAAGCCTGGTGGCCCGGTGGCAGGGGGAAGCAGCCGTTCTCTTGTCATGGTGCTCGCATTTCTATGCTTTTCTTTAATTACCTTCATGTTGTGATGAGTATCCAGTGGCACTTAAGTCGTTATGTCCCTAATAGCATGTTATCCCATAAGCTTTTTTGTTAATCATATATTGCATCCAGCTTGTCCCATGCTTCCTGATACTCAACTACTATAACTAACCTAATAGTCAGTTTGCCTAGCTTGTTTCACTCACTATTATACATTTTTTTAATCACTGACTTATCTCTTATGATGGTGATTATTATAACTAAAAATGTGCAGCTCAGTCTTATGCAATGATACAGTGTTAATGTCATATGCTTGTTTTTGCTGTTGTGGCATTACAGGTCAGCTTGTACATCTATGCACAAAAAAATAAAGAATTTAAATATCATATTGGGGGATCCTTCCAACAATTCTACAAAACTGGCATCCTTCTTTGGTCATCAATTCGACGATACAGGAAAACAGGACAGCAAAATTTTCTTCTTTCAATTTATCAATTTATAATGTCATATAATCAATTGGTGCTTCTTATTGATATTTAATATATTATTTGTATTCAAATAATACACATGGGTAGTTTGAAATCCACAATGTGCCCACAATAATACAATTAACTTGTCAAAGCACTCTTCTCTTTGTTGAATAGCAATAACAGCATTATTAACCAGAAATAAAAAATACACAGCATAGCATAATACTGTTTATTACCCCTTAAGGACGGAAGCAATGGTACAAATCCTGATCAAAACAAAATTAGAACAAGCCCAAGAATTTGACTATATGTATGTTAAACAATAATTAACCTCTCTCATATTAAGTGCACCCACACTTATTATATATAATTTTGTTCAAGAGAAACAGGGCTTTAATTTCACATCAAATATCCACATATGAAACATAATTTTATAGGAATAAAAACTAAAAATGCCCTTCTCTCTAGAACCCTTTCTGGAAGCGATCAGACGGGACGGGGGTGTTACGGGGTTCACATACGGAGGCGTGACGCATACTTTCTCGGCCTACGCCAACGACCTGCTCTTCTTTCTAGAGGATCTGTTGGTATTGCTGCCAAATCTTCGGGCATTCAAAACTTATGGACAGCTCGCTAGTCTCAAACCCAACACTGATAAATCAGAAGCACTACCAGTCACACTCTCGAAGGCAAGTAGTTGCAACCTTGAGTTCCAGTTTTGCGTTTAAATGGTGCATGCATCAGATCAAATACCTAGACATCTGGTTGACCACAGACCTGAGCCAGCTTTACATGGAAAACTTTGTACCCATTCTACAAACACTACGAACAGACCTGGCAAAATGAGAAGGCCTTTACATCTCATGGTTTGGAAGAATCAGTCGATCAAGATGAACCTGCTAGCCAGGATACGTTTTCTCTTCCAAATTATGGCGGACCACTTGGCACCCCGACTGGGTGCCTCCGCCAATCGCTGCTTCCTAGTGCTTACCGAGTACCACAAGCACCGCACCAGACACCATCAGCACTGTAGTCCCCACTTCCAGCATTACAGCTTGGTTGGGGTCTCGCTGTCCTCCACCCACCCTGGACCCAAGACCAAGATCTTGCTTCCAGTGGGTAGACCTCTCCTCCAAGAGAGTGTGGCAAAATGCTCTTAAAAGAGCAAGTGATTATAATCCCAGGGGAGTATAGTGATATGGCAATCCCCAGAGTGAAACAGCCGTTCTCCCCCACACATAAGATTAGACTCTATGTTGAGGGTAAGCAGGAATTCATTTATTGGTAGCCACAACTGGCCTTATATGGAGGTCCTCATGTAAGGGGCACTCCCCCCTGTGAGTAAACTACAGTAAAAACATACACACAATTACATTGGCTTTCAGGTCCAGGACACTCCTACATAAAACAAGATAATCCCTCTTCTGTGCCTGGGAGATAATTGAGTCAGGCACTGTGTTAACTCAATTATCTCCAGACACAGAAAACATACATTTTTACAAAATGCCAAAAATACCTTTAAACGCACAAACCCCCCCACAAAAGTTACATCACCTGATAGCCCTGACCTTGGTGACCAATGTGTCCAAAGATCACCGAGATCGGTTCAGGAATTTCCTGGAAGTCATAGTTTGACCGACCGCACGCATGGACCCATGCCCAAAACAGTTCCAGAGAATCAGTGCTTGCGGTCAGTCTAGTTCGGTAGTTTAAAAACTGAACAAACTACCGGACATAGTCAATGTTCTTACCCTGGAGCTTGTTCCACTCATCCAGACGAATGATTCCACCAAACAGTGCCCTTCCGAGTTGTATAGATCCGAACGAAGGCAATGATGGTAGTCCAGCGGTGTTCGGGAGTTTCTGTATCCGATTTTAGTTTCAGGAACTCAACGACCAAACATCGCTGCCTGTGTTCATGCGAACAAGATGGCCACCACCTCATGGTCGTTCATGCGAACAGTGGCCACCCAAACAAACAATTAGAACACTGTTGTTAGAATCATTATTAAGTGTTAATAGGGTTTAACAAGCTCTGGAAACCGAACCATATAATCCCAATTGCATAAACAGGGCTTTTTAAAAGTATTTTAGCCAAGTCTATTGCAGGGGCTATAGTTCTGGCAAGCAGGCTCCTCCAAAAGCCCTCGCCACACAGACCATACCAATAGCGCTACCAAAAGCCTACTTTCAGTCCATCGGCATCGCTATTACGCGTTTTATCTGGAAATCTAAATTGTCCAGAATAAAACAATCTCGCTATATGACACACTGTGAACTGAGCACGGGGAACAACCTGACCGACAAACAATGGGATCAAATCCACATCTTAGAACATCAAGGTACGGTGGCAAGATTCAAGTACCCAATTACAAAATAATCAAATCCTGTATCATCACTATAGCACTATAAACTTGACTATCCACATATTACGCTGTTAAAATTTTTCCTTGTTATGGTTGGTTTGCCTTTCTTGCTGTACACAAAATTAAACACCTAAACTAAAGATTGTCAAAAAGAAAAACTGAAAAAGCATTAGAAATTAAGAAATTTAGTTTTCTTGGTTCTGCGTGGCATTTTAACTGTGGATGTCATAATATGGTTAGCTTTTACTGCAATAAAACACAAATATTTGTGTTCAGTGATGTCTCACAAGTACAACAGTACCCCGTGTCCAGGTTTTATGGTGTTTTGTAAAGTTACAGGGTCAAATATAAGACTTGCCCAATTTTGTGTTTGCACATTGAAATTTGTCAGATTGTGTTGCCTTTGAGACCGTATCGTAGCCCAGGAATAAGAATTTTTTTTGTATGTGCCGGTGTGTGTCTGTGTGTCAAGGTGTGTGTATCTGTGTTTGTATGTGCTAGTGTATGTATCTGTGTGTCAATGTGTGTCTGTGTGTGTGTGTATGTATCTGACACACAGATACACACATACTGGCACGTAGTGGCACACAGATACACACACCTTGACACACATTGTGTGTGTGTATCTGTGTGTCAAGGTGTGTGTAACTGTGTGTCAAACTGTGTGTCAAACTGTGTGCTTCTGTGTTTGTATGTGCCGGTGTGTGTCTGTGTATCAAGGTATGTGTATCGGTGTTTGTATGTTCCAGTGTGTGGATCTGTGTGTCAGTGTGTATGAATCTGACACACAGATACACACACACTGGCACATAGGGGCACACAGGTACACACACTGACACACAGATACACACCTTGATACACAATGTGTATCTGTGTGTATGTGTATGTATCTTTGTGTCAAGGTGTGTGTATCTATGTGTCAAAGTGTGTGTATATGTGTTTGTATGTGCCAGTGTGTGTATCTGTGTGTCAGTGTGTATGAATCTGACACACAGATACATACACACTGGCACATAGTAGCACACAGATACACACACTGACACACAGATACACGCAACTTGACACACAGGGTGTATCTGTGTGTATGTGTGCATGTATTGGTGTGTCAAGGTGTGTGTATCTATGTGTCAAAGTGTGTGTATCTGTGTTTGTGTGTGTATGTATCTGACACACAGATTCACACACACTGGCACATAGTGGCACACAGATATACACTAACACACATACACACACCTTGGCACACAGATACACACACTCAGATACACATACACACACTTAGATGCACACAGTGACACATACACACATCTTGACTCACAAATACACACACATTCAGATACACACAGGGACATATACACACACTTGTACCCACAAATACACACACTGGCACATACACACACTCAGATACAGACATTGACATATACACATACTCTTTGACAGACACACATATACATACATACACTTTTACTGACAAGCACACATACATTCTCATTGACAAACACATACACACTCACACACTCATTGACATGCACACATACACTCTTTGACAGACACATAAACACATACAAACTCCCTAACAGACACACATACAATTTTTTTTTTTTTTACTTTACTCCACCCAGCCTACCTACCTATAGGAGTTCTTGCATGGAGTCTCTAAGTCCCTGTGGTCCTGTGGGGCTGCTGGGCTGGCTGTGCGGTCCTTGTGGTCCAGGGGGGCTGCTGAACGGCTGGGCGTGCAGTCCCTGTGGTCCAGTGGGGCTGCTGAATGTCTGGGCATGCGGTCCCTGGGGTCCAGTGGGGCTGCTGAGCGGCTGTCATGCAGGCATACTGTGCGGACAGCAAGGGAGCAGTGATTTTCCTGCTTAGCTCCCTTGCGTGCCTCTTATTGATGCTGGAGCCGGAGTGATGTCATATTTCGGCTCCATATTCCGGCTCCAGCATCACTGCTGTGTGCGCAAGGGAGCTGAGCAGGCCATTTTGTTTCCCGAAATTTTGTTGGAACCCAATTTGTGTTGGAAACGCTGGGTTAGATAGTGTTCTGAAGTCCTTGAAGGCCCTTAGGATGTTGGGGAGTGACACTTCCGGGTTTGTTTTGTAGAAAAGAAGATCATCTGCATATGCAGCGATCTTATGGTGATGTCGGGATTTTGTATGAATTTGTATAGAAAATGTCCGCAAAGCATTTATAATAGCAGAGTGGCAGGTCATCTGGGCCCAGGTTTCGTTTGCTTTACTGCCATGACCTGTTCTTCGGGGGTGATAGGGTTGTCAAGCAGGTCCGCTGTGGTTCTGTCGATGGAGGGTATCGCGTGGTCAATGAGGTATGTATTGATGGAGTCCAGTAGGCAGCTGTCCGTCTTTGGTGACTGAGGTTGTCGGAGGGCATAAAGATCTGAGTAATAGGTCCGTATTGCGTCTTGTATCTTAGTCGATAGTCTTTGGAGAATGTTGGTCTTGTCTCTTGTGGTCAATGTATGTCACTTGTCTGTGTTTGGCTAGCATCCAAGCCAGTAACCTGCCACTCTTATTCCCGTGTAGGGAGAAGAACGCCTTGTGTCTCAGTGTGTCTCTGTGGTATCGTGCCTGAAGCAGTTCTGTCAAGTCCCTGCTCAGCTGTAGTAATTTGTCCTGGTGTGTGGGTTGTTGTTTATCCTTATAAAGGTTATCTATTGTTTGGATTTCTGTGAGAAGGGTGGTCAATGAGTCCTCTCGTTGTTTTTTCAGTATGGAGCTTTTTTTGTAGGAAACGTCCCCTCATCACACTTTTGTGTGCTACCCAGAGTATTGTCGGGGATGTATGGGCTGTTTGTGAAGTATTCCTGCAAACCTGTCCTGATGAGAGCGTGGTGCCACTTGGTCACCTCTGGTCTGTAGAGGGGCGATGAAAGAGTGATTGTCACCGGAGCATGGTCGGAACACGTAGCGGTGCCTTGTTCAGCTTGTAGGACTAAGAAGAGATGGTAGTGTGTCATGAAGAAATAATCAATGCGTATGTAGGAGTTATTCGTGTGGGAGAAGGCTCTCCAGCAGTCAATGAGCTGGGCATTAGCTAGGAGTGATTTGATCATGGAGACGTGCTGGGCTGGGACCTGGGATGTGCCTAAGGAGGAGTCCAATTTCGGGTCTAGTGTAAGGTTAAAGTGTCCCCCCAGGATTCATCTGTGAATTTTTGAAGTTTGCGAAGTGTAAGGGAAAGAAATCTATAGAGTCTTTGGTTTAGTGCATAAATGTTAGCGAAGGTGTACGTCTTCTCCACGATCTTGCCTTTCATAAAAAGGAACCTGCCCTCCTTGTCCGTCATAGCCTCATCATCCGAGAAAGGTACCCTCCTATGTATTAGGATTGCCGTGTCTCTGTCTTTGATAGTCGCTGAAATATCCCGTGGAATATTGGTGATTATGGAGTTTGGGCCTTGCCCCTTCCTTAAAGTGCATTTCTTGAAGAAAAATTATAGAGGCCCTGGAGGAATGAAAATCTCGTAGGGCGCTCAACCTTTTTTCCAGTTTGTTTAATCCACTAGCATTAATAGAGACTATTGTGAAATTGACTGGTGTCAGGGACATTATTGGCATTTGTGAGTGTCGCAGAGTCGTCACTAGTCAACAGTCGGGGGGGAGGTGGTGGTGGGGCAGTGCAGAAAGAGAGGTAACAAAAAAGAAATAGGAACTGTCACTTGGTGCGACGTTGGGATAGGAGTGTTGGGAAGCAGCTAAGCCCAAGCCTACCTGTGGGTTGGGAGTCATGACCTCCAGATTGAGATGCTTTGTCCCATGGGAAAGTAGAAGGATGCCAAGAGCCTCCGAATGAATCGGGGTCTCGCAAGCAGGGTCCGCTCTCAAATAGGTCATCACATGACCACTGTCTGTCTCACAAAAGCCAACCCAACCAGAAACTCTTGTTTCCCCCTTATGGCTCTGATAGTTATGATTTAGTTGCAGGTATTCTTGCTAGAGGAAGCATGAATTATTCATGCTAGTAAGTAAGAACAACGTATATACGATAACTGTCTAACCAATAAAACTTTTCATGTTGATAATTAAACTCGGCAAGCTAGAAGAATGTCAGGGTTCAAGTGTTCTGGTACTAGTTGGATCCCTTCGGCCTGCATGATGCTCATGTAAAGCCAGCGTATTCCGTGGTAGTATCTATTCACAGGGCGCCCCTTAAGTTAGCGTTCATACTCTATGGAATGGGCATGGGCTCTCCTGCATCCAGTATGCAATCTGCCCCAAACCCCAGGGTTGAGGGCATGTGTGATACCCCCTATAGGTCCACCCAAGCCCTGAGTTGTTGGTATCAGGGTGGTTTGGATATTGTCACTCGTCCCCTGCCCTCCCACCTCTCCTGACCCCCCCCATCCCTCTGAGATCACCTGTAATGGGTGTGCCCTTTGCGTGGTCAGGGGTGCTATTCTGCCCCCCCCCCCACACACACACCTCCCCTCCTTCTGAGCTCCTGAGATAACGAGAGCCCCGAATGGACCGAACCAGTGTTCCCGGCTCGTTCCCATCACAAGGCTGTGGGAGGCGCGGTAGTTCGGGTCAGTCCGCCAGTCCCAGATCCCACCCTACCTCCCTCCCCCATACAATTTCAAGGTGCCATTTCCAGTCTGTGCCTAGATGTACCCACGGTGCATGTGGGATAAAGAGCCAGGGAGAGTTAAGAGTTACTTCACGGGTGTGGAGAAAGTGACCTCACCACTGGTTTTTGGAGGGACCTGTTTGTTTGCCTCCTACCTTGTGACTATGGGCCCTGCAATATACCTTGCCCAATACACTTTAAAAGGCTCCATTCATGTAATGTAAGTACTTTTGTATTCCACAAAGAGAGATCGACCGCTGGCCCTAATTCCCTGGAACTGTTTTGGGCATGAAGCCATGCCTGCAGCCAGTCAAAAAGAGACTTCCATGAAACATTTGAACCCGTGCTCTGATCTGGGTGATTTTTGGATATGTTGTTCACCCAGATCATGGCTATTCGGGGATGTTTTTGGGGGTAGGCTCCTAGGTAGCATTTGTTCCGCTTAGTCTCAGGCACCTTCCTCCAAAAAGTGCTCTCCTGGCGGATTTCAAAGTGGTTTAAAACCGGGAACCAAGTTGCCCGGGAACCGCACAGTCACCTCCTGCCGAAAACAGTTGCATAACATTCGCCGGGGATATGTGGGATAAAGAGCCAGGGAGAGTTAAGAGTTACTTCATGGGTGTGGAGAAAGTGACCATAACATTCGTGGCTAAGTCCTGCTGAGGTGAACAGAAACACACGAAGTCCTGATGCCGAAATTAGTTCCATAGCGGTCCCTGCTAAGTACCGCTGGGACTATTCGTGGGTTTGGTTCACACGAACGGTCACCAGAGAGCTAGAGTTCGGTTCCACGTGAAGGGAAAGTGCTGAACCAGGGACACCCAGGGCAAGCTACTAATGACGGTTGGGGAGATTTAACTCCCGAACAGGGTCTTGAAATATGGCCCATGGTCCTGGTACAGGAGGCTAGCTAGCAGGCTCCTCCAGGCACTCCCACAGATCCTACAAATCTACAAATGAGGCCTGTAGATACAAATATCCATCTTACTATCTATCATAGCTGTTCATATAAGGGTTAATTTAAACTTGGAATTGTATCTTCGATTCTGGGAAGAATTTATCTAATATCATTTATGAGAATGACCATACTGATTTCGAAATGTTCTTGTTAATTGTCCAAGATTTTGGTATTTGTAAATATCTGATTTTTATCAAATACACGTGCGTTATATAACGTAGGATATAAAAAGAAACAGCTGCTTATAACTTGTGCACAACAATCCACGTCATCGTCATTATGCTCATTTCCCCCCCCCCCCATCCTGCTATGAAAAAAGTGTATAAATATAACTGTTGGTCAATAAATGAGTTAAGTTGGATATTGAACACATCTCTGCTTTTCATTTCCAATTTCCAGAGCTCTGATAAAGAGTTGGCAAACATCCATCAAAGGGCCCGGGCTGATTTTATCCCCAACAAGGCCATAAGAGAAGTATTGGAGAACACAAAGGATGACACCAGCCTCTATACTAACATACACACTGCGATTCCAGTCATGGTGACATTTGTGTCTTCCCCTATGGCTCTGGGTTCTTTTAGGGTACAGATGCTATGGCTAATGGAATATCCCAGTTATTCCATATACTAGAGTACGTAATATGGGCCATCCTGCAGGGAATCAGCCTTGAATTTTCTTTCTGACATCAAGGACAGCAGCGGCAAATAACAACGAAGTGAAGTTTCTATGCTGTTAACCTTTTACCATACTTAATGTGGACTATTGACTACATTCACTGTATGTAGGTTCCATTGGCAGAGAATGAACAGCTGATTAGCAACATCAACATGAAGGCTATGTGTGACAATGACTTCATGTACAGCAGTGTGCGTTTCCATGGTTTTTGTCACGGCTCCAGGATCCTTCAGAAGAACTGCCTGCCACAAGTCAAGGAATATCTACACACATTTCTAAAAGAAACATTTCAGTGACTGTTTTCTCTTTCTACTGTACAATACTCCTTAATTGATTATGTTACTTATATTTGACCTTCTTTCATTTATTTGCATATGTGGACTGAAACTAAAAGAGCTCCTTCAGTAACTGATGTTTATATATGTGGTTTTTCCGTGGCACAGGACTCGTCTTACATTTGGTTGTAGCTGCTTCATGTTTGTGTTATCGTACTTACCAGAGATCCACATCATCACATAAAATACTAATGAGTGTGCCTTCTGACTCCTATAAAACTGAATCCAATGACTGCGTGGCACTAGTCGCAAATTGTTACATGCTGTAGAACAGGTGTGCCAGATTGTAAGGCATTGCGTTATCCTGCACATCTCATAGCAGAAGAACATTATGTTGACGCAGAATAGGAAACAGGAGGAAGAAGAAAAAACCTCAGGGACCATCTTCCAGTGACAGTGGTCTGACCTGGGGTACAGTTATGCCTTGTTTCCACCGAGCGGAACGGTTCGGATCGGTAGGGTTTGGTATGCTATTTTGAGTGTTTCCATTCTAAAAGTGGCCTATACAACCAAACCAAGCCGCACCATTCCTTGACCCTTTTTAGTTGTAGATCCATAGGAAAAGGTACGGTACTATTAGGAAGGAGCTACTGGTGTCACACGGTACATTCCATTGATTGGCGGACAGAAAAACATCACTGCTCACGTCAAAGGCAAGAGCGAAACAAACACCACGTCGCTGTTCAGTCCAGATAATAGGAGAAGGATGCCTGCAAACAACAGCATGGTCTGGTCAGCTCAGGAACTATCCACTGATAGCGTTATTCAGAGTGAGCTTGATGGATCAGTGAGAAATAAAAAGGTGTATAAAGAAATTTCTCAGTGGATGGCAAAGCTTAAGAAGCTAAAAGGCCAATATAAAAAAAATTAAGGACCCCAACAGCCGTAGTGGAAACAGTCGAAGTACTTGGAGGTAGTACTCGGCGTCTGCACTTCTCGAATCCATTATGGAGCCGTTGGTAAGTATTTTTTCCACTTGGCATTGGCTTTAGCTCTGCTAACCATTTATAAAAATCACTACACAAAACCATTCACTCTTTGCACAAAAAAACACATTTTATTTGTACAGTGGAATGAAACACAACACTTTTATTTGTAAAGTGGAATGAAAGGAAAGGATAGGGTAGTTAGCATCTCATTGTTTACTAGTTCAGCATCCCATTGTTTACTACCTGATGCTAACTGCCATTTAAGATAGTTAACCGTTAACATTGTGTATTATTCTTGTTGTTTGTTTATCAAACTCGTGATCTGTGCATTTTCAAATAAAGTTGAGGGACTCTCCAATGATGCCTCAACTTTTTCCGACCATGGTCCGTCCATGTCGTTCAGTAGCGCCAGTACAATTGCGTCAACCCCGACCCAACCACAGATTCAGTCCAATGCACCCCGGCATCAACACACTGGTAAGACATGATGATCAGAGTATAGTTGTAATTGTGCATGTTCCTAACTTTTAATTCACATTAAACTGTGAACTCACTCAAAATTCCTCTGTGTAGTTTATGTTTGCATGATCAAATCCATAATTGTACATTGTCTGAATATACTGCTATTTAATTTTCTTTATTGTGTTTTGAGCTTCTCTTGTATATATTGTGTTTATTGAGTTTAGTTTAATTTATGTTTACATGGTTCTTATGTGTTATATCTGTTCTTTATTTTTAAATTATGTTAGCTAATATATTTCTAACTAGTTTTTGTAACATTGCTAAAAAAAAACACTATTCTGGTCTTTTGTATATTACAGGTGATAGGAGACGGTTGCAGCTGGATGTGCACACAGTCATGGAGGAGATGTGGACAGCAGATGAAAGGCAGCAGGAAAGAATGGAGAACCTTTCTGAGCGGCGGTTTCAGGCACTGCGTCTGGATGCCCAGGAAGCGAGGTGCCAGGAGGCAGAAATAGCCTGGCAGCAGATGGAACAGTTGGCTACCTTCAACCAGGACTTCCTCTGTGTCATTGGGCAGCTTGTTCAAGTGCTGGGAGGCAGTGGTTATCCCATGCCACTGCCCAGGCAGTAGTGCCTTTCAGCCAGCACAGGACCTGTACACTTTTCTTTGTGATTTTCTTTTTTAATCGCTTGTTTTTTGTAAAAAATGTTTATTTGAAAAAAAAAAAATTATTTTAATTTTTTTCTTCATAAGACACCACCACCTACCCTTAAGTCTCCCAAATGCATTTTTAACTACGACCCATGTCCTGTATGTTTTCTTGTAGGTTTGTTGTTCTGGTGTCAGGCGGCCATTGTCAGGAAATTGTTTCAGGAGCCAATTTTGTAAAGGGTAGGCAGAGTCCCCGAGCACATAATAGCCAACATTCACCCCCCCAATGTTCTTAGTGCAAACAGGGTACAGGCCTCCCTGCCCAGTCAAGTCTCAAAATGTGGACAATCATAGAACCCGAGCGTCATGCAAACTCCCAGGCTTTCCTACATTCACACTCCAGAATAGTCCTTTTCCATCCACAACTCCCTGGAGGATGATGGAATGCCAGCCTTTCCTGTTAAAGTAGTCGGTGTGGTATTCTTGTGGTGCTATTATTGGTATGTGTGACCCATCAATAGCACCCACACACTGTGGAAGGCCCCACTTGTTCTCAAAGTAGTCAGCCATGTCTTTAAGCTTTTCCTGGTCCGGAAAATGAATAATTTCATGAACTAACAATGTGCAGATAGCCTTACAGAAGTCCTGCACACACTGGCACACTGATGATTTACTGACACCAAAAAGATGACCGATACTTCTGTATTCACTGTTGGTAGCCAGCTTCCACAGTGCAATGGCAACTCTTTTCCTCACAGGCAAACTAGCTCTGAAGTTGGTGCTTTGCTTCTCCATTGCTGGACGTAGCCTTGCACAAAGGTATGAAAATGTTTCCTCAGACATTCGGAAATTGTGCACCCACACTGTGTGTGTGTGAATCCCGGGATGGTCACATCCCACCACTTATTGGCGCGGTGAAGAGCCCAAACGACTGGTCGGCGGCGCTGCTTTAACAAAAGGAGAAGCATCTAAAAAAGAACAAAACACAGATCGTACAGATAACACATAATATACTTTATACAGACAGATATATGATATTATGCAATTTAACATATGTGTGCAACATGTATGTTATTAAATACATTTTGTATATCCTTCCCATCTTATATTAGATTTTTTCATATTCTGTATTCTTTTTTTTATATGCAAATGGTCTAGGTTCTCTTTGTAAAGGCACAAGATGAGCTAAAACCAGTTTGAGATCTGAGTAAGGAACCACTGAAGGACAAGCTATTGAGCGGTTGTCTGCTCTCAGTATTCTCGTACGCCCTGTTTTTTTGCTTTTCTCAAATTTAAAGGCTAAGCCAGACATGGACCCATTACTCACTGTGCCTAGAGGGGTATTGGCTATACATCACTGATGAGGCCTAACAAAGCTGAAACGATCATCTGGGGTTGCTCTATCTTTTGTGCAGAGAAAGCAAGCCTGCCTTTCGGATCAGGACTGCCCTTTTGGTCTCCATGTTGTTGGCTTCATGGCAAAGAGATAAGCAGATCAACTGCCTGGTCAGCTGATGTCCATAGTGCCAAATCTCTAGCATGGAGATCAGAAGACAACAAATCCATTCAAATACCTCTGCAGGGAGGCGTGTCCAGCTGCCGGGGAAGATGGCCACACAATCCCTCTGTTCCTCGTGGCAGACGATTGCAAACGCAAATCAACACTCACCATCCTTCAAACCAGTTGGCAATGGGGCGCACCAAAAGGCCATCGGAACCCTCTGGTACCCCTAAACCATCGGGGTCCAGGGTGGAACCATTCATACGCTCCTACCTCGCGACGCCCCGATACCTCACATCCCAGTCTGAACTCGAGGCCCTCAGTCCTGTGCCGGGGTCACCGCCCGCACGATTCTCACCGACTCCTCGGAGGCACCAATGTCACTGGATAGGGAGCTACGAGCAATGCTCCCAAACCTACTCACCAAAGCCGATTTCAAAACGCTCTCTAACCGCCTGAGCTGGGTGGACCGGGAGGAGATAGCCCAGATACATACAGACATGACCAATATAGATGCATGGGTAACAACAAGAGGGACCGAAACCCAGGAACTCCGCACAGATCTGGACAAGACCACCGTTGCGGTCACTGGCTGCGAGAACAATCTGGCCCACCTTACAACCTAGGTAGACGACCTGGATAACCATGGCCGCAGGCTAAACCTCTGTGTTAGGGGGTGAGGGAAGGAGGCCCAATGGAAATATTCCAGAGCTCCTGTGCACAATCTTCGGCCACGTGCTGGGGTGCCAACAAATAGTCCCAGACTGGGCCTGGTCAGAGGACATCCAGATCTGCCCCCACCAGCAACAGCTGGTGAACCACCCAGGGATATAATCTGCTGTATTAAAAATTTTACCCTGAAGGAAGATGTCCTCCCCACGGCCCGCCGCTTGGGCACAATCCATTTTGAAGGCCAGAACATAGCGATCTATCAAGATCTCTCTCGCTACACTCTGCAGGCGAGAATAGCTTTACGTCCGGTGATGACCACACTCCAAGCAGCTGCAATACAGTATCGCTGGGGATATCCCTTCTCCCTGTCGGCCTGACGAGGCCCTGAGGTTTACACAATCAAGGCCCATGTGGACGTCGCAGGATTTCAACGCTCCTTGGGGCTCCCACCTGCACAAGTACCCCACTGGCTGGCAAGCCAGTTCATGCAACAATCCTACAACCCACTACGACCACCACGCCAAGGCATTAGCTGCGGAGTATCCCAGCAGCAGCGAGCCCGGCGCCTGGGACCAACCGTCCCGGAAGAGTAATGGCTTCATACCGAAGGCATCCAGCGCATCTCATTCCGGAGAGAGGAGAAGACCCTCATGACACACCACCGTCAGTGAGTACTGTTCTTTGGGGACATTGGCTACACACCATATCACAACGACCATCAGGGTAGGGGGGTTCATTTTTATTAGGGTGGGGGGTGAGGGGCTTGGACTTAGAGACTTGGCAGCCCACACAGGAAACGTCCAGGAGGCAGCAACTCCCATCAGCCATATCCAGAGGCAAAGACACACATGGAACCCTGACTGCCTGGACTGCTAAGGGCGCAATGCCAAACTCACGACACCTACCCTCACTACAAGCGACACACTGCTTGAATTGTCAGGTACTTTATCCTGTAGAGGGGGCCATTAGATTTCAGTAATTTGTCTTGGGTGCCTCTGAACCCTCTCCTGACTCCCTTGCGGGGATGCGGCCATCCATAATCATGAAGATCATCATCCGCTGATCAAACACAGGTGTCTGTGTCATTCTGTCTGGGAGGGAAGGGCGTGGGCAGTCCGACCACAAGTGGTTACGGACATCTTTATCCAGAGGCTAGCAGAGTGCAAGCTCAAAGGGAGAGGGTGGAGAGGGCAGATGGAAGGGGGAACGCAAGGGAAGAGGGGGGGGGAGGAAGGATGGCGGGAGAGGGCCAGCTAAGAAGGAGGGAGCAAGGGGGACAGGAAGAGGGACCGAATTACATTTTAAAAGTACTAAAGATGCTTGCCATGAAGGGGTTGGATAATTTTGAGACTGGAAAGTCATTATAAGTTGTATTTTCAGTTGAATTTGTGGAAACCACTTGAAGCATTCATTGTGTTTTAATTGCTTTTGTTTGATTTGTTATTTGCAAACAGCTAAAAGTCTGTAAATTTGACTGTAAACCCGATTTTACATGGGGGTTGAACAATTGTGATTACAAATGTATAAAGTTAATTTGCTACCTTTATTCATTTTATAACTGGGGTAAGATATACTTTAATAAGACCTATTGAAGTTCATGTTCATGCTGTCTGATAATTAAAAATGGTAACCAGAAAACTGTTCAGCAATACATACATCAATTGGTGTGCTCAGTGGCATGCTAACTGCGGGCGGAGGGGGGTGGTCCAACCGAGGTGCCACTCTTCAGGGGGTGCCATTACTGTTGCGAGGGCTATAACAGGGCAGCACCTGGAGGTGCACAACGTCACGCACCGGCATGACATTGTCAGGCTCCACCTTCGAGGGGTTTAAAGCAGTAGCGGAAGGATCCACTCTGGCACTGGCCATGGGGGTATACCTGAGGCTGGACCCCGGAGTCAGAAACTGGCAACAGCAGGCGATCGATGTGATACATCACTGTGAGTGTAGTCAGCTTGCTGTTGGCTAATGTGTTTTTTTTTTTAAACAATACAGGGGTTTAGTAGAGAGGAGGGGCTTGGGATAGTAGAGAGGGGGGCAGGAGTTTAGTAGAGAGGGGCTAAGTTTTGTAGAGAGGGTGGCTGAGGTTGTGTAGAGAGGGAGGCAAGGGTTCAGTAGAGGGGGGCAGTGGTTTAGTAGAGGTGGGCTGGGGTTTAGTAAAGAGGAGGGGCTGGGGTTTAGTAGAGAGGGGCAGGGGTTTTGTAGAGAGGGTGGCAAGGATTTAGTAGAAGGGGGCAAGTGTTTACTAGAGGGGGACAGTGGTTTAGTAGAAGGGCAGGGGATTTGTAGAGGGGGCTGGGTTTTAGTAGAGGGAGCTGGGGTTTAGTAGAGAGGGGGCTTGGTTTTAGTAGAGGGAGCTAGGGTTTAGTATGGGGGAGGGGTTTAGTAGAGAGAGGAGGCTGCAGATTAGTAGAGGGTGGCAGGGGTTTAGTAGAGAGGGGGCAAGGGTTTAATAGAGGGAGTCAGGTGTTTAGTAGAGCGGGGAAGGGGTTTAATAGAGAGGGGCTTGGGCTTTGTAGAGAGGAGGAGCAGGGGGTCAGGGGTTTAGTAGAGAGAGGGATCTGGGATTGTAGAGAGGGGGTCAGTGGTTCAGTAAAGAGGGGGCTGGGGTTTAGTAGAGAGGGGGTCAGTGGTTTAGTAGAAGAGGCAGTAGTTTAGTAGAGGTGGGCAGCGGTTTAGTAGATGGAGGCAGGAGTTTTGTAGAGAGGGGGCTGGGTTTTAGTATAGGGGGGCTGAGGTTTAGTAGAGGGTGGCTGGGGTTTAGTAGAGGGGGCAGGGGTTTAGTAGAGAGGGGGGTAGATTTCAAACCCATCTGCTAACATTGTCGTTATCTATCATCCCCCTGGTTCCCCTCTCCTTTTCCATGACCACTTTGCTACCTGGCTTCCCTTCTTCCTCTCCTCTAATATTCTATTCCTAATTCTTGGGGACTTCAACATTCCCATTAACCCACCCTTGATCTCCGTAGCATCAAAACTACTTTTAATGACATCCTCCCTTGGGCTATCACAGTAGGCTAAGTCCTCCCATCTGTCATTTCCATCTCAAAAACATTGCGCGCATCCGCCCCTACTTAATGCCAGATGCGACTAAGGTGTTGGTCCAGTCCACTGTCCTTTCTCGCCTTGACTACTGTAATCTGCTTCTCAGTGGTCTTACGTGCTCCCAACTTGAGCCGTTACAGTCCATAATGAATGCGGCAGCGAGGCTCATCTTCCTGTCCGCCCGCATCTCCCATGCCTCACCCTTCTGTCAGTCCCTACATTGGCTTCCTATAAAATATAGAGCTCAATTTAAAATTCTGGTTCTTGCTTTCAAATCGCTACATAATACTGCTCCCACCTATCTATCCTCCCTTATACACAAGTATGTCCCGTCTAGGCCCTTACGATCTGCTGAAGACTTACGTCTATCTTCTGTCCATACTCCCACCTCCGATGCTTGCCTTCAAGATTTCTCGAGTGCTGCACCGTTCCTGTGGAACTCGCTTCCCTCCTCCGTTAGATGCTCACCCAGTCTCCACTCCTTCAAAAAATTGTTAAAAATGCATTTCTTCATAAAAGAGGAACAATTAAACTGTTAAACTGTAAGCTTATTGAGCAGGGCCCTCAACCCCTCTGTTCCTGTGTGTGTAACTTGTCTGGTTGCAACTACATGTCTGTTCGTCCACCCATTGTAAAGCGCTGCGGAATTTGATGGCGCTATATAAATTACATAATAATAATAATGGCTATACCCCTGATCTTATTTTCTCTCATGAATGTACATCTCTAATATCTGCAACACTCCATTTCCTCTCTCAGATCACCACCTCCTATCATTTGCTCTCAATAGCCCCCTCCCCCATCATCCTTGGCCTAACCCCCCTCAAATCATAAGGAACTTAAATTCTATTGACCTCCAGCAACTGTCAATATTGATTCCCAACTATTATCCATCCCTACTTTCTCCTGTCCCTCACTGGCTATCTCCTCATATAACACTATCCTCACCTCTGCCCTGGACACTGCAGTCCCACTCCAAACACGCACCTCAAGGAGGATACACCCCCGTCCGTGGCACACTAAATCAACACGCTACCTGCAGAGATGCTCCCGTTCTGCTGAACGCTGCTGGAGGTCTCCCACCCAGTCAGAGTTCCACCACTACAAATTCATGTTGCATTCATACAGATCAGCCATTGCCCTTGACAAACAGTCACTTTTCCTCTCTTAATAGCTCATGCTTCCACAATCCCAGGCATCTCTTTGATACCTTTAACTCCTTTCTTCGACCTGCTGTGGCCACCACCCAAACTAACCTTGCAGCCAATAGCTGTGCATGCTACTTTAACGTCAAGATTGAACAGCCAAGGACATAATTCTCCCCACTTTGCCCCTTTCTTTCTCAACCACAAATGGATCATGTCTTTTCTATCCTTAAGACTTTCTCCCAGGCTACTGAATAAGAGGTAGCTGCACTTCTCCTATCCTCTCATCCCACTCGAGTCTTGTGCCTTCCTTATCAAACATCTCTCTCTCTTCTGGCTTTGTCCCTGCTGCCCTTAAGCATGCTACTGTAGTAACCATCTTTAAAAAAAAAAATCAAATCTTGACACGTCCTCCCCTTCTAACTAGCATCCCATATCCCTGCTCCCTTTCTCCTCAAAGCTTCTGGAAAGACTTGTCTTTATCCGTTTGGCTTGTTTCCTCAATTCCAACTCGCTTCTTGACGCTCTTCAGTCTGACTTCCGTCCCCTCCACTCTACTGAGACTGCTCTTATTAAAGTTACTAACGACAAAATCACTAGGCATGTGCATGGGGAAAATTTTCGGTTCGGCACTTCGGCACTTTGACTCTTCGGAACTTCGGCAACTTTGGAACTTCGGCACTTCGGAAATTCGGCAATTTCGGAACTTCAGAACTTCAGCAATTCAGCTATTCGGACATTCGGAAGTACCCGAATGTCCAAATTTCCCGAAATTCGGCCAAATTCGCATTCGGACCGAAACAAATTGCACATGTCTAATAAACACAGTTAAATCCAAAGGTCACTATTCCATACTAGAGCTGGTGTATGGAATAGTATTCTTGATCTTGCTTCCTTTGACGCTGTTGATCAGGTTCTCCTTCTCCAAACTCTTCAACCACTCGGTCTCTGTGACACTGTCCTCTTGTGGTTTCCCTACTATCTCTCCAAATGCTCATTCAGTGTCTTCTTTTCTAATGATACCTCCTCCCTTCGTCTTGTCTCAGTTGGTGTCCCCCAAGGCTCTGTTCTTGATCCCCTTCTATTTTCTCTTTATACTGCCTTTCTTGGCAAACTTATTACCTCATTTGGATTCCAATGCCACCTGTACGCCGATGTCACCCAGATATATCTCTCCTCCCCAGACCTCTACCCTGCCGTTCTGCAATGTGTCACCGCTTGTCTTTCTTCCATCTCTGATTGGATGTCCTCCTGCTTTATGAAACTCAATCTCTCTATAACTGAACTTCTCGTCTTTCCTCCTCCTAATATTGATCCTCCTCTCTCGCTCTCCTTTAATTCTGGTGGTACCCACATCAGCCCATCCTTACAAGTGCATTGTCTTGGTGTTATATTTGATTCTGGCCTTACCTTTGAGCATCACATCCAGTCTGTTGCCAAATCCTGTTGATTCCACCTTAAAAACATTGCCCACATCAGCCCCTTTCTTACACAAGACGCTACTAAGGAGCTTGTCCATGCTCTAGTAACCTCTCCCATTGACTATTGTAACTCTCTCCTAATTGGTCTTCCCAGAAGCCGTACTGCCCTGCTACAGTCTGTAAAGAGTGCTGCCACCAGACTGATTTTCCTCTCCTGTCACTCCTTTCACACCTTTGGTCTTCCCAGAAGCCGTACTGCCCTGCTACAGTCTGTAAAGAGTGCTGCCACCAGACTGATTTTCCTCTCCTGTCACTCCTTTCACACCTCTCCCCTCTGGCAGTCCTTACATTGGCTTCTAATATCCTGTAGGAGTCAATTAAAGCTACTAATCCACACCTATAAAGCACTGAACAATTCTAGCACCTCTTATAACGCTTCACTGATCCATAGGAATGCCCCTTATCCGTCTCTCTGCTCTGCCCTCCTCCTGTGTGTGGTTTGCACCCATACAGCCGACTCACGCTTGCAGGACTTCTCGCGGGCAGCTCCTTTCCTTTGGAATAGCCTGTCTGCCACCATCAAACTATCCCTTAGTCTTCACTCATTTAAAAAGTGCCTCAAAATCCATCTTTTCAGGAAAGCTTACGACCTCCTAGAGTATCCTCTACTTCACATACCCTTTCTCTCTCCTAATGGGCATCTCTCTATTCTCTCCTCCAGCTCTGCTTCACTCCCACCTTGTTTGATTGCTTTGTGTCTTATACACCACCTCCTCTAGACTATAAGCTCACTTGAGCAGAGTCCTCTTCAACCTATTGTTCCCACAAGTTTTTGTAATTTTCTAATTTATTGTTAAATCTCCCCCACTGATAATATTGTAAAGCGCTACGAAATATGCTGGCGCTATATAAAAACCAATAATAATAATAATAATAATAATAATAATAATAATAATAATGTACCACGCTTTCAAGTCATATTCTCAGCCAATTAATTCCATCCAGTATTTCCAGTGGCAGACAGGTTGCAAGTGTGAGTGAGCCGTGGGTGTCCATCATCTCACAGGGGTCCAGCAGTGGTGAAACTACTGGCTCACCAGCTGGAGGGGTCCATCAGATGGCACTTTCACTTATGATCAGGGCCCCTTAATGGCAGAGAATTGAGCAGTTGGACTGCATGGACCTGATCTATACACCAAAACTGCTTCACTAAGCTAAACATGTTTTGATGCTTAGCATCTATTTAACTTCTATTCCAATTTTACAACATGACAAGAGGCTTCATATTTTGCATAATCTCTCTTTACTAGCTCCACAGCAGCAAAGAAACACATAGAAAAAATGAACCAATCACAAGAGAGTAGGATGTATATGAGGTATAGTAACCTAAGCACTTCCTCTTTCTTTATTGCTCCATCAAGCAGACAGGTCAGAGTATTACTCTTCTCCATTAATTTATGTTTCTGTTGCCTCTTTTGAGGTTGTTTCTGTATTATTTTTTGATAATGTCTCCACTAAGGGGTCTCCCCATAACAGCAAGCACCACTGTAAGGCACTAGACCTTTACGGTCTAAGGACAATGTCCACGCCAAACGCAGTAGGCTGACTCCGGCACTTGCCCTGACCCCACGGATAAACTCCTCCTCAGAAGAGGACTGCGACGTACCGCATTATCTGTCCATCCTGGACAAAAGGCACACAGAGGCGTTGGGATCTGATGACAATGACTGGGGTTCGGTATCCACATATGGCTCCGCATTCAAATGCAAGACTTTTCTGGGTGAGCCCCAGTTGGCTGAAGGTGATGGTACCTTGCACGCTACTGCCCAAGAATACACGGAAGCAATCCTGGATCCTTCTGGTCAATAGCAGTTTAACCCATACAACATCCGTCACTCACGTTCGGGACACTTGTCCCCTCCCGAACACCTGGCCAACTTTAAGCACCTGTGGCTTTGCTAGCCTCTGGATAAAGATGTCCGTAACCACTTGTGGTCGGACTGCCCCCGCCCTTCCCTCCCAGACAGAATGACACAGACACCTGTGTTTGATCAGCGGATGATGATCTTCATGATTATGGGTGGCCGCATCCCCACAAGGGAGTCAGGAGGGGGTTCAGAGGCACCCAAGACAAATTGCTGAACTGTAATGGCCCCCTCTACAGGATAAAGTACCTGACAATTCAAGCACCGTCCGGGAATGGGCTCACGATATCCGTGAATGGGCACAGAGATGTTTCTGCTTCATCAGAAACACCAATGTTTGCTTCTGCTCTGAGAAACGCATAGCAGCACTCCTTCGTATTTACGGAAAGTTGGCGGATCTGGGCTGGTCAACAGCGGGGCCATGTCGCAAACTGCTTTGGGCCATCAGAACCCTGTACCTCGCTACCACATCCTTTTTACCCAAAGTGGGTGGGAGGCAACCCTTATGGTACTTCAGGCAGTGGCGGATCCAGAGCCTGATCTCGGGAGGGGCACTTGTAGATTATTTAAAGAAATAATCCAGACACAATAACCACTACAGCTCAGTGTAGTGGTTATGGTGTCAATAGTGCCGGGACCCCTCCCACAGTAAGTAGTCAAACCGTTTAAGAACAGTTTGACAACTTACCTGAGATCTGCTGGGAAATGGGGCTGTAGTAGGGCATAGGAGCAGTGGTGTGTGTGAGTGGTGCAATGTGTAAGGGGTGCAGTGTGTGTGTGAAGGTTGTAGTGTGTGAGTGAGGGCGGCAGTGTATGTCAGGGATGCAGTGTATGTGTGTGTATGGGGGGGCAGTGTGTGTGTGTATGGGTGGGCAGTGTGTGTGTGTGTGTATGGGGAAGCAATGTGTGTGTGTATGGGGGAGCAATGTGTGTATGTGGGGGCAGTTTGTGTGTGTATGGCGGGCAGTGTGTATATGTGGGGCAGTATGTATGTGGGGGTGTGTGCGGGTGGTTGGGGGGGCAGTGTGTGTGTAGTGGGGGGGCAGTGTGGCATGGGGCAGTTTGTGTGTATGGGGTGTGTGTGTATGGGGGCAGTGTGTGTAGTGGGGCAGTGTATGGGGCAGTGTTTTTGAATAAAGGTACAGTATGGGGGGGCAGTATAAAATGCAATAGGGGCAGTTTGTGTGTATGGGGGGTAGTTTTGTGTGGGGGGGCAGTTTGTGTATGGGGGGCAGTTTTGTGGAATGGGGAGGAAGCCTTGTGTATGGGGGCAGCCAGTGAATGGGGAGGCAGCTTGTGTGAATGGGGGCAGCTGGTGAATGGGGGGGCAGTGTTTTTCTAATGGGGGCAGTATGTGTGTATGGGGGGCAGTATGTGTGTATGGGGGCAGTATGTGTGTATAGGGGGGCTTGTGAGTGGGGGGCAGTTTGTGTGACTGGGGGGGCAGTTTGTGTGAATGGGGGGGCAGTTTGTGTGTATTGGGGGGGCAGTATTGGGGGCAATATATATGTGTGTGGATTTTTTTTATTATATATATTTTTTTATTTAATTAAAATAAATATTATCCTATGTCCCCC
The DNA here is from genome assembly GCA_933207985.1 of Pelobates cultripes. NCBI lineage: Eukaryota > Metazoa > Chordata > Amphibia > Anura > Pelobatidae > Pelobates > Pelobates cultripes. The sequence continues at coordinate 68,115,824 of OW240917.1, read as the reverse complement.
CTCCCTTCTTACCTTTACTGGGGAGGAGGGGGGACATATCCCTGGTGGTCCCAGTGGTGATTCCCTGGTGGTCCCAGTGGTTACAGTGAACTCTAGCCCGCGCTCCCGGGCTAGAGTTCACTCTCGCGAGATTTGGAGCGTTGCCGTGGTAACCGCGGCAACGTTTCAAATCTCACGAGAGGAGGACCCGGAGGAGCTGCAGCCTGAGCTCCGGGTCCTCCCTCTATCTCACTCCCTCCGCCGCCGGCCGCCAGCACAGTGCCTGCGGACCGGGGAGGGAGATCTGTGATCTCCCTTCCGGTCCACAGGCACATTGCAGGGGAGGGAGACCGGCGGAATTCTCGGGGGGGGCAATTGCCCCGTTGCCCCCCCCCTGGATCCGCCACTGACTTCAGGCAATCGGACAGAGGACACAGAACGCACAGATGCGCTAGATTCCATTTTTTCTCAGGTAAGCGTCTCTATGGTATTATTGAATGTGCTTCCTACAATGCCTACATGAGATACAATCACTTCAGGGAGCAAGGCATTCAAAAAATAAGGGACCCTCATCACGTAGACACGTCCTGTCGATCCCTGTCCACCCCACTTGCTGATGATAGCTATGTTCCCTGTGACATGGTCAACCTTGGCACTTCACCTGCCTCCTCAGCTCAGCTCCTTGGTGCTTCACGACACTATTGAAACCAGTGATCGCTTCCGTATGGGCCTGGGGGATTAAGTTACTTTATTTACCTGGACGATATCCTTATGTTCAGTTCCAAGGGGTCAAGACTATGTCAACATTTGTGATTCTCCGTGGTCCAGCTGAAATCATTGGGTTTCATAGGGAATCAACAGGAGTCTGCGATGGCCCTTCCTGGATGGTCCACTTCTTAGGATTCATAATCGACTCCGCATCTTCCACCCTGAAGCTTCCCCCTTCAAAGGTCTTCTCAATCCTCAAGGAAATTTGCAAGGTCCCCGCTGCAACACCGTGCCCCTCCACACACTCGCATTAATCATGGGCTACTGTAATCCTCCATCCAGACTTTCTTCCCGGGCCCGCTAAATTACCGGGACATGCAGTGCCTCATGGTGAGGTTTCCTTGGGTGAACCCCACCTATGACCAACCAGACTTCGTTCTGGAGTCAGATACCAGCTTGTGGGGCTGTGTAAACAACCTGCAAGAGTGTACCCACGGAATACATGTGCACAACTCAGGAATTCTCCCTTCACATTGACTGCCTGGAACTCTTAACGGGATTCTTCACTATCTGCAGCCTGGTGAAGGAGTAATCCATTTGTTGCATCCTACTCCAGATGGACAGAGCGTCGGCAGTCCAGTATATCAATCGCCTGGACAGAGCTTTTGCGATTTCTGCCTCCCTCCCACGATCCCCCTGAGGGGCGGACTACCTCCCAGAGGTGACACATCTCACCACAGATTGGTTCTCCCACCTTTAGAGGGATCAGACTACAGTGCTCTTCAATTGGCTGTCGGATCCTGAGTGCACGATGGTGGACGCATTCCTGCAGGCTGGGCCTCCCCTGGGTGCGTACGACTTTCCCTCCTTTACAATGATTGCAAGAGTTCCCCATCACTTCTGTGTTCAGCGAGTAACACTGACCGTGGTCACTCCACTGTGACGGAGCCATCCTTCGTTCTCAGAACTTCAGGGACCGTCCGGTGAGAATCTCCTCCCCTTGCCTTCATACCCGACATTTCTCACGAACCTGAAGGGAAATCTACACCTTCTACTCCTGGAGGGTTGGCTGACCCTGGTGGCCTGGACTCTTTCTGTGATTCTTAGCAGATTGGCAGACTATCGCAGTCTGCTAGGGACCTCTTATGGGACTCTTGGGCCCCAGGGACGCAACAATGCTACCTCTCCATCAGGGCATTCCCAGTCTGGTTGGTGTTTGGAACGGAATCTCAATTCATTAATGTGGTAAGATCAGCCAGTTCAACGGCCCATGTCCCGGTCTAGGGACTCCTGGTGGGCAAGGATCCTCTGGTGTGCCAATTACTCTGAGACATCCACTTGCAGCTTATGAGATGTTCTCCATTTTCTACAGGACTGGCCATCTATGACAGACTTTCTCTCTGTTTGTTATCGGCCTAGTTTACGTTATGCTTGGTCTGGTGTCTTTCCGTCATGTATTGCATGTTCAGGCGTTCGAAGTGGATGTTTTTTCCTTTTTCCCCAATGGGTTTACAGTCCATGTCTCTCATCGCACTATTCAGATTCTTCCTTGGTTTTCTATTCCTTTCTCAGCGTTAAAATTGCAAAATATGAAGTCATGTTGTAAAATTGAAGATTATACTAGCTTTAGTGTACTAATAAGGCAAGTATTTTCCCACCATGTTTTGCTATCCCACCCTTTCTGTTCGCTTTCCTTATATGTCTCACTGGTCTAAGGTAGGTTGGGCTCTTAATGTTTTGTGTTTACATTGATGATTTTATTTCTATTGATTTGGAATTGTCATTGGAGTGTTATATAATTGTTGATCAGTTATCAAATTGTAGTTTACAAATTACTACTATGAAATTATGTATAGTGTGTGTTACTTGGATTTCCACGTTCATGACTATGTGTCTAAACCGGTCACACATTCTCTTTTCAGTTTGATTCGTCCCTGAAGTCGTTTTGGTTCTTCGTGTGCAATTCTCTGGAAGTTTGCTCCTTAGGATGTTGTATTTAGGAGTTATTGTTATTGCTTGTTATATGTTTGCTTCTGCTTGATGTCGCTGTCTGAAAGAAGACGTGCTTAGGTCACTATACCTCATGTACATCCTACTCACTTGTGATTGGTTCTTTTTTTTCTATGTGTTTCTTTGCTGTTATGGAGCTAGTAAAGATAGATTATGCAAAATACTTGCCTCCTGTCATTAATAAAATTAAGATTATTAGTACAAAAAGCTAGTATAATCTTGAATTCCCCAAAATAAAATATTATGCTAAAGACGAAATGTAATTCTAAAATGAATTCCTAATCCTAAATTGTTTGCTGAACAAGTGACCTAATTACTAGCTCTAATTTTAAGCCTAAATACTATCATTAAGCTTAACTATAACTCTAAAGTATATTCCTGTCCCAGATATTAGGCCCTAAATTATATAGTTAACTGGAAAAATATAATCCTTAACCTTAAACCTAAATAGTATCCCTAACCATAACAATAATTAGTACCCTAAACCCAAGCTGCTTGTTGGGTAGTATATGTTGAGTGCCGATTTTAGGTAGTATGTATATATGGATAGGTGCTGTTTTTAGTGTGTATGCATGTGTACAGAGACACCTGATGTGTATGTAGATAGAAGATGGAGGAGTAAAACAATAAACATTATTAAAAAGGAAGAAAAGGTGTATTTTCCCTCTCTCTTGCTTACCTTTGGCTTTAGATGTGAGCATAATCATTCTTGGCAGTTCAGTGGGTGGAGTGGATGTTTTGCACCTAAGACAGGAACATCCCACATGTATTTGTCCTTCCGATGCAACACTAGTGAAAGTATCAGATACATTTTGAGTGGCCAAACTTTACGGGAGTGATAAAAGTGATCTGCACCCACTGGAAGTGCAAACCATATGCTCCGTGGGATCCTGACATATGGGGGGGATGGACCAGTCTGGGAGATCTGTAGAATGGTAGAGTGTCCTTTTTTATGTCAGAGCTCCAGTAGGGTTCTATTAGTATTGTCCTAGTTGTGATCTTTTGATCTTTTGATCTTTCTTGGACTGATGGCCAAGTTGGCCAAAATTGCATTTTTTTTCAAATAAGTAGTCCCTACTTTGTTTTATGATATCTTTTGACACGGTTGGCATTTCAATGAAATTCCATCTCAGTCTTTATGAGCATTTCATAAAAGACTTATCTTTATGATATATTCAAAATTGTTAAAATAAACACACAGACTGTAGTGTCTATATGGAAGAAATTAGGATAAGAATATACGTATCACCTCTTAGTATCTTGGGATACTCTAAGCAACATGACCACTAAAGCTCTCTGTAGTGTTTATTATGTGAGAAGTCCCATGGCGTCATCCCACAGTAAGATTGCAAAAGCAGCCCTGGTCTGCAACGTATGTTAGGTGGCCTTGGCCTGATGACTAAAGCAGAATTAGCTATATAAATTTTGTTCCGCTTCTACCAGTATTTATTGCCAGAGAGTATCAGCATGGTCGGTGAAATTTGGATTTCAGTTGATCTTCTGGATTGGATCAGTCTGATAAGCAAAAACCAATGTGAGCCAAAACCTGTATGAGACCTAAGGCAGGGATCCATCGAAAGTCAAGTTATTTGAGCTGATGTCTGTTCTCAGTGTTCTCATATATTTTTGCTTTTTTTTTGTTTTATTTTTATACTTATGGAATAATTAAATAGATAAATAAACATGTAATATATTATGTTATTGTACTTAAATGCACTGTATGATTTTGCACAGTCACCTATTTGCCTTTTTCACTTTATATGGGGTTTTCTCACTATGTGTGTAACTAGCATTTTTTCTGTAGTTATTACTGCTTTGCTCAGTTACATTTTTCTTAACAATATATTTCTTAGCAAGTCAGCTATTTTTCTAGCATGAATCACATTTTCTAAGAACTGTAAATCGCCTGCATTAGAAGCCTTTGCAACTGAATTGCTTTTACTGACTTGCAGAATTTTTACCATTCTGGATATTTCACCTGACATTGTGTACGTAGTTGCAAAGTCAATCAAACACCTTTTGCCACTAGATCCCTTGATTCATCCTTCCGAGCTTTAGGTTTTCATTGTTCCCTTTTGGTACATATATACATATCATACATATTCTAATGAAGTTTGTAGCCATAGGTTCTTAACATTGTACTAATTTTTAATTTATGAAAACTAGTTAATGGAAAATTCAATATTTTTTTTGCCAAAACTCAAATATTGTTATAATATAAAGTAATTCCTACTGTCTAACTTAAGGTGGTATAAAGTGATATCTCACGGGTATATACCACCCCCCTTAAAAATCAGGAGTTGACACGTTTGAAGACATTTAACAAATTAAATGAAAAAAATAATCCAGATATACCTCTGATTGTCCATTTTATAGTCTCATCATCTGCAGAGACAAGTAATTGGCTGAGGTTTGTCAGCCCACCCTACGTCCTTCCAATTATTTTCAATAGGTGCGCTATGCATGTATGGTACAATATCATGTTCTGCTGAAGAAGTAGCACTAATCCATAATATGAACTAGTGGTGGCATCTCTGATCATAAATGTGTGTGCATCATTCTAGCTCTAATGCACACCAGGATAGTGGGATGCCAGGCCAAGTGGTCAAACATGAATAACCATTTGAAGGTTGCTATTAAAATGCACTGTATTTCTAACTAAATTGTCTCTAAATAGGTGCTTATGCTGGACTTTTATCCCATAGTGGGACGGGGATCTGAAATCTTGGGCAAGTATAAATGTTGACTCAGTTTAATCAGAGGGCATACTATCACATTGACCCTTTAGAATCCTGCTGAAATTAAATTTCATTTGTTATTTGAACAAACACTCCATGCAATCATCTCATAGTTATCGTATTCATTCCATGGATTTGTCTTTTACAGGCAAGTTGACTGCACAGTCATTAACTCATTCCTTATCTCAATTAGTTTCTGGTTATGTTTTTGCACATAGCAGTTTGGCTGTGTTCAGAGACAATATCCCTGGGGCTCTCATAAATTTATAGTGTTTCCAAAATGGCATCAGAATTCTTCATAATATCTCGTTGTGGGAGATAATCGCGAATTATCTGCTCTTTGTTTTCTTTCCGCAAGCCCCTTATTACCTTATCGGTCACATGGGACATCTGATAAAAACCCAGATAAAAATTACAGGTCATGAGCAACGCTAACCGCAAATTGCGGCTCTCTGGAGCGAATGGGTTAATGTACTTTATTCATCTCCATGTCATTGTGTTAATGCCTGCGGTAAAACCAGGCTAGCTGAAGTGAGACATTATGTATGCCTTGACAAGCATTTTCTCATGAATTGCTGCTCCTGCACAATGCCATTTTGTTTGCTGTTTTGTTTCCGTGTCTTAGAACATTCTTTCTGAATTTCAAGGGGGATAGAGAACTCATGAATAGCTAAGAATGGGGGGGAAAGTGTCCTTTAAACTTTCAAACTTACTTCGCGTTAGTGCCATGAAGCATGTAAATATTTCATTCTCATAGACTGAATTATTATTAGAACTTCTCATGGCCGTCTATATTCCTACAGATATCTTTATTTAGCACTGATAATGAGATCCTACATATTATTTGCTTCTTTAAGCTTATTCTCAAAGTATTTTTTTATCATATCCAGTACCCAGTAATTCTTTTATACAATTATTTCAAAGTGGAATCATTAATATAGACATTTACAGTATTTATAAATAAATTGTCTTCTCGTGAATCTGTGTGTTTATGTTTCTTGTGGACAGATATATCTATAAATCAGAGTATCTGTATTTGTCTAGTAATTCAGATGCCAAAATAGCAGGGGTACTGTAGTATGGGCTGATACATTTTTATTGCACTAACAATTCATAGTACAGTTCAGTTTTTAAGATTTTTTTTTATCCAGTTCAGAAGCAATATTGATCACTATAATGCAATTCCATTGTATTGATCAGTGTTGCTTCAGACCCAAAGAAGAGAGGAAACTTTTGAATATATAGTTAGTCCAATAAAAAGTGTGTATATAGATAGATATATATACATACACGAGAATTCTGGGGTCTATTCACCAGCATAGAATGATTACAAGTTAACAGTCCACACAACAGATTTGTAGAATTATAGATTTAAGAGGATCAGAAAATCTGGAATTGGAAAATATTAAATTAAATTTTTGTACAGATTTACTATATCAATATAATCTTGTTGTTTCCTGAAAAGATCCCTTTGTATAAATATGACAAAGAAGATTAAAAACTTACACAAAGGATTTTTTTTTAAAGTAAACCATAAATTACAAATATGTTTTGCACAGGATTTTTCTTTTTTCTTGATACCATTAATTCTAGGTATATATTGCACTGTGTTACTGTGGATCTTTGCTTAAATTATACTGTGATGCAGAATTTGTTGGTGTGCTTGATAAATATATGTTAATAATAATTTGCTATGTAAGACGGCAGAATTAAATCTATAATATTGGATTTACCTGAACAGATCTATACTGAAACAAATCAGAAATGAAATCAATTATGTACACTACGCTACTTTATATACTCAATGTAAATTAGTTTATTTAGACATTATAGCTAGTGGCAGCGCAGCCGATACATTCGATCACAATTGAAGTTTTTGTTGTAGCCTCTTGATAGATGGATTTTAGTTATAATTTAATTTTGCTTGTGTTTATATGTACGAATCTGACTGAGCGACCAGGGAATAGTATGTAGATTTATTTTCTGGATAAATGTGATTCTGTGGCGGGGACAAAGGGCCTATTTTTGGATAAAGACTACTAAAGGTTTAATTCTATTTGTGCCGCTTAGAAATCAGAAGCTTTTTTTTTTCTTCTTTTTTTGCACACTCCAGCTTTATTCGATTATTGCTGCGAGATAGCCTCTTTTTCCTCCCAGACGCGTGGTTGAAGACTGGGGAAGCAGTTGGCCTATAGTTTGAATAATCAAATTAACCATTTGGTACAAGTTTTAGAGAGGGTTCGCATGTAAAAAGAACAATTTCAACAAAAAAAAGAGGCTGGAATCTGTCAGACTTGGGTAAACCCTAGCCGGCTTTCATCCTTACAAGACATTTCAAATGGCAACAATGGATTTTTACACTGAAAAACAAACCTACAGACACTACAAAGAGGGAAATGGAGTCCGTAGCATCCTGGCTCAGCGAAGCATGCTGATTAGTTTGAAAGCTACTGTTATTGGGAAGGGGTGGTAATAATTCATTTAGAAGAAATGGGGTGAGCTGATTAAAAAAGGAGGACACTGAGTGTTTAAATGGCCCAGACAACAAGGAAGAAGAAAGCTATCAGGTAGACGTCACACTCTATCAGTAAGTCATTACGTACAGTGAAAAGGCTAGTGCGGGCGGCTAGTAATTATTTTGGTTTGTATTAATAAAACTGTGAAAATGCATTAGAACTTTGCACTGCAACAAGATACTGCTCTAAAAGGCTCATCTAACACTGAAAGGAGAGAGAAAGCAACAGGGTCATGTATGTGATCTTAGCAAGTCGGCAACTGAAGGACCAATATTTTAGTGAAAGAAAGGGGTCAATGTAGGGGAGAGAAGCAAAAGAGAGAGAGCAACAGTAAATGAGTGTAGGAAAGAGAGCGAGAGACATTGGAAGTATACAGAACAGTAGCGAGACACACATGGAATTTAAACAAATGTGGAACAGTAATGTGTTTGTAATGTATGTATTGCACCCTGTGTTATGTATTTTTAATGCCATGTATATCTATATCTCTCTATCTATATATATTATACAAAATTGATAAAAATTATAATTAATATAAAAGTATCATATCGGTATCTGATGAATTCAGGACTGACACGATTACTATTTTATTAATAATCTTGGAATGATAAGTCCTTGCTTAGCAAAATATATAAAATACCTGAAACCAGATATAATTTTAGGATCAAATACAACTTAAAAAAAAACCAAAAATAGGATTTTCATATAAATAAAAATGCTTTTTTGTGGGGGGCTTTTTGGGTTTTTTTTGTTTTTGTTTTTTATTGCGCGAACTACATAATAGGTTGTTATACAAACACTGACCCAGAATTGGCATTCAGAGTGGTGTTGTTTTGTTTTTGTTGGGGTTGAATAATTTTCAGTGCTACAAAAAGGTAACTTCTTGAGGAAATATGAAACATACAGATATTGTAAATTTTAGATGTGCTCTAACTAAAATTACATTTTAGTTGCATAAATTATTAGTAAGTCACCTAAAATAGCCACGACCCTGGCCACACCCTCACACCACCTAAAATTAAAGTGCCCATCTGTATCTATTTGAACTGTTCGGAGGTGTGAAAGCATGTTTGCTCTAAGTATGCAATAAACTTTGTAAACAATGGATGCATGAGTTACTTAGCTCTGCCCACCCCTGTATTCTGATTGGTTGTTAATATAACTCCATAAAACTTGGTGAACTCTACACACAGGAAGTACTTCAATGAATAACAGGAAGTTAAAGGCTGCATCAATACAAATGTGTCACAAATGTTTCCCAAACAACCAATAAATATATCTTTGGGAAGGAGGTTTTTGTTTTTCATAGACCAGTATTGCAAACGACTTTTAAAAAACAAAGCATACATGCAAACAAAAGATATTAGTACATGTTTGCTTACATACCTCGGTCAATAATAAAAAAAAAATACCTGTAGGGTGAAAATATTAATAATACCAACAGTACAATCAAAAAGCCTTTTAGAAAGTATTGTGACCAGTGTTTTCATAGCTTAGAATAAGCCATGTGTAAACCCAGACATAAACCAAAAAAATTATTTTTCAGTATTCAATAAATAAAAATACAAACAAACAGATCATTTCTGGGATTTACAATATTATATGACAGACCAGAACCATACTGAGCATGCTGCCATACGTATAAAAATGAATAGCACGTAGATATGTCTATATATATATTTATAAACCATTTCAGGGACTGTTCTCGACAAAATCTAAACAGCTCTAAAACCGTCTAGAAAGAAAATTATACTTTGAATTGTTATGATTATTATCTGAGTGTACTGGCTCTTGTGTGTAAATTTAAAAAACTGTTGCAAGTCTTAGTTCTCCACTATTATGCAGTGTAACATTAATGCCATAAACTCCGGGGGGGGGGGGAGGTTATTTTTTCCAGGGATTTAGAGTATCTTCTATTTTTTAGCAAAATTTTGTATGTTTGTGAAATTAGTTGTAAAGGGGAAGGAAACAACTAAAGGAAAGAGAAATTAAAAAGAATGGCAAAGCAATGAAATATGGCCATGTTCTAGAAAAATAAATGATTATTTTTATATTATGAATTTTTGGAAAACACAATACAGCAATGCATGAATAAGGCCTGCATGCTTAATTCAGAGCTTGTAAAATAGAATTACTGTCATTGTATAAAAATAATTATTTAATGAGAATGCTACATGCAATGTAAAAATAAATTCTAAATATTAAAACAAAGTGATTATTTCTCTGTATCATTAGGAAAAGATAGGTTTTCAAATAATTTATTAACAGTGGTACCACAAACTATTTTTTATTATTTAGGTATAAGTTAAATATTTTGGTATAATTATATCATGCAGCAAAATGGCTATTTATCTTTCATATTACAATAACCAACTTGACAATACTGTGTGCAGATTATAAACAAGATTCGTTTTACAGTTACACTATTAAGGGATGCAATTAGTTGCTATGGGAGAGCCAGCTATTATTTGGGAGCTGATGAATATAGAAACAGTGAGTTGTAATAATTGGCCGAAAAACTTAAAACAGCTGATTCACAACAAAAATTTCTATCTGACTTTAGCATTTTCTTTTTCTGACATTTTTTTCTAAATGGATGGATGTTAATTCATAGACGACTGTTAATAAATAATCCCATTGTTCCCAATATTCAGGGTTTTATCTGAAAAATGCTAAAACCATTTTTGTATATTTTTGTTATCACAAACAAAATCAGAAATATAAAGACAAATGCAACCGAAATATGATTCAAGCCACCGCAATAAGATAAAAGCGTAAAATCCCTGGTCTGATTTTAAACAACACTGCACAAAGCAATAACTCCCTATGCTCATAGAAACATCAGCATTTATGTTTTGTTAAAAAAAAATCCATTAGTAACTACAGAGGTGAATAGATACCCCCCAAATACAATGTGTATTGATATTCATGAGGAAAAGCATACATAAAGATAAATTCTTGCAGTAAGTGCACTTGAAATCACATCACTCTTTGCAGGCCTTTACACGGAGACTACAGAAGACTGATGTTTCTGGTGCTATTATTCCCGGCTGTCTAACCACCAGAAAAGGACTCGAAAGGAAATAGAGAATCCTGCAATTTGTCACTAAAACCTTGTTCATGGGGTTTTTTTTATATCCCACCTCTACAACCAGCCAGCACACCAGCAGTCAGCAAGCATTTGTTCTTGATCAAATCCACATTGTGCATTAACAACAGCAATAAAACTATCAGCCTGTGTCATAAAACTCTCACTGGGGGACTTCATGGTACAAACTTTATGACTTATTGTGTTTCCAAAGCACATCTTTGTTTTAATCGAGTACTCTCCTAAGAGGCTTTATTTTATAAAATGCAATAAAACACCCAGTAGCTAAACAGCCCTGGCCTAATGTGCTTGTTTTGTCTATTGAGTGCAGCCCTGAATTAAGCTGTTTAGCTTGTTAAATACTGTACTCCTTAAATACCCCTATTATGGCTTTATGAGTTTGTTACTTTAATTATGGACTTGTTACAGACCACATAAAGGGGGTTAATGAATGCATTAAAATGAATTATCCACATGTTAGGATCCTATAAAATAGCTGGGGCTTGTTTACCAGTTTTTTTTTCTAGAGAAAAATTAGGATGTGTTTGTTGGATGCTACAAATAATGCCAGGAAATGATGCAAACAAATGACTTGGAAATGAAATTGTGTTCATGCGAAATTAAGAGAATAATGAATGTTTTCTGCCATGTAAGATCCTCCCCAGGCTGTTAGATGGAGCTGGTCATTTGTGTGCTGTCATCTCTCTGAGTTGTGCTATTTAAACGTAAAAAGGGATCTGTATACACAGGGTACAGGGAGAGCACTGCAATCAGGGACATGGTAATATCTGTGCAATTAGAATTAAAGGTAAAAAAAAACTATATTTTACAGACATTCAAATCAATGTTAATTTATAGTTCACAGATATGAAACTATTTTAAAATATCTATTGCATTTTATATATATATATATATATATATATATATATATTTATTTTTAAAATTATGTTGTGTGAGTTATTATTAATAGGTATCAATAAAAAAAAAAGTAACTGTGTGTTTATATATGGATGGGATGGAAAAGTAAATTAATAAATTAATATATAACATTAAATATATACATATATATATATATAATATTGTAACATTTAAAAATAGAAAACATGATGATAAAGAACTAAGATAGAGGTAGATAGATAGATAGACACACGAGAAAGGTAACTATTTTCAATCTTTTTTTTAGATAAAATATATAAAGTATTTCGTTTGTTGCCTCTGGATTTCTTTTCTATGGTATTCATCATTGATACATTCATATATACATATACTAAAACTATGCTAATTCAGGTTTAGCCGCTATCCATAGGGAACATATTTTTAAATGTAATTTATTTTTTATTTTTTTCATTTGTATCCACTATGTCTTAATAAAATCGGATCCTCTAAAGGGGTTTTATTTACTTCTTTCGACTTGCAGAAAATTGAACCCCGACATGCAAATTCAGCCTAATTATCCAATCTGTGGCTATAAATGTCTAGTGAACCTAAATTCTGCCATTTCAATACTCTGTTTTGTTAATAATAAACAAGGTAAAACAAGTAAACAATGTCAAATTAATAAAAAGCACTAGTTACATTGACAATGGAACCCGTCACTATGTTTACGTTTCGCGTTCTGCATGCTTGGAACACGAAAGTGAAAGTGTGTGATGAAGGCTGGGGATCAGGATGCAGTCAGATGGATTGGGGGGGACAGCAGCCCCCAAACTGCCAGGTGAATGGGGAATGGAGTGTGACTCACCCAGTGCCCTGGCCTTGGTGGCGATCGTGCCAGTTTGCTTGCCAGCCCCTCTACCATAGCATGCACCTGATGAAAGGAGGATAGGGTCAAGGGGGGAGAAGGGGGGAGGGGGGCTGATTGTGAAATTGTAACACTTACAGTAAAAAAAAAAAAATCAGCCTTTCTGTGACATCGACCCTGCAAGGCAAGAGAGGAGAACACAGTCAGCATCTCATTTTATTGCCAAAGGTATATCTATATATATATTACATGATGGGTTAAAATGGTTTTAAAAGCTGAAGGGGAAATTGGATCAGGGAAAATCGTCACCCAAGTTTCATTATTTGCAAAGAGTCTGATTGAATTAAAGGGCAGGGAGCTGGTTAGAAGGGAGGATGGAAGGGGCTCAGTACGTAATGGTGTGCTATTAAATTCTAATTAGAGATGCAGGAATCAGTGATAGGGAGGTTGGACAGCTAGGTCCCCCCAGTGCCAGCCCAATAGACTGATGAGTTATTGTCATGTAAAAAGCGCCAGCAATAAGACCTACCGCTTTGCTATTGTCCAAGTGGAGAGAGCCAAGTTTATTATGAGGACTTTATGCTCTAGAGACCTCAGGCAAGGCTTCTCATAGGAGGCTTTTTCATAAAACTAAGCTCTGCTTGTAGTAAGGAGGCCAGTGCAGAACCAGGAGTGGAACTGAGCACATCTCCCCAACACTGCAACTGTATCCACCTTACCTCTCTCTCCCTCTCCTTTTTTCTCTGTTTTTCCCCTCTTTGGTGAGACCTCCAGAACCTTTTCAATGTATAAAATGGAATATTCTTATCTCAATTCCTCTGCCTACGAGTCCTGTATGGCTGGAATGGACACTTCAAGCTTGGCTTCAGCTTATGCTGATTTCAGTTCCTGCAGCCAAGCCAGTGGCTTCCAGTATAACCCAATAAGGACCACTTTTGGGGCCACCTCTGGCTGTCCGTCCCTTACTCCAGGATCCTGCAGCCTTGGAACGCTTAGAGACCACCAGAGCAGTCCATATGCAGCAGGTAAGGACCTTCAAGAGAAGATCTCCCCATCCCTAGCAGGAGATGTCCCCTTGTATAGTGGAATCCTTGATTGCATTTGAAAATGGAAATGTGTTTAGTATTTACCAAACGAAATTTGCTTACACAAATGAAAGAATTTATCACGTTAGGAGCGATTGCAGGCGAGGTGTAATTCAGTTACATAGTTACACTATCCTAGTCACACCCTGAACCGCCAACAAAATTATCTTAAGCTGCCAAAATGATAGGCATAATTTATTTACTTTGCGATGAGACGTAAAGCTTAGCAAATAATTAAATAACCCCAGAGAAGGCTCATCACAGTCACTGTCCTAAAACACAGGGGTCACACCACAAGCCCCCCTCTAACTGGCAAGCACTTCTCACTTGTCACCTCTCATTTTTGGGGGGACATTAAACGAGTTCATCCATTTATTGAGATATTTATTTATCAAGATTTGTGATCTTTTTATAACATCAACTCAGTGATCCAGTGATTAGCAAAATAATACCTAGTGGTAATAATAAACAATGTATTATTTTCCAGATGTATCTGACTTTGTGAAATGATTTGTAAACTTATTGTGAAAAATTACACTTTATTTTTTTTGTATTTTTTTTTTTTTTTTGCGTAGGTTTCTATAGATACAAAGCAAATGTTTTTTCGTTGCTTTTCAGTAATTCCAATGGAATTCGAATTCTCTTTTCAGGATATGTTCCATATTTCAGAGAATTTGTATTTTTGAATTGGTAGTAAAAGCAGACCGGGATGGATGGACATCCGGAGTATTAATATTATTACACATTGTGTTTCTTCCTCTCTCTCCCAGTTCCATACAAGCTGTTCACTGACCATGGGGGTCTGAATGAGAAGAGGAAGCAGAGACGGATCAGGACCACTTTTACCAGCGCTCAGCTGAAGGAGCTGGAGAGGGTGTTCGCCGAGACCCATTACCCTGACATTTACACCCGGGAAGAGCTGGCTCTGAAGATAGACCTGACGGAGGCCAGAGTGCAGGTACTGTCTATTGATGGAGCACCTACCTACCTGGGGTGGTAGAAACAACAAGACAGCTAGTGGGAGTTTTACTGTCATTTACTTATTGTACTGATACATGGACAACAAAATAATATTACAATAAATAAATATATATCTTTATTTTGCAACATTAAAAATAGATAAGATGATGAAGATAGATAGATACATATATAGATAGATAGACAGATACATAGATAGATACATAGACTGATGGATAGATAGATAGATGATAGATAGATAGATAGATAGATAGATAGATGGATAGATAGATACATAGATAGATACATAGACTGATGGATAGATAGATAGCTAGATAGA
The DNA here is from genome assembly GCA_933207985.1 of Pelobates cultripes. Lineage (NCBI taxonomy): Eukaryota > Metazoa > Chordata > Amphibia > Anura > Pelobatidae > Pelobates > Pelobates cultripes. The sequence goes on along the minus strand of OW240917.1, from coordinate 68,100,662 downwards.
TGATAGATAGATACATAGATAGATAGATAGATAGATAGACTGATGGATAGATAGACTGATGGATAGATAGACAGATAGATACATAGATACATAGATACATAGATAGACTGATTGATAGATAGATAGATAGATAGATAGATAGATAGATAGATATTGTTAGTTATTGTTAAATGATGGAATCCATGTTCTATCATACAGTGATGGACAGTCTTGGAATTGCAGATGTTAAGAAGCTCCATAGGTTGCAGGCTGGCTGAGCATCGTGGGCTATTCAGTCCATAAACCCCTGCAATGCCAGCTGTGGTCATGCTGTAGTACTATAGCAAGGTGTCTGGATAGAATGTTGCAGTAATTATTATAATTATTAATGTTGCAGTAATGTTCCATGTTCTATACTCTGTGATTCCGGACATGAAGTTAATGATCTCCCCTTGTCTCTCTTTGTATCTTCCTCCTTCCATCTCCATTCATTCCCACCACTTGTTCCACCTCATCCACAATGTCTCATCTTCTATGTTATTAATAATCTGGTCCATCCACTGATCATTACCATCTCCCACATACTGTCACCCATTGCATGTCTCCCACACTTCTCCTTTCCTCCACATTTCCATGCCACCTCATGTCCAGGTCTGGTTCCAGAACCGCAGGGCCAAATTTAGGAAGCAGGAGAGGGCGGCAGCTGCAGCGGCAGCCGCGGCAAAGAACGGCTCCTCCAGCAAGAAATCGGACTCCTCCAGAGACGACGAAAGCAAAGATAACAAGAGTACCGACCCTGACAGCACCGGCGGACCGGGCAGCAACCCCAACCCCACCCCGAGCTGCGGCGGAGGACCCAGTCCCGTGGGGGGCCAAGCCAATGGGGTTCCACAAGAGCAAGTCAAAGGAGGAGTGCAGGGGGCTGGGGGCCTGTCTTCAGCATCAGTGGTTGGGGGCACAGGAGGGGCACAAGGCTGGGCCACGGGTCCTGGTGGCACCATCACCTCCATCCCTGACTCCTTGGGAGGGCCCTTTGCCAGTGTGTTATCTTCTCTGCAAAGACCCAACAGCACCAAAGCCACTCTAGTGAAGAGTATGTTCTGAACTGAGCCCATTCCCCTGCCCTGTCATTATTACTAGACATGCCCTCTGCCATGCCAGCTGCTGACCTCTTATTCTTAGTGACAACTCTCCCAATTTTAATGACATGGGACAGGCATCACCCTCAGCCACCAGAAGATAAGGACTTCTCGGAAGTCTTCCACCCAACACCTTAGAAGGTGGAAGTAGGACCTCATCTGGGAGGGTGGTGGTATTTCTGGACTTCAGATGTGGGACTTGTTCACCCAGAGCTGCTCCAGGGGTAGGAGCAAGTGTGTAGCTCCAGTAGAAAGCACCCAAACAAGTGACTGGTACCTGCTAGATCAAACACTGGTGCAAGAATCAGAACCATCCATACAGACCCTGCCCACCCACTTCTACCACCTACACCTCTTCCTGCCAACTCAGCCATGGCTTTACCTGGACAGATTAATTGACCTTTTCACTTTCCAGTGGACACTGCCAGCCAACCAAGGGGGGGAAGGATAGAACTCTTCATAAAATAAATAATAATTCTCCTCCAGTTAAACCTTTTTATTTAATATTTCTCACAATGCTACTGTAAACAAAATCAGATGGCCAACAGAAATACTATATATTAGTTCTCTTTATGAATTGTTGGGAAGATGGGGGAGAAAAGAAAAACAATTTTCTCACTAATTTGCACTGTGTTGCAGGGTCTATTTTATTATTACACGATGTATACATATGGTATGGGTGTAATAATGTATTTATTACATTGTTTCAGCAACATAAACTTTTTTTGTTTTATTTTCATTTTTTAAGGCACAAAAATCTAGATATTAGTTGGATGTTGAAGGTATGCTCTCCCCTTTGTGTGTCTTTTTACAGCCTTGTTATGTGACAGTTGTATAGTGTTAATATAAGTACACTTGTCTATTAAATAGTTAAAAGTAAATAATGTTCAACCCTTAGTCTATGCCCTGTCTCCATGGAAAAAAAGGTAAGGATCTTACGGGTTCTGTTCATTGTTTGTTCGTTACTCTATTTTATTTTTTGTTTGTATGTTTGTTTTTGTTTAGAGAGAGTGGAATTCACTATATATTTTTGTTACAATTTGCATGGGGACCCATCGCTTTCGGTTGGAACACCCTGTGGGCTTAGTCACAAGTATTCATTCTGTTCAGGATCCCCCCCCCTTTCCCCAATTATTTATATGTTGTTATTATGAATGCTTCTATTTAAAAGGGATCAATTTCTACATGTGCGTTTCGTTTTCCAAGAGTGTGCCAATCACTTGATTGTTGATAATAAAATGACATTTAAAAAAATATAATTTTTCCATTTTATTTTGTGTTAAATACACAGCAAGTCTGTGTGTATGTATATTGGATTTATTTGATTTATTTATTAAGCTAGCACCCATTATGTTTATTTTAAGTTTAGAACAGATGCACTGTATAGAATGTTGCACTAATAGATTATGTTATGTTTATACATTATTGCTTAATAATGGGAATACTAAACGTGAGGATGGAACATATAACATGGGGCCAGTGATTAATCTGGGAAAAGATCAGCCACCATTAAGATTTGCATACATTCATTCTATCAATAGAACAATTGACCCCACACAGGCTCAGTACTATTAAGCGAAGCGTTCATTCAATTCTAGGGGCTGCTATACCCCCACTAGAGACATGATAGGGTTAATGCCCCCTTTCTATTATTAACCGTTACAGAGATACTATTAAACTCATATTACTTGAGGTCATAATGTCATGATAGCCATGAAGATATATTTTAGAGAGATATTGCCACACATAATCTAGTTAGGGTACCTTGTATTATACCATATTAAGGGAAGTGTTGGGGATTGGCCAGGAAATGACACAAGCAGCCCAAAATAGGCGAAACGAAAACTGGCAATGCAATGGTTAATTCTCAGTGTAGCAGATAACCTTGCAAGGGACACATTCAACATTTTAATTGCAGTTTTTTACATCAGTAATGAGAGATTACTGCAGTTATTATTGGTAATTGTGCTGATAGTAATATTGGTTTATTTTATAAAAAAATCTCTAAAGGCAATACATAGTAGCAATGTGTATATTAATGTAAGGGTAGGATATCAATTCCTAGAATTCATTCTACATATCACACTACAGTATAATGTAACACCATGCAATAGCGCATTCACATCATTCAATCAATGTAATTTTCATTGGATGGATGCACAGATGGATAGATAGACCGATGGATGGATAGATAGATAGATAGATAGATAGATAGATAGATAGATAGATAGATAGATAGATAGATAGACCGATGGATAGACAGATAGATAAATAGACAGATAGATAGACCGATGGATAGACAGATAGACCGATGGATAGACAGATAGATAGATAGATAGATAAATAGATAGATAGACCGATGGATAGACAGATAGATAGATAGACCGATGGATAGATAGACCGATGGATAGACAGATAGACAGATAGATAGATAGATAGATAGATAGATAAATAGATAGATAGACCGATCGATAGACAGATAGATAGATAGACCGATGGATAGATAGACCGATGGATAGACAGATAGACAGATAGATAGATAGATAGATAGACCGATGGATAGACAGATAGATGGATAGATAGATAGACTGATAGATAGATAGATAGATAGATAGATAGATAGAGAGACTGATAGATAGATAGATAGATAGATAGATAGATAGATAGATAGATAGATAGATAGATAGATAGACCGATGGATAGACTGATGGATAGATAGATAGATAGATAGATAGATAGACCAATGGATAGACTGATAGATAGATAGATAGATAGACAGATGGATAGATAGATAGATAGATAGATAGATAGATAGATAGACTGATAGATAGATAGATAGATAGATAGATAGATAGATAGACTGATGGATAGATAGATAGATAGATAGATAGATAGATAGATAGATAGACGGATAGCTAGACTGATGGATAGCTAGACTGATGGATAGATAGATATATAGACTGATGGATGGATAGATAGATAGATAGATAGATAGATAGATAGACAGACTGATGGATAGATGGATAGATAGATAGATAGATAGATAGATACAGGATGGATGGATAGACTGATAAACCGATGGATGGGTAGATAGATGGATAGACAGAGAGACAGATAGATAAATACAGGATGGATGGGTGGATAGATAGATGATGATGGGTGGATAGACTGGTGGATAGATGGATGGATCGACAGACAGAAGGATAGAAAGACTGCAGCTCCAGGGACAATATCTTCCCTGCCCCCTTGCCAGCCCTTCTCTGTCAGTTAATATTTATTGCCAATGTATTATCACATATTCCCACACTGTCTAGAGTGGAAGCTAACCTTTTATAGGTGAGAGCCTGCAGTCTGTATCTGTCTAAGCAATATTAGAAAGGTTCTCACATCTAATATATCATTTTCAGGTAGGCACTCCGACTCCCACGTTCCCCCATGCCAGGTAGATATGATGAAAAGCTGCAAGGTGAATGTGGTTTATTCACAGGGTTACCAATTAATTGTAATTTATTTAAAACCAAACTGCAAAATTGAAACTAATTCATCTGTAGTTCACCCAACTCTCTAAAATGAACTTTAAGCCAAAAAGAGATAAAATATCAAATTGTCCAGCCAGGGAAATATTCCTGTTGATGTATTCTGGCCTACAATATGCAGTATCCACATCAATTCTCTATAATTCGATATTTAGTGAATACCTCCCACCATGTCTTTCCCTCCAGCAGATCAGTAAAGAGAAATTAAAATGAATCACCACCTAGCATCTTCAGCAAGTAAATGTGAGTCCCACCAATCTCGGCCAGGCCTGGACATATGGCCCAATGGCCAAGAAAGACAGTAGTATGTATGGACTAGTGTGTGCTTGTGTGTGCTCGGTCTGTGTGCATGTGTATATGTTCCACAGTATTTGGAACGGCATAGAAAATTTGTGTATGTGTCTGTGTTATAAAAACACAGAAATAAACCCTGCATTCAAATTCTCACAACTTTTGGGCAACAACAATGGCGATAGTATTCATCAACCTTAATGTACTAAAAATAGTAATTACCTGTGCACTATTCCAAATCACTACGTGCAGCTAAATAACAGAAGGTTTTTAGTACCACTACAGTGGCCGTTAAAGTGCAAGCTCACTTGCCCCATTAGGGCAAACTTTTGAATCCTAACTAACAATTCACCTTGCTGCTGTCAGCTAATCTCTAATGAGATAGAATGGGGCATTCTTATAAACCACTACACACTTATTAACCCTTAAAAGACCACTATAGTCAGTGGTGTATCCTGGTTTTGTGCTTCCCTAGGCAGGACAAAACTCAGGCACCCCCCTCCCCCCCATCCAACCCTTCCCCCCGCCCCACTTTCTAAATACACACACACAAACAGTCAGACACACACACACAGTCAGACACAAACACACACACACAGTCAGACACACACACACATAGTCAGACACAAACACACACACACAGTCACACACACACACACACACACAGTCAGACACAAACACACACACACACACAGTCAGACACAAACAGTCAGACACAGTCAGACACAAACACACACAGTCAGACACAAACACACACACAGTCAAACACACACACAGTCAGACACAAACACACACACAGTCAGATACACCACACACAGTCAGACACACACACACACACACACACAGTCAGACACAAACACACAGTCAAACACACACACAGTCAGACACAAACACACACACAGTCAGACACACACACACAGTCAGACACAAACACACAATCAGACACACACACACACACACAGTCAGACACACACACAAACACAGTCAGACACACACACACAGTCACACACAAACACACACACACACACACAATCACTCACATTAACACTTTAAAAAAAAAAAATTTAACCCCCCCAGCTCCCAGCTTCCCCAAAGGTCTCTCTCTCCCTGGTGGTCCAGTGGCTGCCGGTCGGGCTGCTGGGCGGGCGGCTGGCGAGGGAGCACTTCCTCTGAGCTGACTGCTCAGCTCCCTCGCATGCCGCAGAGTGAGGCTGGGAGCCGGAAGATGATGTCATATTCCGGCTCCCAGCCTCACTCTGCGGCGCGCGAGGGAGCTGAACAGTCAGCTCAGGGGAAGAGCTCCCTCGCCAGCCGCCCGCCCGACCACCAGCCAGCGCCGCCCAGCGCCCAGCATGTCAGTTAGCCGCAAGGCTAACTAGGCATTTGCCCTGGGCATTTGGGGGCGGCGTTTTTTGCCGCCCCCTGAAAAATGCCGCCCAAGGCAAATGCCTTGTTTGCCTCACGGCTAATACGTCCCTGACTATAGTGCCAGGAAAACATACTCGTTTTCCTGGCACTATAGTGCCCTGAGGATGCCCCCACCCTCAGGGACCCCCTCCCGCCGGGCTCTGGGGAGAGGAAGGGGTTAAACTTACCTCTTTCTCCAGCGCCGGGCGGGGAGCTCTCCTCTTCCTCTCCTCCTCTTCGGCTGAATGCGCATGCACGGCAGGAGCCGCGCGCGCATTCAGCCAGTCCATAGGAAAGCATTCACAATGCTTTCATATGGACACTGGCATCTTCTCACTGTGATTTTCACAGTGAGAAGCACGCAAGCGCCTCTAGCGGCTGTCAATGAGACAGCCACTGGAGGCTGGATTAACCCATTTATAAACATAGCAGTTTCTCTGAAACTGCTATGTTTATAGAAAAAAAGGGTTAAACCTAGCTGGATCTGGCACCCAGAGCACTTCATTATGGTCTGGGTGCCTATAATGGTCCTTTAATATGGAATATGTTATGGGCGGCAGCATTGTAACATAGCTGTGTAATACAGAAGCAAAAAATAAATAAAACAATCAGAATTAAACCTTGTGCTCAAACTCCACTACTCCAATAGAATTCATCAGCCTAAAAAATGTTTTACCTGGGCTACAGCCTAAATTCCTATGCAGACTGAAAGGCTTAGATTAACAAAATACTAGGGTTTTCATAAAACATTGGTTATGGTTATAGTAGCCCCCACCCTCTCCAAATTCAAATTTAGAAATTAAAAAAAGAAAGGAAAAAAAAAACTAAAAGTCACCTCAGTTCCACCACTCAGTCCAGGTTTTCACCTCAACTCAATTCTCCTTGTGTGACATCATTCCCACTCCTTGGAGGGGAAGGAAAGGCAGAGATAACAGGGGCATTAAACAGCCAGAAATGTTATTCTGGCCTGGCTAAAGATGCTCTCTATGCACCATGATCACTTTAAATGAATGACGTTGTCATGGGGCTTGGAGTAACCCTTTAACCCCTTAAGGACACAAGACATGTGTGACATGTCATGATTCCCTTTTATTCCAGAAGTTTGGTCCTTAAGGGGTTAAATAATAATATTTATTGTACAATTTCAATGGCCATTAAATTGTAAGCTCACCTATCATGTCAAAGCAAACCTCTTATGTGAGCCCTACACTAATAATTCACATTGCTGATTCTGATTCTAGATAATCCAGATATGAATTTAGTAATATTCAATATTATAATACATGTTTTAACATTAATATGAATTGCAAGAATCCTGATTTCACCTCGCTGACTTATAATACAACTCCCACTCTGAATGTTAGTATTACTAATACTATTAATAAACATTAACATTATTATTTTACATTTGAACATTTTATATTAAATTGAGACTAATGTAGAAGAAATCCCTATAATTCTTAGTTTAGGAGAATTTATTCATGTTAATATAGCAACAGACGATACCGCCATACTATTCTGATTAGCTCATTATAATGAGATATTAGGAGACGGGTTCAGTAAATGCAGATATATTCTATAACACATGGGAGCTCGGAGGAGGGATGGGTCATATAAAGATCAATCCTGTGTTAAAGTTCTAAAAGTGGAATCATCAGCAAAATTCCATCGGTTTCCACGGTAACTGCTCATCAATTATATTTTTTCACAGATTGGTTCTAAATTCCTGATCTTCCTTGGATCAGAGTTAAATAACGATTTTAATGAAGTCTCTGAATGTGCAGGAGTTTGTAGATATTTTAAAGAAACAGAATGTAATAACATTACAATTTTTCATATTTGCTTTATTTTATATAGAAAGCTATCGATGACAATAAATAAGGGCCAGATATATTAATCATATTTTGTCAATCAGTCTATGTTTGCATTACATCACAGTAACTGTGTGAATGTTCTCTCTATGTTAGAATGGTGTATTTGTTCATTTTTAACAAGGATCCAACTTATGTTAATGGATTTGTTTCTTCAATTCTGATACAGTACATATATAAAAACTTATTGAAAACAACTTGATTATTCTATTTCCATTGCCAAAGGTGGTCACCATCACACTGGGCAAGGCAGCACTACAACAGTAATCTGTATATTGTAGCATTTGACTTCTTTCCAAACCTCTTTTCTTCACACCCAGCTCTGGATGTAATGTTCTCTAGATACAAAGCCAAAACATACCTCTAAATATAAAGCCATGCCAGCTAAAACTTTAAGGGGCACTTAAAGTGACACTACGGCACCAATACTACTTTAATGCATTTGATAGGTCTTGGCCTCATTAATATGCTTATTATTGCTGTCTCAAATATTTATAGTTTTTGCATAAAATAAGTAAATGTTTTGCAGAACGCTGCACAATACGACCTCCTCTTTAGCCACACCCCCTCACTCCAGAAAAATACTTCCTTATCAAAAATGTCACCATGCCACCTTGATGATGTCACAGGAAGTGGAGTGGTGAGCAATGCTCAGGGAGTCTCAACACTGGACTAAGATGAGTAATAAGTTTTTTGTTTTTCTTTCTTATATTTTTAGTTGAAAGGGGGAATGGAGTTCTTGATATAACTAGGAACAGGGACATTATAGCTTTATGAGTACATTATAGCTTTAGGAGTTCAGGTTTGTAGTCCTAATACTATACAGTGGCAGAACTACCACAGTCGCAGGGATTGCGGCTGTGACTGGGCCCATCACTCCAGGGTGTCCGGCCGCCCTGCGGATCCTTGCGACCGCGGTGCCAGCCGGCTATGTAACACGGCCCTGGCACGTGCGGAGGAACCGCCAGAGCTGCACATTCAAGCCACCTGATGGAAAAACATTTGCTTTAACATCGCGACTGGGCTCCCTTTCATCATGTCAGACGCTGGAAGGAAGTGATAGCGCCGGTCACTTCCTCTCAGCAACCACGGGAAGCCAAGCGGGAGGAGGAAGGAGAGGAGGGCTGAGCCACAGGACCCCAGGGAAATTCACCCTCCTGCACCTAAAAGATAGGAAACAGGAGGGTTACTAAAACATTTTGATGTGTGTCTGTTTGTATGTGTCTGTATGTGTGTGTTTGTATGTATGTGTATGTCTGTCTGTATGTATGTGTGTTTGTATAGATGTATCTATGTGTTTGTATGTATATGTGTGTTTGTATGTATGAATGTATGTGTCTCTGTATGTGTCTGCATGTGTGTGTGGGGGAACATATGGGAGGGTTGACGTATGGGGGGCTGGCGGGAGGTAGGAGTATGGGTGGCCCCAGGGCAATTTTCACACCGGAGCCCCGTGGTTTCTAGTTACGTCTCTGATACTATAGTGTTCCTTTAACTCTAAATATAAAATTACCCTAACCAAAACCTAACTCTCAACCCCCTTCAATACCAATAAATAGTATAACATTGTATTTTTCATGTTTTTTGGCAGTATAACATTTAGTCCATAAAGTCCCACTCACCCTCATTTATATTCTAGATATGATTACCAGCCTATAGAGGAACACATTTCTCTGCCAGAAGACACTAGTTACTGCAAATGTCAGCTCACTCCCTGCTTCCAAATAGTACAGGAAGTGTCAATGAACCATTTCATTTTTATAGTCAGAAAAGGGGGAGGAGTGAATGGACTCTACCATTTCACAATGTGCAATGCATTAGCAGTCCAGAGATTGATAAAGATTGCCGTAATAGTTTCACATGCTTTTATTTTAGAAATATATGATTTATCTGTATTTACTGTATATGGGCATTATGCTCAATGAAGACATTATTTTTACATTTTATTGCAATTTTTACTAAGCTGCACTTCTAGCAATACCTCCAGGCTCCTTACAAAAACCTATAAGCAAGGTATTTTACCATTTTTATTTATACATTTTTGTCACACATACGGAATGTGAAAAAAAATAGCATTTATGCTTTTATACTAACATTTTGGAAATATTGCAAGATAAAGGACACATTATTCTGTCTGAAGCTTTTCATTTCCCAAATATTTGTATTAAGGATGAATGAATAAATGAACAATAAAAATTGTATTCATTTACATATTTTTATCTTTTAAGTTTGTCTGCAAAGCAACGTAAAAAAACAAACAAACAAAAAAACGCTGTTACGATAGCTTTATATTCTAGCTATGCATCCCTTGCTTCCAATAAATGTTATGCAAGTATTTTTTCAATCGATAAGCCCTCAAGCATGACGGGGTTAATAGAAAGCTACCCTAGCCAAGCCGTAACTCTAAATATAAAGACATGCCATCAAAATTGGAAGCAGTTTTTATAACCATATTCTAGCTTTGTGCATGGCAGGAAAATTTCAGTTTTCAGATTTTTCTTTGTGGCATTTCATTTCAGATGAATTGTGTCCGTGCAATTGTTTTGGAAAAGGGCGCAAAAATTGGCTAATATACTGCTGTATATTCTGTATACTCTGTATTCCTGACATGCTATCATTCACTATGTAAACAATGTTTAAAATAAGACTAGTGCTCTTCTAGATTGGCAATAGTAAAACTGCATACTTTTGACAGAGGGCGAAGGAATAACTGCATGCACATAATTGAAAGGTAACTGGTGCCCTCTAGCGGATAAATTGCAGAATGCATAAAAAATACATTAAAAATTTATCTTTATTGTAGCCTTATTAGTCCAGTGATGTAGATGTAAAAACCAGAAAAAAATTGTATCTTGTAATACCTTTTTTTTTGACTAATAGCATTTTTTAATGACAAGCTTTCGGGAGAACCTCCCTTTCTCAAGTCTGAATCATTTTTGAACAAGACGACACACAGAAGTCAAAGTTGAGTTGTAATACAGAGGTTGAAACGACATGAGACACAGGTTTGATAGAAAATAGACACCATTCTTGCAGAGGGTCGTAAATATTTTGTGTGAAGATCACAGAGTGAGGGGGAGAGAGAGACAAAAAAAAAAAACAAGCAAACAATGCAGTAGATGTCTAGCACCATCTTCTGCACTGTTTGCTTGTTTTTTCCTGTTCAATTTTTTAATTAATCATGGTATAAAATAGTTAAGCACACATGCAAACAACAAATACATCAGCATATACAAACAGCAAAAACCCATTATAATCAGTTACTAAACAGCAAATTATAGTGAAATGAAAACAGTATTTCAAAACACAGGCTGTAGTAATTACACTGGTGACTATAGTAGAGTTGGAATTTTTTTTTTTTTATCCAAAAGAGCCCCTTATCAGAATTTTTGTATATTTTAATTCAAATCTGTGTACCAGCAGAGTTATCCTCTCTGAATTAATTAAAAAAATATATATACAGACTATCCCCTCTACTATATGCAGGCATGTTACCAAGGCCTTGATTTAGTGTTTTTTGATAAACTATTGCAAAATATTATTTTCAACATATTAAAATAACAAAACATATATATATTGGAAGACTTGGCCTGAAGTTGTGGGAGGGTCTTATGGACCCTCCCACGATTCACTTACTTTCCAGAGTTTCTGCATTATTAGAATTTTGCTATATGCCTTAATGCTATTAATTTAAGTTTGACGTCATATGCTGGTATTTTCATATTCATGCCACCTGGTTTAATCTAAGTCGCTTGTGTTACCCCTCAATTGTTTGCAAGGTGTATATTGGTTGTCACTTACATGTTTCCAATTATTTCCTTAGCCCTGGTATGGCTCACGTGTCTGGCAGATTCCGCTATTTCAATGTACACAGTATTACTCCTCCAGGTTCTAAGGTATTTCAAGTTGTGCCCTTAGTGGTCTCCCAGCAATTGCTGGCACCAAGTCTTTCCATTACTATTCACGTCACAGTTAAGTGGTCCTTCATTACATAATGTTGGTTATTATGTCTCTGGTTGTGTTCGCTACTTTTTTTTGCCACCTTTAATTTAGGCTCTCTCACTATACCATCAAGTTACGCCTGACTGGCATCCAACATCACACGTTTCTCTACTTTCCAACAAAGCCTGGTTCCTTTCATCCTATCCAATCAGATTATACTTAAGGGTATCCAAAATATGTCTAATATGCAGTGGTGTTGTAGCCCTTGAAGTTACACAGGCTGCATTATCTGAAATGCCCAGTAGATGGCACATGGACTCAGTATGCTGTTAATAAAACATTGAGCTTTGATCACATGACTTGCTGAAATCAGGAGATGAGTGTGGCATCATCGCATGGCCTGTCAGGACTTCCTGCACAGCTCTGAGGGAGGAGGATTCTAAGAGTGACCACATGCTGAGCCAGAGAAAGGACATGTGAGAGACTGTAGCACAGAGATAGGACCTGGCTGAGAGAACTTGTTTCACCCAAGATCACACCAGCTGAGAGAGGGACCTGCAGGAAAAAAAAGAAGACAAGCACTGAGTCCAGACGTCTGGCGAATCCAGTGAGAGGAGACTGCTGCTGACTGACCTGGTTAATCGTGTTGTGAGGGTAAGCCAAGCCTCTCCCTGTATCGCCACAGGGCACCTGTCTCCTCACTCACAGTAAAGACTCTGAGGTCCCGTGACGGACATTACACATCTGAGGCTGCTTCAGTGACCCTGCGGAGCAGGACTTATAAGGGCCCCAACTCTCCTATGTGCACCAACGGCCGCTAGGGCGAAGATAAGGGGGTGGGGCGCAGGTGTGCTGGTGGGTGAGTGAGGAAAATCCACATTTTGCATTGTTATCTGTGTTACTCTATTGTATTTTCCTATGTATGTTGGTTCAATTGCTACTTACCATATAAAGTTAGTTCCAGTTAGACTGTGTCAGTCTCATTGCACCAAGTATGTTCCCAGTGGGACCCCACATCCCTACCCCGGATGCTCCACTGGGTGGAGGCACTGCCGCAGACATGTACCCCAGCTCCCAGATAGCGGAGGCTCAGGATCCGCCTGTCAGGCATAGTGAGTTAACTAGGTTTGGGGACCCCAAAGACACTAGGGGGCACCCCCAAAACCCCGTTACAGATGGAGGCACTGCTGAGATGTATTGGGGTACAACCAGTGAGAATAGGTTAAGTCCTCAGGCCACTCCCTCCTTTGTGAAACAGTGGGCCCAGCAAAGAAATGTACCATTACAGCAAGCTGTGATGTTATGCAAAGTCCCATCCTGCTGTGAGATGAATCACGTCATCTTGTGTATAGAAATTCGACTGGGAATAGAAATGGCGACCATCAGAGATATCCTGCAGGATTCTGAAGGCCAAACTTACATGTTAATATATTGTCATACGGGCTTGGGAGACCATGAGATGCCTACCAACATTCATTTACATGGAGCCCCGGATGAAGGATGCTCCTTAGTGTACGCTCTCCTTGATAAGAAAGAAAGGGTCTCACTGCAACAACCCTTTAAATTAGAACGGAAAGATTATGTCACAGAAAATTATTCTAAGCTCCTGACCCCCATCTCCGGAAAGGCCGGAGCCATTCCTAAACAAGCTGCCCATCCTCCTAGAGGACAGGGGATGATTACTCCTAAAGCAGAATCTCATCCATCTACAGCATTACTGAAACCAGACAACCCTGAAGTACGCACCCTGCCTACAGGAGGTAGTGATGTATCGGACATACTACAGAAACTCTCAGAAGCCATAGTGACGGCAAACCACACCCATAGTTACCGCAAACTAAAGGTGTTTTCTGGGAATCAGCCTGTTCCTGCAGGAGAAGAGCCTTTTGAGGTCTGGAAGGATAATGCTATGCAGTTGTTGGAGGAATGGTCTTGTACGGATACCATAAAGAAACAGCGGTTGGTGGAGAGTCTTCGTTTTCCCGCTACAGACATGATAAGACTGTACAAGGGAGTAAATGGGCAAGCTACTGGGCACGACTATCTACAAGTTTTACAGGATGCTTATGGGAAATCAGAAGATTTGGATGATCTGTTGGTTAAGTTCCTAGCCACTAAGCAGAAGGAGCATGAAAAAGCCACTGACTATATCAACCGGTTACAGCTATCGCTTGGAAAGTTATTCCATAAAGGAGCAGTCACTGCCCCTGAGTTGGATGCTCGGCTATCTAAGCAAATTCAGAGAGGTGGTTTGACCAATAATCCAGTTATGATTCTGCTGAGAGCCAAGTTGGATGATAAAGTTCTGCCTTATTCCACATTAATAAATACAGCCAGGAGATTGGAAGACCAGATGTGTCCACCCCTACACAAGGAGAAAGAGGATACAGAACTGTCAGCTCTTAGGAAGAAGGTGGCTGAATTGGAGCTTTTATGCAAATCACCACCAGAGAGAGCAGATCTTCCCCCTGGAAGTGGGGGGCAACACAGGAAGACTCAGAAAAAGCTGTTTCCTGAGGATTCACCCCGCCGAGGGAACTGCTTTAAATGTGGAAAGTCAGGGCATTTTCAGCGGGAGTGCCCTGCGGATTCCATGGAGATGGATGTGGGGGTGCTGGCAACCGAGCTCGGGGAGACTCAAATGACCAGGTCTTACAAGCGAAGGAAGACCCGGCCTACATATAGTCTATCTGTAGGGGCCAAGATTGGGCCTAAATCTTTGATACACGTGCAAGTGGAAGGAATTCATGCTTCAGCATTGCTAGATACAGGTTCTCAAGTCACCATTATCTACAGAGACTTCTATGAACGTCATTTGAAACACATTCCTATGGAACCTGCAGGAGAGTTTCAGCTATGGGGCGTTGGGTCTCAAGCTCAACCTGTGGAGGGATGCATAAAAGTGACCATAACTATTCCCCAGTTAAATACCGGGATGATATGTCCTATGGAGCTGGAAGCTTTGATATGCCCTGCAGCCAAGAAAGTGTGTGCCCCAATAATATTGGGTACTAATGCAAAGATGGTACAGGATGTATTCAGGGCCTATCTGACAGAAGTGGGAGATGTCTCCTTAGACCAACTGATGGAGGTCAGCCCTGTCCTAGGAAAAGAGTGTCGACGACTAGCCCTTGCAACAAAACCAGGGTTGTGCCACTATTCAGGAACAGAACCTGCATTTGTGAAGCCTGTTGAGACCAAAACCTTACGAGCCATAGCCTCAATGCACCATGAAATGTTGGGGGGAACTGGACAATACCTTATTGAGTCTCTGCCTGAAGAGGATTAGAAGAAGGGGTGGACTCTCATACCTGAGATAAAAGATTGGCGAAAAAGGTGGTGTCGAAGTTTTCCTGTGATGGTACAGAATTTAACCCCCACGGAAATCCAGATTGATCGTCATCAGAAGATTGGTGTAATACACCTTTTAGATCAAGTTTCGTCCATCATGTCTGCGAGTGCAGAACAGAAGGATCATGTGAAAGCACCTTTAGATTTTGATCTAGAAGATTCTCCCCTACCACAGCAGTGGAAAGACAGCCTTCGTTCAAAACTGGCCACCCGAGAGGGAGTGTTCTCCAGAGCAGAGATGGACGTGGGGTGTTCTAAGAGTGCCACCCATGCTATAAGACTTGCTGATCCTACTCCTTTCAGAGAAAGGTCAAGAAGAATACCCCCTCGAGATGTGGAAGATGTCCGGGACATACTCCAGCAGATGGAAGGAGCAGGCATCATCACAGAGTCCCGGAGCCCCTATGCCTCACCTATTGTGGTAGTGAGGAAAAAGAATGGTTCAGTTCGGCTATGTGTGGACTACCATACTCTGAACAAGAGGACTGTGCCAGACCAGTACACTTTGCCCCGGATAGAAGATCTTCTGAACGCCCTATCTGGCAGCCAGTGG
The DNA here is from genome assembly GCA_933207985.1 of Pelobates cultripes. Lineage (NCBI taxonomy): Eukaryota > Metazoa > Chordata > Amphibia > Anura > Pelobatidae > Pelobates > Pelobates cultripes. The sequence goes on along the minus strand of OW240917.1, from coordinate 68,084,593 downwards.
TTCAGTGTGCTTGACTTGAGGTCTGGATATTATCAGGTACCCATGAAGAAGGAAGATCAGGAAAACACAGCTTTCATCTGCCCTTTGGGGTTCTTCCAGTTTACCAGAATGCCGCAGGGAGTCACAGGAGCTCCTGCTACTTTTCAGAGGCTGATGGAGAAAACTGTGGGGGATATGAATCCCAAAGAGTGTCTAGTGTATCTAGATGACCTAATTGTTTTCGGGAAGACACCAGAGGAGCATGAACAAAGATTGCTAAAGGTGTTGGATCGACTTCAAGCTGAAGGCCTGAAGCTATCAGTGGACAAATGCCGATTTGCCCAGAACTCTGTCACTTATGTGGGGCACATAGTCTCCACTGAAGGAGTAGCCACAGATCCTGCTAAAATTGAAGCAGTGTTGAATTGGCCAAGACCAAATAACATCGGTGAGTTGCGGTCCTTTCTCGGATTCTGTGGTTACTACCGAAGGTTCGTGAAAGACTACTCAAAGATTGCTCGAGAGTTACATGACCTGCTCAAGATTATCTCTGACGTAAAGGGTGTTAAGGCACCATATCCTAAAGACCCCTTTGGAGAGAAATGGACTTCAGGATGTGAAGATGCCTTTCTGACACTGAAGAAGAGACTTACAGAAGCTCCTGTCTTAGCCTATGCAGACCCTGAGAAACCATATATCCTCCATGTGGATGCCAGTATGGAAGGCCTAGGGGGTGTACTGCACCAAAGTTATCCAGCAGGATTGAGGCCGGTGGTTTACATAAGTAGGAGTCTTACAGGTGCAGAGAAGAACTATCCAGTCCATAAATTGGAATTTCTGGCACTCAAGTGGGCCATCGTGGATAAGCTGCATGACTATTTGTATGGGGCAACATTCGAAGTAAGGACTGACAACAATCCACTTACCTACATCCAGACTACAGCTAAGCTGGATGCCACAGGACATAGGTGGTTGGCTGCCTTGTCAAACTACAGTTTCAGCCTGAAGTACAAGCCTGGGCCCAAGAATGTCAGCGCAGATGCCCTGTCCCGCAGACCTAGACTCCCCCCTCACCAAGAAGAAGAGGCGTGGGAAGAGATCCCTGGGCCGGGGGTAGGAGCCTTTTGTCAGATGTATGTGGTGGCCGAGAGTCAAGAAGAATTTGCCGGGCTAAGAGGGATAGACTCCATTAGCCACTCTCCCAAAGCTGTGCCTGAGGTGTTCCATGCTCCCGTCATGCTTCAACAGTGGTCCAGTATAACCACAGAAGACAAGAGGAAGGCTCAAGCGCAGGACTGGTATATTGGGATAGTTATCAGAGCAATAAAGACTAAGAATCCTAAATTGCTGACTTCTCTACCTGTGAATCAAAGAGAATTATACCGAAGAGAATGGAGCCGACTACATCTCGAAGATGGAGTACTCTATAGGGTCGTGAAGTATCATGATCACCCTGACAGAAAACAATTGGTACTACCGCACCGATACCGTGGCATGGTCCTGAGAGCTCTCCACGATCAACATGGGCATCTAGGGGTGGACAAGACCTATGGCCTAGTACAAGATCGGTTCTATTGGCCTCGCATGAGGGAACATGTCGAGCAACATGTAAAGACATGCAGGAGGTGTATCCAGAGGAAGACCCTGCCTGTGAGAGCTGCCCCTATGGGTCATCTGAAAAGCACGGGACCCATGGATCTTGTGTGCATGGACTATCTCTGCATTGAGGACGATACAGCGGGAATTGGAAATGTGCTGGTGGTAACGGACCACTTCACCAGATATGCTCAAGCCTTCCCCACTAAAGACCAAAAGGCTGTGACTGTAGCCAAAGTCCTTTGGCAGAAGTATTTTATTCACTATGGACTACCCAATCGGCTACACTCTGATCAAGGTAGAGACTTTGAGAGTAAGTTGATCAAGGAGCTGTTAGGCATGTTGCAGGTGCAGAAGTCCAGAACCACACCTTATCATCCGGAGGGTGATGCACAGCCAGAACGTTTCAATAGGACCCTCCTAGATATGCTAGGGACTCTCAAGCAAATCGAGAAGCGGTCTTGGAGTAAACATGTGGAAACCATGGTCCACGCATACAACTGTACAAGGCATGAATCTACAGGGTTCTCACCCTATTTCTTAATGTTCGGAAGAGAAGCTCGATTGCCGATAGATGTCCGTTGGGAGTGTCTCCTGATGGAACAGATTCAACTTCACACTTTCAATATGTGAGGAACCTCAAACAAAACCTTCGTCGGGCCTACGAGTTGGCCACCCAAGCTGCAGCAAAAATGGAAGAACGGAACAAAAGAAGATATGATGCTAAGGTGAGATATCGGGAGATTCAAGCAGGGGATAAAGTTCTTCTCCGGAATCTAGGTGTGCCTGGAAAACACAAACTGACTGACAAATGGAAAGATACCCTGTTTGAGGTTGTGTCCAAACTGGAAGGACTGCCAGTGTACAACATTCGGGGCCCGGAGGGCCGAATAAAGGCTTGGCATAGAAACCATCTGCTTCCAGTTGTGTATACTGATGAAGAGGAAGAGAGTAGTGAAGAACTGGAGGAAACCCCAGCAGAGAGTCCTGGAAATGGGGCAGAGGAGACCCCGGGAACTCCCAGTGCAGAGGATCAGTGGTGGTCATCACCCGCTGAAGAAACACAACAATTGCCTCCTTTAACTCCTGTGGTTTCACAAAGTCCCGGAACCTCTCCTGGGTCGCAAAGTTCTCCAAGGTTGAATCCAGAAAGTCCCTGTTTTGTGCCTGGAACTTCCCTTAGAGACTCTACTTCGAGGGCAGGAGTCGAAGTTCCACAGTTGATGTCCCAAGATCCTGTCCCCCAGCGAGAACTGAGACACAGCACCAGAGTGCGGCAACCCCCTAGGGCCCTAGTTTATGATAATATAGGAGAGCCCAGTTATGCCCCGCTGACATAAGCAGCATTTAAAATGGCCACTTTCCTACATGCACTAGCTGAAGTGGTAAATGTTAGTGACTGTTTACCCTAAATAACTAGCTAGCTAGGATGTTACTGTGCTAACTGTACTGTAGGTATGCTAAACATTTTTCTGTTGAATTTTTGTTAAGCTCCCTGGCTAGGACTTGCCAGTGGAAGGCAAGTATTTTCAAGGGGGAGCATGTAGCCCGTGAAGTTACACAGGCTGCATTATCTGAAATGCCCAGTAGATGGCACATGGACTCAGTATGCTGTTAATAAAACATTGAGCTTTGATCACATGACTTGCTGAAATCAGGAGATGAGTGTGGCATCATCGCAGGGCCTGTCAGGACTTCCTGCACAGCTCTGAGGGAGGAGGATTCTAAGAGTGACCACATGCTGAGCCAGAGAAAGGACATGTGAGAGACTGTAGCACAGAGATAGGACCTGGCTGAGAGAACTTGTTTCACCCAAGATCACACCAGCTGAGAGAGGGACCTGCAGGAAAAAAAAGAAGACAAGCACTGAGTCCAGACGTCTGGCGAATCCAGTGAGAGGAGACTGCTGCTGACTGACCTGGTTAATCGTGTTGTGAGGGTAAGCCAAGCCTCTCCCTGTATCGCCACAGGGCACCTGTCTCCTCACTCACAGTAAAGACTCTGAGGTCCCGTGACGGACATTACACATCTGAGGCTGCTTCAGTGACCCTGCGGAGCAGGACTTATAAGGGCCCCAACTCTCCTATGTGCACCAACGGCCGCTAGGGCGAAGATAAGGGGGTGGGGCGCAGGTGTGCTGGTGGGTGAGTGAGGAAAATCCACATTTTGCATTGTTATCTGTGTTACCCTATTGTATTTTCCTATGTATGTTGGTTCAATTGCTACTTACCATATAAAGTTAGTTCCAGTTAGACTGTGTCAGTCTCATTGCACCAAGTATGTTCCCAGTGGGACCCCACATCCCTACCCCGGATGCTCCACTGGGTGGAGGCACTGCCGCAGACATGTACCCCAGCTCCCAGATAGCGGAGGCTCAGGATCCGCCTGTCAGGCATAGTGAGTTAACTAGGTTTGGGGACCCCAAAGACACTAGGGGGCACCCCCAAAACCCCGTTACAGTGTATTTAGGATTTGGGCAGACCTAGGCAGGACGGTGCTCGGGCACCCCCACCAATTTAAATTTTCCCTACCCCTTCCTGTCAAGGTGGCACTTTGACAGACGCTCATTCACTGACAGACACACACTCTCATATACACTGACAAACAATGACACACACACACACACACTATTACTTGGACACACATTAACAGATGCATGCACTCACTGACTGACAGACGCACGCACTCACTGACCGATACATACACACTCACTGACCCACACACATACACACTTACAGACACACACACATTCACTTAGACACATGCACATTTCTCCCAACACTCACAAATTATTATTTTTATTTTATTTAAAATCCACCCAGCCTCCATGGGAGAGCTGGAGTTGATTCCTTACCTGTCCAGTGTGGCTGCTGGTCGGGCAGGCAGGGGGCGCACAGGCTGAGTAGGCGGCGCTTACACCCTGTTCCAAATTATTATGCAAATGATATTTTTCTAATTTACCTAAATAATTGATGTAAATAACAGTCAGCATAATTCTCATGTTATCAACTATTAAGAGTACAATTCAAATTTTATTGAACTAACCTCCTAATGATAACAGTATATTTTTTTTAAACATAAAAAAAACTTACAATGCACTGTTCCAAATTATTACGCATAGTAAGTTTCAAAACACTTTATAGGTTGTAAAGAACTGAAAATTGTCATTTGTTGTGTTTGCGGCATATTTACTGAAATCAAAAGCTATTTCAATCAAACTTATAACAACATTTTAACGCAGCCTTGTTGGAACTGGGTGGCCGTCCACCAACCACCCACTACTCCATCCATCTGGACCATCCAGGGTTGCACGGCACTAATCAGTGAACATGACTGTTTGAAAATTAGTCTTCATGTATTTTTCTGCCCAATGCAGCCGTTTCTGCTTGTAAGCATTGGTTAGTGGTGGCCGAATAAAAGGTTTATGCACAGTTGCAAGACTCTGGAGGACTCTACACCTTGATGTCCGTGAGACTCCAGAGGCACCAGCAGCTTCAAAACTCTGTTTGCTACTATGTAGTGGTAATTTAGCAGCTGCTCTCTTGATCCGATGCATAGATCTGGCAGAAATCTTCCTCAATGTGCCTTTATCTGCACAAACCCGTCTGTACTCCGAATCAGCCACAAATCTCTTAATAGTGCGATGTTCACGCTTAAGTTTTCGTGAAATATCTAATGTTTTCATACCTCGTCCAAAGCATTGAACTATTTCACTCTTTTCGGCAGCAGAGAGATCCTTTTCCTTACCCATATTGCATGAAAATGGTGTTCTCCTATTAATAATGTGGAACAGCCTCATTTAGTAGTTTTTCCTTAAATTGGGCTCACCTGGCAATCTAATTATCATAGGTGTCCGAGATTGTTTTCAGTGATAAAAAGAGCCCTGAGACGCAATGCCATCCATGAGTTAAACTTAAAAATAAAATATTTAATCTTTGTGACACTTAAATAGAATTTGCATAATAATTTGGAACAGAGTGTAGTGATGCTGGGAGCATATTCCGGCTCCCTAGCTTCAGTAAGCTACGCGGAGGGAGCTGAGCAGGAAGTGCTCAGGTAAGTATTCTCCCTCGTATTCCCCTGCTACCCGCCGCCCAGGGGCTCAAAAGTGGCCAGCCGGCTCTTGAGCCCCCCACGATACGAGGCAAGCAAGGGATCTGCCTGGTCATTTGGGGGACGGCAAAAAAAGCTGCAAAGTCCCGCCAAGGCAGATGCCTTGTTTGCCTCGTGGAAGACACGTCCCTGCTAATATGTCAGCCCCTTTCAAACCCCTCACTAACTCTGAAACCGCTATTAACCTGTCCTTTTACGGCTTCCTGAGGCCACGAGAATTCACCATCAGTGGCCAACACAACGCACAAGGTTGTCTTCGAAGCTCCTACCTAATTAAACATCAAGATCATTACATACGGACTCTACCCATGAACTGGGTCAACTCATCCACATTCCATACTATCCCACGAATAATATATGGTGCCGGTGAAGGTTTTCGATTCCTACCTCCTCACTGTACCGAATATCACATCTCTTCTACTACTGTCACTTCACGGGACTATCCTCATTACCTCTAAGTTCATGTTATACGTACAATTATTGTTAAGAAAGGCTCGGTATGAACCCTAGTCTTTATTCAGGACACTCGTTTAGGATACGGACTGCATCTATGGCATCGAGCCAGCACATTCCAGTCAATGTCATTAAAACTCTAGGTCGCTGGAAGTCATCAGCATATACAACACACATACCCCAACCGGTACAGGAAATACGAAGGGCATTCGTTAAAATCTAATCTTAACCCCTTAACACCGTTACGGTGTTCTATGCCGTAGCGGCTTTAAAGGGCTTTAAAGCCATTGCGGTGGCATAGAACGCCGTAACGGCTTTGAGCCCCAGGGGATCGCAGCTACTTACCTCTGCCGCAATCCTCTTCTGGAGGGCAGCCTGACAGCCCAGGCAGCCCTCCCCGGCGAATGAGGCCCCCGGGGGCCATGTGATCGCTCTCAAAGAGCGATCACATGGCCCCCTATAGCTGGCTGTGGATCTGCCAGCAGGGGGACTGTCTGAAATATCAGACAGTCCCCCTGCTGGTAGGTAGTGTAAAAAAATAAAATTAAAATAAATTAAATTAAAAATAAATAAAAAGTATTTATATATATATATAATATATGTATATATATTATATGTATAATATATATACATATTATATATATGTAACGTCATACATAATGTATTTTAATACTAATATTAGTATATATATTAGTATTAAAATACACTTAGAATGACGTTACATATATATAATATGTATATATATTATATATATAATAGATATATACACATATATATATATATATATATACGTATAATTACAATAATAAATAAATAAAATAATAAAATAAATAAAATATTGAAACAATTTAATATTATTTATTCATATGTAATTTCATTCTAACTGTATTTTGTTATTAATATATATATATGATGGCATACCATTTGCAAAAGTAGACAACCCAAGGTATTACAAATGGGGTATGTCCAGTCATTTTTAGTAGCCACTTAGTCACAAACACTGGCCAAATATTATTTTTTTGTTTTTTTTCACACAAAAACAAATATGAACGCTAACTTTGGCCAGTGTTTGTGACTAAGTGGCTACTAAAAAAGACTAAACATACTCCACGTTCAATACCTTGAGTTGTCTACTTTTTCAAATGGTATGCCATTATGGAGGTAATTTTCATTCCTGGGCTACAACACCGTCTCAAAGGTAACATTACTAATCTGGCAAATTTCAATGTGAAAATGGAATGTTCTATATTTGACCCTGTAACTTTCCAAAACACCATAAAACCTGTTAATGGGGGGTACTGTTGTACTCGTGAGACATCGCTGATTACAAATATGGGCATTTTTTTGCAGTAATACCTAACAGTATTATGACATTTACAGCTAAAATGTGAGGCGGAACTACATATTTTTTAAAAAAAAATTAAAATTCTTCACAGTTTTTTAAATTTTATTCATAATAAATTATGTTTCATATATAAATATTTGATATGAAATGAAAGCCCTGTTTCTCCTGAACAAAATGATATATAATAAGTATGGGTGCATTTAATATGAAAGAGGTGAATTACGGTTGAACAGACATATAGCGCAAATTCCAGTTTTTGTTTACGTTTTGTTTTGATCAGAACGTGTACTATTGACTCCGTCCTGAAGGGGTTAATGTACTTACGTTGTATTCTGCTCTTTACTCAAATGTATTTTGAGCATGAAATGTATTCCTTTTTGCCCACTTTGTTTACTGGCCTATAGCATACGTTTCGGCACACCTCAACCGACATTTTCCTATCACAGGTTTGCTAACAACAATCTTACTTCATATCAATGTTGCCCCGAACACAAATATTTATACACATACATAAATATACCAATAGATTAAAAATGATCAAATTACAAAATACATTTTTCATAAATCATTTTAAAAGTTTATCCAAAAATACAAAATCTTTTCAAAAGCTTATCCAACAATAATAAACCGAGGGTATCCCTTTAACAGTGCAGTAACACAAATGTAAATGCATTATTTAGAAGAAAAATTAGAGCACTTAAAAAACATGTATGTTTGTGTAGTTTTGGAAGTACATGCCGTCTACACATTTTTGCTTCTTATAAATTCAGTCCTATGTATTTCATGATATTCGAATAAATCCTACAAGTGATGTAAATATAACAAACATATTTCGGGTTGATTACCTGTACCAGAAGTGATGTTTGCCAACATTTTTATTAATATAATCAATTATACAGTGAAAGCTGATGTCTTTCAGCATGCCATTCAGAAGGAAGGCAGGCACAGGTCTAATTATTGTGCATTATACATTTCCAAAGGATATGCCAGTCTCAAAATAGAATCATTGAATCAGAAATAAAATAAATGATTTTCGATTTAAAGAGAGTGGGCAAGGGCCCTGCCAACAGTGAGACTTACAGCTGCATGAATCTAGGTTTCATCTATCACAGACAGGTATAGTTATCTATTGGATCCAGCTACAGGACTGCGTAGTGTCACATTCAGCTACTACAGCCTGAGCTACCGTACTAATGGTACTGCTGTCTTTCATTGACAAGGTTACATTATTTCTATGTGCACAATGTTAAACTATTGTGGAGGTATTGTCGTTTATATACACTATGTTAAACTATTGTGGAGGTATTGTCGTTTATATACACTATGTTAAACTATTGTGGAGGTATTGTCATTTATTTACACTATGTTAAACTATTGTGGAGGTATTGTCGTTTATATACGCGATGTTAAACTATTGTGGAGATATTGTCGTTTATATACACTATGTTAAACTATTGTGGAGGTATTGTTGTTTATATACACTATTTTAAACTATTGAGGAGATATTGTCGTTTATATACACTATGTTAACCTATTGTGGAGGTATTGTCGTTTATATACACTATGTTAAACTATTGTTGAGATATTGTCGTTTATATACACTATGTTAAACTATTGTGGAGATATTGTCATTTATATACACTATGTTAAACTATTGTGGAGGTATTGTCGTTTATACACACTATGTTAAACTATTGTGGCGGTATTGTCGTTTATATACACTATTTTAAACTATTGTGGAGGTATTGTCGTTTATATACACTATTTTAAACTAATGAGGAGATATTGTCGTTTATACACACTATGTTAAACTATTGTGGAGGTATTGTCGTTTATACACACTATGTTAAACTATTGTGGAGGTATTGTCGTTTATATACACTATGTTAAACTATTGTGGAGGTATTGTCGTTTATATACACTATGTTAAACTATTGAGGAGGTATTGTCGTTTATATACACTATGTTAAACTATTGTGGAGATATTGTCGTTTATATACACTATGTTAAACTATTGTGGAGGTATTGTCGTTTATATACGCGATGTTAAACTATTGTGGAGATATTGTCATTTATATACACTATGTTAAACTATTGTGGAGATATTGTCGTTTATATACACTATGTTAAACTATTGTGGAGGTATTGTCGTTTATATACACTATGTTAAATTATTGTGGAGGTATTGTCGTTTATATACACAATGTTAAACAATTGTGGAGATATTGTCGTTTATATACAGTGTTAAACTATTGCGGCAATGCTTTTATATATTCAGTTTCGTGTTATTGTGGCAGTGCTCTCTTTTATATATAAAATGTTACAATATTGGGATTGTTCTCCCTCCTCCACAAAACATTACAGTAGACATTATCCATTCCAATAGGTAGTTTTCTGCTGGCAGCCAGATAACACCCACACTGCTAAATAGTTTGGTGGAAGAACATTCTTCCACTGCTCCAGAGTCCATTGGTTGTGTGCTTTCAACCACTCCAACCATCACTTGACATTGCATCGATGTGAGGTTTTTGTTTTAAAAAAAAAAATGCAAAAAACAAATAAAAATGTTAACTTTGGCCAGCGTTTGTGACTAAGTGGCTACTACAAAAGACTGGAAATACCCCATTTGGAATACCCTGGGTTGCCATGGCAATGCTCCGGCTCTCGCGAGAGTAAACTCTAGCCTCACAGGCTAGACTTCACTTACCACCATGGATGGTAGCAGCAGCAGGATCCCCCCCTCCTAGGCATAAGGTAAGAAGGGAGGGGGGGATATAATCACTCAAGTCACAGCACCATCACTCATGCACACACGCACTGCACCCTCACACGCACTGCACCCTGACACTCACAGCACCCTCACACACGCACACTGCACTCCTCACATTCACAGCACACACACACACACACTGCATCCCTGACACAGTACCCTCTCTCACACACACACACACACACTGCACCCTTGACACTCACAGCCCCCTCACGCAAACACAGCACCCACTCAACCCTTACCCACATAGCACCCTCACGCAAACACAGCACCCATCACATACACACTACACCCCTTACACACACACACAGGACCCTCACACACACACACTGCACAATACGCTTTCCTAGCATTTTTGTCTCCTGGTATCCCATCTATGGAGACACCAAAGACAAATTCCAAGCAAACACAGTGCAAGCATGTTATTAAATTTGCTTGCACTTTTTCTCATGCTAGAGCTAGAGCTACCCTGGAAGAGCATTGAACCAACATGCTCACTTTGTGATGGGGCGTGCTTGTCATTGGTGATGACAAAACACACCCTATCTTGCCCGCCCCCTTTTTAGCAAACCAATCTGACAAATTTCAATGTGCAAACATGGAAAAGTCGAAAGCCCTACATTTGACCCCTGTAAGTTTGCAAAAAAAAACAAAAAACATAAAACCTGTACATTGTACTCAGGAGATCTTGCTGAACACATATTGGCGTGTTCTTTGTTAGTAACACATAACGGGGTCTGACAATCCATGCCTAAAGTACAATGTGAGAAAAATAACAAAAAATTATTACTACCCAAAAGTTTGACAAAGACTAGTGGTAGAATAAGTGCATGGAAAGTGTTAAAATACCACCATTTGAAATATCCTAGGATGTCTACTTTTCAAAAATATAGGTTTTGATGGGGTAAATTACATTGGCCGGCTTCAAAAATGTCCCAAATTGGACATGGGTGCATGAGGACCAGCTGTGAAAATTCCAAGTTGGAAAACTGGAATGTGCACCCTCCAAATAAGGTCTTTTAGCCCCCAGAGAACCCGACACACCTATACATTGTGGGTATCACGGTACTCAGGAGATGATGCTGAACACATATTGGGGTGTTCTTTGGCAGTAACCCTTAAAGTTCTCAGTACATGTATTCTTAGATTGCTATTTGGGTATAAAAAAAAAAATCACCAATAATTTTTTTTTTTTAAATTTAGCATAGATTGGTGGTAAAATGGTTGCATGAAAAAGAGTCAAAAACCCCCAAGTTTAATACCTTAGGTTGTTTTCTTTAAAAAAAATATATACATGGGGGCAGGGCCTGGCTCTCAGATTGATCGGACGTGCGGGGCATGAGCTCCTGAGCCCCTGGCAGATTTTGGGGTGCTAATCCAGACCAGTAGGAGCATCCTGTTTATCCTGTGTGCTGTAGGGATAAAGGTAACTCAGACATCCATGCAGACACCTTTACTGTGGCTCTGCTCTGCAGTCCAGTTGTGACGGACCTAGGGAGAGACGGCCAATCTCCCTGCCTCGTGAATCTTGAAGCAACTACTGTGCCCCAAAGCGCCCCCCCCCCCTCCTTGGGACCGGTGGGGGTTATCCCGGTCCTTAACTGGATTGCCCTGAGAGGTTTCTACCATACTTTTCTTGTGTTTTGTGTGCAATACAGCTAGCCTAGTTTCCCAAGATGGAGTCTACCCCACGATCTGACACAAGGAGCAGGGGCTCATCGCAGCTACCCAACAGCCGCTCAGTTGATTGCATCTTATCGCGCCTCAATGACACCTTCAATACATTTTGGCTCAAACTTCGGCTTGCATTGCTATCTCAGCCTTTAAAGGTTGTCCAGAAGTCACACAGAGCCGAGGAGGAGGGGATCCCGTCGTGGCATAACTACTGCACATTCATTCCCTCAAGTTCCCAACTGCCATCCTGGGCCAAGAGCCCCCAGATGCAGTGGCCTCAGGCATCGACTACGCAGGCAGAAAGCCCACCGCTGTTATAGGCACTTACCTTCCTAGTCTTCTGCACCTCCCGGCAAAGGAAAAGGTTTGGCGCTTTTAAGCTCCCTGGTCTCTGGTGACCGATTGCTGGCTCACTGCCTGGCCTCTGGCTGGAGGGGACACCTGCCCCGGCACTACAGAGTAGGCTGAAGCCTGACTATTTTGGACTGCTCCCTACTCCTGCCACTTACAGGGATCGGCTGAGTGGAGATCCGCTCTACGCATAGCTCTTGTGACACAGTTGCGGACACTATTTAGTCAGTCGGTTGGGCAGCATAGTATGCATGTTTTCATCTTTTTTTGTGTTCCTTATTTCTTACCTCTTGCTTAAATCTTGAGCGGTAGGGTGAGAGCCTATGGTGCCACAGGATACAGTATATGCAGACATGCGTTTTCCTTTGTTTTCTTCCATATTTGCACTGGCATAAACAAAGTTAATGTTCACCATTTCTCTATATCACTAGACATGTCTGAGTCTATTTCTTATTAAAGAGACTCTCCAGTGCCAGGAAAACAAACCGGTTTCCTGGCACAGCAGGTTCCCTTCTCCCTCCCACCCCCATCCCAGTGACTTACCTTTATCCAGCGCCGATGTCCCTCGGTGCTGGGTCAGGGTGCACCCACGCTCCTCATCCGGCGGTGAGAACTATTGCGCATGCGCGGCCGCCAGAGGGGGAGACCTAATGCTCATGCGCTACCAATGCCGCGCATGCGCATTAGACCTCCCCATAGGAAAGCATTGAAAAACGCTTTCCTATGGGGATTTCAGCGACACTGGAGGTGCTCAAATAGTGAGAGGACGTCCAGCGCCGCTATAGCACACGCAATGTGTGCTATAAACACAGAAGTGCCCTCTAGTGGCTGTCTAGTAGACAGACACTAGAGGAGGAGTTAACCCTGCAAGGTATTGCAGTTTTCCACTTAAGGGTAGTGGGAGTTGGGTTAAGGGTAGTGGGAGTTGGCACCCAGACCACTCCAATGGGCAGAAGTGGTCTGGGTGCCTGGAGTGTCCCTTTAATACAAAAAGTGCAGTACTACTCTTGAGATCTCACATGGCAATGTTGTTCTACTTATATATTATTTTATGAAATGTCCCTGCAAACATGCTGGTTAAACTATGCACTGCAAAAAAATAAGCACATTTGTTGAGTTTGAAAATTTACCAGTAATGACAACTCTAGACACTCAGTCTAAGCTCCTTAAGTACTCGTAGGTGAATTCCATCTGGTCCTGAAACATTTGCTGCAGTCTTGTTTGTCTTCAGTCAAACACAAATTGCCCATGATGCATCGTTTATGGTGTCACTCCCTTTCGCCTGATTGAAATAATCAACTGTTACACCATATCCCTCTTGTAGTGCATTGATCTGCCATATTTCTTCACCCTTTGGTCTTCTTGTGACAGTTTTTCTGAATTCAAGTTCTTTATTGTACAAATAAGACTTATGGGGACATAATATGTAATATGTCTTTATAACTCCCCCCCCACCCCACCCTGTTCTTTTATGGAAGCCTTTTTATTACCTTCATCATCCTTCTAGAGTTCTCATGTGATACCCAGGGTATTTCCAATCCTCCTTATTGACCCATCTTTTTTATTTTTTCCAATTAGAAACTGACAGTTCTGGTTTTGAAGCATACTGGAGCCGTGTGATAAATATTTTGAGTTTATTTTATATAATGCTCTCTTTAACATTTCTCTATCTAAATCCTGGAAAGTGTTCATGATCTGATAAGAGTTAGAAAGGGTATCATGAGTCAAAATTACATCCCCTATAGGAGACCAACCTGATCTTTCAGATTGTATTTGCTTAGGTATCACAGATTATTTTGACCAAACATTTTAGAAATATATATAAATGTTCCCTTTTATTTATTTTTTCTTTATAAGTTACCTCTCACTTTATTTGGGAACGAAATGGCAGCAAAAAGCCAGAGTACTGCAAATATAGACATAATATTTATATTATGTATAGATTATTCATTATCCCGACTGCATCAGCTTTTCACACTTTTGGTTTGTCCGACGAAAATCATCCACGCAGAACTGCCAAAAATTTGAAGCGAGCAATTTTTTTTGTACGAACACATTCAGTCTATAGCGAGCTTTTAGGATATGCATGGACCTGAGTCTCAACACCCTGGAATGTGTGCATATTCTCTGTTTACTTATTAGCACAAAAGATACTGGTAGATGGTTTATTCATTTTCAGCTCTTTATCTTGCTAAATAGCTACTAAATGCAAAAGTCTACCTTACAAAATCTGTAATGACTACACACAACTGTCATGGGTATGTGGCCGGGTTTGCTTCAACTATACAGAAAAGCATCTCAGTATGCTTTATAAAACTTGGCAAAACTGCAGACCAAATGTAGAATTTGATATTTATTTCTAAGGCTTTCAGTGTGGGTGCAGTTGGAAATGAAACCGACAGGCCTGTTAATGTAACACACATTCCGGGATTAAAGAACAACATCCATCATCTCATATAAATGTAATTAAAACTCGGTCCGCTCGTCTCAGAGAAGCAGCCAAATGCAAGCTGGATACACGGCTCTTGAATCTCTAAATCCTTAATGGTTCTTTCACGGAGGAAGCCAAAATGCAGTAATCACCTGTTTCAGAATTCAATTTATGCCTAGCATTGAAAGCTTAAACATGTGTAATCTTAAAGTTAGGTATTTGCCATTCATTTAATGCAAACTGTCATAATGTGTTTTGTACAAGGGACTGTCAGTGAAAACCATAAATGCAGATACAACACAAAATCCATACAGAATAAAATGGGTAATTCAAATAGTATTGTTAAAACCCTGATTCTATACCAGCGTTAGAAAGATTATGGACATAAATTCTCTGGCAGGATTTTTAAAGAGTTTTAATCCTATTTTAACCTTTTGCTGTGTAAATGATGTATGTTCAATTTTTACCTGGTGAAATACCACATACTCCAGGCCACAACAAATCAACTACATACAAAAAAATAAAAATAAAATGATGAGCTCCTATTAGTAGTAGTTGGACTCAAAACATTATCTATCTCTTCTTGGTGTTCATTATATTTCACAAAAAATTAGATGGACACAAAACAAGTTTTGAAAAAGTAAAAATCCCAAAACCAAAATTACACAATTCTTTAAATAAACATAACATTGCATACAACTACAGGGAACAGCAATGGGGGACAAGTTGCTTCATCATAATACATAGTGTTCTGAAAACTATCACTAGTCAACTAGTATTTTGACAGTATTGTAATTATTTTCCCCCAATCACGCATAATGGCTTGTTATTTGGCACAAAGGACAAAGGTTATGTTTTATATCTTGTACATATGTGTTTGTGCACCTTTCATGGACACTCCACTGCATAAATAAAAAAAGACATGAAAACATGAGTGCATTTAAATATGCAATTTTCATTGTTTGTCATTGGGGATATATCTAAAAAAACAAAAACAAAACACCACCTTGCAAAAACTGCAGTTCTATTATTGGCTGCCTTTGCAGACCCTCTTCTAACCCAGCCCACGCTTTCTGTGGTTGTCCAATCAAAGACTTCCCAATGCAACTCAATGTTAAACAGGTGCTCTGGGCAATTGCGGCCTCTTGAGTTTAGCGCAACGCAGTTAAACAAACCAGTAGTAGAAGGAACTGTCTGAATGTTAAAAGCTATGGGGGTAGGGGAGTGTAGCGGATGGCACTGGGCTGTCCTGAAAATTGCATGTGTATAACTGTATTCGGGTAAATTGCTGGTTTTTATGTGTCCAAATAACGTGTATTCGTCTGATTGTTCGGTAGAATCATTCGCACAAACTAAGGGAATGAAACTACCGAACAGTCAGACCTCCCCTGTGTGGAGTGTGCCTTCAATTACCCATGGCAACAATGTTGCGAATGGGTAATTAACAAGCTATGCAGTAGGTCCTTTGTTCTCGGGGGTGGCTGCCATTCGGGAAACGAACACGTGGCGGCTGCCATTTTAAAACTCCCGAACAGCGGTGTTTTGCCGTTGAGTGTCTGGAACCCAAATCGGACACTCGACTAGGCGAACACCGCTGAGACCTCCACAAGCCCGGTCTGTTCGTTTCCAAACTACTGAACGGCCCCTCATTCGGTAGACAGAAACAACCGAACGAGGGGATTCATTCATACCCTACCTGATCTCTGTAGCCTTAGCCTTTCGTGCCATTTATTCCCTTATACTGTGACCGACCGCAGGGCCCCATCGCATGGAGCCCAATTCGGCTGTTCTCTCCAGCACGGCCGGTCTTTTTAGTACCTCCATGAATTTCCCGAACCCCTGGTCCGATATGGGTGATTTTTGGATATGTTGCTCACCCAGATCAGGGCTACCAGGGGATGTGCCATTTAAAGGGGTACCCCTAGATTTAGGGGTACATCCAGAAACTGGGGGAATTTGTGTACAGTATAAGGGGATTATGAGTCAGGCTGAGGGGAGGAGATGTGTGGGAGGTTACTACTGCCGGATTGGATACTGTAGTAATTAATGGAAATCCCTCCCTTGCATGGGAGAATGCTTTATAAGGCCACTGTGAAATAAAGGTTTTTAGTTCTGCTCCTGATGCTGTGTGTCGTCCAGTTATTGGGATTGCTGTTGGGATATTGCTGGATTATTTTACATGCTGGAAACCTTGCTTTATGGATTTATAATTACTTGTTCCTGAGCCTCACTGGGATCTTAAGTGGAGATAACCTGTGGAATACTGGATCTCCGCTACAGGGAGTAACAAGGTGAATATATAAAAGGGCCAATTTATATTGAAGTCTGCACTTTATGAAAATAAAAAATAAAAAAAACACAAGACACTCCACACACATAAAGCACTTCAGCAATCTAAAAAGCTTTAGGCATCCAGAGAGTGTCCCTTAAACTTCAGTGCCCAGCCTTTAATTTGATACTGAATCCTTAGAGTATGGAATCCTACTGGCAAGGTGCTTGCCATAACTCCATTACTGATGTAGGCATCGCTCCTGGCGGTATATATTTTGCAGTAACACTGTTGTAAATATTTTGGAGATTTCATTCAGGACATGAAGTTTATAAAACAGTCCTGGCCTGTCATCTATAAAGGATCTTTGTTGGGGCGATACTTCCTTTAATTTTAATGCACACATTTGTGTCAAGTCTTAATGACAAATCAAGATTAGCATAAAACAACAACAACAACAAAAAAACACTACAATCCTCTCCTCTTTATGCTGCAATCCATTGTAAATTGCTGTAAAGTAGTGATGCTTAAGAGCTTAACATTCGCATTGCTTCTAGACAAAGTTATTCATCACATTTTTTTATTTTGTTAGTATCACTGCTTTTTTTATTTTTTATTTTTGTTCTTATAAAATACAAACAATATGTGCTGCTTTGAAATTACATCAGTTATTGTATGTCAAATTACATACAAAAAATTTAATCTGACAAACTTTCATATATAAGTACAAAAAATACAACAGGAATCGCTGATAATTATTTCCCTTTAACTAACTTCTTAATTAACGTAGCATTTTCTAAAAGACAAACAAAAAAAACAACAACCATATCTTGGCACGGAGACCCTTCTCATAAGAATATATTTAATTCAGGGTTTGTATAGATTGTTCGATATATAATAGCACTATGTTCTCCACTTTAACTTTCCCTAATTTTGTTAAGTCAACCATATTCCCCAAATTTTCTTATGTGAGAACAATTTCTGTCTTGCTAAATAATACCCCTTTTCCATTAAGCATTGATTAGATATCTGTTTTTAATCCTTGACCATTCAATTTCACCTTGGTTTTTCCATTGTCTTGCTATTATAATTTTCATGGCCAGTAGAATTTGTATTGTCAAGGCTTTATTGGAGAAACTCAAATTATCCAATCCAAAATGGAAAAGAGCAGTTTCTGGTGACATTGGGATTAATGGGGTATAGTTGTTCATTGCTTTTAAACATTTCCAGTAGTTTGCATTCCATGACAACAATATGAAATATTTTTACCAAGATAAGCACACCCTCTATAGTACAGATATTTTACCTAAACGTGACAAAGCATGGTGTTTATGGCAACCAGGGGCATATCAAAAATATACTTGGAGACCAACATCTGTGACTTTCATTTTATAACTTTTTATTTTTTAATGGATAGACTATTTTTTATAGAATACAAAGTATGCTGTCAAAATGTAGACACATTTACTTTCTGATCAATATAAAGCCCCAGAAGGATGCAATACATAAAATATGTTAAACTGGTAATATGAACTGCGCAAAGCTAAGCTCTAACGGTGCAGAGTTTACTCCCATTGACTTTCTGATTCTATACTGAATAACTTCTAAGAAAAAAAACAAACTCTTGAATCCTATCTTATCGGTAAAATGAATTAAGATTCCAATGGTCTTCTGCTAGGTTCTGCTCAATAATTGGGTATGACTATCATTTCGCCCTTTCTACAGTGAGCTTGGTTTGCCCAAATCTTATATGATGACCCTTGCTTTCTCGAGGTCTTTGTGTCCCTTTCTCTCTCAAGTCTTGGAAGAAGACCCAGGCAGCGAGGGGAACACCAAGCGATGTACTATAAACACGAAATACATTGGGAAAACCATCAGACATTTCATTTAAAACCATAAAAAAAGAAATATGAGGAAAAATAGAATATTGTTTATCCAATATTTTATTTCTTTATAAACAGACATGTACTATAAAAGCTGTTGCATCAAGAACATTTGTTTCTACTTTCCAGAGGCATTTTAGAATAAATACATTGGACATGTTTGAGTAGAACATTAGAACAGCACAGAATAGGATCACTTCTTACATTATGTTAATGCATACCTGGTCGAAGCACAAGCTCGAAACTTTACCCCATTATCCTGGGGGTTCTTTCACATGTGAAACTGTAAAACCACAACACAGCAGATGCAGTGGGTACACATGGATTGGGCTTCTTACAGCCATTTGTATGAAGGAATCTTAAGATTTATTCATTCGAAGGCTGATGGGTCCACATTAGTCCTATCAAGCTAAGGAGCCTATCCAACTAGCATTTGGGTCTGATAACCGTGACCACGTCCCTAAACAAAGAGGTTGGACAGTGATGGCTTAGACAGTAGCACTCCAATCCTTTAATTATATGAACAGCCCTAATTCATTCAATATGAGGAAGGGTTAACACCTTAATGTCACTTAGGCCAGAAACCAACTTCACACCAAAACAGCGTTGTTGGCTTGCTGAGTAGCAATTAATGGAGTCACACTCAAGTCATTACTATAAAATGAACTTTGCCGAAACCATTCTGAAAAAGGTCCGCACTATTCATATGAAATTAGCTGAGCACTTTCACAACACAAAAAAACATGACCCCATGACAAAAGGTTTGTACCCTATTAGTATGGTAAGCTCCAGTACTGAGCACCAATGGCTACAATCCTGCAACTGCCACCATCCTTAGATACACATGGGGGTACTTTCTGGAATATAATGCAGAGATCACGCTTCAAACACACAGTCTCTATAATTTCCCAAGATCCAGAAAATAGTTCTATTGTGCTGGTGGCTACTTTATATCAATGAAGTCCTGGTCTCTTGGATAAATGTCCTTGTCGGTTCTAAAGGTAAAAGTGCTCGATGCAGATACAATGTTGAAGAATTGTGTATCTTGTTACAGATGGTTCTGACCCCAGAATAAAAAATATATAGTTACAAATAACAGTAAGTTTTACATTGTGCATGTTTTGTGCATTGCTGGAACATAATGATTACATTTGCAAATACCATGCATGTAAACATCGTTGTCAAAACATGATCCATGCAAGTACGTCTGCCAAGAACATTGTAAGATCTTTTGCTTCTGTGAATATCGTCCAAATAAATGTAACCTGATGAAATGTCCAGAGCTGGATTCAGACACAATCTTTATATTTTATTTTTTTGTTATTAATTGTAGATATACTGAATAGACCACACCTACAACTCTGTGCAACAGTTTTGCATTTAAGGCACCACTTGTAACAATGAAGAATTTGTGTTTAACATAAAGGAGTCAATTGTTGTAAAAAGCTAGCTATTCCTGTCTAAGTACATGCAAGGAGGAGAAGACTAGTGCTCAAATAAATAGGTTCAAGCTTACGTAGACAAAATATTATTGCTTATACAACAGCAAAATATATATAAGTTTTTTTTTCCCCAAGAAACACTAAACATACCATAGACACAACCAAAATTTTGAAACATAAGAACAAAGATGTGGGCGTTTTAAAAATTGCCATTTGTTACAAGACTGAAGGACTATGTTGGTTTTTGTTTTGTTTACGTCCTGTATGACCCGGTCTGTTCTGAATTGTGTAAAGGGTTTTAACGTGTTATTAACCAATTCTGGATAAATGGGCTTTGGGTTACCCACCAGGTTTGGAAAGGGTCAGAGTTTAGCATTGCACTATCACACGTATGCTCCAGGTCTATAAATACCCAAATACATGCTAGAGCTTTGGATATCAAAACTCAAAAAGCCAAGCAGCACTGGCTTTTAACAATGGTAGGGATGCCTGATATAGCTTAGAACAATTAACACCCTATATACTGGTAAATATTACATTTATTATGGTGTTATATTATAAAATGTCTTAGTCCAACCCCAGGTAGGGTATCATATGCAGGGTACACTGTGCAATATTCAAGAACCAAGAGCCCGCTAAGCGTACACAAAGAGTGTCATATATAATGATGATTATATATATTAATATATATATCATTTATAGCACTGTTAATTATGAGACAAACTCGGTTTATAAAGAGAATGCCCCAAAATAAGAAAAGCACACTACAGCTGTAGAATCCGTGTGAATAGATTTTATCAAATGCTAGCAAACCAAACACTAGAACAGTGGATTTGGGATTCTCTGCAAACCAACAGAGTAATTACATTGGTGATTAAATTAGAATGATTGACAATGCATTCCACTCATGATAGTGCATGGAACCATTCAAAGCTAACTGGTGCATAATTGTCAGCCAGAGAAAGCTTATTTGCTACACACAAACCACCAGGTCCCTCCCTAACAAGCCATCTACGGATTTGTTGGAAAAATATATGGCAGGCCCCGAGCATGTACATCATAAATCTGGACAACACTGACTGGATCTCAAAAAAAGTAGTACAGATAACAATCCAGAATGATGCTTTGAGAAGTTAAAGGCCAAAGCCAACTGTCCCATAATACTTCAATGCATCTCAATACATCTAGTCTTACTCTACACCTGTGGACAAGTATTGCAATCACTATATTAAGTTTTTTTACAATAAGTCTCAATTTTTTAATGTAGTTTTTTTTAAGGGTCCAATGCAAAGTCTTTTTGGAACCTTTAGAAGAAAGAATTTAAGAAGGGCACATGTAGCCACGTCTGTGGTGTAGGAAATATCACAACATGGCTGTTTAACACAAAGCAGTATGTTTACAGCAGTTTGTGTTGCTTGTATGTAGGATGCAGCCCATTGAGTAAAAGTACAAATTCTTGCACCTTCATGTGCTATGTTAAAGAGGCACAACAGGACACATGTCTTGTAAGTAAATGGGCACAGTGCAGGCTTTATCACTCAACTATTTATTTCCACAGCTCTTAGCATGAGACGTGTCAGTCGTAGCAGGTGTATATGATTGTCCGTAGTCCGCCTGCAAAGTAGCGTGGAACTCTTCTCTTGTAAAAAAATAATTTCTTCTTAGTAGAAAGGAGGGTCACAATGGTGTGGGGTGTCCAGCCGCTGAGAAGAGCAAGAGTACATGTTATCCATGTTATACAAGTTATGTACAGCAGAACAAAAACAATTCAGAATGAAAAAGATATTTAAAAATTATTATTAATGGAATGTTGGATCTCATGTAATTAGAGTGTTTGAGGTGGCGAGTTAAAGCCAAGGTGACTGGTTTCCATGGTGATCTAGCATGGTTAAAAAAAAGTACACAGAAAGGCACCATAGTTCTACTTCTTGCTCTTAGAACAATCTGTGGTAATGGGCATACAATTCCATATGCCAGTCAAATACTGTCTGAAAGGGGACAAAGTCCTTCTGGAATCCCATTAGACCACCAGGAGAAAATAGGGGTGCACAGTTTTTAGGCTCCAAACAACCTGCATTATGCCAGTGCAAAAATATTTTACTTTATATTTATTAACGGATAGCCCAAAAAGATAATTCCACTCCTATTTAACACCTATAGAGTATAAGGCTTACTATAGGCACTATGACCACTAATGTGATTTATAGTTGTCATGGTGCCCTGAGTTTGTATGTGATATGAAATGCTGCACGTAAGAACATTAACCCATCTGTTGCCGGAGGTGTAACTCCACTTCTGGCAGAGTCACGGGCATCACTGGAGTTCCAGGCTGGCTAATGTCAATTCTGTGCAACTTTCCATGCACAAAATTCCTATCACTGCCTGAAACCAGTCAGACGACTCTCTCAGCCAATCAATGGCCAGTAGGATCAGCATCCAGATTCTACAGCTTTGCAGAAGCTAGCTGTCACAAATCCGGTTTCAGAGCAGACCATGAGCCCAGCGAGACAGACACAGGAGAGAGGGTAAGCTATTGTTAAACAGATTGCCTCATTGCTGGGGAACTGGACCAGGTTATTCATGGTTCTGATGTTTCAAATAACCCTTTAAGGTCCATTTAAAGTAAGCAAAAGGCTATGGACAGATGACAAAGCATAATTTACAGTATTTCACACAATGTCAATTACATTTTGTTTATTAGCATATTTTATTGTCGTGTCACTCATCGAGTTGGACACTGCCTCACCTGTCTATTAAAGTTCTACGAACAGAATGTCATGGAAATCTAACATGAGAGCACTTTATAGAGAATATACTTTCCCCTATATATTGTATTAGCCAATTAGTTTGCAAATATTGCCATGCCCATTGGGCACGATTCATTGTCCATTGTAAAAAAATAATGTCAATGTGGTGTCTATTCAATGTTTAATTCTCAAAATATGGTGATGTGTGTAGTGAATGCGTGGTTAACCAATAGAGGTGATACTGATTATAGTAAGGGATAATTTGGCTGCCTTTAACTAAGACATGTGAGGTGAACTATGTCTGGGAAGAAATTAGTTAAATCTTGTTAGTGTCTGGAAAATACCCTGTAATGGTACAGCAATTAAGGCTGGTTTCATTTTCCTGCCTGTCCTCAGGCAGTGGAACGCATTCAGAGGGATTTTATTAATCATTTTTGTAAGTTCCGTACAGATAAATTGTGATTTTAACTCTTATCCACTGGAATATGTCATATGCCTGAGTGATATTCTAAACTGATGTTTGTCATCCACAGATCTGTGAATGACAGGTTCCACAAACAAGCCTATCACAGTTTCTGTATACATGCCAAGTTGCATGACAAACTTTCAGTAAAACAGGATTCTCTTACTTCTGGACCTCACGTAGCAATCGTTGCAGTTTAATAGCCCATTGCGAATTCGGACATCCGTTCCTGTGGTTGCATCACCGAGTTGTCCCTTGCAAATCCCACACTGTCAAGAAACAAAGAGCACCAGTTATTCAATAGGAAGCTAAATACATTGGCATATAACAAGGGATGTCTGTAGTATGCATATTTACATTCATATTAGTAACATATAGAATTAAAGGCATAGTATGATACAGGAACACTGACGAAATTATACAGCAATATTTTGGAGTGAAAAAGGAAGAACTGCATTCTGCGAGGGAGGGGCAGAAAAGCTGGCTAACAGATAAAACTAAAAGGCTACATAACAAGCAAAACTGCCTCAAATATGTATGGAGTACCCTTTAGAAACTATTTTGCAAACACTTGTAATAAAAGGCAAAAAGTGTCCCCTAACCTTTAAAGCAATAAAGGATATAAATGAATAGATATGGATATTAAAGTTATCCAATTGCCCCCATACATTCGCACTTTGGTAAGAAAGAGACAATATCTACGATCTTCACATTACCCTGCATTCATCACAAATTACTAGTAACAGTCTCAGCAGTTGCCAGAAAGCCTGACCATTCCCAATTTATCCACCTTACCATTTTTTTGATATACATTTTTATTCTTTTTAATTATTAAACAAAAATATGTCATTTTTTTTTACAATTGATATCCCCCCACCCCTTTTATATCTTTATTAGAGGTAAACACATCTTCTAACTCTTATATTAAAACAAAACAAAAAAAACAACAATCCAAAACATGGAAACAGAGAATGTTTCCTCGATCCTAATCCCTCGCATCTCATCCGCACTTTGTCTCCCTCTCTTGCTCTTCCTCTCGCTAACATTTTCAATCTCTCCCTTTCCTCTGGCACATTTCCCTCTCCCTTCAAACATGCAACCGTAACCCCAATTCTAAAAAAGCCCAACCTTGATCCCAACTCCCCATCCAACTACCGCCCTATCTCGCTACTGCCATTTGCCTCCAAGATCCTCGAGAGAGTTGTCTACGCCAGATTGACAGACTTTCTTGAATCCAACTCTCTGCTTGACCCCCTTCAGTCTGGATTCCGCGCTGGTCACTCTGTCGAAACTGCTGTGACCAAAGTATCCAACGATTTAATTGCTGCTAAATCTCGCGGCCAATACTCTATCCTAATCCTCCTTGATCTTTCTGCCGCCTTTGACACTGTTGATCATCAACAGCTTCTTCACATTCTCCGTAACTTTGGTCTACGGGATTCTGCTCTCTCCTGGTGTTCCTCCTACCTCTCCCAGCGCTCCTTCAGTGTTTCTTTCTCGGCTTTCAGGTTCTGTCCTCGGCTCCCTACTGTTCTCTATCTATACTGCCTCCCTTGGTAAACTCATCAGCTCTTTTGGCTCTACCTCCCAGGCTCGCTGCCTAGGAGTTCTTTTTTATTCTGATCTCTCTTTTACTCCCCATGTTCAATCGATAGCCAAATCCTGTCGTTTCCAACTCAAGAACATAGCGCACATCCGCCCATATATAACGCCGGACGCGACTAAGGTGCTGGTTCATGCTGCTGTCCTCTCTCGCCTTGACTATTGCAATCCCCTTCTCACCGGTCTTACCTGTTCCCAGCTTGCACAGCTGCAATCTATAATGAATGCGGCTGCGAGGCTTATTTTCCTGTCCGGTCGCACCTCCCACGCCTCCACGCTCGGTCAGTCCCTGCATTGGCTTCCAGTTAGATATAGGGCCCAATTCAAAATTCTGGCGCTTGCTTACAAATCCCTACATAATGCTGCTCCAACATACCTATCCTCCCTCATACACAAGTATGTCCCGTCGAGATCCCTGCGCTCAGCCTAAGACCTTCTCCTATCCTCTGCCCGGATCCCCACCTCTGATGCTCGCCTTCAAGACTTCTCCAGGGCTGCACCTATTCTGTGGAACTCCCTTCCCTCCTCAATCAGACTTTCACCCAGCCTCCATTCCTTCAAAAAATCTTTGAAAACTCACTTCTTCATTAAAGCGTATCAATTAAACTGTCAGCAGGTTTCTCATCCCCCACCCCATGACTCCGTTCCTTCACCTGTCAAAAATGACCTACCAAGCACTCAATAAACCCTTCTGTAACAAACTATTTAATTCCCCTACTTTAACCCTTTGTGTCACTATACCCCACTCCCTCTAGCATGTAAGTTCATCGAGCAGGGCCCTCAACCCCCTCTGTTCCTGTACGTCAGTGGTCTGATCTCAATTATGGGTCTGTTAGTCCACCCATTGTACAGCGCTATGGAATTTGTTGGTGCTATATAAATAATAAAATAATAATAATAATGGTATATTTACCAGGTCTTACTAAACAACCTCTTTTCCTATCGTGGTCCACCATTTCTCTCTCTTACTTGCCTTCATCACGCCTTCTCTGTATGAAAGCTAGTTATGTTAACATGTCAAAAAGAGTGTCGGACCCATCAATATTGTGGTGGTGGGCTTAACAGGATATGACCCTATGGTGGAATTGAATCCTCATATTTGTTAGATAAGATAGTTGATTTTAAGTAACCTTATAAAATGTAAAACTATTGTGTGTGCGGTTCCATAATCCGTATAAATATGGATCTCTACGGTTGCACCACTGCTGAGAAATACATGGTCCGGGTATGCTCCTTTGTGAAACTAGTCTTTCCAACTTGAGGTTGATAGATGACCTCATTCTAACCTCTGGGAATCTAAATGAACCTTCATTGGTTTTGACTGATATACTTATGACTCCATCTGTGTCTTCTACATTAATTGTCTTATATGTAAATGAAAACATGTGGTTAAATATCTACAGTAAAGTTAACTTTTCTCTGCTCTCCTTCCTTTATCTCCACTTTCTTCCTTTAACCAGTTAAGGACACATGATGGAAATATTCCGACATGATTCCCTTTTATTCCAGAAGTTGTGTCCTTAACGGGTTAATGTATACATCTCTCATATCTAACAAAACGGTTCTTCCACATTATCACATGATGTAATCACTTTTCATGACGCTGTATCATAACTACTTTTGCTCACGAAAAGTTAGCCGTTATAAACATAAATGTTAATGCCAGTTTTGGCAACTTTACATTTTAAGTCCATGTTTGGTGACTGCACTTTGCACATTACAGTATAGAGTAAAGGTGTTTTGGGGACAACACAAATCATTTTAGCACTGGTATGAAAAAGAACATGAGATTGAAGGAGAACAGGTAGCATTGAGATCTATGGCTGGCGTAAAAGTCTATGCATAATATCACTAAATATCAAATAATTTTTTTTTGCATTTGCATTTTATTCATGTCTACATACATTTTCCGCTTTAAGACTTTTGTGCTCGTTATCATCAACTATTATAGGGGATAATGGTAAACATATCTAGGAAACTATCTTACTAGATTCATAAATGAACTGCTGAGCCTGTCCAAAATTCCAGTTTAAATGTATCATTTCTGGAAGGGCCAACTGCACCTGTCAAGTTGCCAAAGTCAATAACATGGGTGATATTAAATTGGGCAATAGTAACATCGATTGATCTCCTCATACAGGAAAATTATGTATAACAACCGATTATAACTATAAACATATACAATGTTAAAGGGTATAGATTCAAACTTGCAGGGCAGAGAAGGGCAGATACTATATGGAGCTACACGTCCCTAAATAACTAGAAAACTATCAAACCTGGAGCCACCAGAACAATACAGTGGAACGTTTGCAAAAACAAATGAAAAAAAAAACCAAAAAAAAAAACCATACCTTAAAGCACTGAATGTGGAAGTACAGACTAAGTTTTTCAATGATCATGGCTGCACCCTTTCCAAGAGGAAGTCCACATGTGGAACACAACTTCTTCCCACTGACAGACCTGAAAAAGCATACGTGTCAGAATAAGATGCAGTATGGGCCAATACAAGCGATACATTATTACGCCTTACTTTCTTAAACGTCACAAGGCACAGCAATCACAGTGAAAGCCTTCAAAGTGTGTATTAAGGACTTGGCTTAAAATATTTTAGGTCAGAGAAGATCCTCCCAGAGAAAAACAAAACAAAACTGAGAACACTGCTATCAAGCAACACGGCTTAAACATGGCTGCTCCAACAAATGCACTTGCTATAATTGCAGTTTTCTTTTTGGAAAATGTTCACAACTCAAATAGTGACATGTTAAAATGAGCTATTGACCTTTTGTACCTGTTGGGTGACTGGCATTGTGATGCAGAAGACTGTGAGGGATAACCAACTCCTCTCATGTTCTCCTGGCCATCAGTTCTGTTTTCAGAGAGAAAATACTAAATTAAACCAGTATATGATGTAACTTAAGACATGAGTAAGTAATGGGACATAGGTAGCACTCAGAGGCTGTACCAGCTCATTGCGCTATTTGGTAATAATAAAACAGAAGAGAACGGTCTTCAAACACAATCAACGGAGGTAATGCTTTAGTATTTTTGCCAAGGTACATTTGGAATCACACTATCAAGGTCATAGCAATTGTTATCCTTTCTTTTGTCCACCTGTAGATAGACTGGTCTAGAAACTTAATGTGCATTGTGCTGCAGGGTAACTAAGAAGCCGTAGAAATATTTTACTTTTTTTAAAAAAATGATATGAAATTAGAAATAAAAAATAGTAAAATAAATGTTTTTTAAAAATCTATGGATCTCTGGTTTCTTCACGTAAGATAAAGGTGGCATACAAGGCAATCCTGCTTACATTCAGACATTCAAGCATTTAAATAGTTCTGGTGTCCCATGTGTAGATGGATTTTTTGCTTGTTCTTTCATTTCAAAAACATTTATAATAGGACATTATTGAACAGTGATGGAAAATTTTGTGGACCCACAGATGCCTGTTTTTCATAAATTTCCTGTAACAAATTTAATCCTCACTGCAATTTAAATGAATCACTCAAGCATTAAATTCAGGACTCTGTGTTTGATGTACACGCTACAGGTTATTAAATAAAGCATGGCCAAAGGATTTTTGGTGTTCTACAATTTTAGAAGTGTCAAAAATAAATAAAAGTATACAGGTATAGGCAGGATCAAGTCAGACAGCACTTACTTCACAATAAAACATAATGTGAGCGTGCACACAGGAAATGGAGCTCGGTCTTCTCCAACAGCCCTAACACTTATGCTTCATGTCCCCAGAGCACCTTCTAAATATAGGGAAAACCCCAAAAACCTTTGTTGCACTCACTCCCAAATTTCAGGGGTGGCCACAGCCAAGTAGACAACTCATTCTGTTTTAGCTATAAGGGACCATTGCCACGTATTACTTCCCGGCTCTCTTGTAAGAGTACCGTAATCACTCGTTGACATGAACAATGGAATATCTTTTTAGTGCACTTACCCCCTTGTTATCATAGGAGATGAGCGCCCATCAAGGAAATTGTTTGGAGAATCGGTGACCACAGGCAGATGGTTTTCAGGTGATGCCACATGTTGATCTTCTTGTAAACCTTCCATAAATAAATAAATATTATGACGCAAATCTTAAACGAAAACAGTGCTTATATGTAATGCTAAGGAATTATACGTGCATGGTCAATTCAAGTTGTAATCAAAATTATTACCCCTATTGAAAATAAATAAGTTTATTGTCAAAATGAACAGACTTTCAACTGTTTGCAATAAACAAACCAAACAAAGCAATTGAAATAGCTCAAAACAACGAATTATTCAAATGGTTTCCCCAAATTCAACTGAAAATGCAAGTTATAATGACTTCTCCAGCCACAAAATTATTCAGCCTCTTCATGTCAAGCATCTTTAGTACTCGGAGCACTCTTTTGCTGCTATGACCTACTGCAAACGAGATGAATAGCCAGAAACCAGCTACTGGCAGCATTCCTGGGGAATCTTAGCCTGTTGCTCATAAGAAATGGAATCCAGTTCAGTAATATTCTTGGGTTTGTGTGCTGCAACTACCTTCTTCAAATCCCATCAGAGACTGCCTATGGGGGTTCAAGTCAGGTGACTATGATGGCCTCTGTAAAATTTCCCAGGACTTCTTGTGCAACCAAGCCTTGGTGGAACTTGAGATATGATTGGTATCATTGTCTTGTTGGAAGGCCCAATGACATCCAGGCTTTAGCTTCCTCACAGACAGCATGATGTTTTCTCCTAGGAATTCACCGAGCCCCAAAACATCACTGAGCCACCACCTTGCTTTACTGTAGGCAGAACATTCTTTTCAGCGTATGCTTAATTCGTTTTCCTCCAAAATTACCACTCATCTATTGTGCTGGAAAGTGCCAGTTTTGTTTAATCGCTTCAAAAAACAATCTTAAAACTTCTGTGGTTTATTTATATGATTTTAAGCATATTGGAGCAGACTTTTCTTGTGCTTTTGTGTCAGTAGTGGTGTACGTCTTGGAATTCTGGCATGGAAACCTTCTTAGTTTAGCATATGCCTTACTGTGCTCACTGAAACCTCAGTGCCTGTTGCCACCAAGTCTTGCTGCAGGTCTTTTGCAGTAACTCAAGGATTTTTCACCACCTGCCTTCTCAGATATTTGGTTGTAGCCATTGATAGCTTCCTTTTTCTGCCCGGTCCAGATAGAGTAACCACTGTTCCTTCAACGATGAACTTGCGAATTAGGCTTCTAACGGTGTCTCTAGGAACATTCAGTGCCTTTGCTATCTTTTTGTATACTGTTCCGTGTCTCTGAAGGGTGATCTCTTCTCTTAACTTTGTGGATAATTTTTTTTACTTTGCTATATTTCTAACATGCAGTCAAATGTGACACTCAACAAACTCCTAGTCAGTTCAGGAGTATCAAGTGTTCCGCCTCAATCACATCTGGTGCAACTAATGAAGCCCTTGATTAGTTGCATCAGGTGTGCTTGAGACAACACTTGTTTTGTATATTTGTGCTGTTGTAAGGGATCCTATTGAATACTTTTGAGACTGAAGAAGTCAAAAGTTGCATTTTCAGTTGAATTTGAGGAAACTACATTAAGCATTTGTTGTGTTGAGCTTTTTCAATTGCTTTTAATTGATTTGTTCATTGCAAACAGCTGAAAGTCTTTCCTTTTTGACAAGAAATCAGATTTGGATTTGGGGGGGGGAGGGGGAGGTGGAGGTTGAATAATTTTGATTACAACTGTATTTGGCATGGTCAGCAGACATTTTCTATGCACCATTGCATTACATTGTAAAGATGGTTTATATTTTTATTAAAACTAAGCAAACATTTTCAGAAAAGTTTGCAGTTTAACAAGCATAACTGCAAAAGATCGGCTTCCCTCTTCCATGCAGTGGAAAGCCAAGAGCAATTTAGTCAAGCATACAGTTTGATAAAATATTACCAAAGCATTTATTTTAAACATGGGGTGCATAGTTGGCATATAAACATGCATACAACAGCAATTGTGTATTGACAGCTGCTTAGACAAACTTAAATATTGCAATTATATAAAATGTACACGTTTTATTTTTCATTTATTTGTTCATCAAATTTGGCAAATGAAAATCTTTTAACAGTGCACAGTATCCCTATATTGCAAACATTTACCAGGGGCCGGAGATGTTGGTATAAAAGCAAAAAATATTTTTTAGTAAAATAAAAATGGTCAAATAGCCTGCTTTTAGGTATTAGAAATGCCTTTAGGGTCATTACAAACAATAAAACGTGAAAATAACTTCTGCATTTGAGAATAAGGCCCACAGAGTACAGTTAAATCATATTACTAAAATAAATGTATTTAAAAAGCATGATAACAATTTTTAGCAATCTTTGTAATACTAGCAGCAAATATGAACATTCCCTTGTTGTAGGAATGGTAGTACCCACTGAAACTTCCTTTACTGTTTGAAAAGGTGAAAGAAACTGAAAATTCAGCTTACTTATTACGGAGTCTAAATGAAGGTGGCTGAAGCTCTATGAACTACATTTTAATTTGCAAAACAAACTAAAGTAAAAATGTTCATATACGGTTTTGGGATTGAATGGTGAATTGCGTCAGCTTTAGTTCAGAGAGCACTTAACATGTTTATTGATTATACACATTTCTCACTGCTAACATGTGCTGCAGTTTGGTTTCTATACATTCATTTAAAGAACATTTATTTTATGGTTAAAAGATGTATTAATTATCAGTCCTTACATAGGATGGACATAATATACATTTCTATAATTTTGTTTCATGTCAAGCTGACCTGTTCATCCATGTACTAACATTTTCCTTTAAGTGCCACTGTCACCTCAAACTTTCTCTCTTATGGTTTCCTCTTTCTATTCTTCTTTTCTCATCTATTTCTATTTTAATAAAAATAAAGTAGTCTCTAGTTTGCCTTATTTTATGTATTTTTCCTACTCTTGACAATCTTGACAAAGGGCAGAGCTTGTGAGTTTAAGTGATAAGTGAACCACCACTAGTAACAACAAATAAAATGCAACGATCATATAGTCACTTACCTGGCTGTAAAATACATTTGGTAGGAGTGTTACTCTCATTCACAGAATTATGATGATTTCTCATTTCACTTTCATTTTCCACCATTTCTTGTCTCCTGGATCAGAAAGAAAAACCATTAAAGTTTCCATTCGTAAATGTGAACGATGGTGTATACATAAATCTAAGAAGTCACACACAATCAAATATTTCAAAATCAGGTCATGGGTTTTAAAGTGCTTTCTATTCAACCCTCAACTTACCAACATTACATGTACTAATGAGAAACCATATTCACACCTTCAGGATCAAATAATGGGGAATTGTATTGTGGTTGTGAGCACATAGCTAGGTGCCAAATAATGGCTTCACCTTCTAGACCAGAACTGGCACCATGCAGTCGAGACCCGAAAAATTGAAACTTTACAGAGCGTGGCTGGTTCCCGGTCACTGGTCCTTTTGGATCAAACCCATGCTTTGGTTTAAACATCTATATTTAAAACAATGTTCCATTGTGAAGGGTGCCTGCAAGAATGTTGGATGAAGTATGAAACTATTTATATCTGTGCTCAAATGCACGTTGGACTGGGAATCCTGGGATAGTTATGGAAACATGATTTCTCAGAATTACTGTGCCCAAGGCAGACATTACCAATACCCAACTTGATATTTGCAGAGGAAGAACTCGGTAATATGTGTGTGTGTGTGTGTGTGTGTGTACTGTGTTACAATGTTTCACCAATACATACTGCTTTGTTCCCTTTGCATACTCTTCTTCAGCTCCAAGAAAAGCTCCTTCTTGCTCCCACAATGTCTGTGGTTTATCATTCTTTGTCTGAATACTTTCTATCAAACATCCTTGCGACTCTGTCCAGAGCTACCGGAAGCCCAGCATTAGAATAAGAAGAAGAACCAAAAAAATAAGTTTTGTTATTCTCTAAAAACTCCATAATGCAGCTCATTGAAGCTTAATAGTTATTAAAAGATGAATTAACATAGCCTTTAACATAAGCAGCATTTACTAGGATTGTATGATGTAAGAAAATGGTGCTCTCCCATCACCCAATTCCCAGCATTGAATAATCTACATGGTCCAACACGTGGTGTCACTATGTAAATCAAAACAGTTTTTAACTATTATGTTTCTTTATGAGTAAGATCTATAACTACCTCATGTGAACAGTAGCATGGGCTTAAATACATGAAATACGGGCCAAGACAAAAAACGAACCCAGAAACTAATAGAACATACCGTCCCAGCCTTCATATCCTCTTTTTCATGATTGTCTTCAGGGACTCCCACATTTCCGTTCCTTTCAGACATACTGACATTCACATCAGCCACTGGGGACACAGTCAATGGCATCACTGTGTCCTCAATGATCTTCCGCTCCTAAAATAAATTAAAAATACATACATGCAGAAATATATCAATAGAAACACACACACTAGCTGCAGGGACTTGGGCACTATGCTTTGGGCATCATTCCGCAAGTATTGCAGTTCTTACCTCTTCATAATATTTGCGTTCTTCCTCTTCCACCTCTTTCTGAGCCTTTTCCCATTCTTCTTTCAATTTTTCCTGTTCTTTTTGGTATCTTTCCTGTGATCAGATTGAAGGAAGGATTTAACATTGACAGTGTAAACATTCAACAATATAGACATTGTCAAGAAAAATTACAGAGTTTAGTTTCTCAATACAGTTTAGCTCCCGAGTCCCCTGCAAAAGAAACATTGTTCGTAAAGGGGTACAAGAGTTACTAGTTGCCAGTCTGACAACCGCTACACTACCTGAAGAAGCCTTTCCTGTTCGTGCTGCCACCTTTCCTGACGTTTTCTCTCCTCTTCAGGGTCCCAAGAGCAAAACCGACTTGGTGAAGTGAGAGATGGTGTAACCGCCTATAAGAGATCACACAGCCATTGCAAAAAAAGTTACTGCAGGGTAGAGAATGCAGAGATTAACCGTGCAGCAATAACGTTACACCATGGCATAGCACATCCTACGGTTATAAATGTTTAGGTATAATAAATATATATTGAAAATGTATACAAGAAATTGTGTCAAATTTTTGTATTACTTCTTGGACCTATAACTCGTGTTATAGCTCACAATATGTGTTCTTGTCATGGTGAGATCTTACAGGCAATGAATTCTCTACTTCATTCTTACTGCTAGGACTTTCCTGCTGGGCATAGGTTGAACATGACCTTAACTGATGTCGGGTTCTAGAAAGACCTTCTACAGAACACTTCATAGGTTTTACATGGATGTTTTATAAGCCTATCCTAATGGCAGCTTATCTCAATCCACCTGATCAATACATTAAAGTGAAACAAAAAAATCATTCACGATATATATTATTGCCCGTGCTCCCATGCGGTTATTACTACAGATGTGTTTCCAAAGCCCTTCCTAACGAATATCTCTGGATTTGATTCAGGAGCAGAGTACAGAATGAAGTGTGCAGGTATGTGTATGGTGTGGGTGTTTTTAAAGACCTTCCGTGAAGAACAGAGATGATCTAGAGCCCTGGTAGAGAAATGTCTTTATTCTCCAATTCAGGGAGAATGCCGGAGTAGAGATGAAGGTAAGTACATACCTTGTAAGTGGTAGTGAAGTGGGATAATCATTGGTTAGCAGCATAGAATGGCATTGTTATCCACTGTTCTATGCACCATCATTGGTAATTTTGAAAAAATTGCCTATTTAGCGCATTGATATTGTTGTTCTCTGTTCGGTTTTTTGTTTATTTTTTTAAATTTAAATTATTTCAAGTTAACTTTAACTTTCATTGGGCCCAGCAAGCATGCCATAAAATTTCACAAGTTTACAAAACATTTTCCTTTTTCTTTCAGTAATTTTACAAAACATTATTATAAATGGCTGCTGTTCAATAACTCAAAAAAGGTTCAAAGTGAGCATGCAATTTTAAATGCACATACATTTTCAATAACCTGGTTACAAAAAAATATTATTCAGCCATGGGGGGGAGTGGCGAGGGGGGGGTGGGGGGGGGGTTATAGTTTACTTAAATACACTCCATAACCTTGAAACTTTAATCTCACTCTATCTTGGAAACCCCAAATTTGCTAGAAATTTTGCTATAAAATGAAGAAGCTGTTTGAGAGTATAGGAGAAAAGGTATGGAGATAGAAATTAGACTAAGTTGAAATAGTTAGAAACTAAAGTAGAAGAGAGAGATTTTAAACAGGTTGAAGACATGCAACCCAAGCAAGGGGAGATTGACCGGATGCAAATATAAAGCACTCTTGCACATTGGTGTCTCATGTTTGGTGGTCACAAGAAGACCAAAAAAACTAAAAATGAGGTACAAGTCAAACACAAGCATTAAGTAAACTAGAATCATGCCAAAGTTTCCCAATAGGATTACTCACTGGAGAAATCTTGTTGCATTCAGTTTCGCCTGTTTGGAAATAAGCAAAGACAATGGTGAAGTCATCATCAGGAAATTAGATGTGTAAAACAAGTTATCAAGGAGAAATCTTCTGAAACCAGAAATGGTGATTCTTATTTGGCTGCAGGGTTTGGGGGGAGGTGGCAATGAAAAAGACAGCATCCCTCTTGCTTGGGAATGAAATAATCACCCACTAGCTCATGTTACGCCAATTTAGATTTGGTAGACCATCTGAAATTAGTAAACAAAGGTCCAGACATTCCGTAGGACATAACTGGCTGAATATTAACCGGGTACACACGCTTGGATTAAGTATTTTTTTCAGTCTGACATACAGAAGTCAAAATCAGCACAGTAAATTCAAACTGAAATATTAGAGATTTTACACAAGAAAAGTAGTAAATAATACATATCTATATCACATACACATATAGCATATGTAATACACTTCATATTATGTACCGTTTATTTAAGGATTATTCACTAAAGCGAGAATTCAAAGTGAATTTCAAATTTAAGGTCATAGTAGCTTCCAGTATTAGGAATAATAAATATTTATTCCCAACGCTATAGTATCTCACCGCACACCGTGATTAAAGGGTTAAAAAACCCAAGGTCCCTCGACTCCGCCTCCTCTGATGCCAGCAATGGGGGTGGGGAGGGGTACTTAAAGGACCACTCTAGGCACCCAGACCACTTCAGCTTAATGAAGTGGTCTGGGTGCCAGGTCCTTCTAGGCTTAACCCATTTTTTCATAATTATAGCAGTTTCAGAGAAACTGCTATAATTATGAATGGGTTAAGCCTTCCCCCTAATCCTCTAGTGGCTGTCTCATTGACAGCCACTAGAGGCGCTTGCGTGCTTCTCACTGTGATTTTTCACAGTGAGAGCACGCCAGCGTCCATAGGAAAGCATTGTAAATGCTTTCCTATGCGACGGGCTGAATGCGCGCGCAGCTCTTGCCGCGCGTGCGCATTCAGCCCAGGAGGAGGAATGGAGGAGGAGAGAAGGAGGAGAGCTCTCCGCCCAGCGCTGGAAAAAGGTAAGTTTTTACCCCTTTCCCCTTCCAGAGCCGGGCGGGAGGGGGTCCCTGAGGGTGGGGGCACCCTCAGGGCACTATAGTGCCAGGAAAACGAGTATGTTTTCCTGGCACTATAGTGGTCCTTTAATGTGCACATTTAGCCTTCCCCAGAGAAAAGCATTTAATCAATGCTTTCCTGTGTGGATTTTGAAGACATTGGGCGTGAGGACATCCAGCGTCGTTTCATGGAGTTGAAATCCATGAAACTGCAGAAAGTACCTTTGCTACTAGAGGAAGTCTTAACCTTGCAATCAGAGGCATAACTAGAAACCATGTGGCTCCGGTGTGAAAATTGCCCTGGGGCCCCCCCACACTCCACACATGCAAACAGATACACATACAGACACATGTAGAGACACAGAAACACACACACACTCACAAACACACACACAAATTATTAATATTAAATGTCCACCCAGCATCCCTACCTGGAGAGCTGGCGTGGATCTGTCCCTTGGGTCCAGTGAGGCTTCAGTGCAGCAGGTGGCAGAGTTCCTGTCAGACGCAGCGAGGGAGCTGTGTTCGCTCTGCTCTGCTCCCTCACGGGCTGTCTACTGATGCCGGGGGCTGGAATAGGACGTCATATGCCGGCTCCCGGCATCAGCAAACTGTGTGCAAGGGAGCAGAGAGAACACAGCTCCCTCATCGTGTCTGACAGGAACTCTGCCGCCCGCCTGGGGGGTCCATTAGGTGGCCAGACAGCCACCTCTTGGGCCCTTCTATGACAGGGGGAACACCAACTGGGCGGCATATAGGTGGCCCACGGTCACAGGGGTCATTGCTGCAGCCACAGCTGCGACCCCTGCGACCGTGTTTGGTTTGCCACTGCTTGCAATAAAAACATTGCAGTCTCTCTAAAACTGCAGTGTTTTAACTTGCAAGGCTAAGGGTACAGGGACACTTCACCCAGAGCACTTCAATGAGATGAAATGGTCTGGGTGCTTATAGTATATATATTTATTGAAGGCCATATATATATATTCCCTTTAAAAGGAAGCATAGACAACTTAGAGAAATTTCCGGTTCCGCAATTTATTAATTTGAAATGCACTTTTATTTTTACTCTAGTAAATAACTTGGTCAGTCTTTACAGCAGTTACAGGCCATCGCTAAAAGTACTAAGCAAAATTGGCATATTCCAACAGCAAGTTACATTGAAGGGGCACAAACCTGTCAAAAGGTTTCAAAAATGATTAGAACAGAAACTATGCAAACAAAACCAGACCAACTAAATATGCACATTTAACCATTTACTCCCAACTCACACACTGATAATAAAGGTGCTGTGCCCCCTGCAGTAATCACTTGCTTTGTGCTCTAGAGCCCAGACGCTGGAGCAAAATAAAAATGTGAAAAATATTCCTAATTTATTTTACAAATATTGTTATCAGTAACAGATTAAGAGGGCGAGAACATTCTAACAATTGCTGCCCTGTTGTAAGCAGGACAGAACATACCAGATAAATTCTGGGATATTTAGGAAAAATGAAAAACTAGATTAATGAGATCTGTATGGTTTTATAAATGTTTAATTAGCTAAACAGGAGGAACACCATCTTAATAAACATGCACGGCACAAATGAAACAAACGTCCCACCACCAATAGCTGACTTTACGAAAAGTAAGCCATTCACCCAGTTGTTTTGGGAGGTATGCTGGTTTATAAAGCATCGACTTAATTAGTAGTTTGGTAACCTATAATGTTTGTGATCTACATGACTGCAATCTTGGACAGATCTTCATGCTCTGTAACACTGAAACACGCACACATTGTGCCATGTCTGTTCGTGTAGTTTCCCATGGGTCTCTCTAATACAGGGATTAATTTACATTCTGAACCAGGGGAACTGCAATATACAGGGTGGGGGTGTCTAACTAGAACAACCAAACCTGTGACGTGGAATTCCCTCAAGAAATAACATAAAAAACATTAAATTTTTTTTTTTAAATAGAATTCAACCTTCATGATTTGGTGTTTATAGCAGGAGCAATATCTGCTGCTGTATGCCAGCAAAAAGTGAGGTCACTGGCAGAGTGAGATTAACTCATACCTGTTCATTTATTACATTATCCAGAGGAATAAAAGTACTGTTTTTTTATGTAACTAGCACCCCCCCCCTTCACAACCTTATTCATGAATGAAAATTCTGACCATTCTATTATATTGCATCATTGTCCTCTTTGTCCACACAACTATCTACAGCACTGATGTACTAAATTAGAGATTACAACTAAGATTCCTCCATTGCAAAATACAGAGGCATTCTTCATAAACCGGTCCCCAAAACAATTACAGGTCAACTTTCAATATTTATCTCAAGAAATCCAGTGACATTGAAAGTGAGAAAAAACATCTCTCAAAAAAATGTGACAGTGAATCACGATAAACCAAGAACCACACTCCAATAACACAGAATGTGCAGGTGATTGAGTCCTCCGTTACCTGACTGGAAAAATAATTGAGAACAGCGGCAGCTATTTCCGATCTTAAGTGTAACATTTAGCTGTACCCTTTTGGAGGACTCTGAGATAGGGATAGCAAAAACATTGACAATGTGACAAGCTTCCATATTGTATAATGCAGTAGGAAAATGATATCATAAGACCCATATAGTGAGGATACAGTCTGCTAGTATACAATCAAATTATTGAAAAGCATCAAAGCACATGTTGCAAAGAAATTGGAAAAAATGCAATATATTAACTACAAATTTGGGGCTAACAAAATGAATGGCAAGACCAGTTTTGACAGAAGGGGAAAGAATGTAACTTTCCTGGTTAAAAGGACACTATAGTCACCAGAACAACTACAGCTTATTGTATTTGTTCTGGTGAATATAACCATTCCCTTTACATTTTTTGCAGAGAAAGTGGTAACTAGTGATAACTCCACTGGCCACTCCTCAGATGGCTACTAGAGGTGCTTTCTGGTGCAGTGTTGCATGGAGACACTGAATTTTCCACATAGAGATCCTGATTGGCCAGGGCTGTGTTTGACTTGTGCTGGCTCTGCCCCTGATCTGCCTCCTTGACAGTCTCAGCCAATCCTATGGGGAAGCATTGTGATTAGCTCAGACCACTTCTGATGATGTCAGCAGACATAGGCAGGTCAGAGGCAGACATAGGCAGAGCTGGCAGCTTCAGATTTGAATACAAGTGTTCCTTTAAACACTTATTATTATTATACAAGTGACTGTGGACACAGGGAAGAGCAGAGGATTATTTAACAAGTGAAAACATGTAAGATAT
The DNA here is from genome assembly GCA_933207985.1 of Pelobates cultripes. Lineage (NCBI taxonomy): Eukaryota > Metazoa > Chordata > Amphibia > Anura > Pelobatidae > Pelobates > Pelobates cultripes. Next base: position 68,044,730 of record OW240917.1, on the reverse strand, counting down.
AGAGAAATTGTATTATCATTCAGTTAAAAGATTTGGCCATTTGATTGTTGGATTAGTTCATCAGCGTGCATAAACTTGATTGTTTCGAGTGACGGATTCAACTGACAGGTCTGAGATGGAATGATTAGGTTTACTAAATAGAAAGAACAGAATGGATGCTTCATCAACAGATGGCATCGATAGGATACATTAGACAGTTTAGATAAAATGGTTTTATAGATAGATTTAATAGATTTCACTGCTAGGACAATGATGATATTCTGAATAATTATTTCAAGGTTTACTCCAACCACCATGACCACTTCAGTGATTTAAAGTGGCCATGGTGGTCGGAGTTACTATGTGCAGTGTTCTAGTTTGAGGCACTGCATATACTGAGATATTAAGAAGTGTGTGCTGGGGGATAGTTGCATCCCCGGCACACATGACATTGGCAGCCCAGTGTTTAGGGCTGCCAAATGTCAATTCTGTGCATATTTAACATCTGTCATCAGCGCGCACTGCACACTGACAACAGGTATTCAAATCTTCCCCTTGCAGGCAGAACACCTGCAAGTGAAAGCTAGCTCTCCCCTCTCTCCTCTCTCCACCCCCCGCGGGTGCTCCTTTTGTAGGCTTTTTTTTTTTTAGCATGCACGGTTAACCAGCAAGTTAACCAGCAATTGGTCCAAATAGCTTCTCTATGAACATTTAATTACTTGCATAAATGGGAAATTTGAAGGTTCAACTAACGCATTGGTGCTCGATCGTGAGAATCCACAGGCCTCAGAGTAAATCCATAGGTATCAGAATGAAATGCAAAGTGAGTTTACTGGATCATAAGGACAAACTGTAGACACAATGTTTTAGGGCATGATAAAAAGGAGATCATTGTTTATATTTTTAAACTTACCGTTGGCATCCTTCATAGGAAGAAATAACATTTCTTTTTGTTCTTTGGAATCAGAAGCCTGAGCCTAGATAAAAGGGATACAAATAAGTTTTATATAATATATATTACACCTATACATATATTATAATTACAGGAAACTATTATCTACACAGTATTCATGCCCTTCATTGAGGCACTGTAATGTATAATGTACAAGGATTACGCTACGCTGATTAATATTAAACCGTAAGATTCCAAAGCACTATAAAGATGCATCAATCTCCAAAACTGTTCATGTTGCTACAATTAATAAAAGATGGATTTTTCACTTAATTTTCAATGTTTGCTTATTTTACATCCATAAAAATATATTATAATTTTGCTTACACCGAAAAATTCCTACATCCAGGGGCTGAATATGTGTTGGTAAACTACCCTGTGTGTCTCAGTCTGACTGAAACCTCTACAGCACTCCACAGGTTTCAGTCAGTGGTTTTAGAAGCTTAAGTATCTGCGATATGATTGGTTTATTAGGTGAGATGCAACAGGAAACAATGCTTTTTTGCAACTTCTTTACCCAATTTGTGATCATTGTTTTGGTTTCCACTTTTCTCTCCTCTTCCAAAACCTTGCCATTAACCGCAGACTCTTTCAGAGGTATACACGGTGTTAATTCAATGCTGGATATAGATGATCCCACCTGGGTGAGGCTTACTGAATGATCATTGCCTAACAACACACAACAACAGGAGGACATTATTCATCAGACAGAAAAGCAAAAACAAACATTGCAGAGAGAAAACAAAAAAAAAACACATTGATGATAACAGATTGCAATAGTACAGCTTTTCTAGTTGATAATTACAAACAAACCTTTTGTGTAGTGTTGCACCGAGTGGTCTTCTGTTTTTACATTAGAAGCTAGTTCATCCCCAAGGCTTACATGGTTCTCTGTTCCTGTGAAACCCTAAACATAAATAAAACAAACAATGAAGCTACAGGATCACACATAGACAAATACCAGGTCTGCTTTTTTTTTTTTTTATCTACACAGCATAAAGAATGAAACCAGTCTTAATTAACAAAATTATTGGATGCACACAACTAACAAACTATGAAAAACACACCACTGCTATTAAAGCAATACTATAGGGTCAGGAACACAAACCTGTATTCCTGCCCCTTGCTTGCCCCCCTAAATATAGTAAAATCTTACTTTTATAACAGTCTGCAGCTAGTTTTAATATAAGGATGATACCAGAAATGGGAACAATCACAGCAATGACTAGAAAGAAAAATGTTACGCCTCTGCTTAAACGGCTACATTTGACATTAATCTTACGTGTAGCTCTTTGACAGAATTCTGGATGTCACATCTGGTCACACTGAGCTCAAGGCAAGCAACATCCGGCTTCTTCTCCTTGGTCACCTCGTCTACTCTGGCTTTGCCTTCAAAAAGCTGTGATCGAGTTAGAGAGTGAGCAAAAACCAAGTTCCCACATCCTCTGTCCTTCTGGTCCATTCCATTACAAGTTTCTCCATTCAGGCTAGCTTTTCCATCGACCTACAAACAGCCAAGGCAAAAAAAACATTTCAATTCAAAGCTTTATAATGGAGACCATTAGCAATAAGAGAAAAAGAGTGTCAATGTGGAGACACTGTAAGCTTTTATCTGTGTTTATAACAAACCCCCCTGCTGGCATTCTAACGGTATGAACCATGGCCAGCTGAATGGGCCAGACAGCAGGAAATAAATCCTACACTTGCTAGCAACTATCATTTTTCACAACCTCAAGTAAAAAAGGAAAAGCGTAAATCAATGTTCTACAGGCGGAACCATGCAGCTGCAAGTCTTTAACCAAAGTTTAAAATCTATACATTTGTAACCAATCAGTCTCACAAATAATCTTCTCTAAGCGTCACCATGTGGCACAGATCCCTATGTGCTTTGATTAGTTTTAGAACAGGACTTTTGATCAAATCCATTTTTTCTAGGATCTATTCACACCACTAATCTCACCTTGAAAGTCTTCAGCACGTGTTGTGTGTTCTTCGGCTGGGAATAAGGCTTGGCTGTCAGCATAGGCACAGTCTTAGAGATCACATTTTTGTTCGGGGATGTTACACTTGGTAGAACCTTGCACTCCGACTCACTGCTGGGGGAAGAAATCACAGCTTCTACGGTAGCAGTGTACTTTGGAGATGGTAACGACTGTTGCCTCAGGTACTTGAGTGGATTTGGGTCCTCAGAGGAGGTTACTAAACCTGGTTCCACAGAATGGCTTCTTTCCAGGATTTTTGGCATTACCAAGCGTTCGAGAACAGCTTCACTAATTGTAAACCTTTCAATATACTTCTGCAGTATCTTTTCTGCTTCTTCTTTTGTCCTGGCATTTTTGTAAGCTTCATGCAGTTCTCGCTCTCGACGTTCTCTGAAGATAAAGAAATAAAAGGAAAGGGACTTAAATTTAACACAAACTACTGCAGCAAATCTCTAGAACCCTGCTTTGTCACTGGCAGTCAATTCAAAGTACGAGGCTGCAATACAAGAGTTAGGGAACTAAAATTATAACACAGCTTTGGGGCAAAGTTCTACAAATGATACAATCAGCAGGGACATCTATTAGTTTCTGTGGCAATCGCTCCACTTTAGGACGGTCTCAATTTTATTAAATTTTTTATTCTTTAATACCATTCTGCATTTAGAAGAGCAATAAAACGTAAAATAGAGCAGAATTTTACAACACAGCAAATCATTTTACACATCATAGGCATATGTTCGCAATAGAACAATGCAGAATGTGTTTTTGGGGGGGATTGAGAGAAGATACAGAAACAAGCAAGAAAACAAGACCTTGCCAAGAGAGCACATTGTGCCACTGAAATAGGTTCATGATATAGCATGATGTCCCAGGCCGAATTACCATCCTTACAGAGAATTATGTGGAAAATCTTTAGATAATCAAGTAACAATTTTAAAAATTGTGCTGCGGGTGGAAACAGGCCTGGGCTGCTGGTCACTTGTGTTGGGAAGCACAGTAATATTACAGTGAAAAACAACATGAAAACCGCTACTGAAAAGTAGTGATGTCGCGAACTTGCCGCGAACGGTTCGCCACGAACTCCGGTCAGCTGACACATCCCTGCCAATCTCCGGCAGACCCTCCCTCCCAGACCCTCCTACTTCCTGGACAGCATCCATGTTGAAAGCAGGTTTTCACCTGAGCTGTGTTAAGGAAATCAAGCTTATTCAAGTTGGCTTGGAACCACGTTCAGAGGTCTTTACAAGACCTCTGAACGTGTCCTGTGGTATCTTGACATTAGCAGCTAATCCTTTAAGTTTTACAAGTTGCGAGGTGGGGCCTCCATGGATCAGATTTGTTGTTTCAGTACATCCCACACATACTCAATCACATTAAGATCTGGGGAATTAGGAGGTCAAGTCAACAAACTTTGTTGTGTCTCTCAATCCATTCCTGAACAATTTTTGCAGTGTGGCAGGGTTCATTATCCTGCTAAAAGATGTCACTGCCATCAATGGACACCATTACCATGAAAGGGTGTATGTGGTCTGCAATGATCTCTAGGTAGGCAGTACGTGTCACAGTAACATCCACAGGATCCAAGGTTTCCCATTTAGAGTTTAAAAAAATGCATTATTAAATGCATGCATGTTTTTATTGGAGTTTATGTGCTAAACAGTGGTTTTTTTTGTATTTGGGCATTGGAATGTGCCTTTAAATTATTATTCTTATCATATCTGAACACTGAGTTAGTAAGCAATCCAAAGGAATTTGAAGTGTTAACGATCATTTGCTTTCTAGAGTTGGAGCACTAACCCATGCACTGTCACATCAGTAGCATTTACAAGAACATACAACCTACTTTTCTTCCACAATTTCTTTATACGTTTTGATACTTTTCCTTCTTTCTGAGGAGTCACTATCTCCACTGAGTAACCTTTCCATCTTCTTCCTCTCCTGCTCTCTCTTTATCAAGTCTTGAGATGCACTTCTCCGACGAGTCTTCCACTTGGCCAGGTCCTGCAAGATTACACACACAATTACACGATCGGTAAGAGATAGAAACCGTTTACTTTTACAGGATAAAATAAAAATTTGGGGACCCGACTTCTGCGGAAAAGTAATTATTATGGAAAATGAAAGTTGTCTCTAGTTACTAAGAAAGAAGGAATGTCTATAAAAAACAAAAAGAAAAAAACTAAACTTGTGGACTAGCTGAATGTTGGAGATCAAATATTTCACAGTGGAATCAGATTGTTTAGCCTTGTTTACAGCTGTTATCACTTCTACTATCACTGTTCTTATTTACAGGGAGAGAGGTCAAAGGTTTACAAGGAGTGTGAACCAGAATGCTCATTTTGTTTCTAAAACGGTTTCACAGTGTCCAAAAAATAGTAATTTGATAATTGTCTCTTAACATCTTGCCCAAAATTTAACACTCCAGTGAAAATGACTTGAACCATGGACTAGAGAAAAGCTTAGATTTGTAAAACAAGGGTCATTTAAAATGTGTTACTCACTACTGTATAAGTAAACAGAAAGACCTAAAAGGAAGTGGAACTGTCCCTTTTAACTACTCTATAAACAGAAATGTTACAGAAGTACATACTATTAAATCATGATAACTTTTTAAGGCAAATCCAGACTAATTTTCAAAGGCCAAAGTGTTTACTGATCCTTACTTAGCACGTATCAGAATTGGACCTATTTTGCTTTGGTAACAATGGACTTTGTTCTTTCCTATGGTATTGCTGCATATTTCCCCCGTTGAATACAGACACAAAATAACTCCAGGATTCTCTCCAGACGCAGACCTCCTGGACAGTCAAAGAACTGGAAACACTGCATAGAAATTCTATCAAACCTGAAAACAATTGTGGGCTTTTATAAATTGTGCCAAACCATCGCCACTGCTGAACTGCCAGAATGAGGAAGCCACGCTGTAGCAAATTCAATTTGGCAGAAGTCCCAGCCTGTTAATAGGAATTGGGGTTCACTGAAAGTAACTGCGCATGCGAAGGCAGGGAATAAGGAGAGGTAATGAATTTCCCACATTGGGAATCTCCCATAGGCTACATCTCTCTACAAATAGACCAATGGCAAATTCATAGGGGTGCTCTCTCAACAAAACACAAAGTTAAGACGTTAGGACATATATCCCTCAATGTACAGTTACACACACACAGTGAATTTCAGATTTAAGGAAAGAGTAGCCAAACTGGAAACAAATCTGACTTTTCCATTTTGGCTATGAATTTGAAATTCACTTTGAATTCAATTAAAATTCAAGCTTTAATGAATAACCTGGGGTCTTCAGGCAGGGCATATATATATATATATATATATATATATATATATATATATATTCAAAATAAATAAATAAATCTTTAATATTTAGTTACTATCCCTGCCCAGTTGAGAAGATATAAATAATGAATTGGGTGACCGTGTACATTTACTGAATGAATGGTTCACAGCAAAAACAACATAATGTGATAGACAGACAATCATGATTCCTCATGTCATGCCACCTGAGCAGTCTGGGAACAGACGGATTGTTATAGCAAGTTACTGTAAAGCACTTACGTCTTGCCACGTCTCATCTTCTTCCTTGAGCAGGTCATTAACCGTTTGCAGATGCTCTTGGTGAGCTCGACTATGTGGCAGCATACTTCCCTCTTCTTCATATCTCATGTCATACATGCTCATGCTCCTGTACAGTATACAGAATAACACCGTTAGCAGAACTTGACGTTTCTATTGTACATGTATTCTAAAAATTTGTCACTGGGTGGCGATAAAAGACCAAAAAACGTTCAAAAAGCTCAGAGCAGAGGTTTACAATCTGGGCAGATATAGTTACAATGAGTATTGTTAGTGAAAAACTATAAAAAAAAATGCCTGCAATGTGTACCCCCAACAACACATACTGGGCAAGAAAACCGTAACAATATAATTATGGTTTTCATATGTGAAAACCATAATAAAGCACAAACCCAGAGTCAATGTGGAGTAAATTATTAGTCATCCAGTATTTTGGAGATGGAAAAGATCGATTGAGAATTACATACAGTGATGCCACGGTAAAATACATATAATCAATTTTATATCAATATCCATTGTACAACATGGATTACAACACCTGGCCTGTAGTCTTCTATAGAAAATTTTAGAGAATGATGGCTCTTAACCTGGAGACTCGATTGGTGAGCACACACCAGAGACAGCTAGTGTCTACAACCAATATGTAGAAATTCAAGTTCTTTAGACACACAACAGCTTCTTAATATTTGAGCAGCTTTCATAGTTCAAGAGATAAACATGTGACAATGTTTCTATCTCACTATGAAATCCTTGTCAAGGTCACATTGCCACTGTTTTTTTTCTCGAAGTTGCATGTATATTAAGAAGCTGTTGTGGGCCCATACTGCTTGAATTTCTACAGTCTATAGAACATAATTAATGGCACTGTAGTAAGTAATGCTGAGAATTGTGAGTGGTTCTATCCAAATTGAATACATGGCATTTATATCTATTTACTGAGAAATTCAGGAAAACTGGAACATCCCACGTTAATACCCTTAAAGAGATACATTAAGCACCAAAGCCACTACACACATATATAACTGACAATGTGGAACAAAAATACAATGAATGGACAAAAATACACTTCGTAAAAAAAATACATTAAAAAGCATTCAACAAAAATGACTTTCATAAGAAATAAATATGTGTATCACAGAAAAGCTGGAGTAGGAAATACTACATCTTCAAGATAAAATAATCTGAAAAAGAAAATATCAAAAAAAGAATATAATATGCACTATATATTCCACTCCTTGAGTTCCATATGTTACCATCATCACAGCTCTGTCCTTAAAGACCTTATACCTTTACTTTGCATCAGGAGCCTAATGTGATTCTGCAATATTTGAAACAGGATCCTTAGGCAGGTGGCAATCACAATATAGGCCATTGTTGGTCTAAAACTAAGAAGCATTCATAAGTAAACTGTGAGTAAAATAAACTGAGAAGACTCCCAGCTATAGTAGGATTTCAGAACTCAAAACCGGACCTGGTGATAGATTGTGTCAAGTACCAGGCAAACAAAATAATTTCAGGCTTTTCTTGTGCCTTGAGACCCCAAATGAAATCGAGCATCCCGGATGGAAAGTAACATATATAATGGCAAGAACTGCAGGTTCCCAACAATTCTAAACACCTGACACAAAATTAAGAAGGTGTACAAAAAGAAGCATCGGATTTACAAGTAAATATACTCGTGTGGAGTAACTCACCACGGCATATGTTCACGAGGATCAAATGTAATCATAATTCTATATCTTTCCAGACACATATTTGTTTCCATTTAACGGAAACCCTTAGTCCACAATTTTGTGTTGATTTGCATCCATCACAGACACTATATTCCACCTGCTTTATGCAAAAGAGAGCCCACCGCCTTGGAACAATTACATTTGTTTTGCTTATTTACACATGATTTATAGTTCCTTTCTCTAGAGTGTGGATTCTCCCTGTTCGTGTGAGTGCTATTGTATATTACACTTCTATACACAGTGACCACTATGGGTCTGTTTTCCTTTAGCATCCGTCTCAGGAGAAGACAAATTACAGCCAACCTTAAAGGACACCAGCTGTCCGGCAGAACCAGGTGATTGTTTGCCCCATTACCAGGAAATAGAGGCAGCTATAGTGGTTATGACGCTTGTTGTAATCCTTTGTAAATATTACCGTATAAACATTTGTTTAATTTCAAACTCTAAAGTTCTAGCTTTTACCGCCCGTCAGCTATACAGGCACATGGATCAATACTTTCTATAGATGAAAGGTCTGCATGAAATTATACTGGCAAGTAATAGGTGTACTGTGGTCGTGCAGGGAACACTCCTAAATACAGCCCACTGGATGGGATCACGCAGTGTAATCACTAAATCTATTTATTACTTTTAAAGTTTTGCGCACATGAAACACTTACCCAACCACATTTGCCTCCCAGAAGATGAAACAAAATGGCAAACTCAAACAGCCCATATGACAATTTGCCATGGTTTACCTTTTTTTTTTTTTTAAACTGGGGAAAATTAATCTTTCAGTTCCTTTGTATAAATATACAAACTTGTAAAACACATGACTTCATTCACTTAGTACAGGATATGTTAAAGAATCTGTTTCACATTTCCCTTTGAAGGAATGTTATCAATCATCATTACGCTCCTTTAAGGTTACGCTCCATTATTCAAAGCAAAGTGATCAAACTCAATGATAAAGGAACTTCTTCTCAAGGGGCTTTCCAACAGGATCACACTAATACTCGGGCCTACAACGTAGACAGCTGACCACCCATTGTGGACCTCTGAGAGAAGCAACTGGCGGCATGCCTGCAATGCACATACTAATAATGGATAACATTGTTTAACAAGTAAGAATTCCAACGAGGTGAATACTTCAGACATGTATTTAATGTAACCAAAGAAACAAAAATGCAAATACAAGCTTCATCCACTTGGTACCTGCTATAGGTAACTGGTTGTTTGATTTGGTTTGGGCAGAAATGCAATTTCTTTTAAAGATTTCTTACAGAGATTGCGGAATGATGGAAGCCAGCTATTTGAATACAACACAGTCATTTCCGTCATTTAGTTACAGCTTTCACATATCAATGATCACATTACTGTGAAAGCTATAGCACGTTTAGGGTATGTCAAATGGAAACATCTGCTGTATAATAGGTAGTTGGGTTTTAACTCTTTACTTGATTGGTATGAAAAGGTCTTTGAGATCTAGAAACTAAGTAAGAATTATCTCACACAAAAATGATCAATGGCTTTCAGTCAGCTGGTGGCACCAACAATGAATATTCACACAGCACAGGTAACCGTGGGCAAGGCTATTTAGGAGCGTTTATTGTGCTGGAAGCAGCAGTCATAGCCTTGGTTCCATAATTACTAATCCTAATTAATGTATACCAATCTCATAAGCAGAACTTGGGACATCCTGGCCAATTCAGGAGGAATAGGAGTGGCAGTTTTTGGTTTTCTTTTATAGTTAAATTTAATGTTTTTCATAAAACAAAATTATAAATGTTGGCCAAACCACTCTTACGAATTTAATGCATTTTGTTCAAAATTGTACTTGCAGCAAATTATTACAGTTCTGTGACTCTCTACACATTATGAGTTGTGTATCTGCACACCTGCAGCTAGCTCTCAAAGCCAATGACTGAAAGACTGAGCCTCATATTTGACTCTTACTACAACTTTTAACAACGCCACCCACTGACATGAACTGTAAATTGCACATGGTGCCAATGTCATTCCTCTTCTGTTGAGCACACTAGTCACAAACTAAGCACTGCCGTTGTACCTGCAATATCTGGGGCTTCCCTCAGTCAGCTGAGACCACAGCTGTATGCAGCTCTTAATTCAGTGCTGCATACAGCCCTTTAAGTAGTTGAGAACACTGCTATGAAGGGATTGTGTTTAGCCACGGTGGTTCTGGCCTTGAAGGTGTTCAGGGCGTCTGAACAGGCGCAGACAGCTCCTCCCAGCATGGCCACATGCACACACTAATAGATGCTAGACTTTTCCAGCTGTTTAGACCGATCACAGTGTAATTGGCATGCCTGATTTTCAACATTACTTGGATATTCATGTAATGCTGGAAACAGCCACTGGATGGCAACATGCCCTTCTCTACAACCTATTTATAACTAGGAAACTCATCTGCATGCATTAAAAGATATTAGAGGGTCTCTTTAGGGTTAATGTTAATGGTTGGCTTAGAGTAACGGTTATGGTCAGGTAGGTTAGAGTTTGTGTAGAGTTAGGTTAAGGTACGGGTTAATGCTAGATTTTTTTTTAGAGTTGGTATATGGTGTAGGGTTAGTGTATGCATATGGTTTGTGTTCGTGTGGACATATGCTTAGTGTTAGTGGTGTAACTACCAGTAGCAGGGGTCGCAGCTGCAACTGGGCCCGTCACTCCAGGAAGCCCGGCCACAACTGCGGCCCCTGCGACCGTGGGCGATTTGGAGGTGTATAGCCACTTCACTTGTATGGGGCCTGGGCTCGTGGGACCCTCAGGTGGCCTGGGCCACTTACAAGCACACAGACCTGGCCAGGGAGATCTTTTGATCTCTCTCTCGGGTCTTTGCAGAACTTGCGCACTCATGCCTACACCTCCGCGTCGAGTTCTGGCTTTGAGCGTTACCACGGTAAAGCTCTATTACATGTGGGAAGACCCTTCACCCAGTAGAGGTGAAGGCAGATAGCCTCTGCAGCCACCGGACCACCATGTTTACATGCTGCCCTCTCCTTGGATGCGGTAGGACACAGGGAGCGGGAGATATATATATATTTTTTTTTAAATTCCATTCGAAAGTAGAAGAAAAAAAATAGATGCTCCTTTTTAGCCCCCACAGCCCCTATCTTACCCAGCAAACACGCACACACACAGAAACAGACAATGCATCCTGTGCACACACACAGAAACAGACACTACTTACTTTACAGTAGTGGGAAGAGAATGACACACATGGAGGGGCTGGGACGGAGGGAATGACACACATGGAGGGGCTGTGAAGGAGGGAATGACACACGGAGGGGCTGGGATGGAGGGAATGACACATGGAGGGGCTGGGACGGAGGGAATGACACATGGAGGGGCTGGGACAGAAGGAATGACACGCATGGAGGGGCTGGGACGGAGGGAATGACACACATGGAGGGGATGGGACGGAGGGAATGACACATGGAGGGGCTGGGACGGAGGGAATGACACATGGAGGGGCTGGGACGGAGGGAATGACACACATGGCTGGGACGGAGGGAATGACACACATGGAGGGCTGGGAGGAGGGAATGACACATGGAGGGGCTGGAAGGAGGAACACATGGAGGGAATGACACATGGAGGGGCTGGGACACATGGACACACATGGAGGGGCTGGGACGGAGGGAATGACACACATGGAGGGGCTGTGAAGGAGGGAATGACACACGGAGGGGCTGGGATGGAGGGAATGACACATGGAGGGGCTGGGACAGAAGGAATGACACGCATGGAGGGGCTGGGACGGAGGGAATGACACACATGGAGGGGATGGGACGAAGGGAATGACACATGGAGGGGCTGGGATGGAGGGAATGACACACATGGAGGGGCTGTGACGGAAGGAATGACACGCATGGAGGGGCTGGATGTTGATTAGAAGCATGGGGGAGGCCTGGGCAATTTTCACATCGGGGTCCAGTCATTTCTAGTTACGCCTCTGGTTAGGGCTAGTGTTGTTACAGCGTTAGAGGGGTGGTTGGTATAGGGTTAGCATTAACTACCAAAATTTCAGACATATTAGGTATTTAACAATCACGGCAGCTATGTATATCTATTTTGAGCGTTTTATTTAGTAGCACTGGATGTGTAAACATTATTATAAGCACAAGTTTTTTATCCCTCCACTTTTAACATCTTATTTACACTTAATGTTGGGTAAGGTATACATAAAGGATATTAAAATAACAAACAAAGCAAATTCGAGGTTTTGTTGCATTTAAGTATGTATTAGTAATGCTATTAATTCTTTTAGCATTAAATCATGTCCAGTCATATTCACTGGGTGAGCAGAACAGTTTGGTTTTCCTACATCCTAAGTGAATATGCAGATACAACTAGGGGAGTTAAAAATAAAGAGTGCTAATATTGCCTTGCTTCAAGAGGAATTCCTACAGAAAAAGCAGAAGGGCAATAATAATGATATGTATTCATACAGTTTATGGTACAACCATGTAACCAGAGCTAAAATGATCCTAAGCAACAGACATGTTCTAATCCCACAATGTGTAGTCATCCAGTAGACAAAGGACATGGAGGAAAGCTGGGGAATGCAATTACTATTACTCGAAGTGTTTCTCACGTTAACTTATTTATTACCTAAATTTACATCTACAATAAATAATACTTTTAAATGAATACAACATACAATACAAACACACTTTAGATTTAACATGCATCTCTGTATTTCCATTCACAGCTGAAGTTTGTAATTATAGTTTCACATGATATAATAAACACAAAAATCAATTTATATAAAAATAAAATCTGTTAAAGCAGTATTGTGTTTTTTTTTTTTATTTTCATAAAAGCAATTATGCATCAAGATTTTATGAAGACAAGGCAGCCTGTGACAGCAGAATATGTTTTGTACTCATCTGTATGGTTTCCATGGAAATCTCTGAAGTCGAAAACTTTGTCCATTTTAGAATCTGACTATGACTGGGCATGTAACAACACACTAACTAAATTAATTTAACAAACACATTGCTCACAGATATCACAGAGTTTTTCTACTCTAAGCAATTCAGATAAAATAAAAGGACAGCAAAATCAGTTAATCTAAAATGATCTCCTCTATACTCCGCTGGAAGCCGAACACCAGGCAAAGTGCTCAGCAAACATTAAACATACAAAACACTAGAGGACCCATCTGTAAATTCGGTCACCTCCACCACCCATAGAACATTTCTAAAATACAGAGAAAAATATTGTGCTTGTAGGTTCGATTGCAGACTACAAGCTGGGAAAAGGCCAAGCACTAGTTGGCTGAGTATTTGGAATTATTTCAAAATATCTAATGGTGGTCTAGTTTGGTGGTTCTCATGGCAGACCAATGTATTAGGTGTTCATCCCTTCAGGGAAAGTGGGAATTGCCTAAATATTGGACACTTGGTTTACCTTGGTCTGGCTTGAGGTGGATGGGAGTTCTATTTTGTATTTGTCAACATTATGTTTTACGTTTGACTAGGTATATATGTTATGGCTGACAACAGTGATATATATTTGTAACAAAAGCAATTAATCACTATGAGTGTTGATGTGAGAAAAATGTGATCCCTGAAGAAGTCCAGTATCGGACGAAATGAGATGGATTTTATAGTGTTGGGACTTTTTAATATTTTATTTGTTATTCTACCCTTTTATGCTCAATAAATATTTTTATTTTCATCTATTCCTCTGGCGGTTCTGTTCTTCACACCATCAGTGCTTGGAAAATTAAGGACCCTGACGGCAACGACAGTTAACTGCACAGTATACGGAGCTATCCTCTGCAGGGTCTCATACCCCTTGATGGGGAGAAAAGACAATTTATTCTGAGTTCTCTCACTCCTCTCCCCTTCCATTTTGCTCTTATAACACCATACGCAGTTTTTTTCTTTTGTTTTAATTTAGATGTGTATAACTACTTGATCTGTTTTCTGCTTATACATCAGGTGGTATTTACCCTGTGTTACAATATTTTCTTTCTGGAGGTAATTCAGATATATTCTTGTATATATCACTGCTTAGTACGGGATATATATTTATTGGGAGCATTTGTATTGTGTATTAGGCACTTATAGTTCCGAGATGTTGCAAAATTGTGCATCATAAGGTGACATAGCTATGAAATTCAGGACATAAACCCCCACTCTGTTGCTTTACTCAATGGATGTATCAATTACAGCTATGTTTACCAAAATAGGGGGATATGATTTTAGTACTCATTGCTCCTGGCTCTCAGAGTGTCCATTTGCTTTATTTCTGGGCATTGTATGTATATTTTATTGTAATGATTAGTTTGAGTACTGAAGTAAATGAACTCCATTTACTTTTTATGTGAGCTTCCCTCCAGCTTATAATATAGCGTGGGCAGCAATACCCACAGTGGAACAGTCAAGAGGAAGTGGGAAATAAAAAGCCGTGCCACGTGGAGCATATCCTATCTATCCATACCGTCACAAAGTAGTTTGGACTTAAACAACATTGACGAGCCCTAGGCAGATGGGAAGGAGACAGACTGTGGCCATAATCCCCCTAACACTGTTACATCATTTTCTGTTAAGAGAGGCCTGTTAGACAAACTTTATGGTGACTTCTGAGCTTCGACAGAACTGTGGTTATTTCAAAAGTCAGAGATCAAAAATGCATTTTATCTGTTCTTCTAAACTAAAGAGTAGGAGAAATCCTGGAACTGAACTGCTGGAGTAAAAAAAAAAAAAAAAAACTATTTTTTGAAAAAAATGTTTTTAACATATCTTAATATACAGAAGGTATGTGAATAGGATATGCTCTTCCCCACTGAGCACTTTGTTTCTGTCAGTCAAACCCAGCTTAATAGCACTTACGCACAGTGTCAAACACAGTGTAAAGTATTACTGCTAAATACAGGTTAATAACAGAACTGCATGTACACGAAAATCTTGTTTCATTTGAAACCTCGGATTAGTATCTTAGACTTTAGCCATGCTTTACATTTTGGAATTAATAGCCATTGAGGAGACCTGAAGCAATATTAGTTTAGCATGTGGTCATGATAAGGCTGCAAATTATTAGGCTCATGCTTAGAATTGCTCTGTAGCAAAAATGGAGGTTACGTATTAAAATAGCTCAGTTTTTTTAAGGGCAGGATCAGGCAAATTCTAAAAAGTACATCCCAAAATGGGCTGTGTAGTGACCATTAATGGACAATGACGACATGCAATAATTAAACTCAAAGCATAAGATCTCACTTACTCATCAGACAGAGCAGATCGCGGACTGAATCTACAAAACCAAATAGAGAATAAAATGTAAACGTGACAGTTAAACAGTAATAGAATGTGAAAGTGTCTGATGTACAAGTTGTATAACTCAGAATTCTGGAGGATTCGCGAGTACTTTCTGCATGTAATCAGTATGATTTACCACCTAACTATCTCTGCAATGCACAGTAATACTAAATTAAATTACGGAACATCCCTGACAAAAGGTCCAACTCAATGTACTGACTGGTCCGACAGTTTCCACAAACCAATATGTAATGCCATGGGTAATCTGAGAAAGTCATAGCTTCAGAATTCTACAGGAAATAGAAATACACTACATAAAACTGGCAGATGAACAAAAATTAGGAAAATAATGACGTTGAAAGAGAAAAGGCAGTAGGAAAAAGATACATAGAGCAATACTGAAAAAGGGGGAAATGTAGTGAATGGGACTTGCTTCCAATCATATCCAATCATGTATCATTTATTTAGCAAAATCAATGGGACAGTCTAAAATTGCATTAACAGAGTTAGCGTTGCTTTTTACATAAAAGCATTGTTAAACTACTGCAATCAGTTTAGTTTATATTATTGAACAAAAGGGGGGCTACATTAGAGAGCAATTAACGCTCAAAATATTAAACATTAATTTAATGCAAGTTTCCTAGCAGGGTTAAATATAGATCTCTCTGCCGAATGGCTCAAGGCCAACGAGAAACCTTTAATGAGCAAGTCAAGGGCTGAATCAAACATTCTAAGTGAGAGGACATTCAGAAGAAAATTAATATTTTATTTATTTCGATACAGAAGATTTTTGGCACACTCCATATATAGCTGTGAATATATTTTGAACAAGATTTATAGTGAGTATGGCTATTATAGGGAGACGTGCACATTTTACTAGGGATCCATATGGAAAACAATGCAGAATGGTTGCATTAAGATCAACGCAATCTTGCACAACTGATCTTTAATACATGTCTCTAGCCAAAGTCTGCAACGAGACTACGCTGACTCTCAACCTCTTTAGTTTTTATCAGCAATCACATAATACAAATACGTGTTTAGCAAATTAACAGGTGGCATGTTTTGAGTCTATTGTATTATAGTATTTTTCCTTCATGCTACAAATAGTCTAGCAACACACATGGAAATCTATTTAACTACAATCTACAGTAATGAGAGAAAATATAAAAATGATTAAAAGGCAACATGTACAGTTCTTAAATATTACAGTTATATCCTGCAAGCAAACCACAAACAATTAGAGGTATACTAAAAATACTGAACTGTATTTAATAAATGAGACTTATGGGTGTAAAAATACTGAAAAGTAATTAATTGGTGGAGAGGGAAGGACGAAACATGTTTTATTCTGTAAGCAAACCTGCTTTTGAAGTTGTATCTAAAGAATTTAGGAACCATCATTTGATATTTTGTTAAAATACTACAAAAACACTGCAATTAATGGCATGCCTCGAACCTCAATATTTCCTGGTCATACGTTTCACCAGTTGCCTGTGGTTGGGAGCTTAAATCGGAGCAGAATGGATTCACCACACTGTGGCTCTGATCTGGGTCACAGGCTTGGGGCTGAGAAACATGCTCATCTCTATAATCAGTATGTGCATCCGGCTGGTGGGGCATTGTAGGGCTTTCAAATCTGAGTGTAGGAGCTTCCGAAGTAACATTTGGCATTATAGGGTCAGTTGGGATGGAACTAAGGAAGTAATTTTAGATAAAATTACATTAAGTCTTTTGTGTAAAACGGGAAAATAAATCAACACTATACATTTTAAGGAGAAAAAAAAAACACGAAAAATCATGAAAAATCATGTAAAAAGGATCATCTGTCACTAACATTTTATAGAATATTCATTTACTCAACGCCTTGATTAGGACATACATTTTCATATCGGTGCATAACACTATTCATTAGATTGTTGTATTTATATACTTATTCCTCTATGTAAATGAGTTTCCAATTGCTATCTCAAAGTTTACTTCAAAGAACATTAGACTTTTAAAAAAAAAGTTTTTTATTGTGAACCCAGTTAGTAGAAGCTTTGACTTTAAGCGCATGGAATTTACATTGCAGACTATAACCTATTCACTAGTGTCTAGACTATGGGTGCCCAAAAGGTAGATCCCCAGATGCTTTAAAACTACAGTTCCATGATGCTTCGTCAGGCTAAAGGCTAATGTTCGTTGTGATCTACCATTTGGGCACCACTTGTCTAGAAATTGAGAGAGTGAGTTTATCAAGCAACAAACACTTATATGGTCAGGATCATTTGATGAAAAAAAAAAAAAAAAAAGATTTTATATAAAGACATGTGGCCTACTAAAGGGTAGGCAACCTTCGGCCCTCCAGATGTTGAGGACTGCATCTCTCATGATGCTCTTATAGCCCTAATGATGGAGATGGAGCCCACAACATGTGGAGTGCTGAATGTTGCCTACTCCTGGCCTATTATATACACATGTTTTATTGTGTATAATTTATGTTATATAGTCCAAACAGTAGACCAATAAAGGAAAAAGTTAAAATTTGCACTAAAATTTTGTATCGTGTATCACATAGTACGTACTACAAAAAATTTATACACTGAAATCGTAAAAACTCCTCATGGCAAAAAAAAAAATTTAAAACGTTATTTATCCTTGCCACTTATATCCTACCCACTGAATTGGTGTCCGCTGTAAGAAAAACAGTCACCAGTATTAACCATCTCTGATGAGAGAAGCAACATTATCACCCAACATGCAGCTACTACTAAGATACAAATAACTAGGAAGATGGAAATACATAGAACGAACGGGGAGATTAAAAACAAATTTGATTTAACATGACACTTAGTAAAAATATCCCAATTAAATCCACTTTAAAAATTGCATTAAAAAAGAAATGACTTCCTATATAATAATTCTGACCTCATGGGTTTCTGTTCCTTGTTAGTACTTGATAGAGGTTTTTCATTTTTCAGCACAGAAAATGGAACGGGAAGAAATTGACTGAGGCCTACTCCTGCTTGCTTATGACAGAGTGAGATTCTTCTGGCCATCATGTCATCTTTCTCTAGAACAGAAGTATCGCTTTCAATAGTGTAATCAACTACCTCTTGACCTTCCTCTTTCAAAGGAATTAGCTCTTCTTTATTCATTCGACGTTCCACTGATTCAGAAGACTTTAATTTCAGATCCTTATTTGCAGAGACAGACCTACTTTCAAATGAACAGTTGTTGACTTAAAACCTCAAGGGAAAGTAATAAACTTAATCTTCACACCATGCTTTTTCTGATTAGGTTATCCAAACACAAAACACATTGATTCATAAGGAACACATTTTAGTCTGCGCAGCAAATTAGGTAGCAAAACGAAAGCTTTTTTCACCAACCAACACATTACAACAAAATGTTCCAATTCTTTTATTGTGACAAAAACACCACAAGTACATGCAGACATAGGATATGTTTTGGAAGCTACAACAATAACACAAAAGCAGCTCACAGTTGCTTGTTTTCATCCACTGATCTTGCAAGTTTGTCCTCAAACAGTTCTTCTTTAAAGCATTTCTCTTCAAAGTGACTGCCGGTAATATGTCGATCGTGGGAAATAGTAGATGTCTGGCTAAGTCTGGAAAGCTTCTGAAACGCACCAGTTCGCCTCGCCAACATGTCATCACGCTGGATGTCTAGAAGAGGACTACCTTCATCTTTCTCAGGAGGTTCTGAGGGTTCTGACTTCTTGCAAATGACAGTAGATCCAGTCGCGGGACTGAAAAGTAATAATTGCCCGTACAGTGAGAGAAGAGTGGGTAACAAAAGCAAAGTATCACTGTGTAGAGGATAATTCTATCTGCATGGTGATGTACCAGAGTTCTTTACGTTATTTGCCTGGACATAAGCTAGATTGAGGATTGTCACCCCCAAGTTCAAAATAGACATTAATGTGTGTATGATAAAACCCCTATGTTTAATTATCTCTATATAAGGGGACAAATATTGTACAATGACAGACCAAAAAAAAAAAAAAGTCATGCTACTACTTTAGAGAATGGTGGCATGTACCTTGGCAAAATATTTAGGGCAGCTTTATCATTAATGTTCTCAGTGCTTTTGAAGCTCAGAGAAGAGAACTGTGTTATCTTCTCATTAACCACATTAGATACTCTATGATCCATTGCATCTGTCCCATCTTCTGGAGGGGCACCAGCTCTGGCAATACAAAGTCTATCCCATTTTTGTTGGTCGATTTCTGTTACTGGGCCAAAGTGCACAAACTTCTGTTTGTTTCTAGACCTTTTTTCTTGCAATGTTAACTTGCGTCGGACAAAATCATCACTTGTGGCGCGGGCAACATCAATCTGTGAAGCTTCGTTGGGTTTGTTGGACTGTTCTGTCAGTGGATGATCACTAGGGTTTTGAGGACAGGAAAGCAATAAGGTTTAAAGATAGGATAAACGTAGTGCAGTCACAAAAAAAAATAATAATGTTAGAATGTTTTCTTTATGTGTTATGTACAACATTTCAGAGCCCAATATTAAAAGCAATAGGAAATTAACATAATTAAAAAAATAAAAGAAAAAAAGACAAAATCTAATTCTTGTTCTAAGCATTATTTACGGAGAGGGAGAAAAAAAAAAAAAAAGCTAATTTATGCATTGTTATTGGGGTATTAACCAAATCTACACTTTAATGTAAAAGTAATTTTTCCTGTCTACATAAAGGCCTGGAAGAATGGTTGCACTATTTCTGTATTTGCTGTTTTCTCTCTGCTCATTCAACACAGTGAAAAAAAGGGACACAATTCTGTGAAGAAATGGAAAATTAGTGGTTATAAACACCTATCTTCCGAAGACACCTTAAGCCTTTGCCAGGTTTCCAGGTCAGTCTTCGAGATTGTGGATGTTGCAAAGAACAAAGGCTCCTTGTGCCGTGATAAAGATCCCGTAGTTTTGCGCTTGGCCAGGTCATCTCTATGAATATCCGGAAGTTTTTCCTGCTCCCCCTCTGTGTCAGAATCCTCGTTTGCAGGATTTGGAATGGAGTTTTCTTTGCGAGTGATAATCACCTTTTCTACTTTCAGTTCTTTATATTCACAGTGGCTGTGTACAGTGAAGTACAAAAAACTGTGTAAATCAATGGTCGCCACTAGCCATGCTTTCTGGCTTACACTAACCTGATCCACCAGAGACATAAGTAAAGTGTGAGAATTTTTTTTCTCTTGGATTAACCCCCAAAAATAAAAAATTACAATCGTTACTTTCCATGTGGCTTTTTATTTTTAGATATAATATATAAATATATATACACACACACTGCACACTTCTGGTTGTGTGAAATTTAAAGGCACAGTGCACTTTACACGTGCAATTCTATGGAAGTGCATAAACAGAGCAAACCATACCCCTAATTAATTACAGTGTAGTACAATTCTAAGTATGGTAATTATAGTATATTGCTCATTGTACAGTGCCTCTGCCAGCTCTCACTATGGGCGTCACAAGATGGGTTTACTAAAATCTAATTCTGTTTGGGGATTAAAAGACTGACACACGTAACACAATACAATACACACCTTCTATCCACAGATTTCACAGGAGAAAGAGGAACCGGGCTCTTGGAAGTCTCTGGAGGAGTTTTCGTTTTGTTTAAATATGACCCAAACATATACTGGTTAAACGATGGTGGTGTTCTAGGCTGGTTCATCTTTGCTCTTCTTGTTGCCAAATCATCTCGTTCTATATCAGGTACTCTGGATTCTTCTTCCTCCTCCTCCTCTTCAGAATCTACAGCCACACCTTCACTGCACATCAGGACAGCATTCTCCTTTCGGAGCACAGTGTCTGTTTCTCCATCTTCCGTACTTTGCTTTTGACTAACACAGTTATAGGAATATTAAACCGCGATCCCCCCAAAAAAACCAGTATACATAAAATGCAAACATGGTCACCACATGCAGACGTTTTGGTGGTTAGTATTGAAATTTGTAAGCTGACGATATATGAAACAAAATTCTACAGCAAATTGGGCAGAAATATTTTTTATTACTGGGGTTCCATAAACTAGTATCAACTTACATTTGTGGATAAAGGAATTCTCTAACTGGTCACCCTGTAGCATAATGTTTTTATTATTTCCCCCACTTATTAACAAAGAAGGTTGAAGGTAAAAAAAAATAAATAAAGAGAGACTCTGCATGTCAAAATATTGGCAGTGGACCGTTCCCATCCCTTGTCATTAAAAACAAGATATGTTCGACATGAGAGTTATATAGAAATAAAAAAGCTAATTATTGGTCATTCAGATGCTGCACAGCATCTAGTTATCTGACCCCCAAATGCAGCCAGTCGTCTAACAAACTTTAAACTATCTACAAGAAAGGACCATTTTATTTTGGGAGTCAGCCCCTTTTATTGTTTTCTATATTGTTCAGTTATATAACCTTGTATTTGTAAAATACGAATTCTCGAAATAAATGTGCTGCAAATCTGCACTTCACTAACACCCACATCATCCGAGCACAGAAGAGTAAATGCAGATTATTCACAAAAGAAATTCACTAATAGATACTGTTACACAGTCATTGACATCATGCCAAAACACACAGACATGTTATTACTTAACATGACAGTGTTAATGTTAGTGTAATCTCAGCTTTTATTAAACACATCGTGCACAGCCCCCTCCCCAATATATTAAGCACTACAAATTCATATTCATTTTGCACTTCTTGTGTTAAACAGGATTCTGGATTCCATGCAATCATGTTTTCCACCACAGTCCATTAGTAACCATTTCCAATTTTGCAGATTCCCCAACATTCTAATATCTCACCTCCAGCTGCAATTTTCATGACTAGCTCGTTTACTATTAATTATCTTGACCCATAGAAAGATTGCTGTTCACTTGTAATTTCTGTTTTAAGGAACACAGGGGTCTATGGATTATACTTTTCTAGACAATACTGGAATTATTCCAAGTCAAAAATGCTATATCTGGAAAAATATACTAAGGCTGTCCATGGCAGGTGCTCAGTTTTCATTTAGTTTTCAACCTTAAATGCACCGGTTATGCTTTAATAAGTAGGATCCTATATTTTCTGCCAGTGTTCAGACTTGTTTTGGGAAGGTCCCAGCAAGGCTTGTCATGCTGATTTTATGGTGGACGGTGTCCCAGCCAGGCTATGTTATAGAATCGAGGGCACAGAATTTCCAGTTAATTTGTTTTAGAGAATTTTCTTTTACAAAAAGCACATTTAAAAAAAAATTTTTTGCTTGCCAAGTCAACTCTAAACATCTATAGAATTCAGTCAAGTGGCCGTAGCACAGTGACTAATCTACCTACATTCCTGTCCCCTGCCTTAATTCAGTAAAGTCAGTAAATACTGTCCATTTTAAATGACATGCTGCTTGCCAGGAGCATGCTGCAGCACACCGATAAAACAATGCATATCAACCTCAAAACTGGCATGTCCACACATAGTATCTGACCTGCTGTAGCGTATCGATGCAGGCATGACCTTGATACCAGCTTGTTCTAGGCTTTTTAATTTCTCAACCTCCTCTATGACTTTAGGACCACAAGCTGTAGCCAGCAGATCCTCCCCATCTTCTCGCTTAGCAGAATGAACTTTTACATGTGATGGGTTACTAGGTAATTGTTCAAGGGAAGAAACTACTTTGGCTTCAATGTCCACATCATGCAAGTCATTTTCTTCTTCCTCAATCGTCCCAGAATGATTTTGGCTATTAGGGTACGCAACACAATTAAACTGAATGACAATCTCTTGGTAAATATTACATTCTCTATCAATTATCTATTTATATGTTACATGACATTTTTTTTTTACCATATTAATCAGAGACACACGCAAACAGAAAGAAATTGCAGAACTGACATTTGGGGCTAGGATTTTATTACGCATTTTATATGTACTGTTGGATATCAAGATCAAAACATCTATATAAAAGAGGTTTAAACAAATCCATTTACACAATATCGCAAGTTTCTAAAGACAGACAATCTCTTTCTTTGTTGATTTTTATATTTGGTTTATTACACGACATTCAATACACAAACAAAAACACCAAGATATACAAAACATCTGTACAAACTTAAAGAAAAACTGTGGTTCCTGTAGCAAAGTGTACTATTTCCCAGACAATATTCCAATATCCACATTGTGTGCTGTATAGATTATGACCCAGCTACCAAAACAAATGAAATGATGGTACCTTTAAAAGGGCTCTCCAGTGGTAAGAAAACATATCCGTTTTCCTGGCACTGCGGAACCCTGCAGTGTACCTCTCCCTCTCACCTCCCATCCCATGGTGCTGAATGGCGTTAAAACTCCTTCAGCCACTTACCTGAATCCAGCGTCGATGTCCCTCGGTGCTGGGTCAGGCTCTGCCCACGCTCCTCCCCCGCCGAAGTTATTCAATGCTTTTCTATGTGGATGCCGGCGACGCTGGAGGTCCTCATGCATAGCGTGAGGACGTCCAGTGTCGTTTAAAACACTTTTCGTGTTCTAAGATCACGTAAGTCCTTAACCCTGCAAGGTAATTATTGCAGTTTATGAAAACTGCAATAATTACAGTTGCAGGGTTAAGGGTGGTGGGAGTTGGCACCCAGACCACTCCAATGGGCAGAAGTGGTCTACGTGCCTGGAGTGTCCCTTTAAAGTATTATTTGTTTCTTTCACCATTGGAGAGAATTTTTAAGTTTATTTGGGGGAGAGTCATGTGATTTTTGAATACACTTTTTATAATTTGAAAAATTATTTTAATAGATTTTTTTTCCTAAATTGATACAATTATTTTAAACATGGCATTTTTTTATATATATATATCAATACTTTGCAAAATGATTTTTAATTATTTTTTTTATCTAAAAATATTAATTAGAAAGTTCAATGGCTAAATTAAATAATTTTGTCCATTGTACTATTTGTGATATAACAAATGAATGAAAACCAATAACATTACTTATGTCATAGGTCTGCAGATAAAAATATGGTTATTGGAAAAAAAAAAAAAAAAATTGGGCTACCAAACTATACAAATTGAGATAGTGGCTTAGTACTGCTTAAATATGCTACAATCTCTGCGTTTGTAGAAATAAAGCTTCCAACTTGAGCTCTGTATGTGACACAGTAACGCCTTCATCCATCTCTGTATAGTCAATGCTGGCTGATTGCAGGGGTGAACCCTATCTCAACCCCCCTCAATAATGGGAAAATTGCTTTCTCAATTCATTATTCATATTAATGTGCCTTTATTCTAGACAAGGATGACCTGACAGCATAAACATTTATAAGGGAGATTGATTAAATAAATTTAAAAATATGAAACCAAGCTTAAATAGTGGTATCTTTCTTCACGGACACACAAGAACAGGGCTCAACATTGCCACTTGGGCAATAGATATTAATCACTGGTGAGAAGAAATTAATTTCTGACAAATAAGTCATGGGCTCCCACTGCTGTATGAAAAAACGCATGTTAATAATGGCTCCATAGCTGATGAACTAGGCAGGGAGTACTTCAAATGCTGCAGGATCCCAGCTGATATATTGATAGGGAAGAGAGATCATGATTAAGTTCCTCTCTGCACTTAATTTAGATGTACAAAAGCAATTAAAAAGGTAAGCATCAATTAAAGCAAAGATAATAATATATTGCTCCGCTTACTGCATTGTGAGTAACTTTTAAATGAGAAGACTTGTTACAAGAGGTACACGTCCCAATCCTGTGCTGCTCTCCTGTCTATTCTCAGAATTTACTATCCGGAAGAGCCGTGCAGTAACCTTTAAGCTTACCTAGAGGCATAAGAGGCCTGGTAATAATTTATGTATGTGAAAATTGGCAAGAACATACTACCAGAAACCACAAAGAAGTGTAATTAACTATACATGTGCTGAAAAATAACACTTTGGCAGAGATTGCTGATCAAATGACTAAATGGGTCAAAATATCCCATATGAAATATCCGGTGTTTAACATTTTTCATGAATCCACGTTTACAAAAAGTGATGTGCTTTTTGATGTGATATGTATCAGTTATTTACAACAGTAAGAATTTGCTAGAAATTCAAATTCAATTTAAAAATTTAGGCGAATGCATCAGAATTAGACTAAAATCTTCAAGTCAATTCTGTTTTTGGCTGAATTCCATTTTTAGTTGTTTGCCTTTTTGGTCTTAAATTTGAAATTTACTTTGAATTCCCAGTAATTCTCACAGAAAAAAAAAATATATATATATATATATATATATATATATATATATATATGTGGATAGTTAATACAATGCTAAACAAAAATCTGCACACCAGTCACCCAGAATCCTTTGCGGTTGTAACATCACTGCTGATTTGGGATTTCTGTGGGAAAAGCAAGTCTTATGGCTTGACTGGTGTGCAGATTTTTGTTTAGCATTGTATTAACTATCCACATACTTCAGGTGGAAGGGGTTTTCAATCACAATTTTTCCCCACCATAACCTATTTAGATTTTGATATATATATATATATATATATATATATACACACACACACATATACACATACATAAACACATATTTGAGGAGATGTATAGAGATGCATTCTAATTTTTAAGTATGATAACCATATAAATGCAACTCCATTAAGCAATTCTAAAAATAGAATTAAAAACAAATAGATATCTGAAATTAGGATTTCATGCACTTTACCTAAAAGGGCGCTCTCCTCCCAGAGGTGATGTGGCAGTACTCCAGCTCTTCCTGCAGTCCTCGCGCTCTGTCTTCTTTTTCCGTAGTGGGGCTGGCATGTAGGCTGTCTGGTTGCTTTTGTTGGGAAGATATTGATTAAAAGGCACAAATGCTTTGTTTTCACCAAAGGACACCCTCCTTGCAGACATGTCATCTTTCCTTACATCAGGTAACCTTCTGTGTGGCAGGTCAGACTCAGAGTCACTTCCCCTTCCTAAGAGAAAGGTAGTATGCATATGAGAAGAATATTAATAAGTTTTTAAAAAAATGTATATCAACAATTACTGCATCAAATTAGATGTTTGCCCAATTATGCAAGATCAGGGAATGAGGATGCCTTTAGCTGGTATTGGAATTTGCCAACTCTTAAAATGAATAACACTCAATACAAATAGACAATAATGCATTAACATAAACAGCTTAAAAGGTTACTCCAAGCAAAATAAATACTACAGCTGGCTGTAGTGGCTATGATGCCAGGAGATCCCTGGACCACTAATGATGTACCTGTGATGCTACGGAAAGTGGAATTACAGTTCCAGTAGCAGAGGGTTTAAACTCTGTAAGTGCAGTGTTTCAAAGTGAAATGCTGCAAATTCAGATTCCAAGTACCATGAATACTTCAAATCACAGAAGTGATCATGGTGCCTGGAGTACTATTCAAATTAAATAATATTGAAAGTCTGGATACACATCTGATAGAAAGCAGGAATGAGCTTGTAGGAGGGAGAGGGGGGAGTCAACAGAAAAAGTTGTAGACTAATTAAAACGCTGTGTATTGATCCAATCAAAACAAAGCTTTCAAAATTCAAAATTGGGTCAGTGGCCAAAAAATGCACAGATTGGGTAAAAGTTTCCACTAATTTCCTAGTGCAATAAAAAAAAAAAGCACAAATTTGGAAGTTACATAACATCTACATACAATCATAAAATGAACTAAAGTTAAATCATAATGCTCAGTTTAAAAGCTCCCTCTTTGTTCACAATGTTTCCATAAGAGAGAGAAGCACAGTCTAAATATTTCATGAAGCTAACATTCAGCATTGCAACCCAACCCTAGTTTTTGGGCAGATTTATTGCAAAACCATTTAACCACACTTTGTAACCTTTTGGGTAACCCAGAAACTATTCCAGCCAGGATTCAGTGCTCGATCTTCTTATATAGACTAAATTTGTATTCCATCTGCTTTTTCTGTTTGTTTTTTAACAGCATGGGGTTTTCTTTATTACATTCCTTTCTCATTATGGCCCCCGATGCTTTAATAATAATATTCCACTGTAGTTTAAGTTGTTGGAAACCGTGACAAAAACAAATAGTCTTTGGATAAGAATATTTCTCTCTCTTCAAGTTGGATTTAGCACAGTGCAGTGTTACAAATTATAAATAAAACCATAATAAACATATAGAAAACTGGTGTAGTAATGTATAATTACACACATCTACACACATCCATATATTAATACGGAGTCTGTAAGCAATAGCACATTGACAGGCAGAGCTGTATACATGCCAGAAAGGAAATCATAGCCAAAAATGAAAACAAAAAATATAAATTATAAACACTATCAAAACTAAAAATGGCTGGGAAAAATGTGCCGAGTATTCAACATTTCTGATCACTATTACTTTTTAATGATGCTAAAAGAGAAATATAAAATACAAAGACATTTTAGGAAGCACATCTGTCTGAATAAAATATTAAATTCCTTATTTAGGATGGTCTGAGTCCCTTTGTGAATAATTTACTAAAGTCCATGTCCCTTTCTCCATTTTCTATATGATCTATGCCTTACACAGTTGGACCACATTGCACTTACGCTCATAGAATTAGTGAGTGTCAGACTTTTTCAGTGTTAGCCTATGTTTAAATTAAAGTGACTACTGAATCTATGCTCCTGCTCAACACACTCTCACCGGTAAGATAATAAAGTGGGGGAAAACCACACCAATTGTCAAAATTCTTTGGAAGGAGTAAACAGTTAAAAAGTAAATAGTTTAAAAAATTAAAATCATGCCCTTTTTTTTAATAAAATTGATGTATTAGGCATAACGATCCAGCACATCCGATTTAGAGCAAAAAAAGGGGAGAATCATAATGAAATCATTCTTTTCAGGACTATAGCCAAAAAAATAAAAATAAAGAAAGTACAAAATAAGCATTTAAAACACATCCTGGGAAAAATAAATGAACCAGTACTCCTGTTTAATCCAGATGTTTTGGACTACAGTTCATTTATATTTAACTAAATGTGCTAGCATCAACACTTTGGAAATTTGACCTGCCACAAAAATTAGTTTTTGATTTGATTTTTTTGTTTTGTTTTTATAACATTATAGCAGTGTCATAAATGTATGGTAAACAAGCCAAATGTTGCTCATTATGAAACTATCTTCATGGTTTAGATGGGATGGATAAAGCCCAACACCAAGTTGCGGTCTAAAATTATGGCTAAATTCTCCATCTATATAGCAAGAGACGTGGTACTGTTTAACATTATAAAGCTGATCATTTAGCAAGTTTATGTGAGTGGGGAAAAAAATAAAAGCTTAAAAAAATAAATAAAAAAAGTCTTAAGGACAGCTGGGAAAAAGAGCATTGGAAATCCAGCCATACTGAGGACTTGATTCCTAGAACACGACAGCTAAAACCAATATTTCATGCAAAATTGGCAAGTACATGAAATTACAGTAAAGAAAAGTTAAAAAACGAACAGGGAGGTCCACAGGCTATAGAATCATCAACATCAAAGCTCTATATCTCTTAAGAGAGCTATAAACTATTTTTGAAAAGAGCTTTGGACTTCATACTGGGAAAATCGGCAAAAAATAAATACAATTTTTAAATAAAATACAATAGTCAGTGGTGATGTTAACATTTTTGTTACAGAGAAACATTGGGGTGACGAGAAGCATCCTATTGGTGCTATAGTTCCCCAAATTATAAGAAGCAGGCAGAGAAGACCAGGATCATCATGGATAAAAGGTGTTTTTTATTTTAAGATTCTAAAGGTGGAGCCTTCAATCTGTATGTCGTAGAGAACACGCTAACTTTATAAATAAATTAATATAGGATTGTCCCTTTAATAGAAAGAACGTTCCTGTTCGGATATCTGTTAAGCAAACAGCAATGAACACAAAACCATAACATTAAACAAACAACTGCATACACAGCTGTGCCCAAAAGTTTACATACCCTTGGAGAATTGGTAATATATGAACCATTTTTAAAGAAAACATGAGTGAGCAGGCAAAACATTTCTTTTATTCCCTATGGGATTCTTAATTAACTGTAGGTTATAACAGAATGGCACAATAATAAAACAAAACATGGCAACAAAAATGAAAAATTAATTCTGCATTCCTTAGTTCTTAATACTGTGTATTGCCCTGTTAACATCAATGGCAGCATGCATAGTTGTCTATGAGGACCCTAATTCTTGCAGGTGGTATAGCTGCCCATTTGACTCTGCAAAATGCCTCCAGGACATGCAAAGTATTTTTGTTTTCCATCTTGCATTAATCGCACGTTTGAGATCTCCCCAGAGTGGCTCGATGATATTAAGATCAGGAGACTGTGATGGCCTCCATGAGGCGTGTCAAGGAGTTGTCTGGCATATTGTACCCAGACTTTGTGGCATTGACGCACTAAAGGCTTCTTTCAGGAAACTCGACCAGGCAGCTTATTTTTGTTCGAGTATTGTCGTATTGACTGGCATATTTAAGGCTCTGGATATCGTTTTATATCCTTTTCCATCTTTAGAAAGGTCCATTGCCTTGTTTCGCAAGTCTTTTGACGATTCTTTTACGCTCCCCATGGCCCAGTATCTAGCCTGCTCAGTGAATCCATGTGAGAGCTAACAAACTCATTAACTATTTATACACAGACACTAATTGCAATTTAAAAAGGCACAAGTGTGGGAAATTAACCTTTAATTGCCATTTTAACGTGTGTGTCTGTAACAAGGCCAAACATTCAAGGGTATGTAAACTTTTGATCAGGACCATTTGGGTGATTTCTGTTATCAATAGGATTTAAAAAGGAGCCAAACAACTAAGTGAAAATAAATGGCTTCATATTATCACTATCCTGCAATAAAATATATTTTTTGCATGATCAGTCATATTTTTAAAATCAATGCCAAAATTTCACAATTTCTGCCAGGGTATGCAAACTTTTGAGCACAACTGTACATGAAGGTTTGTAAACCATAGGCAGTGTACAAACCTAAATAACTTGAGAGATTTTCATTTATCAAGCATATTCATTATACAACGGTATTAGTAAAGTTTAACAATTTAATTGCAAACTTCCGCTTACCATCACTGCTTCCTCTCAGCACCACATCAGGAGATGGAGTCTGCTGGGAGCGAGAACCAAACGAGTCCAGACTGTCAAAGGAATCATCCCTGCCATGTCTCGGAGGAGAGAGCGAATCACTCCTCTCTGAGTCCCAGCAATCTATGTAGCCACTGTCGCGAATGCTTCGCTTTGGACTCTCAATTTCTTCATTTTCCTATAGTTAGACAAAAAGGCGGGACATTATGGCTTTAGATTTGGAATTACAAATAATGAAGGCAGAGTAAGCTATTCAAAAAGCAATCTGCAAAATGCCTGCACACTGCTTAATAACCAAAAAGTTCAACCCTGGAAGATCAGTTTAGACATTACATACTTATTACAAAAATCTGACTGGTGTGTGTTTTATTGTTCCAAATGGAAAGTGGTACAAAGTTCTTGTTAGATGTTAAATCAACCCAAATAAAGATTACCTTGCACATTTTGTTTCCCCTAAGTGGCCCTCCGTATTGAGGTTTTGACACAGTGGATCCTACAGTTGAATTTCACAATAGGACTCTGCAACGTTCCAATAATTTAAAAAAAAACTGATTCTACCCAAAATATGTTTTGGCAAATGTAAAAGTATTTGAGGTGCAAGATTACAAGGAACACGTGTAATACTTATTTTTATTTTGGAGTTTAAGTGTGGAAGTCCTTTGTGACCGGTTAACCACGAGGTGGCTGCCCTAAATAGTTCCAGGAGTTTGGGTGGTTTTGCCGGTCTATTCAGTTAAGTGGTAAAAAACGAATAATTCCACGAATGGATTCCCCTGGCTCGTAGCAGCGATTGTTCCCCTTATTCGAATGTACAAAAGTACCAAACAGCGCTCTTCTAGCTATTCGGGAAATAGAGATCCAGCGTTCGCTTGTTGAGACCGGTGTTCGGGAAGTAAGGTGTCTGATTTTAGTTCCAGACACTCGACGACCAAGTCCTGCTGCCTTTGTTTGCCTGAAAAAAGATGGCCGCCGTTTTCTCAGCCACGTGGCGATCGGTAATACGAACACTGGCTGCACAGATAGAGGGTTCAATTAAAGCAAGTTTAACGAGCCAGGGGGTGGTCTCTGTTCAGTAGTTATATCTACCGAATGAATACTGAAGAAATAGTACACATAAAGAGGGATTTCTTCACAAAGCTTAACAAAACACAGCGGATTATCAGGGCCATTTATGTGTGTGAACAAAAGTAAAAGCCATGTGAAAGTCTTAAATACAACTGGGAAAATGCGAATTGGAAATCCAGCGATGGTGAGGACTTCCAAAAACAAAAAAATAATATTTCATGTAAACTGGCATTGTACGTGAAATAAATGTGTAAAACAACCAGGGAGGTCTGTAGAATATAGAACAAAGCTAGATATTTTGTACAGAGCAAACAACTGACCCTCTAACCTACTCCTAGCCTCCCAGCTGCACCTTGTTCAGTACGATATTAAATGTGTGCCAATAAAATTGAAAGTCTCTACGTCAACAGTTTTCAGTGACATAGGAGGCAGCAAACGTTTGCCAAGTTGTCTGCTGAATTGATCCTGAAGGCATGCCATAAACAGAAACAATATAGCTGCTATTCAACATGCAAGCTAAATGTTGGTCATTAAGGTCACTAAACATTCAAACACAAGGACATGTTTGAATTAGGAATAATAGGCAGTGATTTGAACATCATTCGCCTAATTTCACTCTAGCAAAATTCACAGGATTCTACCTCAAACAAAAAACAAATCCACAAACCTTTCAAGAATCATATTAAAGCAGTGGTTCCAAACACAGTCCTCATGTACCCCCCATCAGTTAAGAATTTAGGGATTACCCAGTTAAAAAAAAAAAAAAAAAAAAAAAAACAACCTTTACACACAACAGGGTAATCCCTAAATGCTGGACTGTTATGGGGTACTTGAGGACTGGGTCGGGAACCCCTGCATTAAGGGATTCCATGTCTATCGTAAAAGGAATACAATCAAATACCCTTAAATCCAAGAATGTTATGCGATTCCCTTCCTTTCAATAGCTGTGGAGCCAAAAATTAATATTAGTACTGAAAACCCAGGTTCGAATCCTGGTCAACATCTCAGATTTTGTCCCATATTTATCCCTACACACCAGTAAGCGTCCCTGGGCAATACATTTAACTATACGCCCACATGAATTATATGAGTGTAACCTGAACCAAGGGAGCCATACCAGCTCAGACGTCACCCGGATTAACAAGGTCTGCATCAGATGGTAGAGAACGTGGGCAATCTGACGACAAATGGGCTACTGGAACAATCCATTCCAGGACATGAAGTGAGAACCTGGACCTGATGGACTGCTCCTACAAAAGCAGATCCAATGAGAGGGGCTACATAAAACGTATATGGGAAATATGGATGAATAAGAGACCTCCATCTACCCTAAAACCAAAACATCTAATTACACAATGTTTAAACACTGTCAAGAGGAAGCTAGTGTCACCACTGCAATAAGATGGATTACACAAAACATCATACATGAGCCATGAGGAGGAAGAAATTCCCATACCCTCATCTATACTTGCAAAGGATTGCCAACCTGGATTTCTTCCCCAGCAGCAATAAGAAAGATGATTATAGAAAAGCTAGCAGTCCTTGACTAACGGACAAGATTACCAAAGATCACTGAAAAACTGACACCATACAGTATGTTATCAGTGCTTAAAGGACCACTCTAGGCACCCAGACCACTTCAGCTTAATGAAGTGGTCTGGGTGCCAGGTCCAGCTAGGGTTAACCCATTTTTTCATAATTATAGCAGTTTCAGAGAAACTGCTATAATTATGAATGGGTTAAGCCTTTCCCCTAATCCTCTAGTGGCTGTCTCATTGACAGCCACTAGAGGCGCTTGCGTGCTTCTCACTGTGAAAATCACAGTGAGAGCACGCCAGCGTCCATAGGAAAGCATTGTAAATGCTTTCCTATGAGACCGGCTGAATGCGCGCGCAGCTCTTGCCGCGCGTGCGCATTCAGCCGGCGGGGCGTAACGGAGGCGGAGAGGAGGCAGAGAGCTCTCCGCCCAGCGCTGGAAAAAGGTAAGTTATTACCCCTTTCCCCCTTCCAGAGCCGGGCGGGAGGGGGTCCCTGAGGGTGGGGGCACCCTCAGGGAACTATAGTGCCAGGAAAACGAGTATGTTTTCCTGGCACTATAGTGGTCCTTTAATGAGACACTGTCCACAGCATCAGTAGTCATCCAAATGCTTGACTACAAGATCAAGGAGAAATGTAAGGAGAAACATTGCTCACAATGGAGACTAAGAGTGGAAGAAAGATAAAGGCAACATATAAGGAAGTTTGTAAGCTGGATCAACCTCACAGAGATGGAAAGATTAAGGATAGATCCTAGCTACTGAGAAAATACAGGGGTATGACCATACCAGAAGCACTGGAAACAGTTAAGCAAAGACTGACAGCACTAGCAACCAGACTGAGCAGATACACCAGAGAAGCAGAAGCTAAGAGAATAAAAAGTCCTGTTTACCAAAGATCCTTCGGAGATGTATGCACACCTGCATGAGAACATACCAACCCAGAGCAGAGACTGAAGAGTACTGGAAAAACATTTTTGAGAAAGAAGCAGCACATAACATCAAGAGGCTCAGTAGCCACCTGAAACCTAGACCTGAAAGCAGACCACTGCATGCTTCCAGAACAGGAACCAGTCAACATCAAACAACGAGTAGCCCAAATGAAGAGTTGGTCTCCCCCAGGATCTGGCATGAACCACACCTACTAACAATGTTGACTGAATGCCTACCAGTACAAATGAACCAGCTACGAGCAACAGGCTGCCATCCTGACTGTCTAACACAAGGCAGAACAAAACTGATCATGAAGGACCCTCAGAAGGGAACAGCACTATATTACTACTGACCAATCACCTGCCTGTTCGGCATCATAGCCTCCAAGATCAATGGGCATATGAGTCAGTACATGAGTAATACTCAAAATGGGATTGGAAACATGGGATCAAAATAACTGCAGGTAGACCAAGCAGTCACATTGGATTTTAAGACCAGTATATAATAAACCCTCAAATGCAGCATAATACCAAGGTAATGAGCTATCCCCAATGCTGTTCTGTATAGCTCTCAACACTCTTAGCCAGATCATCATGAAGAGTGGACATGGATACAGGTTCTAGAGTGGCGCTACAAAACCAAAGGATATGAGAACTCTGAAAACAGACAAAAGCTTAGAGAAACGGAGTAGCTTGCCCATCGGCAAATCCCAGCTCAGGTCTCAAAATAGTATTTGCTAACTTGTGCCATTGCAGAGAACACATCTTAAGCATATCAGAGTGATCCCACCCATAAGGGTAGTCCAGAACCAAAATGACAGCAAGTTCTCTCTGCATGAGAGATACAGTAACCCCAGACAATTGTTTTTAGCCTTCTTTGGTTCTAGTCAGTGAGGTTTAGCGGATACCCCTCAAGGGACAGTGAGCACGGGGTCCACATCTGGAAAAACAAAGGGTATGAGAGAGGACTTGCGGGCATTTTGGTTCTGGAATCATAACTTATGGAGAAAAAAGGAGTATTATTTGTAAAAGGTAGATTTCTCCAACATTAGTAACCCTGACAGAGTACATTAGATGGGGTCAGCACACCCCACAACAGCAGAAATAGTAGCAATGCGACCACTGTTCTATACAGTGAAACTGCAGGGTAGGACTCTCCGGGGAAATGACCGAATTGTGATATTATATTATTCAGGAAAATGTAACCAAGCATGCTCTTTGTTAAGACTGGTTTTCAAGATATTTTTGTAAGGCATAAATCAACACATTTGATATGCAAGGGCATCAACTAGAGGATTTCAGCTGGGATGACATTTCAGCAAGATAGAGTAAAGTCTGCGTTCAACAAATGTCCAATGTGCACTTATAAATCTTAGACTATCTGAACATCGAACATCCTTCATCACTTTTCCCATCTGAAACCTTAAGGGTCCACTGCAGAACAGATACAATCCCCTCTTTAGATTATATTTAGAATGAAAAGAAAAGGCAAAATGAAAATGACATAAGGTGAGAGAAACCATAT
Organism: Pelobates cultripes; assembly: GCA_933207985.1. Classification (NCBI taxonomy): domain Eukaryota; kingdom Metazoa; phylum Chordata; class Amphibia; order Anura; family Pelobatidae; genus Pelobates; species Pelobates cultripes. The sequence continues at coordinate 68,009,112 of OW240917.1, read as the reverse complement.
TTATAACTATTAAATGTCTTTTATAGATAATGCATTGATATACAAGCAAAATAAAGGTGCAATAAAAAAGGTCACATAAAATTACTGCCAATCCTAGTTTTTCCATTACTTTCAGTAGGAGCGGAGCATTTACCAAAATTCCAATCCCAGGGATATGAAGTCAGCAGATGGATTTGTCGGATTAAATTAAACTGCAGTCTAACTTGTTTGCAGCCTGGGCAACCATTTAGTTCAAAAGTAAACCATGTAAATGGCATGTTAACGCAGGACTAGGTCAAACCTAGTCTTTCTTGGCAATATCTCCGACCGTCATTTCTGATATATTTGCCTTTGCTATCACAACCTGTCCCATTTGGCTTTAATGTCTTATAACAGTCCCTGAATTTGTTTTTGCCACCTCTCCCTGAAAACACATTCATGTATCTACAACCTTTTAGGTTTGTCACCTCGAATCTTCTCTATGAAAAAGGGGTTTTGGTGGGGCCTGTACATTAAAGGGTTACTACAACTACCATCACTACTTTTAGAAATGGAAGGAAGAACATGTGTGTGCATTGTTTCTGCTTGCAAAACTTTACATGGAGATATATATTCTCTTTTGTTCACTGGGTTAGTTGAACACCTGCAAAGGGAAGCCTCAATCTCCCACCTGCAAAGGGAAGCCTCAATCTCCCACCTGCTCTCATTTGAGATCTCCCTGCCGTCCCTCCTCCTGCATCCCTATATTGCTAAATATATTTATATATATATATATATATATATATATATATATATATATATATATATATATATATATATATATATATATTTATTTTTGCATCCCTATATTTCTAAATATATATATATTTTTTTTTTTTTTAGAAGCATTTGATTGGACCTTGCAAGGATACTAGGGATGTCTGATGAGGTGTGGAAACACTTTAACTACAGTGTTACTGCAATATGTAATTAGCACCTGATGATTTAATTATTTTTTTTTACAGCAACATCAGCTTATTGCTCTCCCATCTGAGTTAATTAAAATCCTTCAGTTCCAGGCTGCCTCCTATATTGGCACAAGACTGGTCTCTTTAACTCTCCTCCCTGCAGCTCCAACTCCCAAAGCAGCCAGTAAGTTTGGACCTATTAACATGCTGGCGCTGATTCTAACCCATCTGAAGGGTGTTACGCATGTAATTATACTGTAATAGCATAAAGTTGTAACCCAGGGTTGAAACTCTCCCATAATTAAGAGTACCTGAAACAATGGCAAGATAAAAATGGTTTACAATATACGCAAAACAAGCAGGCCAAGAGGAATTTCTTGCAACTGTTTCCTTTCTGTCAGTTCCAGAATGCAGGGGATTGATGGAGACTCTAGCTGACCAAATTGTTTTGGGAACAATGGTTGTCTTTGACAATCCAGTGTTGCTAAATTCTTTCCAGGGCAAGCAGGGTATTGTCAAATCATGCAGTCTAGTGGAGGAAAGGTCAGTCAAATCCATCCTCCCTGCCTCGTGTATAATAGGTCCTTTTATTCCAAAATCTTCATGTTAAAAGGACAACAAGCAACGGCAATGGAATCAAAATAAAAGCACGCTCTGGAGACTATAACAGGAGCATAAATTAAAGTGCAATTTTTTTTTTTTTTAATTATGTAATTTGGTTAGTAAGCTACTGGAAAAACAAACAAACATGGAAATATGTTAAATAGGTGAAATTATTTAACAATACGCAGAAAAAAAAAAAGTGCTGAAAAATATTTACTAATAAATTATTCAAAATTATCTTTATAGTTATGCCATTCAATTTTAAATGGAATTTCTAATTTGGGGTTAAAACACAATTAAAAAATAAATACATATTAAAAAATGTATTTTCTGTGATTAAATGTCTTAAAGCACTTTAGCATGCCAGAGTATTCCTTTATGTGTCTGTCAAGTTCTCAATAGAGAGAAGCAAGAGACTAATTCTGAGTAGCACTCCTCCACTAAACGTGGACCAGACACTGCGGTTGTTCACAGAAGTATCTCTTTTGCTCTATGAAAAGTCACTTATAATAAGCATGTCCTTTAGTAATTAAAGGATAAATGTTTGTAAAGGTTAGGATGGATTGCAGAATGAGATTGTTACATTCCACCCGTGGCTTACTGGCATGCTATAACATGGGACAAACATACAGTGTAAAATATCACATACCCCTTGATGTAACTTATTTTCCTACAAGATATTACTGTATTCCACCAAACCACAGCCAAAATAATATTTGAGGTTTAGCAGCTAATTTCAGGATTACAAAAATGTTTGTCAAAGACTAGACTACCATAATAACTGTGGGATGCCAAATGTAACAATGAGTGAACTGTAGGGAGAAAGAGAGAGGCGTCCACAAGTAAAGCAAGAAAATTAAATTATCTCTAATTGCAAAAATATGGAAACTCTTAATAAAAAGTACTTGGATGATCGACAAGTAGGTAGGCACTGGGTACTTCAAAGCATTTTTAGTTCTCGAGCTGTATTTGACAAGATTGGAGCACATTCCAGCGCTAAGAGTTCTATCAACAGTACAGCATTTTACAGATCAAATCAGATCTGTCTCAATCCACAGATAAGCTAAATGGTAATATTTACTCAAGTGAAAAAATTAAATTCTTTCCTACATATTGCTTTTTTTTTTTTTTTCATCTGGGGAGAAATGTGGGTTACATTATTTCCAGTTAACTAGTTCATTAACTGAAACTGGTGTGTCTAATGTAAAGAAGAAAAAAAAGAAGAAAAATAAATAAAAATGAAAAAGAAACAAAACTGTTTCCATTTTCTGTAACTATAAAGCTCCCTTCTGCACGCCCAGACAGAGGAAAAAAATTGATCTTAAAATGGAAAAAAATTGAGTTTCTATGAAAAATCTGAGTTCTCTTTGAAAATCTTGGCTCCGTTGCTTAATATCTTTCCCAAACCTCCTACACCATATTTTGCGCTGAATGCTTCACTATGTAGAAGGAAGGCCATCTTGGAGCACAATTCGGGCAAGTCAGAATTTTACTAAGACTCTAATCAACTCCTCAAGTTTGTCTCCTCAGCACTTTCTTTTTCCTCTCTCCTTCCTGCTAACTCTTGTTGATGTATTCGGATATCCAACCTGAATGATTTATCATACTTGTACTGTGGCAATTATTATCAGGAATAGTTTACAATGACACAAAATGAATACAAACATAAAATGCAAAGCAAGGTAACAAAAATACAGCACTAACAAGTGAGATATAAACAGTTCAGAATCACTTTATTTTTACATTGTATTCATTGTTGATTAGAATATGAACATAAAACAAATATAAGCAAGAACTGGATAGAAGGATACAATATATCTGTTTTTAAATAAAATACCTTAGTTTCTCTGCAAGGCATCTTTTATTTAGTTAGAAGTGGATATCTTAATCAAAAATTAGTATGTGATAATCCCAGACTTAGGCACTTTAATGCAGCTATTTTAATCCATGAAAAACAATTTAACTGATCCTTTGTTACATGTGGGAAAAGACAGGATTTGCAAAGAATTAGCCCCAATATGGCCCTATTCACAACAGCAGTATAGAATCTGCCTGCTGAATGAGGTAAACTCTGAAGGTATACACTTGTATCTTGGGTATATTATCAGAAAAGGCATAATTATTATATTTGCAAATATGATGAGCATGAAGGACAATATAACACCTATTTAGCTGTAAGTTTAGTATAAACTTCTTATAGCATGGCTTTTAGATCATTAGATACAACAGATTTTGTCTTGTGTGTATGGATTGCTAGTTTAAATATCTCATTCTGCAAAGAAGAAAATGACAACAAAAACCAAACTATGCAATTCTTATCTGGCTCCACTCAAGAAACACTAATCAACATCTCTTTGATGATATATTCTGTATGGATAGTTTGCCCACCACAAAAAAAATTATTTAAAAATATTTAATTTCAAGAACTTTACATTCATAAACTCTGACAGCTCTAACATTTACACTACCAACAAATGTTTTAGTACCTATTTAAGTGACAGAAATAATGCCAAATTTGCAATCAGTCTCAGTTTCCTATGGCAATGACAGATTGAAATTGCGAGCTGACATTCCCCAGCACTCAGCCATGGATAGATATTCTTGCACTTGATAATGCAGAAGCGTATTTTTCAAATAAAAGTGGAGGAAAAAACAAATTTGACTAAAAAAGGAAAATAGTGCCTACAGACTAATATAATGTACCTTTTAAAACACAGGAGCAATAGGCAGCTACCAAAAGCACCGTTTGATATTGTAGGTGTGCCCTGGGTATGTCCCAATTTCTGTCTCAGCAATTTACTGCTCATCATATATTTCATAATGGCTTTATCGCATGTATTCTTTATAATATGAGCTGTATGTTTCAGGGAAACAAACAACTAAACCTATATTCTCCGGGTGCGGTAAACACTAGGCTCTACTCAAATTAAAGAAAAACTCCAAGCAATAGAAATCATAAGTTAACTTTGTTACACCCCCCTCCTGGCTGTCAGACAACCAGTTCTATTACTTCCTGGCCTGTTTAGCTCAGTGGGGCAAAACTCAAGAGGCAACATTTGTCCAGAGCACCTGTTTTCTCATTGAGCTGCATTAGGAAGTTTGTGATTGGACAGCCACAGAATGTATGGGTGGGGTACAAAGGGGAGGGTTTGCAAAGGCTGCCGACAAGTTATCAGCAGTTTTGTAAGCGGGTTTTAGATATACTCCCAATGAAAAAACACAAAAACAGTAAATATATGCAATTTTTCAATGGGCATATATATCTACTAAACAGTGATTTTTAAATTTGTTTTTGGGCAGTGAAACACCTAATGCCTCATTCTCTGATTTTTAATCAACCTCTATTCCACCAGCACAGATAACCACATTTTAGCCAATAACATGATTAATTTCAATCATTTTAATAATTCAATAATATGAGTCATTTAAGAAGACGACCTTTCAACATGGTCTTCAAACGATTCAAGAAAGCAGCATATCAACAAACATATTTGTCTTTATCAAGTTATTCAAGAAAGCAAGAGCTTTTATTCCACTATCCCAAAGCATTTATATTAAAAAATTTTTTTCCACTTTATGAAAATCCACGTTTCTTTACACTGGCTCGGATACTGTAGAGATATGAACAAACAAAAAGCTAAAATATTTCATACCTTTCGCATTTGTGCCAGCAATCCCTCAAACTCTTTCAGATCCAGGTGGTTTCCGCTATATGAAATACAGCAGTTTGCGGCTTTTCCAAGCCAGTAAACAGTGACTAGTACCTGCAATAATAAATAAAATAAAATAAACGTTAAACACAAATAGAACACATTTCAAAGCTATAACGTTCTCAAGCAAAATTTGGAAACAAGTCAGGATGTCTAAAAATCCATATACAGAAATGAAAGAAAATCCATATCATTTGTGCAATCATAGAAACATCCATTAGGAATGAAACAAGAATCATACGGTTTCGTATTCAAATTGATATCTGAAGCGTCACTATGTTGCCATCAAGCCTCAGACTGAAAATACCAATGCCCCATTATTTCAAACGGTAAATGGGTACAATGTAAACAGAATGGTTCAAAACAAACATTCTAGGCTAGAGTTAAAAAAATAAAGTATCCTCTTACTGTGTAATATAGGTCAAACTTGTTTTGCAGACGTAATCTCAGGTTCTCTGAACAAATTGACAACACAACCAACGTAATGAAATCATTAGCGCCGCCCTTCTTAACACCCACTATATGGTACTACAAAACATTCATAAGTTACAGATTTAGTGATGACAATGCATGTATTAGCGGGGGCAGAGTTCAAATGTACAATTCACATTCAAACAGACTTTCCCCTGGGGGATAACTGTTTCAAGTATATGAAAGATACTCTGTCGGTTTCTGCAGCTCAGTTTCACCAGGACAATTGATCATCTCACAGGGGTAGTGGATATTTGCAGAATACAAATGTACTGAATGGGGCAAGTAATCATATGGCACTAAACAGAAAGAAAATATCCCAGATTTGTCGGCTTTATTGAATCATTATGACTGTTAATGCCAAGGTTCCATGAAATTAAGTGGGATATAATAGGCATGTTAAATAGAATATAATAAACCAACATGGAAACAACATGCTCTCCAAGGTCCTTTTGCTGAATTTGAAATTGTTTAGCCAAGGTATACCCTTAAGAAGATGGGTTACTACCGCCTAGGTTGTCCCTTCCCTGTGTGTATAGCTCCAAAGTGATTTTACCCTCCTGCACAAGGTACCGCTGCCTCATGAAAAACACTAATTGAGAATTAGTGATGGGTGAAGAAGAATGGCTTTATTGGGTCAAGATACATAAATTTATACACAGACCCCAAGCATGGGGTCTCCATTCAACGTAACGCAAGCCCACCCAGGAGCCTCTATGCAAGGGAGATAATTGAGTTAGCTCACTGTTAAACTTATCTCCCAGACACAGAAAGCCTAACACAAAAAAAAACAACACATACAATACCCTCACTTGCACCCCTACATCACTGGAAAAGTCTCTATGGAGCACCCATTTTGTCCAAAAAGCATCCAGATCGGATATGGCTAGCCAGAATTAGACTTAAGTCAAAAGTGCAGCGGGACGCGGCTAGCCTCCGATCCGGTGCAGAGCTCCAGAGTGCTGGCTAGATTTTCCCGGTCACCTTAAAACATGGCGCTTTTAATAAATGGAGCTCCCCAAGTGATCATACTTGGCCACATTCTTCAAGAACAAAAGTCTTCATCATCCCATATATGTTCAGTGATGGCTCAATGTAGTGAATTGGGAGGTCACTGAAGGCAGTGTGCTATGAGCCCAGTAACCACTACTGCTTGATCTAGTAGTTATGATGAAATGGCTCGATTGGTGCAGGACTCAAAAGCACCTTTCAGCTTGGTCCATCACTACACAATTATGGCATTTAGCAACGATCCTGTGTGTCGATTTTTGTTGGTAAGCTTAAAGTCCTTTGTAAATCCAGTTTGGAAGTTTATAATCATATTATGGGTGTGTACAGCAGATTACATTAGTGTATGCCCTCAAGGAAAAATTATCATATAAAATGTTCTTTAAAAACTAGTGTAGGAAATGTGACAATTTGTTAAAATATTACCTAAATGTAAGAAACTAATATCGGTGGTATATCTAATAGTGACAATAATGCTCTAAAACACCCGTCTGGTATCCCCTATACCAACACCAAAAATACATACAATACAAACACAATGGATGGAGCAAGTATTGTACTTTCCTCTCTTCTCAATAGATTCAATAATGCTGTGGAGACAGAGAGGTACACAAATAGTGCAGATAACTCTAAAATAACAGTACAAAGATAACATATGCAAGGGAGCACTCACAAAATTAGAGCCAATATTGAACCTGGCTCTGGTATAGGTGGCCTTAGGATCTTTCCAGGGTGATCCAAATCCCTCTATGGATGGTCTGGATATCCAATCTGCCGTGTGGAAAATTGCTCCCAATAACGGACTGCAAGGGATCCAGATGGTTGAAAAGTATAAACTATATTTATTGATACAGATAAATTAAAAATATGTAAGATAAGTAAAATGCTGCCAAAACGCGTTTCGCCTCACGTGGCTTCCTCAGTTGGCTGGATTCTTGTTTGTAAGTCCATACCGGTCTTTAAACGCTGTGTCTAATTCAAATTCGTGGGGTTATTTCCCCGTGGAACGCACCTTGCGTTCCATTCCTCCGTCGGCGTTTCACTTCCTGGTTCCGGTCACATGGAACCTCGATGTTACTTCCTGGTTTCGGTCTTCGGCGTGAGTGGAACGCACTGTGCATTCCACTGGAGTAACATCACACCTCCGACATCTGTGTATTCTGCTTGTATGGGACGCACTCTGCGCTCCCACAAATATAAAGTCTTTTATCCTTAATGAGTCTTTTAAAAACAAACAGTCTCTATAAGTACTAAGTCTATATGGCTTATCCAAAATAATACATATTTTTAACATAGTTTGCATTAATTCATATAATTGGAGCGATAAATAAAAGATGCATTCATTATGTTAATAAAATCATTTTCATACCCTAGCTACATAAAATAGTTCTTTATATATAATTCCAAAGTTCTTTTGTCTATAAATATCAATTCTTAAAGTGACAGTGCAGATTTAATTACTAAATTGTGTATAGTTTAATGGTGGATACATTTCTATATTTCCATATTATCCCACTTTGCTCAACATTCTAAAGGTGAGGTGGTGAACCCAGACTGATATTTATATTTATAGACAAAAGAACTTTGGAATTATATATAGAGAACTATATTATGTAGCTAGGGTATGAAGATGATGATGATTTTATTAACATAATGAATGCATCTTTTATCTCTCCAATTATATGAATTAATGCAAACTATGTTAAAAATATGTATTTTGGATAAGCCATATTGACTTAGTACTTATAGAGAGTGTTTTTAAAAGACTCATTAAGGATATGGTATTGGACTTACAAACAAGAATCCAGCCAACTGAGGAAGCCACATGAGGCGAAACGCATTTGGGCAGCATTTTATTTATCTTCTATATTTTTAATTTATCTGTATCAATAAATATAGTTTAGACTTTTCAACCATCTGGATCCCTTGCAGTCCATTATTAGGAGCAATTTTCCACACGGCAGATTGGATATCCAGACCATCCATAGAGGGATTTGGATCACCCTGGAAAGATCCTAAGGCCACCTATACCAGAGCCAGGTTCAATATTGGCTCTAATTTTGTGAGTGTTCCCTTGCATATGTTATCTTTGTACTGTTATTTTAGAGTTATCTGCACTATTTGTATACCTCTCTGTCTCCACAGCATTATTGAATTTATTGAGAAGAGAGGAAAGTAGAATACTTGCTCCATCCATGGTGTTTGTATTATTACCTAAATGTATAGAGATACAGCCATATTTTTTCATTAAAAAATAACAAGCTCACTCACCTTGACAATACCATCCACCTACTTTTTATCCCTCCAGAAACAAATTAACCTATTTATATGGCATGGAAAGCGACCGAGAATTGCCCTATCCACACTCCACCGGCCAGTGCAGACGGGCGGCATGAGCCTCCCCAATGTGAAATTGTATTACAGGGCAGCGGTCTTGGCCGGTCTCTTCCCCATTCATCAACGCACGTCCCTACCTCAATGGGTTTCTTTAGAGCAACACTGGCTGCACACCCAAGACATCCAAACAACACTATGGACGGCACCCCATCTAAGGTCGAACACCACGAAAGCACTCCCCGCCACCTTAACAACACTAAAAATCTGGGATAACACCCGCGGACTCCTGTGCAGCTGCCACTCAACCCCAATTAAAACTCTGGTGCAAATGATACCTGATTTTAACTATAGAGTATGGAACAGATGTGGGGTATTTTATATACACTCCCTATTAGAAAAAAGCGAGCTGGCCACATTCGACCAACTGAAAACCAAATACACACTACCGAACACAGCATACTACTCCTATCTTCAGCTGCGCTCCTGGTGGGAAATCCATGTCACACGTCCCATATCGTCTACCACCACTATCTTAACGCCCTTTGAACAAGGCATAATAGCAGATGCGCCAGTCGCAAAGCCCATTTCCACCATATACAAACTATTACAGCCCCAGCAAGGGATTAAATCCCTTACATGTGTACGCTCCTGGGAAAAAGACCTAGAACAAACACTATCAGAGCAGACCTGGCTGGCCGCAGCAAATGCGACTAGAGGCCTGACATTCTGTGCCTCGCACTTAGAGACAACACGTAAACTCTTCTACCGTTGGTACATGGTCCCAACACGCCTAGCCACCATGGACCCACAGAAATCTAGCACTTGCTGGCGTTGCAAACAGGAAACAGGTACCTTTTTACACACCTGGTGGAAATGCACAAAACTACAGCCATACTGGAAAGAGGTTATCTTATTGATACACCAACACACCTCAATTACAATACCAAACTCCCCAAAGTCCTTGCTATTATTTATGTTGGGTACCGAATACCCGAAACAGATTAAATACCTTATACTCCATATACTAGTAGCTGCCCAAAGTCTCATTGCAAAAAACTGGTTATCACCCCTCTATTGCATTTTTATGACAAAATAAAAATTGTCAAATTGAAAAAAAAAAAAAAAAAACAACAAGCTACCCTAAAGTCTAGGGTGTACTTGGGCACAGCTTACACACATCTTGTAGACTCCTATGTATTTCATAATCTAACAATACTCGTCAATTGAAGCTGCATTTGCAATTTTGAGTTAAAACCTTTTTATGTGGCATTTGACATTTTTGTCTATTACCGGTTCTATTTTCCCATTTTATACAAGGTATGTACATAGTGACTATGATGCAAGTCTTGACCTTACAAGTTATGCGATATTCTACTTTCAGACCTTATTTCTTTAATTACATTTATTTTAAGTGAGCATGTCAAACATGAGTTAAAATGATCACCATCTCCACACACAGTAACATAGTGGGAGTGCGTGTTTGTGCGTGCCCCCTATTGTTCTAGGGGGTAAGAGAGTCTGCCCTTACACTCATACCTGTCACAATGCCACCTTGGATACACGATAACAGACTTACGATGATTTATTCATTCTGCCATTTTAACTCTATAGACAGAAATAATTATTATTAATTGACCCAGATGGCTGTGCAAATTGATTTGGACATGCGCCTTATAAATACAGGGTAAACATTAGGAAAGATCAGATTTTTGAGACATGAGGCTTGTTGGGTAGGGAAGAATTAGGCAATCCCATAGCTAAATGGAAGAGTGCAATGACATGCAGACAGCGTGGTGCCAGCAGGCTTAAGTTAGAGAAGGATGAAATGTCTATATAGTCAACAGTTTCAGACAACTCACAAAAAGAAATTAAACAGCTGCAGCATGCCTACCATAACATCACAGTACGAGTAGTTTAATGACGTTTCCAGGGGCAGCTAACTATTAGCACTCTAGCAGTTGTGGATTGTTTGTATGACGCTTAACAAGATGTTAAAAGAAATTAATTTAAAAAAAAAAAAAAAAAAACACACACAAAGTGCTCGGAAACCAAACATTTTTTTTTTTTTTTTAAATGTAAAAAAGTATTGCAAATTTTACTGACTACAGATTAACCTTTGGCACACTAGCTGCTGTTGACCAAAATTTCATGATGTTCAATTTTTTTCCTACTCAAACATACATTTAATATTACTGTAAAAATCCAATTTAACAGCGGTGAATAGGAATGACAATTATACCATTGCACTGTCTTAATGTTAAATGATACCAACAATTAATTGGTTTCAAGGCATACTCAAGCAATCCCAGGAAAGAAAAAGGGAGATTAGAAAGCTCAACACATGTGCTGGGCTTTACTTTAAGAAATTTACACTTTTTATTCTGATTGTAAGCTCCACGGGGCAGGGAGAGATGCATCGGCAACGTGTTCTGCAAGCTACAAGCATCCCCTGTACCTGCTCAGCCACTGGACTTGTGTTATATGAAACAGAGCATTTTGTGTAATTTTGCATCCCTTCGTGTCTTCACAATTTCTTTGACGGGAAAATAACACAATGAGTCATGGTCGAGGGAGAAAATAGGGCTCTACAATCTTTTCACTCCACAAAACCTAATGCTGGTATTGCACGTTTATAATACTTACAAAATAATAATTATAATAAAAACTAAGGAATCTACAAAGGTTTCCAAAACTGAAACGATGTTGCATGTGTACTGATAGATTCTAGCTGCGAATTAATGTATTACAGCCATTAACGTGCAATAAAAACAGGCTATTGGCAACCAGAGGCAAACAATGATTCAATCTGGGAACTTTGCACCAGATTTTTTTATTTTTTTTAAAAACCCTCAGCTAGAACTGCAAGGAATGCATCAACATCTCTAAATTCCCTAATGTGTCCGCTGTCTGAACTATCTGTGGCTTTTAAATTACTTTAAATTTCTTCTGAAATGAACCCCAACATGTTTTGATGGATGAAAAGTTGCCCTTTTCACCTTTATTTATCATTACCAGATTGCATACTTTATCATGCACATATTTTGGCAAAGTCTAGCGGATTCTGAGTCTTTGCCATAAAAATAAATATTGCACCCTGCTAAAGTAATAAGTCCATGGTTTGCAATGAAACTAAGGGGGGGATTTTTAACCTCCTCCTCCCGCTGTCCTAACTGGACAATTACTGTCATTAGTATTTCTGTAGACATAAATCAACAGAGAACTACATTAAATCCGATTAGTGCTCAAAACCTTTTTAGAATCATTTAAATGACAAGTGTGCACATTGGTTTGGAAGAGGAAAGTCAAATCTCATGTGTCAAGTTACATGGGGAATGACAGCTCAATCTGAACGAGAGGCTCACAAAGCATAAACGTCGATTGAAATAACATGGCTCGCTATGGAAAAAGCTCTGCCTCAATGAATCCTGCAAGTAGAATTATGGCACCTCATCTAACGCTATTTACTGCAAAGAAATCATTGCACTGCTTCTGGCAAATTCTGTTTTAGCAGCTTGATGGCCATTGCCAGAAGGGGCGTTTCGAGTCTTTAATAAATCAGGCACCAGAAGTATAATTTTTTTGTCAAGAACACTCTGCAAGCTTTGAAATAAGCCAGAAAAAAAAAAGTAGCTCTTTACATACACATCTGTAAACATACAAACTGTGTGCAATATATGCGAGTTTGCACGCCTGACAAGAGCTGTTGAAACCTGTTCAATTTCAACTCATCATCTATTCAGAATTAAATAGAATTCTATGTGTCGCAAAATAGCTTGAAGACAGATTGAGATTTCTTTCCCAGCTTTAGTCTGGTGGAAAGACCAACATTTACATTAATTATACGAACATATGTAAAACAGAAATAACTTTGCATTCCAATGGGAGAGATATGACATAACTATGGGGACTAGTGCTCATCCCACCTTGCCTAACCCATGTGCACGACTAACCCATAAAAGATTATTAGTGACCATAAAAAATCCAGGGCAAATAAAAAGTGAATTCCACTGATCTCTATGGACGGTTTTACCATTTTGGAAATTACGGCATCAATATCTCTCACAAAATAACAGCCAAGAACTTTTATTCTAGGGGTATGGCAAAAGGTGTGACCACAGAGTGGAGCTATGCTATAGACACCAAAAAAAATACATTAGGCTGTGGTTGGTCTGGTGACTATAGTATCCCTTTACGTATAGAGGTCATTAATGGTGGGTTTATGGCATTATATTGTCAGTTTTGTCACCATAAACACTACAGTGTGCTATAGCAGTTATGGTGCCAGGAGTGCCCTGGGTGTGTCCCATTGTAAGTAGTCAAACATTTTTTTGAATGGTTTGACACTTGAATCTCCCAAGTACCATCCTGCCTATCTTTTTTTATATGTCTAAAATGGAGATCATAAATGGCTTTAGATATATCACTGTAGGCACCCAGAACACTTCAGCTCGTTGAAGTGGTCTGGGTGCAATGTCACATGTCCCTTAACCCTACAATAGTAATTTAGCAGTTTGAGAAACTGCAACAATTACCCTGCAGGGTAACTCCTCCTCTAGTGGCCATCTACCTTTGGTCCGTTATCTGCGGCTGGACGTCCTCACGCTCTGCATGAGGACCTTCAGCATCAGATTTTCCTCATAGGAAAGCCTAATGTGAGCGTGGCCATTGCTGCGCATGTGCATTAGGTCTCCTCCGCCGGTTGACGGCGGTGGGGGAGGAGCTTGGGCGGAGCTTGACCCAGCAATGAGGGACATCCGTGCTGGATTTAGGGGAGTGACTGAAGGGGTTTTAACAACTTCAGCCACGTGGAATGGGAGGGCGTGAGGGAGGGGGGCACTGTAGGTTTGGTTTTCTGGCACTATAGAATTCCTTTAACATACATCACAGAGTACACAGCTGTACCCAGCATTACTGCAGCTCTATGTATACTAGTGTAACAGGAGTTCTAATGAAGCGGTCACATTACATGGTCCTATAATACCCAGTACTGCAACATTGTAACATTTCTCTTATAGCAACTTTTTAAAGTCAACATTTGTATAGTGAACATAGGATCTTACAAAGTGAAATAAGAATTTGCACTCTTTTATAAACTACTTAAAATTCTGCATATACCCTTCTTATAGCAGATTACACAACACTGACTCCAAAAATCATCCCTTGTGACAAGATAATGTTTATACCGCTCACAAAATACACAACAAGCAATAAATATAAAATAGCCGTTGGGTTATACTCACATTTCGTAGCTTCCTGTTGCAATCTGAAACCCTGCAAGTATAAAAAAAAAAAAAAAAAAAAAATTTAAAAAGATTGTTCGCTTATATTTTTCCCACAGTGACAGGTGTCTGACTGCAGAGACGATAGGAGTAAAATTTAACATACACAAGTTTTCTTCCACTAACCCATCCTACATTAATTAACGCAAGATCAATGCAATCTGAAAACTGAACCTGGTTCTACAGAGCAGTAAAGAGCTGCAGGCAAAAAACGGGGCAGATTGATGCCAAGAACAGTTTGCTGTGCAGACATGCCCATTAATACCCCTCCCCCAACTATCAATGCCTGAAATGCAGAGTTAAGCAAATCCATACAGAGTCACCACCTTGCAAGCATATAATACAGAATTAAGTAACAATTCTAATATTACTAATAAAATGAAAGGGACATTCAAGTCCACTTTCAAAGTTAACAAATTGTAGGCTTAGTTGATGAAACTGTTGATTTCAAGAGAAGTGGTCAGAAATTAGTTGGTAACGCTTGACAGCAGGAGTGGTTCCTGCCTCACTCACTTTAAACTGTAGTTTACAGAAAGCGAGTGGACACATCCGATTGGACACAAGTAATTTGTATTAAAGGGACACTATAGTCACCTGAACAACTTTAGCGTAATGAAGCAGTTTTGGTGTATAGAGCATGCCCCTGCAGCCTCACTGCTCAATCCTCAAAGCCATTTAGGAGTTAAATCCCTTTGTTTATGAACCCTAGTCACACCTCCCTGCATGTGACTTGCACAGCCTTCCATAAACACTTCCTGTAAAGAGAGCCCTATTTAGGCTTCTTTATTGCAAGTTCAGTTTAATTAAGATTTTCTTATCTCCTGCTATGTTAATAGCTTGCTAGACCCTGCAAGAGCCTCCTGTATGTGATTAAAGTTCAATTTAGAGATGGAGATACAATTATTTAAGGTAAATTACATCTGTTTAAAAGTGAAACCAGTTTTTTTTTCATGCAGGCTCTGTCAATCATAGCCAGGGGAGGTGTGGCTAGGGCTGCATAAACAGAAACAAAGTGATTTAACTCCTAAATGACAGTGAATTGAGCAGTGAAATTGCAGGGGAATGATCTATACACGAAAACTGATTTATTTAGCTAAAGTAATTTAGGTGACTATAGTGTTCCTTTAATGACTTCACCAGAGGTGGATCAGACAGTCGAAAGAAAACTCCCAGGGAGTTGGCAAAATGTCTTAATTGATTAACAACACTTTCCAGTTAACATCGCTTTAAATATATATTGTTATCCAGCTTTTTAAAGAATTTTATTCAACAGATAGCTAGCTGATAAAATAATATGTTAACTGGAAAGAGTCATTTATCAATGGATAAAATGATGTAAGATAACATACCTTTCACAGATAATAGAACATTTAAAGGACCACTCTAGGCACCCAGACCACTTCAGCTTAATGAAGTGGTCTGGGTGCCAGGTCCCTCTAGGATTAACCCTTTTTTTTTTATTAACATAGCAGTTTCAGAGAATCCTTCTTCCAATTCCTCTAGAGGCTGTCTCATTGACAGCCGCTAGAGGCGCTTGCGTGATTCTCACTGTGAAAATCACAGTGAGAACACGCAAGCATCCATAGAAAAGGGAGGAACGGTGGAGGATCGGAGGAGGAGAGCTCCCCGCCCAGTGCTGGAGAAAGGTAAGTTTTAACCCCTTCCTCTCCCCAGAGCCGGGTGGGAGGGGGACCCTGAGGGTGGGGGCACCCTCAGGGCACTATAGTGCCAGGAAAACGAGTATGTTTTCCTGGCACTATAGTAGTCCTTTAAGTATTTCCTATTATTGCCACAAATCTTCTATTAAAAAAAAAAAAAAAAAGAATTGGATAGACTGATGTATACGTGTTGGCCTGCCCTGAGCAGCATATTAAGGATTTTAAGAAACAGACAGGGCTGTGATTTATGGGCATGTAGACACAAACACAGTGGATACAAGCATCCAAAGTGTCACAGTATAGACAGAAATGGGCAATACACATGGGACCAACCAAAACGGATATCTATACTCTTTTGAACCAGTGTGAGGAAAGAATTGTTCAAGGTCAGGAATACGGATTCTAAATGGGATGGCGAGGATGATAATTCTAGAACAAGAGAGGAAGGAATTAGAGGTGGACTAAGTCCACATCAATAGTTCCCAGAGAGGGTTACAGAGATATCAAGGGGCATAACCCCCACAAAGTAGTTTAAAGAGAAAAGACTAGAGTGAAGTGGTTATTCCACTAGAGATGGAAAAATATGGACATCCACTTCACCAAATGATATCTCAAATTAAAATACAAATAAAATAAAATAATTATTAGGTATAACCTTTATTTAGCCGTCTTAGGGCAGAACAAAAAATAATAATAAAGTGTAATAATCGTGAAACACTCGTGAAAAAACACGTGAAATAAAAACTGGGTAGATGCAATGTGGATATCCTCTAAGTATAATAATGAAGTGGTATCTACACTCAGAGTTATAATAACCGGTACAGTATAGTGTAATGTATATTCAATCAGATACCACAAAGGAAAAAGTCTGCAGGGATCAAAGAATATCCCAGCTGTATGGAGGTGGATCCACAAATCATCCCATAAATTCTAATAGGCTTCTCAAAGCATCCACTTTAGGTTTAATTAGATAATTTCCATATAGAGTAAATCTATAATAGACTTAATCTAGAGTGTTGCAAATAAAGAGAGAATCTAGGGAAAAAGGGAGAGACACTGTATATGTAGTTGCTACTTAGTAATTAGTGCTTAGAAAGAGTATAGATAGTTTGTATCACAGTTTATAAATAAGAGCTTAAATAGGTCTAGAGAGGTGGTTAAATAGATTAACCCTGAGGTTTAATACACAGGTGTATGAATAAAGGCACCACCCAATAATGCAAAGGTCCCTTCCAGGGACACAAACGTCACCTGGATAGATAGAGAATCACAGCCTAAACTTGCTAACTATAACTCCTACAAATACTAGACACCGCTGCTTCAAGGCAGCCTAGCACTATCAGTCCCTAGCTGAACGTACTAAGTATATGTACCATAAGGTCTCCTAGTTGAGCTATTCGCTATTACCGCAACAGCACTAAATAGTTTAAATAAATGTTCCAAGTGACTCCCAGTCTAAATGACTAAATCATTTCTTGCATCCCCCAGTAGTAAAAACAAAACAAAAACGGCAAACGCTCACGCGCGTTTCGGCGTGACCACACGCCTTTATCAAGAGCTCCTGGATGATAATTCTATATTTGATCAGTGTTACTTTCTGGGTTGCAGTCCCATTATCTGGTCACAAAACGCAACGCCCTGAGATAATTGTATTCAGGGGATCACAATAGACCCCTAAGATAAACATGCAACTTTGCACAATACAGCTTATACTCAGCAGGGAGATCACAAAAAGATTGATCCCCAACGCTGGCAAAATATCATGGAGTTGTAGTTACACAACTGAGGAATGGCTTTTAGCTACCCTTGCCCAACTGATTGACTTAAAGGAACACTATAGTGCCAATAAGGCAAACATGTATTCCTGACACGATTGATCTAAATGCACTCCCGGCCCACCTGTCAACAAAGTAAAAGCTTACTCACCTTTTCTCCAGAGCTGCAGAGGTCTCCTCGCAACAGGGCCTGGCCTGCCTCTTTGGCTGATATCAGCAAATTTGATGATCTCAGCCAATCCTATGCTTTCCAATGATAAACAAGGAATACAAGGCAAAACTCTGCTCAGCGCCAATCAAAATCTCCTCATAAAGATGCATGAAATCAATGAATGTCAATGCTGAACATGGTGCAGCACTGATCCAGGAAGCACCTCTAGTGGCTGTCTGAGTGACAGTCACTAGAGGTGTTACTAGACCGTAAACTTTTCTCTTAAAAGGCAGTGTTTACATTGAAAAGCCTGCAGGGAATGGCAGTAGAAACAAGAACAATTACATTAAGCCGTAGTTGTTCTGTTGACTATAGTGTCCCTTTAAGAAATATCGCAGGGGAGATTAGAATTGATGCACTAAATGTATTTCTTTTTTAAAAGCACTAAGAAATAACCCCATCATACTAAAGCATTAAAAGGAAAGGTGCCAGGCACGCCCCCACTGCAAGTAGTCACACTGTTTTAGAGTGTCAGCTTATCGACCTCAGCCAAAGGGTTAAACCCTGTAATGGCGGACTCAGACAGAAAGCTTGCAGTTAACTGTAGTGGAGGCAGGGTCCAGCACCTAGATAAGAAGATGAACTGTTGAAATACGGCTAACCCTTTTCCCTGTCTGAGCATTTTTTTTTTACAGTTTATTATTTATAAAAGAACAACGCATTCTGCAATGTTTTACAATTATAGTTAGTTAATAGGCATTCATATGTGATGAAGGTTTTCTAAAAAGGTTATTCTGACACTTAAAGGATCACTATAGGGTCAGGAACATAAACATGTATTCCTGACCCTATAGTGTTAAAACCACCATCTAGCCCCCCTGGGCCTCTCATGCCTCCATAAATATAGTAACATCCTACTTGAATTCAAGTCAGGAGCTGCTTAACCCCTTAAGGACACATGACGGAAATATTCCTTCATGATTCCCTTTTATGCCAGTAGTTGTGTCCTTAAGGGGTTAATTTGTCCCTGTTTCCTTTAGACCTGCCCACTCCCTGCTGACATCAGCAGAAGTGGTAGCCTGACCCAATCACAATGCTTCCCATAGGATTAGCTGAGACTGACATGGAGGCAGATCAGGGGCAGAGCCAGCATGATTCAAACACAACCCTGGCCAATCAGCATATCCTCATAGCGATGAATTGAATCAATGAATCTCTATGAGGAAAGTTCAGTGTCTGCATGCAGAGGGAGGAGATACTGAATGTTTGGATGCATTTTAGGCAGCCATGACCCAGGAAGGATGTCTAACAGCCATCTGAGGAGTGGCCAGTGAAGTTATCCCTAGGCTGTAATGTAAACACTGCATTTTCTCTGAAAAGACAGTGTTTACTGCAAAAAGCCTGAAGGTAATGATTCTACTCACCAGAACAAATTCAATAAGCTGTAGTTGTTATGGTGACTATAGTGTCCCTTGAACACTGTGTGTTAATTGCCTGGAATGATATGGTCAGTGTGTCAATGTGTAACAGTTATTGGTATGAAGTGTCCCTTGAATTATACAAACTAAAGCAAAAACACGGTCCCGACCAAGGGGGACTGGTGGTGTGTCTGAACAAACCAATAGGGGCTAACCCTCACTTTAAGTGCTAGAACACTGGAGAAAAAGGATTTTTTCACTTTTATTATTTTTTCACTTATTGGTTTTGAGTATGGATTTATTACACAATTATTTTTAGTATCTAATAAAGTTTAATTTTAATACAGTGAGTTGTGGCAAACTAATCCACTGACCTTGGGCGGCCTAGTGCTCCTGAGGCCTTTTTCTCCCTTGAATTATAGCAACACAATAAGAATTGAACTGCTTCAACACTAACACACTCTCTGTAATGTCTTTCTCCTGTCTGAGACTAATTAGCTGCAAGCTTGAGAGCAAATGAGCAGGGTAAATGTGTCATAAAATGACCCTAAAAAGTATCCACATCAGTTGAAATATTGACCTCAGAGGAATAAGGGAGCCTATAACAATGTAAAGCTATACAACTTTACACATTTCCCTTCTATTCTAAGAGGTGGATTGAGTACAGCCTTTAACCTCTTGGTAGTAGATTCAGACATCTATGCAAAATATGGTGGGCACTACAAACAACATTTGAAAACTAACAGTATGTAAGTAAATGTGTAACATAAAAGGAAAAAATGCCTAATTACGATGTAGGCTCCTCTCCTTTGCAACAGCCTGCCTGCCTACCCCCAGCAGACCCTTTCCTAGTCTAACCCTCAAAACCCATCTCTTTAGAAAACCTTCCAGCCTCCCAGAGTAAGTTCTATTTCACAAACCTGTCTCTTGCTCGCTCCTAAAGGGTCACACTCCACTCTCATCTCTCCAACTCTAAGTTCTCCTACTTTCCTACCTTTTTTTTTTGGATGCAATCCTGCTCGATGTCCTACCTATTGTGGTTATACCCCAACTGCTCTAGACGGTAAGCTCGTTCGAGCAGGGTCCTCATCAACCTATTGTTAATGTAACATTTAGTATTTGTCTCATTTATTGTTACAATTCCCAATTCATAATATTTTAAAGCGCTGCAGAATTAGTTGGCGCTACATAAATATCAATAATAATAATAATAATAATAATAATAATAATAATAATAATAAGTGTTACACATACTGCATACACCCCTTTTTGTTGGTGTTATGTCAGCTGAAAGAGGAATAAAAAAAAAAAAAAAAAAAAAAGTTAAATTAGCTCATTAGAATAAGCGGTCTCAAATTTAACACAACCATTCTGGTTTTGTAGCCCTGTCCGGTTATCCAAAGAAAAATCACCATAAACAGCTGCAGAAGCACATTATTGCTGAACCAAAACAAAATTAAGATCTCACAGAGCACTTGTACAGAAATCATTTTGAAAGCAAAGAAAGAAGTCTAATCATTCACCAGGGAGTTGGTTTGAGTTGTAGAGTTTTACAGTGTAGATTATTATTACATTTGAAATCATGTCATCCAGAGGCAGAGGTTATCATTTGAAAAGGGACAATTACCGGACTGTTGTTCTGTTTGAAGTATCCTGTAGATCGCCAGGGTCAAAAAGCTGGGATTCTTTAAGTCCAAGTTCTTTACAGCCTCTTAGAAATAAAGTTATATTGTCCTATAATAAAACAAAAGGACAACACTTATTGCAAACATTAATACTAAACTGTTGGGATCAAACAAATTAACATTGGATATATAGAGATAGATATAGCTATATATAATAGAGATTGTAGCCATATTAGTCCAGTGATGTAGATGTAAAAACAGATAAAATTTGTATCTTGTAATACCTTTTTTATTGGACGAACAGAATTTTTTAATGACAAGCTTTCGGGAGAACCTCCCTTTCTCAAGTCTGAAGCATTTCTGAGCAAGACGACACATAGAATTCAAAGTTGCGTTGTGATACAGGGGTTAAAGCGACATGAGTGTAGATAAGACACAGGTTTGTTAGACAATAGACACCATCTTAGCAGAGGGTCATAAATATCTTTCTGTATATGTACATGTGTTTATGTGTTCACATATATATATTTATGTGTGTGTGCATGTATAAAGTGTACCATCCTCTGCACTGTCTGCTTGTTTGTTTTTCTTCTCCCTCTCTCCCCCCTCACTCTGCTCTTCAGAAAGATATTTATGACCCTCTGCTAAGATGGTGTCTATTGTCTAACAAACATGTGTCTTATGTACACTCATGTCGCTTTAACCCCTGTATCACAACTCAGCTTTGAATTCTACGTGTCGTCTTGCTCAGAAATGCTTTAGACTTGAGAAAGGGAGGTTCTCTCGAAAGCTTGTCATTAAAAAATTCTGTTAGTCCAATAAAAAAGGTATTGCAAGATACAAATTTTATATATGTATATATACACACACACACATATATATATATATATATATATATATATATATATATATATATATATATATATATATATATATATATATATATATATATACATACATATATACATATATACACATACACACATACATACATACACACACACAGAGATAAAATTTGTATCTTGTAATACCTTTTTTATTGGACTATGTATACACATAGCACAGAGGGGATTGGCTGCTGGAACCCTTGTATAGAATTTAAACAAAAAAAAAAAAAAAGTTTAACCTCATTCCTTCTGGCCCTGATGATACAACACCATACTTCTGTTTATGGGAAGAAAAAAAAAAATGTATATATCCATTTGGATTTTAAACATCACCAAAGGACTTATTCTGATGTTCTGGAAGCAGTCCACTCCACTGCCCCTAGGTCTATGGATCTATCGCATGTTGGAATTTTTCATGGAGAAGCTGGTTTTCAGTTCACAAGGGCATACCCAAACTTAACTCACCCTCTGGACAAAGTGGATCTTGACTACAATAAATCCCCAAGAGATTTAAGCCCTTTTAGAGAGTGCCTGACACCATGGTGTGGAATTACACAACCTGTATGCTTTCACTTTTAGCTTTCATGTTATTTCTATGTGATGCTGTGCTCTATTATTTACCCACATAAGCCAAGACTATTTTTTCAGATTTTTGGGATATTCCCGGCTGATTAATTTGTTACCCTTTTTTGTTTTTGTACACCCCTTGTTTTGGTGAAGTTGTAATGTCTTATGAACACGTGCAAAAATTAAATAAGCAAACACTTTAATGCTGTATGGAAGGGTGATGCCAGGGAACTCCAGACACTATATCATCAATGAGACAAATGTCAGTTTTGGTGCCTACAATGTCCCTTTAAAGCAGGCTTCCCCAAGCTCCAGCTCTCCATATGTTGCTGAACTACAACGCCCATGATTCTATGAATGAAATAGATAGGCTGATAATCATGGGAGTTGTAGTTCAGCAACATCTGGAGAGCCGGAGTTTGGGGAGGCCTGCTTTAAAGAATGGGTTGCAAACAAAATTCTATAAATCTATGTCAGAAATTGCTTGGTAGACAGTTATGGGATTTGAAGTCCACCAGATGATCAAGGTTGGACATTTCAGCATGCTCTAAAGGTGAACATTGAAGTACAGTAGCTACACCACACTTTCACAAAACTCCCTAATGATCCTCTTTAGAAGGAACATTCCCTACTTGGGGAACAAATCTCACCAACCTCCTGCTCTAGTTCGCATGAAATGCATTAAGATACTTGTCAAGCTGCGGTAAAAGGTTAGAAGGTATTTTAAGGTACTTCATACAGCTTAAAGGCGTTCCAATCTTTTTTTATCCCTTCCAAGCAGCTCTAATAAGCTTTCCAAACCTCTTAAAACAAACAAGAGAAGGTCTAGCTTAGCATAACTCCTTTTTCCAAGATCTTTCAAATGTTCATTGTTTTGGCCAGGATGATACCAGCCAAGATGTTTTTACATTCTTTTGTGTTTAGAGAAAGGACATTCCCTGATCCTTTATCCCCCATCCACAACATTCCAGGACATAGGGAGAATAGCTAAACAAAACACTCCAGACACGTCAAAAGTAGCACTGAGGTTACAAAGCTGGAGACCCTGTCAAACTGTCTAAATAGTGGCAAAGTGAATCATGATCTCCTGGCTTATTTGCTGAATAGACTGCTGCCCGACCAACAACCGCATAATCCAGATGTTTGCAATGTCCTAGAGGTGTATGGGAAACTATATATGGTAATGTTAGTGTATGGCAAAACTGGGTATGGATTAGATGTGTCTACAATGGCAGTTTGAATTAATTTGAAAAAAAATGTATATATATTTAGTTAGAAGATGCTGCTAAAAGTCTAACATTCAGTGATTATAGATAAGGACATGCAGACTGTGTGTTTTAACCACTAAAGCAAGGGTTTACTGGCTCAAAGGGATAAAGGATGAATACGAATAGAGCAGGTGAGCTTTATTCCAATTGCAGTGCGTTCCTTATTCGGCATGTGACGAAGGCCTTCAGCACACAGTAAATGTCAGAATGTAGTCCGTGCTCTCCAAACCATTCAACAAAAATCTGAAATGGTTGCATAATTTTAACGGCCAACTACAATCCAGTTGAGTGATACTTTTCTATACATTTTGAAAACAAAAATATTACATTTTTAAAAAATTAAGAAGTGTTAGAAAGAGCCCTTCCCTATGGCACATCTGGGGAAAGACTGTTAATCCATGTGAAACCTTCGCCCTTTGTTAAATGCCGCACTGATAATGGCAATACTAAATTAGCTGTTGGCCATCAATAACAGGCAAACCTTTACATGCATACATGAAAATCTATTTAGATTTGTTGATGGAGAGAAACAGAATATTTAGAATATCCCATGGTATTTTATTTATAAAAGCATCGTTCCGCGGTGTTCTAAAAGACTACAGTAAATGCTGGTGATCTAGTTTTACATAAATGTGACTATAAAGCGTATTTGAATATCTGACTACAATAGACCGCTATATATGGATATGCTTTGAAAGATAACTGCAGCCATGTATTTTTTTTCAGCACTTTTGGAATCTGGTTATGTCCTAGAACAAGCATGTCAAACTCAAAGGCTAGCATTGGCCAAATAAAAAAGGTTTACATTTACGTGGGCCGCATTTTTTTTTTTAAAAATACAAAAATTAATAGAAACAAAGGTTTATTTGGACAAGTGCATTATAAAAAAAAATTCCAGCACCCACTCTACTAAACCCTATCACCCCTCTATTAAAGGACCACTCTAGGCACCCAGACCACTTCAGCTTAATGAAGTGGTCTGGGTGCCTGGTCCAGCTAGGGTTAACCCATTTTTTCATAAACATAGCAGTTTCTGAGAAACTGCTATGTTTATGAATGGGTTAAGCCTTCCCCTATTCCTCTAGTGGCTGTCTCATTGACAGCCACTAGAGGCGCTTGCGTGCTTCTCACTGTGATTTTCACAGTGAGAGCACACAAGCGTCCATAGGAAAGCATTATGAATGCTTTCCTATGTGACCGGCTGAATGCGCGCGCAGCTCTTGCCGCGCGTGCGCATTCAGCCCAGGAGGAGGAACGGAGGAGGAGAGCTCCCCGCCCAGCGCTGGAAAAAGGTAAGTTTAACCCCTTTCCCCCTTCCAGAGCCGGGCGGGAGGGGGTCCCTGAGGGTGGGGGCACCCTCAGGGCACTATAGTGCCAGGAAAATGAGTGTTTTCCTGGCACTATAGTGGTCCTTTAAACCAGTGCCCCTGTTTAAAAAAAAACAAACAAAAAATATTAGCCAACAAGCAGACTCCACTCACTTTGCCGCTGCCAGTATGCGACTCTGGATTCCGGCCTCTGGTATACCCCCAATGGCGCCGTCTGCACCCTGAGCCAAAGCGTATCATCCAGATACTCCTTGAAACCGTGTGAAGGTGGAGCACGATGCCATCACGTCTGAATGTTACGTGGTTTTGCGTGCCTCTGTGCACCTCCACTGTCCAGCCACGGCCATCGCAACACTGACAGACACACACACAATGACACACATTCTTGCACACACTCACAAATCATTTTATTTATTGCTGATCGTTTGGGAGTTGGTGTGGGGCCTCCCCCTGGGGATCTTCTCTCTGGATGTCTCCCTTCCTGCTTCTCATGCGCACGGTTTAGTGAAGCATGGCCGGAATGACGTCATATTCCGGCACCCGGCATCACCAAAGAGGGCACGCGTGAGGAACAGGAATAACAGACTGAGCTCACTTGCTGCCGCCAGCTTCCTCTCCTCCCAGGTAAATTTTAGCAGAGTAGGCACCTGCAATGTGGGGAGAGCAGGTGCCTACTCTGCCTTAACAGTAAGCATGTCAAACTCCCGGCTCGCTGGGCCGCAAAGATATTAATTTTGGCCGCATGCAGCCCGCGGGTTTGACATGCTTGTCCTAGAAACTTCAAAATGAGAAACAAATAGATGAAAGGGGACCCTTAGTGCAGCGGAGAGAATATGGTGATTATGACAGGTTTGTAAAATTATAATGAAAAATAAATTGGAGAGACAAATAAAAAGGAGATTGTGCCTTCCCAGGTTAATATATTTGTGAAGTTTGGAAAATAGAATTAAAAGCGGTATCCACATATTGATCCTGGAACTGAGTGTTCCCATCTTGACCGCTGTCAACCATCGTTGCAAGTGTTGTACTTTTGTTCATTGAACACAGCGGAAGAAGAGAAACCAGCACAATGGTGGGAGGTTTATCAATGTTTTCTGTTAAAAAATTGGTACATAAATGTGACGTCTCCCATGGGGATATCCCTACTTTTAGTATTTGTTTTTCTATTTCTCGTCAGCGATGTGTATACTAGCTGTACCTGAACTGGATCCTGATGTGTACCTTTTCAATAACCATTTCAAAAGAAAACTGAGCATCACCTAAAAATGTTAACACAAGTTATAGGAATTCACGAAGATCAGATATTTACTTGATAACATATAAACACAGACTGTGTAGAATGCCTGCCAGAGATTAGCCTGAAGCAGATGATGAGGGTCTAGCTTTGCTAATTACTCTCTGTCTTGCCTCTTCTGAAACAGCGAAAGGGGTTTCACAGACCAGCTTTAAACTACGCTTTTTGGTTTATTTGTTGGCAGGACCTAACAAGTTTCTGTTGTATCAATCAAAATGAACAAAAACATTTACTAAACAGTGAATTGTGATGAACTGAAAACTTAACAAGTTTAAGAATTTGACACTTGATAACCTGAACACCCTGTAATAATTAAAAGAAAATACTCACACCTCCAATTCACGGAGAATGGATGAAGTAAGCAATGCGATACCGTATTACGTTACTGCCAGCGACTCCATTTTAGAGTTTCTCATTCTACACCGTACGTTTGCCATCTAGCGATCTGGATCTTGCCAATATCAAAAGGATTAATCTCCGCTAATTAGCACAGCTTAGTTTTGGCTTTAAATGAAAGATAAATTTGACAGGGATAATAAAAGCAAGATTTTAATACTGTATATAAAAGTCAATTTCCACACTAATCCCAGGAATGTTTACAAGGCTCTTTGTGGTTCTGCCAGTGGGCTGAAACCTTTTAAATGAACAAGCCCCATTGCGGTGCACTAATTACAGCCTTTTTTAAATTTAATTGAATTAATGAGTCAATATAATACAATATAATAGTACAATGTGTATGGCTCCGCTAACAATTCTCTAGTTTGTTACAGTGCTGCAAGTGTGTGGGCACTGTCCTTGGATTTCTGGTAAACTATTTGGGAGTGGTTTGCAAAATCCAGGAATCACCCAGGCAACCATCGGTCCTATAAATTAGACTTCTGCATCATCAGGCACAAATATGTCCGACCTTGGGATGCGAGGATGGGCTGAGGTTAGGTTAGACCAATGCTCAAGCTCCTGTGGGGGGCTAGTAGGCAGGAAAGAACCTCTGCTTTCTTGAAGGTCCAGTTCACTAGGAAGATTGTCCCATCTCTTTCAGAGGGCCAGTAGCTCAGGAATAGGGGCTTAAAACAGTCTGAAAAGCCAGAACAGGAGACCATATGTGTTGGAAAATAAATAAATAAATAAAGCCATTTGATTTGCGCAATAAACGGGTACAGCTCACAGGAAAACATAGCTTAGGGGAGTAGAAATTTTTGGCACAGACAACGCGTACCACACATTTCTTACCCAAAGACATTATCCTTTTGCCAAATGCATGTCAGTATAGATCAGTGTACTGACTGTTTGTTTTATAAACCATTCCCGAACACATGGAGTTTAAGAAAGACCACAATATTGTCACTTAGTAAAAGGGAGAGGTTTTCTGTGAAAGAGCAGAAGGTATTGCTGGCTACTAGTTCAGCTTTGCAAGACTCATTCGTGCCTACTTAAATTAAAAAAGTGGGTAGTGACATGTTAAACTGGAAAACCCACCTAATATAAAGGAAAGGAAGTTTTCTCCTGTTTAACATGTAATTTATAAAAGTACATTAAAGGGGAACTCACTTTTCTGAAATGTACACCATTGAACAAAGAATTTAAAGTCACCTATAGCATTTGTTAAAACTTCTTTCCACAAGAGGATCGGTTTTCTTTCAAATTTTATAGAATTAAAAAAAAAAAAATTTTTTTTTTTTTTTAATTACATCATAATTCAGTTCAGACAAGGCGAAACTTGGGCACACAAAATTAAGAGGAGAAATAAAGATTTTTATGCTTTCTCAAAAGACCACTTAAAAACGACTGATAGGGAGCACATCTACATGATAAAGTGGCGTGGATTTCTGCATTTATTTTATGGTATTTTTCACTTAAACACATATCAAATATGGCAATAAATAAATATAAGATTACAAATCCTGTAACGTAACCGTTCCTCTTTAACTATGTGTTCTAGAATGACAGGGCAATACATTTTCTATTTGAAAAAGGTCTATGCCCAACAAAGACTTGTAAAAAGAGTGATTTGTATAAATGTTTGCAAGCTATGGCAGACACATCGTAGAGTACGACAGGAGTCAATTGTACCCAAAACATTGCACTAGCAGCATTGATAGAGCATGTATAGATTTTATGAGAAATCTTTATAAAATATATGGTTGCTCAACTACCTTCTGTGTCCATGACCAACATAGCTTTGGTAAAGCACATAATTGCTCACACAGACTACAGCAATGTTGGAGAAAATATCAAGTATTTCTTACTAACAAATATTAACGAATACTAGTAAAAATGTCTAGTGAGCAGACATGGCTCATTTCTAAGAGGTCCTTTTTAAGAATTACTGTTTCTTTAGAACTACCCAAGCAAGGAGGACATGTAAAGCTGCTTTTTAAAAGAAAAAAAAAAAAAAACACCATGAAATAAAATGTATTTTTTTTTTAATATTACTTGGATTACTGTTCCTTAAATCTTTTAAACCATAATTGCCATACAAGGCTGACTTATTCCTCCATGGAATCCTTGATATTTTGTCCCCCAAGCTAGATAGGTATTCAGCTTTTGATATTTCATGGCAGGATTTCCTGCTATCTGTATCCTATTACTATATACAGCATTAATCGTGCTGGCACTGAATAAAGTAGAAATCACACATTTCAGCCTATTTCAATAAACGCCAGGTTTGGGTGGTCCTTGTGTGCAATTTAAATTTCATTACACAGCAATCTGCAGACATGTCAATCGAAAATGTTATTGTCTTCCTTGCCAAACAACAAATTCTTGGCTTACACATCTGTATGGAGGATCTGTGCAAAAAGAACAAAAGGCTCTTTATGCAAACGTCATTAATTTATTTTCCTATTATCTATGTACCAGGCACAGACCATAAAGTCACACTGAATGGGGTGGCTTTGAAATCCCATTTATTCTGGTATGCTTTACGGCTGGACTGTGCATAGAAGATAACCTGAGAACAGGTCGCTGCTGTTTTATGGCAAATGATTCTAAACTACTTCTATAGCAGACATAGCAGAGACAAATCTATAACTTTAAACTAAGAATCTTATCCACCTTCACACAGAAAGCAATTAAAAACAGAGTGGCACATGTCAAATGGCCACCATTATATAGAGGCTATAAAAAAAATAAAAAGAATATAAAAAAAAAAAAAGCTTTGTCGACATAGTAACATAATATGGGGAGGTTTGAAATAATTAATGCAAACCAAATGTGTTTATTTAAAAATAAATAAACTTTTTATTGGACTAATATTTGAAAGACAAACTTTCTAAAGTTTTCCTCTCTTCCTCAGGTCGGGAATGCCCTGCCACCCACTCAATGTAAGTAGTCAAATTATTTAAACACTGTTGGCCAGCTACCTGGGGAGCACCAGTTGCCTTCTCTAATGGAGAGTAGAAGTTCCTGCAAAGAACTTCTGTTTGCTCTCCTGTGCCAAGTCCTGCAGTACAGGCTCACTGAGTGAGTGTCCGCAGACCCAGACGGGTTTACTACTTACACTGGAAGGCACCAGGTCACTCCTGGTACCATAATCACTACAGCTGGCTGAAGTGGTTCTATGCTTGGGGTGTTCCTTTAAGAAAAGGTTGGTGACACAGAAGACTTGGCCTCCAGCCTGAAGAGTCCCTTTAGAGCTATTTAAGAATACAAACATTGTTCAGAGCAATTCAGTTCAAGTATTTGATTGTGTTCTACAATGGTAAAGTCTGATGGCCTGTATAATTTGAAGCACTTAAGTGAAACCCAATCTCAGCTACTAGTTAAGTAGCAGCTGATAAGTATGATTGCTGCATCCAAAAGGAGACAAATGCTTGATGACTGCTCTCAGCATTGAGAATGTTTCCATTTTAGATGCAAACAGACTGAGAAATCATGGCAAATAATGCAGATCATTTTGTTTTTTTAAAGGGTTTATTACATTTTTGCTTTGTTCTACTGCCCACCCTTTCTTTCCATGGCGGTGTCATTTGCATGGGATTAATAACCGGAGTGAAATACCACTATTACAATATTATTTCTACCTTACATGAAGGAATCTTCACTAAATCGTAGGGCAACATTGATGAATTAATTTCACTAGCACAGAGCTAACTTTCTATACTAATATGCACATCATAAAGTGTGTCCATGCTGTTTCCATATGAAAGCTGGGGATGGCTTTTAAATTGGAAAGCGCAAGAGTACAGCACCGACATGGACTCCTGGCGAGTGAAACACCAGGAGATGAAGAAAGAATATGGCAGCAGTGTCTGCAGAGGACAGCATCAGGTAAATAGAGCTCATCTGAACTGCAACCCGGGACAATATACCAAACAGCAATGTCACCGTCGGGTGTCCTTTCAAAATATTCTAAATATACAAAGGCCCCAGAAGGTGACAGAGCCGCTTTAACCGTAGTTCCCTAACAGAATTTATTTACTAAGGGATATTGTACACTTTCTGTGTAAAGCCTATGTATAGCTACTACTTATAATTCCAGAATTTGACTACATCCACAAATAAAGTTCTTACATTTTACTTTAACATCTAAAAAGCACTTTAGCTACACAATGGTTACGAATATCTAGTAATTAATGGATACAAGCTATACAAATACAAATGTTGTGTCCAATCAGATTAATTCATCAAAATCTAACACCATCTTTGCACTACGCTGGATCCAAGTTAAACAATGTCTGATTCGGCATTGCTGGGGGGTCTAGAATTCAGACAAAACAAGGAAGTAGACATGCTGGTGAAACTAAAGACAAGCAACATAGAGTAAAGCTAACTTAGGAGTTAGAAGTTGAACAGCACTTATTCCTTCCTCTCCACAAAAAAAGCCTTAGACTCCGTTTCCTTATACTGAAGAAGAAAAAAAAAAAATGAAATACCTTCACATTTTTTGGCAGGGTTTCACGTCCGGCTGTTTTGCACAAGGGTAGAATTGGCACATTGCAGTGTCAGGTTTATACAAACAAGGAAGTCACCGGCCAGAGATGAAATTCCTTCGGTTGGGGTATATTGTAATAAACTATTTTTTCCCCCTCCTCATTCGTAAAGTATAAATTTCTTCTAACCCCTGATCATTTTCACTTTACAAAATCAAATGAATCACCGTTTTGTTTGATGTGCCTAGGATGAATAAAACGTTTTTTCTATAGAAAACATGTGTTCTAGTTCAAAGCTTAAATGTTTAAATATGCACACGTTATACCAAGCATGTTTGCTGAGGCACAGTTCTAAATCTCTACACACATTGTTGATACAATGATTGGAGCACATATTAAAAAGGAGTTAAAGTAGGTAATGTTGCAAGTGCATGTTTTCCTGCAGTATTCCATTTAGAATGGGGAAAGTGAGAGAGAGAATGTTTGAAGTCGCCACTATTTGGGTAGAAACACAGCAGCTATACCCTATAGCAACGCTTTCCGACCGGTCTTGTACCAAGGTACACTGAAAACAATCGTCAAAACAGCACGCTGCAGAGGTTATAGTGCCAGTAATGCCCTGGTACCTCCATATTGGAAGTACAAAATGTTTTAGAATAGAATGATCTGGCTGGGCACAACCCCCGCAACAGCCAAAGAACCAGAAGCAACTTATTAGGAGATTCATTCGCCACGACGTGCTCCTTCGCTATGAAACTTTGCACATTCTAAATCCGCTTTATTACCGGAGGTGTAACTTGACCTTCGGCAGTGTCATTGGGGCGTCATTAGCCAGCCCAGAACAAGAACTGTGTGTCCTGTAATTCTATGCACAGAGAGGCAATTATAGGCTGAGAGCGCTCAGCTGACACTCCCAGACAATGAATGAGCGACAGGGCTGGTAGCTTTGCAGAAGCAAGATGTCATAAACCTGCTGCAGGGTAGGAGGGAAAACGGTTTGCCCTATTACCAAAGAACAGCACCAGGGTAATCCCAGCGTCATAACCACTACAGTGGGCTGTAATGGTTTTAATGGCCGGAGTAAACCTTTAAAGCATTATTAGAGAGATATGCACAGGTTACCAAATTAACTTGTTCGTTTGACATAATGGCCAGGTAAGAATACAAATTTTAATGCAGACAAGTTGAATACAGTCCTTGAAATGTTTTCAATCCTTATTACAGCCCTGTAGTAAATGTGATTGTGGCAAACTTTGAGGCAACCTGAGGCACAAAAGTGAAAGTCATTGCACAAAGGAAGACAAATGCAAAACAAACAAAAAAGCTCAAACCCTGCTTACCTCTACCCTGCCTATCACACATGCTGTTTTTGCTGCAAGGAAACGATCACATATCGATACACATGAAGTAATCTTGCAGGGCAGAGAGGAATCCAAGTGGGAATCTAGGTACAGTGAGGTTCCTGAGTAAAGAGGACTATTGTTGTGGGTATTCTGTAGTTCTGCACTGCTGACACCTGCATTTTTATTCACTAAAAAAAATAAAAAATGCAATGCCAGAAAAGAAGGGAATTTCACATTTAAAACCAAAATAACCTTTTTCTAGTTCTGCTACTTTGGTCTAAAATTCAGACTTCCTAATCAATCCCAGACTGTTCCTTGAGAACCTTGCAAATGAAAACCTCCATTTCAATCGTAATGTTCCTGGGATAAATGTGTTCTAAGCTCAGAGTACTGCCGGTCCTTGGAGTGGATCCTGGAATCCAACAGTGCACTAGAGCTATTTCACTGTTCTAGAGCAAGGCGTCTCATTAGCCAAACAGTGATTTGTATAGTCTTATTAAATTATTATGACCTTATAATACATCAAATATCGCTTGTGCTTTTGCCCTGTGCAGTGTGCGCTATTTGATAGTGGGTGGTGTTTGCCCATTATGGATCTACCTACAAGGACTTGCCAGAGTGGGGGCACTGAAATCCATCTAGAAACTAGTAACCAATGTCCAGACTGATTTTCCTGTTGCTACTGAGACAGCCACAAATTCAGGACATTAAGTGGTTGAAGGATATTTAAAAGCATTTTGGATGGTTGAAGGCCACAAGAGGATCCAAGAAGTGTCATGATTTCTGTACTTCGAAAAAATAAAGCAAGCAGACTCAGTAGCTAAAAAAATCCTTATGATGATTTTCAGGCGTATAATTTCAAACAGTGTGCAGTATTCTAAGGTGGGAAATGCTGTGATATTACGTTATAAATGGACTTGGTATTGTTAA
This sequence comes from Pelobates cultripes, assembly GCA_933207985.1. NCBI lineage: Eukaryota > Metazoa > Chordata > Amphibia > Anura > Pelobatidae > Pelobates > Pelobates cultripes. Next base: position 67,975,663 of record OW240917.1, on the reverse strand, counting down.
GAATAACTGGCAAATAATGCATGTACATTTGATCTGAGCACAGAGTATGAAATGGTCAGTAATGGGGGCTTAATGATGCTCTACTGAAAGGACACGCAAAACAGTGTAATATATATTGCTTGCCGTCTAGGTTATGTTACATTCTTTCCTTAGATTTCTAATTTTACTTTTGCACTATGTTTCACAATTATGTGTTTGCGAGGTCTAAAAACAAAGTTAAAAATAGAAATCCCCTGTTTTCTATTCTGCAGATGGACGTCTTGATTAACCATTGTTAAGTGTATTCCGTGCACCTGGCAGTTTTTTCCTAATTTGCAATTTGTGCCCAGACTGTACTGGGCTGGGGTGTCATTTGCTAAAATCTTAAATATCAATTTGGTTTTTAACACTATAACAAATATAAAAACAAATTGCACTCATTCAGTTGAAGGACCACTATAGTGCCAGGAAAACATACTCGTTTTCCTGGCACTATAGTGCCCTGAGGGTGCCCACTCTCAGGGTCCCACACCCGCCGGGCTGGATGGCGAGGAAAGGGTTAAAACTTACCTTTTCTCCAGCCCCGGGCGGGGAGCTCTCCTCCTCCTCTGTGTCCGATCCTACTCCTCGGCTGAATGCGCATGCGCGGCAGGAGCTACGCGCGCATTCAGCCAGTCTCATAGGAAGGCATTTACAATGCTTTCCTATGGACGCTGGCGTCTTCTCACTGTGATTTTCAATGAGACAGCCACTAGAGGCTGGATTAACCCATTTATAAACATAGCAGTTTCTCTGAATAACTTCATTAAGCTGCAGTGGTCTGGGTGCCTAGAGTGGTCCTTTAAGCAAAAATGGGTGCTACCAAGCCAGAAGCTATCACAAACCCCTAACAGTAAATTGTAGCTAGGAGAAAGAACGTCCAGACACTCCAATGTTTAAAAGGGCATATTTATTGATAACAGTGTCCGGCAATGTTTTGACCCAGATTCCTGCAAGGGGAAGATGTTAACATCCGTTACCAGTGTACAAAGCATGTGGACAACAGACTTAATTTATGCATAAAATTGACATTAGCCTGTTCTGCAGAAGTGGTCATGATGGTTGGAATGACCTTGTATTGCCCTAGCGGACAGATTTCAAGCAGTAGAGCATTACACACACCCATACTTCCACTGTTTATGAGAATAAACAAACAGAATATTAAATGCTGCACTTTTTACTGGGAGACTTGAGATTTGTCTGAGGTCTGAACAATAAAGCTTTTACAAAGCATCCGAATAGCAACTTGTGATTGCAGTCACCTTTTCTAATGAATGAACCCTCTGGAAATCACACAAGAACTGTGATCCCGGTCTGCTCACTTAAATGTCAGCAGCCATATACGTTTTATTTCCCAGCAACAGATCCGTTTCTCAAAAATGTTTTGTCATTTAAGGACATTAGCGCTTTAAGAAAAGGCTTTTTCATTGCCAGGTCAAATGTCAAATGTAACTGAACAAGAGACCCTCAAAAATATAAAATTGGGATAAGTGAAATATATGTATTTATGTGAAACAGATTTAAACTTTTTACTGAACTAAATAATATGATTTGAGGAACTATTGATAAAAGGTATAAATAAATGTGACAAAAATGTAAACTACAAAATTCTACAAATATGAATGCAATTGATTTCTATTTTTTTTTCTTTATTATGTCAAATCTTATTTCTTACATCTTACAGAGAGGAAATGTATATAAACAAGGTCAAAGGGCTAGCGGGCATGAACCCAAATTGTATAAAGAACAAAAACTGGACAAGTGCCCTAACCACAGAGTAACATAAAATTTAGAAATATCAAAAAGAAAAGCAATAGGTAGTAAAATACTATCACATATAAAATACAGAATATAGACATACAGACACATGGAACACTAAACTCATGAGTTTAAAGGACCACTATAGTCACCCAGACCACTTCAGCTCAATGAAGTGGTCTGGGTGCCAGGTGTCTCAGGTTTTAACCCTGCAGCTGTAAACATAGCAGTTTCAAAATGCCTAGTGAACTTGGCGCGCATTAGGATCCCCCATCTGCTAAAAGAAGAGGAGTTCGTCCCAGCACCAATGGACATCGGTGCTGGAATCAGGTAAGTGTTTAAAGGGCTATTTTAAGGGACACTATAGTCACCAGAACAACTACAGTTTAATGTACAGTATATACTCTAGTATAAGTCTAGTTTTTCAGCACATTTTTTGTGCATAAAAACCCCCACTCGACTTATACTCGAGTCACTGTCTGTATTATGGCAATTTAGAGAGCCGCGGCCGTCAGAGCCATGGCAACGATCCGCGCGGCAACCAGACCGCAAGACTTACAGTGGAGCTGACCGGAACGGAGGAGAAGGGAGCTGACAGGAGCTGCAGGAAAGGTAAGTAAATGCTTCCTGCCGGCCCCCCCCACTTCACAGCCCATGCCACTGGACCACCAGGGATTAAGATAGCCCCCCTCCCTGACCAGTTAACAAGCAGGGAGGGGGGACAAAAAAAAAAAATAAAAAAAATAATAAAATAAAAAAAATTTATAATAAAAATGCCCTCCCCCCACCCAGTTCACACACACTACACAAACACACACTCTGCATTATATACACACTCTGCATATATAATGCAGAGTGTGTGTTTGTATGAGTGTGTGTATATAATGCAGAGTGTGTGTGTGTGTTTGTATGAGTGTGTGTTTGTATGAGTGTGTGTATATATAATTATAAAAATCACAGAATTTCATAGCCCCAAGTTTTACCCTCGACTTATCCACGAGGCATAGCATATTTCACAATTGTTGGTCACAAAACTGCACTCGACTTATACATGAGATCGACTTATACACGAGTATATACGGTAGTTGCTCTGGTGAGTATAATAATTGCCTTCAGGCATTTTCATGCAAACACTGCCTTTTCAGAGAAAATGTAGTGTTTACATTGCCCCCTATGGACACCTCCAAGTGGCCACTCCTTACTGATTTCAGCTAATCCAATGCTTTCACTATTGGAAAGCATTGGATTGGTTAAAAATCGTAAATTCTGATGTCACCAAGGAAACGGATCGGGACGGGGCCAACGTTGGCGCTGTAAATAAGGTGAGTTTTCACCTTTTCTAAGGGGGAAGGGGGCGGGGGTTGGCGGCAAGTCACCTAAATGGTGGATTAAACACTATAGGGTCAGGAATACATGTTTGTGTTCCTGACCCTATAGTGTTTCTTTAACCATTTACATGGCCAGGGGAGGGGATCGAGGAGGCAGACGGACACTATAATGTTAGGAACACAAAGTTGTATGCCTGCCTAACACTATAATGTTCCTGTAATGGTTTTGTTTAGTACTGAATACCACTCTCTTGCAGAATGTTATTTCTCTATATCATGCAACCAGGTAGACACATCCGCATGGGGAGAAATACACATTTCTATATAGAGAATTTTCCTTTGTTTGAATTTACATGATGTTCCATTGTTTAACTCAGTGGGGTTCATTTTACGGAACAGCCTTTGAAGAGAACTAAATGATTCATATTGTCATTCAAAACAAAATATCTCCTACAGATAAATTAATGTCCAACCATTCAGAGGCATGCTGGGGTAAATGTAATTTATATTATTGGTGACTGAGAATGTGGCCATAGATATCAAAATCTTGGTACAGCTACCGAGAGCTTTATTAAACAGAAACGCTATAAGGGGACATGTCATCTTAGCTTCCTGTCAGTGATTCTGAGCTTTGTTTTTTACAACCTTTTAGTCAGCACAGAGAATGCATACAAAGAAGAGGAGAAATTAAGCAACGTTCCTCTTCATTTGCAGTGCTTGTCCTGACCATGCCTTGCCTACACTTTATTAGATGATTTGTTTTGCCTTGACGTGTAAGGTGCGCTTACACTTTAATGGCCATTTGAGCGATACTAAAAAAAAAACTCCAGTTATTTAAACGTGCATAGGGATTTGGGATAGTGAGAAAGTAACTTTTTTCTTTGCTAAAACTTTAATCTAAATTTAAAAGTCATTGAAGCAAAAAATATAAAAAAATATTCAATGGTGTCAATTTCATTTCTCCTTTAATATGCATCTGGAATACAAAAATAGGATAATATTCTCAGAAACAAGCAATTTGTATTAATGCAACTCTCTTGGCACCATAACTTCATTTCAATGAAGTTTTTATGGTACCAAGAGGGTCCTGGCACTTTAACTTTAGGGGTTAAATGGTTTAACCCCAAAGTGGGTTCTCCAGTGCCGTCCCTGTCCACATTGGCTTTCAAAAATCAGCTACAGATAGCCATGGACTGCCACTAGGCAGGGGAATCACTGATTGGCTTAGTGTGGTCAGCTGACCCTAAGCCAATCAGTAGCTCCCCATTCATAAAAACTGTTTATAAAGGTGAAACGGTTACTGCAGTGGAAGCCCCTGTGCCACCAGGAAGAAAGCCACTAGAGGCGTGTTTAACCCTGTAATTGAAACATTGCTATTTCGACAAAACAGTAATGTCTTATTTGCATTGCAGGGTTAAAATTACAGGGCCACTTCAATTACAATTATTTATCTAGGGCCAACATATTCCATAGTTATGTACAATAGGAAAAAATAAACCATTTAGCTCTAACAAAACATAACCAAGAAGAAAAAACTCACAGGCACTCCAACTTCAAGCCGCAGGCAGATTTATTATGACAGAATGCAACGCAACGTTTCGACCGGAAAGGTCTTTTTCAAGCTTGAAAAAGACCTTTCCGGTCGAAACGTTGCGTTGCATTCTGTCATAATAAATCTGCCTGCGGCTTGAAGTTGGAGTGCCTGTGAGTTTTTTTCTTCTTGGATTATTGTACTGGGATTGCTGGTCCTGCTCTGGAGCACCCTTGGCCGTTAGGACTGGGTGCGGTTCTCATCACTTACTCTAACAAAACATAACGACATGCAAGAACGATAGGTAAAGAGGGGCCTGCCCCAACAAGCTTACAATCTAAAGGGACTGTGGCCTAGACGCCTTTAGTATTAAATGCTGCTTTAACGTAAGCATAGAAAATTTGCCCATGGTGCCCGTTCCTGCAGGCTTTTCAATGTAAATGCTGCCTTTTTAGAGAAAAGGCAGTGTTAACATTGCTGCCTAGTAACACATCTAGTTGCCATCACTCAGACAACTGCTAGAGGTGTTTCCTATCTCAGTGCTGCACTGTGTGCCTCACCTATGTTAAGCATTTCCACGCTCTGCGAGGAGATGCTGAATGCTACCCATAGAGATGCACTGATTCAATGGAGATGCTGATTGGTGCAGCGTTTTGCCGCACATGCACAATAGCCTCCCAATGCTTTCCTATGAGAAATCATTGGAATGGATGAGATCATCAAGTTTGATATTAGCCACGATGGCGGGGTCAGCCGCCTGGAGGGAGAAAAGGTACGTAAACTCACATTTTAACACCATGGATGATGGGGGGAGAGGGGCACTTTGGAATTATGCTAGAAATACATGTTTGTATTCCTTTAATGTCTGTAATAGTGATAGCCAACATTAAAATAAAAATTATACAGCACAGAACAAGCAGTGCATGGCACACAAGGCTATGGCTTCATTTTGCAGTTGCTGGGGCAGATTCAATAGACTCTCTAAAATTACTACTTGACAGTCAAGTCAGATCCAAGTATAACTGCAGCAATGACTGAGGAGTTTTGTGGACAGCTGTATGGAGGAACGGCTTCCACTGAGTAACCGGTATGAATTCAATCTTCCCTTAGGCTGACTGTCTCATGCCTGAAAGCATATTCAGGCACTTTCTGTACAAGATGCCAGTGTGTTAACACAGTCATCACAAACAGCTGCATGATGACAAGGCTCGCTAGAAGCCACTCTCACAAGCAAAATATAACCGTTTAATTGCAGACTGCTCTCAGCTTGCTAACAATTAATTACAAATTCCGGTTCAATGCCGCCTCCAAAAGGAAATGTTTGGCTTCTTTTTATTCACACTATGACAACATAATAGGGACACCGATAAAAACCGGGGGAACAAAAAGAATGCAATACAAAAGCGTTACGGATGAGAATACAGCAAAAAGATACTAGACCTTGCTCAGTCCGAGATAATCAAACCATATAATGCTTAAAAATGTTCTGATTAAAATGGAAAGGTGATAGGTGTATAGATTAATACAAACTGACATGCTGACACCATATACAGATATTATTTAGGAGCTGTGCATAATGTAACAGGTCAGTGCTAAAAGATTTTTTTTTTTTTAAAACCACATACGAGGTTGAATGTGAATGTGAAATGCTGTATGAGCTCACCTGTATAGCATTCGGGAAATTGAACACATTCTAGGAATTGTTGTGCATACCCGTCATATTTTCACATTTAGCTTAATAAAATTTATATAAATAAAAGTGTATATAAAATAAAACCATATGGGTGCGCTCCCCTCAATTATCAAGTTATGACTATGAAAGTTAGAGTTGTGACCATTCCAAGTAGTTTGAAATTGTTGCTCCGTGTCACCACGCATGTCCTATGGGGTCCAAATCTCTAGATTTACTGTTTTTACAGCTCTGGAAGAAAGAGACCATTGCAAAACTATTATTTTCTCTGGTTTTACGATCTATAGGTATGTATAGGAGTAAAACAAACATTTTCGTATATTCTATAAACGGACAACCGTTCTTACAAATTCCAAGTAAAAATAGTAATTTAAGCATTTATTTGCAAAAATTGTCAGAATGAGAAAATAAACTATGCAGTGTTTTCAGACCTCAAATAATGCAAAGAAAAAAAGTTCATATACATTTTTAATGAATTTGTATTAATAAAAAAAAAAAAACCTATAAAACAATCAAATTGATTTAAATATACTATTTGTACTGTGCATGATAAACTAGAGACAGTCTCCTTATCATGCATTACATTGTGTTGCTTTGCTTGGAACACCCATGAGAGATGGAATGCCAAAGAGGACATGTGATTTTGAAAATAGCTTGTTGGCCAAGTCCAGCTTTGGATTTAAAATTGAGGAAAGTTGTGAAGCTGTCACTATATTTAAGACTTGGCTATTCCATGAAGTTTAAAAGTGAAGTAAACATCTAGCGATCCAACTTTTGAATATCTCTGAATGCTGCACCAGAATGGTTAGTAACATACTAAAAACAACAGAAAAAAAAAAAAAAAACTAAAAAATGGAGTTTAAAGGACCACTTTTTTAACACTTTAATGTAAAACACTGCAGTTTTAAGAAACTGAAATGCTTACATTGCAGGTTTAAATTCTCTTCCAGTGGCCATCTACTTGACAGCCACCAGTGGCACTTCCACAGCAGTAAACAAGTAAAACTCGCTCTAGTGATGCGCAAACCCCATAGGAAAGCATTACTTTAATGCTTTCCTATGTGAAAGCTTGGATGAAAGCACATGCGGCACCCTCCAGGCATGTGCTTCAGATGCCCAGTGCTCTATGAGGAGCATTGAATTGGACAGGCGTGGAGCAGGCCATGCCTCCTTCATGATATCACGGTAGGTGGATATGTAAGTTGGCCGAAGGAACAGGTGGTCAGGGGGGCTGTAATGAGCTAGGGAGAGTGTCACTATAGTGTTAGGAATACAGGTTTATTGTCCCTTTAATTCCATCCAAAAAAGACCATGGCCATGTTTCAGTAGAGCCTTTATCTAAAAATAAATAAATAACGGCCCTCCTGTTTTGTGTGAAACAAAACTAACACTTACCTGAGAGCATAGGCCTCCAGTGGTGGTTTTAGTAACAGGTGAGCTATATCATCATGTGAGTGCCATACAGTCCTGCAAATCAAGTCTGTGACATACTGCCAATATATCAGAAAATATTGAGGTCTGTGGGTACACCATGATCACGGTCTCAGCACACTATAATAAAAATGTTAACAGCACAGTTACAGTGTATGGTCAAATATAGTCTGTAGTTAAATTTATACAGAGGATATAATACTGCAGCTTCAATCTTGGTTACATTTCTGTTAAAGTTTAGGAATTGCTCGCCATGGATTCTAGATTGAGAATGCAATGCTAAAGAAACACTAGAGCGTTAGGAATAAAATGTGTTTAGGTTACTGCCCCCCACAGTAAGAAATAAGTAGCAGTTTTACTTAAATTTTCTCCGTCGTAGCGCCAGTCTCTGTACATCCATACCACCTCCATGTCTGAGACCATAAGGACGGATTATCTCAGCCAAAGCAATAAAAGGGCTAGAGTGCTGGCAAAATGGTCACTATTGTTTCACTCTGCTTTTTGGATGGGAGTGCCTCTAGTGGTGTTCAGACAGACAGCCAAATGCATTTAAACCCTGCACTGTAAACATTGCCTTTTCTGCACAAAAGCAATGTTTAACAATGCAGGGTTAAATTGACAGGGACATGGCATCCAGACCACCTCATCTCAATGGTGCCTATAGTGTACCTTTAAACTAAGTTGACAGTAGGCCTTCAATAAAATTCTGTCATGTATTCCTGACACTAATGTTTTGCATCTGTTTAGACACCTGGCCCCACTCTCATTGCTTTGAAAAGGTGATTTTACTCACACCGTGTGTGTCTTGCTGTGACTGGACTCGCCTCTTTGGCCAATATCATACTTTATGATCTCAGCCAATACAATGCTATCCAATATTAAAGCAAAAGGAGGCTATTGCACATGTGCGGCAAAACGCAGGGGGAATGTTCAGCCTCTCAATGCAGAGCGTGGAGACACTGATCATACGTTCTGCACACAATGCAGATCCTCTAGTGACAGTCTGAGTGACTGCCACTGGAGGTGTTACCAGGCAGCAACATAAAAACTGCTTTTTATCTTTAAACGCCTGCAGGGACAGGCTATAGATACCAGAAAAATGTCATTAATCTGTAGTGGTTCTGGTGACTATAGTGTCCCTTTAAATCATAATAATTAAAGGTTGAATATATTAAGGGTTTGCAAGTTAATTCACATTTTATTTAAAATTACAAAAAAATAATGGGCAATAGGTTAAAATATGATTTTCTTGCCGATATTCTAATCATTGGTGGATAAACCTGACCAGCCACGTGAGCTGGACTCAGGCATTCTACCAAAGCATTCTTTCTAGCAGTTGTGCTCATTACTAATCCATTGAGAAAACCGACTCAAAAGGGGCAACACAATACAAAATCCCTTTTAAAGGTTTGTTCAATTTTGAATGAAATAGTTTAGAATTGCACCTTCCAGGACAGGCACAGGTGGAAAGAACCTTTTCTTATCATTTGTCACACTGCATATTATCTCTTTTTATTAATGATTCTGCTATTGTATTAGAGGACAGAGACTGGGTGCCTTGGGTAAGTGTTTTTATTTTTATCCCTGCAGTTAAATTTAAATTTTATGTTCTTTCTTAATATTTTTTTTACATTCTCAAAAGAGCAAACCTGCTTGTGTTTGCATTTTCCAAATTCCCTATTACCCGTCAGACAGTACCAATCCTGATTAATGAAAAGGCATCATGGTACAAAGATGAAAGATACGACTATAACAAAAGCAACCCCTCAGCCAATGCCATAGAACAAAGTCACAAGGATAGCAGGTTTATTTGTTATCAATACAGAATCAAAGTTTTTATCTCCCTTTCAAAATGCTATTCTGTCTCACAAGCAGTAACCGCTTTTGAAGATGTTTTTGCTGTGTGGGTGCAGTTTGTAAACTCATTACAAAATCTCTCTGAAGTTTCAAAACGTATTAGAGGCTTTCGGTCTATCCTATACTGAACAGTGAGAAGAAATTCTCAATAGTAAATACTACATAAATAAATTAAATCGGACCAGAGTCTCTATATAAGTCACTGTTATAGTGCAGACTTTGTGAGAAGTGAATCAGATGAAAATACAGTGTCAAAGAAGCGTTTTAGGAAAGTAAATCTAGGTAGGATTAACGTGCCCTGATTACATTATCAGCTAATTAGCTACAATTGTGTAATAGCATAAAGACAATGTAAAAGGCTAAGAGGTCAACGTCAGTAAATTATGTTTGCAGGGTCTGAATGAGCACATTAAGATTCATTATTCAGTTAAGCAAGCTGTGAATAGGAAAGGTAGAGTTTGTAAAGATTTTCCATTCGTTTCTGTCCTCCTTCAGCTGACTATTTTAAAGTCGTGTGAAGACCTGAATAATCAAGGGTAGCTGGTACATTGCCCTCACCCCTTCCAGACCTCAGGACTCCAATGTGTCTGAATTTAGGATTAGGTTATTTGTGGAAAACTGATTAACATTCCATTTTCTGGCCTTAGACAAACAGTGGATTTAAGAAAAAAAACTCCTGTGGATGACAAACAGACCAACATTTAAGTAGGCATCGAGTCCAAGATTGTTCTGACAAAAATTTCCAGCAAATTGAAGGAATAAAACAAAAAGCATAAATGAAGATTTTGCAATGAAAAAAGCAGGTGCTCTTCAGGGGAAAAGTGCAAAATAAGAAGCAACCATTAGAATGCCTCAGTATTTAACACTTTGATTTTATAAATAACTCCCAGTGTTCCCCAATAAAGGCTTCCTTCTTCTGCAACATGGAATCTTTAAATGGACAAGAGGTCAGGTTAAAACTAAACATTGAACTTTCCAAATATATCTTTACAAGCTAAACGGCCAACACAATGTATACCTGATTTTAAACTCTATAGCAGGGTTAGGCAATTTTCAGCACTCCAAATATTGTTTACAGCCATCATACCAGCAACGCATCAAAGGGCTGTAGGCCACATCATCTGGAGTGCCGAAGGTTACCTAACCCTGCACTAAAAAGTCATGCTTTCCATGGCAGGTGCACTTTAAATTGATCCTAATGCATGAATCCAGCTCAGGAGAGCTTTTATAATGATGTCTACTTAGTAGAACAATGTTTTTACTCCTGTTCTAATAATTGCACATTGACTTTATATTGACAAGCAAGGCTACAGAAGCCATCATGTGTGCTACGTTACCAGTATATAATTTTATAGGGTCAGTTTAAGCTACCTACCAATTCTACATCACCGTAAAAGGTAATGGTGTAGAGCAGGGGTAGGCAACCTACGGCACTCTGGAGGTTGTGGACATCTCTTCTAACGCTGGCAAAGCATGAGGAGAGATTTATTTCACAACATCTGGAGTTCCAAAAAGTTGCTTACCCCTGGTGTACAGAGCTTGCTGCTCAGTAGGAAATAGAACCACAGTGGTTTGTAAAAATCACACACAACTCCAAGTTTATAGATTGTATTGCCAGACCACAAGCCTAAAAAGCAGCAACTGGAGTGAGATCTGTAACAAGCTAAATTGAGAAGTGACACACAGAAATGTGTAACAGTGCTATGTCTTAGTATGTTATTCGGAAAATATACTAAGAACATTTCAGAAATTCGTGGAACTCAATATGGAAGCAATTATGTTACATAACTAATGGATCTTTAATCTGAAAGAAGCTATTGTTCAAAGAGGATTTCAGCATTAGCATTGGAGGTGTTCCACTCAAACATCTGTATATCAACCTGGGTTTTCTAAGTAACAGCTTTTTATGATAACCAAACTTCCTATGGTGCAATAAGTACACTCTCCTATAAAAAGAATTGCCAAGAAATCCTTCAGAGTAAGACCAAACTACATTGTGCTGTCTCCTAAATTGACAAATACAGATTTTATTATTATTATATCTATGACACTGTTCTTACTGGTGGCAGTAAGATCATGTGATCCTTAAAGGGACACTATAGTTACCAGAACACCTACAGGTTAATGTATTTGTTCTGAGGAGTATAGTCAGTCCCTGCAGGCTCTTTGCGGTAAACACTATTTTTAGAGAAAAGGCACTGTTTACTTTACAGCCTAGGAACACCTCTAGTGGCCACTCTTCAGACTGCCACTGGAGGTGCTTCCTGGGGCTGTGCTGACATTTAGCATCTCCACAATCTGCATGGTGATGCTGAACTTTACCCATATTCTATGAGGAGATGCGTATTGGCCTGGATGGTATTTGGTTCTGCCCCCTTGGGGTGGGGCTATCTCAGCCTGTGGAAAAGCATTGTGATTGGCGTAGATCATCAGTTCTGATAATGTAAGCCAAGGAGGAGGATAGAGGCAGTAGGGAACTGATCTGTCCTCATGTGAATTCTTGTTAAATGAAACCAAAATGATCAAACCAGTTATTTAGAATACTCTTTAGAAAAAGAGGCAGGCACTGGCAGTTTTAAAAATAAATAATTTGCCAGCTTTCCAGCCCCCAAATATCCCATCAATTTTAATAGAGGTACTTAAATAGAGTCATAATTCTTTAAAGGGACACTTTAGTCACCCAGACCACTTCAGCTAATTGAAGTGGTCTGGGTGCTGTGACCCTTTTGCACTTAGTGCTGCAATGTTAAACATTGCCATTCCAGAAAACTGCAATGATTACATTGTGGCTCTTAGTCGGCCCTCTATGGTACACCGGGGGCACTTACGGAATCCTAACAGACTTTTGGTTCGTTACCTGATGCTGGACGACCTCACGGACCCTCCAGCGTCAGATTTTCCCCATAGGAAAACATTCAATAATGCTATCCTATGGGAAGGTCTAATGTGCATGCGCAGCAATGGCAGTGGGGGAGGAGCGTGGGCGGAGGGGTTTTAGCCCCTTCAGCCCCACGGGTGGGTTGTAGGGGGGGGGGGAACCTTTTAACCCTATAGTGCCATGACAATGGCTTTGTTTTCCTGTCACTATAGGATCCCTTCAATTTATTACCAATTTTGTTTCATTGCAAAAGAGCCTCTTATGCAAAACTGCATTGCATACAGGGGTGTTTATCTATAAGCCAGCATAATATTTGAAAGCCTAGATGTGATACAGTAGAATACATAGGGGTTTTACAAAGGCCTGCAAGCTGTAAAGCAAGTGTCATATCAGGATCATATGCTAGTGGGAAAATTGTGAAAAAATAAAATAAAAAAATAAATAAATAATTAGGTGGTCCTTTATAAAATCTAACAATACCTGATTAAAAGGATTCTATAGTGCCAGGAAAACTACTTCAGATTTCTAATGTACCCCCCTCCCGCGGCACTGAAGTGGCTAAAACCCCTTCAGTCACTTACCTGAATCCAGCGCCCATGTCCCTCGGTTCTGGGTCAGGCTCCACCCACGCGCCTCTCCGCCGATGTGGGAGACCTAATGCGCATTCATCAATGCTTTCCTATGGGGAAAAAAAAATCTGATGCTGGAGGTCCTCATGCAGAGCGTGAGGACTTCAAGCTTCAGATAACTGACCAAAGGTTCGTTTCGATTCCAGAAGCCCTCTAGTGGCTGTCTGATAGACAGCCACTTAGAGCAGACTTAGAGCTGCAATGTAAACATTGCAGTCTCTGGTACTGCAATGTTTTACATTACAGCACTAAGTGCAAAAGGGACAGCACCCAGACCACTTCAATTAGCTGAAGTGGTCTGGGTGCCTACAGTGTCCCTTTAAGGATTGATTTTTAGCCAATTCTCTCAACGTGGTCAGACGCACAGCACTAATCTAAAAAAAAAAAAAAAGCAGACCTGTTCCACCCATGTTATTTATCAAGGTCATAGAACCTTTTGGTGTTTTCGAATATAGTCACAGATTTAAACATCTCATTACAGGTCGCATTGCTACACGTTTGAGCTTGAATGCATTACAACATTGATAAGCTGCAACAGTTCAAGTAAGAGTCACTGCTGTTTATACATGCAGTATGACTTGTTCCAACATTTCTAAATCTGCAACCTGCTTTATCAGAACGGCCACAGATAAAACCAACATATAAACTTATGCAGGTGGCCCTGGACAGTCAGACATCGACATATACAGGGATCTGTGGTTTAGACCAGTGGTTCTCAAAATTAGTCTTTGAAAGCCAACAGGCCAGGTTTTATCTTAAGAGCAGATTGCCAGAACTACTGGTTGTAAACTATAGGAAGAAGTGATTGACTAGTCTTTATACAAGTTCAATGCCGATTTACAAACAGCCCTATGCTCACAGGGAACAAACTGGATTTTATTAAGATTTGATAAGTCAACATAAAATATAGGTCTACAGATTTTTTTTTTTTCATACTTCTCATTAATGTTAACGAAAAAGGATGATGGCAGAAAGGTCACAGAACTCTCCACGAGGGCCCTAGTAACATTACCAAGAAATTATGGATAAGCAGTTATTACAGCGAAATGAAATTATTTCACTTCCTAAATATCTTACATGATAAAATGAAAACACACTACTGGCAGAAAAATTACTAATTGAAAATAAAACTATTCGGCCCGAGGCTTCTCGATTCTAGCCTTCGAACTCCAGTAGGAACTAGGAAATAAGTGATAAGGTGCCAGACTGGACAATTTGTGGTTTAATCATTCGTTAATGGTTTAACCCCTTGAGGTAGACCAGCGTCAGAGACCACCTCACACCATAACAACTTCATTTGGAAGAAGTTCTCATGATTACTGGTGGGTTTCCTTTTAATGAATTATTGATTTGCCAGGTATGTATGGTAATAAAGATGGGTCTATATGCTTTATATCATCAATTAATATGACAACATTATACACATTTATAGCTTTAAACATACAGAGATACATTTTGTTCGGCCAGTAGTATCACTTACCAATCCTGCAATGGGTGTTGGAAGCCGGTTGATCTTTTTTACAAGTCCTGGTTTTATTGCATTTAACAACCTAGAAAGTAAAACACCATTGTTTAATCTTTTTAGCATGTTATGTTTACCAAAGTAATCCAAAAGTATTTCAGTTCAAGATTTCTTTAAACTTTATTTTATGTTCCAAGTAAACTATTGTGTCCTGACCTCACCTTCCGAATGAGTTTCACCTCTACATAACAAGTTTAAAACACAATGATTTCAAAACATTCACGAAAATGGAATGCACAAGAGTCCACTATATAAAGGGGGTATTTGGCTAAACAATCCTAAAGACACGACATGTGGATTTATTATTATTATTTTTTTATTCTTTAGTTTTTGCAGTGAGTTGTCACAGACTAGTTTGTGATGCCATGACAGCATCAAGAGACATTCAGTATTATACATATTGGTACAAAGGCATGGCATGTAAATACGTTTTAAGGAAAATGAATTAAAGTAAAAGATAGATTAAGCATGAGCTTAGGCACCACATTTTTAAAAATAAATGGATAAACTCCTGTTAGCTTATGCCTACTAGGTAATGCTAGATAAAACATGCAAGACCAAATAGAAAACCTAGTATCGGATATGGTAGATAAGATAGATCACAGAACCAAAGTAGCAAAAACAGAAACAATAAGCAAAGCTTGACATAGGCAATAGCAGGTAATAAGAGTACGACAAGTCTAGTGACCACAGGATAGTCTCCCAGCAAATTTAAAATGGTAACGCAATATAGAGGGTCATGAGAGAACCGGGAGTCCCAGAAGCATGTATGCGTCAGCCGATGCCCAGTCCAATCAAGAGCAGCGCTCTCATAGGAGCTTCACCAGTATAGGCACATTGGGTAGGCCACACAAGGTTACCACACCAGCCAGCACCAATATTCCATGGACCCAGCATCTAGGAGTGCTAAAGTCCTTCCCTTTCAGGGTTCTGGATCGAGCTTGGTGTCTCCAAAGCCTCCAGACATGTGGATTTTTATTCCCCTCACCTTGAACACATTTTCATCAAGGACTCCTCAACACATTCCACTACCATGTAAAATGAACAGTAAATCCCCAACTAGTATAAAGTGCCTGAAGGTTCAAGGCAACTTTTCGTTTACGACAAAAAAGCAACTACAATTTATGCTTACAATAGATCTATTTAATATATATTTCTTTGTAAAATAAACTTTGTAAAGGTGGTAAAGTAGTGAAGGAATGTAAGGAAAATGTGTAACAATATCTAGTTCACACCATGACCAAAGCTGAGAATTGAGACATTTATTCTAAAATAAAGGAAACTAGTGTTGTGGATTAAAAGAACTGGAATATTTCAGTGGTTTGGAAATTAGAGAAGAAACATACATTCACAAAAGTAAACATCATTTAGACAGATTCCAAACCTGTAAAACAATGGATCGACAGAATATAAACGGAGACTGGATAATTTCATAGTAGGAATCGATGGGTTTAACACAGGTGGGGAGGAGAGCAGATGCAAAAACTGTGAAACAGTGTATTTGATTGCACTTCAAACACAGCGTCAGTGCAGATAATTACTGGAAAGAAATAACGTGAAACTCTGGTAGTAATTTCTCAGATGAATTGGATACAGATGGAATCACGATAAAATGAAGTATGCTATAGAATTCCTAAATTCTAATACAAAGCCATAACAGATGGCGATCTAGAGTATAGATAGATGTACAGTGCTCAGTCACAACATGAAAACTACTGGCAGGTGAAGTGAATAACATTGATTATATGGTTATAATGGCACCTGCCATGGGGTGGGATACATTAGGCAACAAGTGACCAGTCAGTTCATGAATTTCACGTGTTGTAAGCTGGAAAACTGCACAAGTAAAAAGATCTGAGTGACTTTGATAAGGGTCAATAAGTGATGGCTAGATGACTGGGTCAGAGCATCTACAAAACAACAAGTCTTGTGGGGGTGTTTGCAGCATGCGCTCCTTGAGTTAGTACTTGGCAAAAGTGGTGCAAGGAAGGACAACCGGTCAACTGTCTTCAGGGTTATGAGCGGCCATGGCTCATTGATGCACGTGGGGAGTGAAGGCTAGCCTGTTTGGAACAATCACATAGAAGAGCTACTGTAGCTCAGATTGCTCAAACACTTAAAGGAGCACTCTAGGCACCCAGACCACTTCAGCTTAATGAAGTGATCTGGGTGCCTGGTCCAGCTAGGGTTAATCCATTTTTTTTCAGAGAAACTGCTATGTTTATAAATGGGTTAATCCAGCCTCTAAAGCCTCTAGTGGCTGTTTCATTGACAGCCGCTAGAGGCGTTTGCGTGCCTCTCACTGTGAAAATCACAGTGAGAAGACGCAAGCGTCCATAGGAAAGCATTATTAATGCTTTCCTATGAGACTGGCTGAATGCGCGCGCAGCTCCTGCCGTGCATGCACATTCAGCCGAAGAGGAGGAGAAGAGGAGGAGGAGAGCTCCCCACCCGGCGCTGAAGAAAGGTGAGTGTTTAACCCCTTCCTCTCCCCAGAGCCCGGCGGGAGGTGGTCCCGGAGTGTGGGGGGACCCTCAGGGCACTATAGTGCCAGGAAAACAAGTATGTTTTCCTGGCACTATAGTGGTCCTTTAATACGGGCCATGATAGGAAGGTGTCAGAACACACAGAGCATCACAGCCTGCAGTGTATGGGGTTGCGTAGCCGCAGACCATTCAGAGTGCTCATGATGACCCCTGTCCACCACTGAAAGTGCCTTCAATGAGGAACATGAGAGTCAGAACTGGATCATGGAGCTATGGAAGAAGGTTGCGGTGGATGGCTGGATGCGTAATTCACAGCAGGATGCACTATGGAAAGAAGGAAGGATGGCAGAGGTAGTGCTATAAAGGGGGGGGGGGTAGGATGGGGGAATCATAAAAACAGCATTTAAAACGAGTCTACTGGCATAAAAAGCACAATGAAAAAGAGAGAGTCAAATGTTTGCTCTGTTTCCCTGCTTCCAATGCAATGTGTGCCATCAGTGTGGCAGGACATAACTAGTTTGTAATACACTAAAAGCAGAGAGTCACATAGAAAAATAAGTAGAATTCATGTTACAGGTTATTTTCAATATTTTATTCAAGGGCGTACTTTCTGGAAAAGTGATGGTTTCCCTTTAAAAATACACTCATTAAACACATTCTTAAACTCATTAAAAAAATGACAATGAAGTGCCATATATTGCAAAAATATTGTTGTTTTTTTTAACTTGCAACTCACCATCCTTGTAGCTCTCTTACATCAGGAGAACAAACGCCATGGGCATTTCATTCAACAGACAACGAGAATTAAAGTCACCAGGATTTGTATTGCTATACCGGCTGTCGTAAAAGTGCAGTGGAAAGACTTCTGCAGTATTACATGCTCCCATTAGGAATCAAGGTCACATTCAAATTCAATGAATTACATGGTACACTGATAGAAGATAATCCTACACTTAAGACTGCTACAGGACACCAGAACAGCCCTGAAGAGGAAGGCGACACCAAGCTATGTTTGACATTAGAAGACACGGGCATGACCAGATTCCTGCTCCTGGCTACATGGGCATTACCAAACAGGTCGGATTAGCCAGAACAAATAATGTAAATAGCACTAAAGTTTAAAAATAACCATTTGTTACAGCAATACACACTGAAGCAAGATTGTATAGGTGGTGGGAGACAATGATGCCTAAAACAAAAACTTCAACACACGTCTATCACAACTCTAAATCGTTCAGTCATTCTTAGTAATTATGTAAGACACAGTTAAATATCAGGTTCATTCATTGAAGCCTATCGAGGATTCTGCCAGTTGGTGAAGACTTGGCATGGCACGCTCCACAGATGTGGCTGGACAGGGATAAGCTATTACTTGTGATAGATATAGATCTATAAATGTATATTACGTTTTTTTATATAAAAGCCGGGAGGTGCCCTGCAGCCATGTGTTGTAAGTAACTGCAGTTATAAGTGACAAAATGTGAGTAAACAGACAGGAATCTCCTTGCAGCATAACCAATGGAAGCAAGTTACTATTGTGCATGGAGAGTTCCACTGAATTGCTAAATGAAAGCTACGTAAAAGTGAAAACATACTTTATATTATAGAGCCTGAAAGAGGAGGACAGACCTGTTAGGAAAGCAAATCTGTCGTAAGGTATTCACCAACATCAATTACAAATGTTCTCAGATTTCTTTTTCATTTATTTTGTTGTTACTTATTTAATGTATGGACTTCTATGTAGCCTGCTTTTTCAAGATTCCAATAATTAACGAGAAGCGAAATGCCAGGAAAAGCATGTATATTGCAGCATCTAATTCTATTAGAACCCTAGGATTGTACAAAAGGCTTTATTTTTGAGGCGTAATGGGAACGTTCTCTATGGATGTGAGAAGAGGGGAAAAATGTTAAAGTACACGCTGAGATTAATCGCTAGGAACTTGAAGTAGCAATCGGTACTGAGAAAATCGCTCACAAACATATCATTACTGTGTGCCAATTAGACAGCTGTTATTGTATTTCAGAAAATAAAACAAATAAGCTGATAAGGCTCCGTCAAAAGAGTTGCGTTCTTGGATGCCGTTGCAAATCCCAAGGACTCATGAAGACATGAAACAGATAGAAGAAGAATTGCAATTTTAAAAAGCTGGAAACACATTTAAGCAGCAAAGGAAGGAAGGAAATCACAAGCAACTTGTTATAAAAGGGTCCCATTGGGTACAGATCAGGAACATAAAGGAAGAATGACTAACCTTCTACATGGAATGAAAGTGGCAAAACGAAGACCTTTTAAATATTCCAGTTCTAAAAAAGTCTGTGACAAGTCATACGCTTTGCAATATTCTAGAGCAAGCAGAGCAGAGTCAAATTAAAGGACCACGATAGTGCCAGGAAAACACTCATTTTCCTGGCACTATAGTGCCCTGAGGGTGCCCCCACCCTCAGGGCCCCCCTCCCGCCGGGCTCTAGGGGATGGAAGGGGTTAAACTTACCTCTTTCTCCAGCACCGGGCGGGGGACTCTCCTCCTCCTCCTCGGCTGAATGCGCAGGTGCAGCAGGAGCCCCGCGCGCATTCAGCCAGTACATAGGAAAACATTCTCAATGCTTTCCTATGGATGGCAGCGTCTTCTCACTGTGAAAATCACAGTGAGAAGCGCGGAAGTGCCTCTAGCGGCTGTCAATGAGACAGCTGCTAGAGGCTTTGGGGGAAGGCTTAACCCATTTATAAACATAGCAGTTTCAGAGAAACTGCTATGTATATAAAAAAAATGGGTTAACCCTAGCTGGACCTGGCACCCAGACAACTTCATTAACCCCTTAACGCCGTTACGGCGTTCTATGCCGTCGCGGCTTTAAAGCCGTTGCAGCAGCATAGAACGCTGTTGCGGCGGCATAGAACTTACCTCCGCTGCGATCCTCTTCTGGAGGGCTGCCTGACAGCCCAGGCAGCCCTCCCCCGGCAAGTGAGGCCCCTGGGGTCCATGTGATCGCTCTCAAAGAGCGATCACATGGCCCCCCCATAGCTGGCTGTGGATCTGCCAGCAGGGGGGCTGTCTGAAATATCAGACAGTCCCCCTGCTGGTGGGAAGTAGTAAAAAAATAAATAAAAATAAATTAAAAATCAATATACATATTACATATATGTAACATCATACGTTGTGTATTTTAATACTAATATTAGTATATATATTAGTATTAAAATACACTTAGAATGACGTTACATATATAATAGATATATACACATATATAGAATAGATATATACACAATTATATATATATATATATATTTACAATAATAAAATATTGAAACAAAATTTAATATAAATTATATATTCATATGTAATTTCATTCTAACTATTTTGTTAATACATATATATCTATATATCTCTATCTCTCTCTCTATCTCTATCTCTATATATAACAAAATACACTTAGAATGACATTCTATATATCTATCTATATATAAAATACAAATAACCGCAAATATATATATATATAGATAAATACATATAATTACATAAAAGATTACATTAGTATACACGTAGAGGCGCTTCCGCGCTTCTCACTATGATTTTCACATGCGACAGCCACTAGAGGCTGGATTAACCCATTTATAAACATAGCAGGTTCTCTGAAACTGCTATGTTTATAGAAAAAAGTGTTAAACCTAGCTGGATCTGGCACCCAGAGCACTTCATTAAAGGACCACTCTAGGCACCCAGACCACTTCAGCTTAATGAAGTGGTCTGGGTGCCAGGTCCAGCTAGGGTTAACCCATTTTTTTTTATAAACATATCAGTTTCAAAGAAACTGCTATGTTTATAAATTGGTTAAGCCTTCCCCCGAAGCCTCTAGCGGCGCTTGCGTGATTCTCACTGTGAAAATCACAGTGAGAGCACGCAAGCGTCCATAGGAAAGCATTGATAATGCTTTCCTATGCAACCGGCTGAATGCGCGCGCAGCTCTTGCCGCACGTGCGCATTCAGCCGACGGGGAGGATCGGAGGCAGAGAGCTCCCCGCCCAGCGCTGGAAAAAGGTAAGTTTTACCCCTTTTCCTCTTTCCAGAGCTGGGCGGGAGGAGGTCCCTGATGGGACTATGTTTTCCTGGCACTATAGTGGTCCATTAAGCTGATGTGGTCTGGGTGCCTCTAGTGGTCCTTTAAAGTTTTATCTTCAATATACACATTTTAATTTTTTTTAAAGATAGAATTTTACAACACAACATGGAAACCAATAACAAATAAAAGATGTTAAAGGACACCATCGTGATATAATGGGTTGGATCATGGCTTTAGAAGAAAATATGAAACAGGACAAGCTGCCCTTGCACCAGTTTCTGTTACACTAGTTGCTAAATACACAAAGGCCAAGACTGTTCAGTCTCCAAGCCATTATTAGAAGATAAAATATGGGCAATGCCAAACACCAGAGAAAGTCTTTAGCAGAGTTTAATCCCACCAGACTGAACCCCAAAAAGATCTTTGGCAAACCCATTAGTGACAGCTACAGGTCTATACTGAATAAAAAAAGTAAAAGTATACGATAACAAGTTCATCACAATTTTGGGAGTTCCCTGGCTTACTTCCCCCGCTTGAGTGTAAGTAGTCAAACTGAATTTAAACAGTTTGACTTCTTAACGGAGGGCTGCGATGTGACCCTTCCCACCTCCGTTGTAATGCCCAGACAGCTGTTAGTTCCTAAGCAGAATCTTCTGTTCATTCTCCTGAGCAAAGCCAGGGATTAACTGAAAATGTCACACAAGAATGATCAGTAGTGGTTATGGTGCTTTACTTTAATGGCCTTTAATGCCAGTCAACCTAGATTGAACGTCTTACACAGATCCCTTCATCCTCATGTGGTTCCATGAACTCTGGTTAACAGAAGTATAAAATATGTTAAAATACAACAGCTGCCAAATACCTGCCAGTCAAAAGGAAAAGAACATAATACGGCAGATACTCTTGGGAGACAAGAACCTAAATTCAATCCAATATCATCATCACGTGGGCACCTAAGAACTGGCTACTTTTCAGTCCCACCAGCATAACCATACTGTAAGACTATGAAAGCAATTACCCATGTGAGATGTGATAAACAGATTATTAAACCTGTAAAAAATATGCTATACTTTACATACCAAGCAAATACTATAAAATATGATCAAGTTGAAGATTAAAAGAACAGGTTCTGCCATGTACCAGTTTTACATTTCAAATGATTACAGCGTTATCTTTTCCCAAAATGACTTCATTTTTTCCAGCTTTAATTTTATCACAGTCGCAAGAACAAACTCTATATAGGGGCAAAAATGAACCATTTATTGGCAGGCAAATTGTTCCTGCAACTTGGCAAAAACAGATGAAGGGACAGGAAAAAAAATAAAATAAAATAAAGTTTGTAGCCAAAAATACAACTATTTGCCTTATTCAGACGTTAATAAGATAGAGATATTTCAGACTCTGATTCTAAATTAATGTTGTATTAAAAGAGCAGTCTTATTGGGGAACTGTCACACGACTTAATATTGTGTTTACTAATCTCTATATTCAAAAGATGTTTTGTGAGGCTTGAAAAATATACTAAAATGTAAATATTAAGGAATATTCTCTCGGTTGGGGACTTCCATTTCAGACAGTCAATCACTGCTGTAAACTCTATCCTTTGATCAGAAATCAGAGACACGATGAGAAATTAAACAATTTCTACTCCTGTCCCCACTTGCAATGTGTGCCTAGACTGAACTGGAAGTTCCTTTCTAAATATTTCATAGACATTTGAAAATTCCCTGTAGTATGTCTTATCCTGGCTTCCCTGTGTTACTCCATTTTCTTCTAGGTTTTTTTTCCCCCAGTGGTGTAGTTTGAGAGAAGGGAAAGTACCCCCTTTAAAAGTAAACTTTGACCCTAGTATAAGTAGGATGCGCACCATGTGGAATCCAGTTAAAGGAATACTCCATTGCCCTAAAGCACGTCAGCTGTCTCTGGCATCTCAAGTTTATTTTCTGCAAGTGTGGACTTCAAGGGGAACAGAAATTACTTTCACCCAGCACAACACCTTCACCTTTCACACCACTCGTACCATGCTGTATTCTGTAACTAGAAAAGTATGTGTCATCTCCAACCGAGCATAAGAATATATAAGGAATATATAGTCTCATGGGGAATAATTAAAATTATATATAAGGAGATTAAAGAGCTTTTATACATTCGAGAAATCAAAACGGATTTAAAAAAAAAAAGAAGGAGGTCCAGACTTTTTTTTTTTTTTTTTTATTTAACAATTTTTACAATGTAAAATATGGATTCCACTAGAAGATTATTTAACCACTACAAAATAATTGATAAACAAATGATAACTTAGTTTGTTTGCCGGTTCATGAATAAACACCTTGCATTTGTTCCTGCACAGTTCGACCAGTCTTCGTATCCATTAGTATCATGCGCGGTATGTCTGATTACACAGTATCTGAAATGGTTAATGGTGGGCCCTAAACTGTAACAACTGCCTAGTGTCCTAGAGTCTTGATCCTACCATGCTTATTTAGAGGTTTAGGTTGCTCACCAGAAACAGATACAATGTATAAGAATAGTTGCAATCTAATTTTATGATCTAAAACCAAAAGTGGAAAAGGTTTTGGAACAGTATCTTTCAGGTTTCAAGGGCAATGCCCACTTCAATGTGATGTAAGAATTAAACTCTTCAGTTGAGGCCACCAACATCATAGATGAGCAGCTAAGCAACTTGTACCCTTACTCCAGTCAATCATCTTTCTCACAATGTACTTGACAAGCCCTGGAAGAGGTAGACACTCTCAGGGTGACATTAACCAGAGCACAGTAATCCTCAACCTTTTTCAGTCAAAACAAAGGTTTGAAACCCTAACATCCATAACAGCCACACTTCTAATAAGCTGGTTGTAGATATCAGTGTCCACATTGGAAAGAAAAAGATAGACACAAATCCATGCAGGAATGACAAATACTGTGGAACACATGTGTATCTTCTAAGAAAGCTGCCTTTTTGGAACACGAGATAAGCACATCTACTTTTTATTATAAAAATGTTATGTACTCTAAGCATCCTCTTTCTAAAAATCTACAATCTGGGAATCGAGACTATACTGTAGTGAGTATTTGCCAACGTTGCGCCATCACAGAGATGGCCTATACCATTTGTATACCAAACCGATCCCACCAATAATGGCCGTCCAGTTCCAAAATGCTAGTACGTTCCATCTGCACGAGAGATACAGCAACACCAGATGATGGTTTATAATTCTTTGGGCTACATCTATAGGGTGTAGCTGAAACCCCCTAAGGACAATGAGAACAAAATCCTATCTGGATTACCCTTTAAACGTATGGAGACCATAATCAAATACGTTAGAGCATAAATAAAAATAGAAGCGCACAGAGAAATGGCAAAAAATTTATTGGCTGGCCCTTCAGTTAGCCCATGCGGAGGACTTAAACACATTTTTGTTTTCTTTGCCATTACAGAGAAAACCTATAGTGAATTTGCATAAGAGACTGATCCTTTCCAGATCCAAAAATGCTGACAAACTGCATAATGGCACCTGGACAACCGTCATGGGTGGGATCATATTAATATCAAAATGGTATAGGTTCTGTAATGGCATGATTTAGAGACCAGAGTGTGGACAAACTCTAGAACACGCGACAGCTACAGTTCTCATATTCTTCACGTTTGCTTCATTGTAATAGTTTTCCACTATACTGCTTTTATATTTAGTTTGCTTTATGCGATAATATTGCAAATATGATCGGCCAATGCCATCTCTGTGGTATGGAATAGAAAACATAATCCCAAATCTAAAAAAAAACCTTTAGAAACAGCCGATATTAATCAGCATCATTTCAAACAAAGGCAAATGATGGCCAAAGAACAAAAACACAAACCACATTAAAAAAAATTAATACATTAAAAAAAAAAAAACACAAAAAAAAACAAAACCTTGATACATTATTTGGGATGTTTCCACATAAACACCATTAAAAATCCTGATCGTAAATGCAGTGTACATTTATGGAACCAATTCATTGACAAGTTTTGATTAATATTATATTTATTATTTTTAGATTTTGTTTTTTTACAGACCAACAGAGCAATACGAACCAGGAATAGAGGGCACTGCATTTACAATCCAACACGTACACCTATATAATAATCTCCTTAACACTAACTTGCATATCACTTGGATGTGCTACTCCCCATGCTTCCCATTAGTTAGCGTGTTCTCTCTTTAGTAGGCAATGGTCCATAACAACTCCTACAGCTCAAAAGGTGTTTGGAAGCAGAATATCTAATCAGAGCAAACAAAGAGTCTCCCTGGGATCAAAAAGACGTGCCTATTCTAGCATTAATGTTCAAAACCAAGCAACACCTGGCATGATGAGCCATTCAGGATACAAAACATTAGTTTTTGACATGCCTTTAGGAAGTCAGACATTAAAGCTAAAACTGTTGGTTTGGCAGAACAAGGGAAACCCACGGCATTCTAGAAACTAGGCCTCTATTCTATATATAAAAGAGGGATTGATCAGTATATGCATTTGCACATATGAAAGAATGCATATCAATCACATTGTACACATTGCAGTCAGTGAACCAATTGTGCCAAGAATAACTCTGTGCAAAATGGAAGAAAACCATGTTAACACCTGTTAGCAGGACGCAACCCTCTGGGTCTGTAATTGGATTTTAAAAAAAACTTGCAGAATTAAACTTGTCTAAGGTTTCTCATTGTTCTCACTCTGTCAGAATAATTCGATAATGGAGATCTCTAGCTAGGTTAGATCTACTATCCTCTACAGTCAGAGAATCACCGAGGTAGATGAACAACTGGAATGGTAACCTACTGAATCAAAGTTTTTCAAATATTCAAATCTTATAGTACAAATTTTAACGTCGATGTACTAAGTAACTTAACTTTGAAACATCTCTACAGACAGCAAAGTTAATATGCCTTGAATTACACTCTGCTCTTATTTAGGATTCAGATATATTTTCCGAGCATGCTGGGTTAAAAAAAAAAAAAAAAAAAAAAATATTACAGGTGAAATATGTTATAAACCTCAATATAATAATAAATATGAGAATGAATAGTTGTTGGTACAAACTGGAAAAGTTGTATATGCAGGATTTTAATCATTGGAGATTCTCTTCCTCTCTTCTTCCCCTCCCCCCCCCCCTATAATATTTATTATTTTTCAACTATTGAAATGAAACAAAAGTATCACAAATAAATATTGCAAAGGACAAAGTGAAACATATTGCACAGTTGCTTCAATAATAGTAACAATGTATAGTAATGTACAATAACCTAGTGTAGTAGACACATATCACAGTAGCACAAAATATAAAGATACGTACTTGCATTTGTAAGCGAGTAGATGGGGTTATTATAAGCGTGGGGATGGTAAAACCCCAAAGTAGGACTTAGAAAATCTGGCTCTTCAACAAAGGACATCTCGGCATAGTTCTTGCTTATGCACAGACTTTCAACGGCTTCTTAAAGGGACACTATAGTCACCAAAACAACTACAGCTTATTGAATTTGTTCTGGTGAGTAGAATCATTACCTTCAGGCTTTTTGCTGTAAACACTGTCTTTTCAGAGAAAATGCAGTGTTTACATTACAGCCTAGGGATAACTTCACTAGCCTTAACAGAAACCTGGCTCTCCCCCTCTGACACTGCCACCCCTGCATCTTTGTCCTTCGGTGGTCTCCAACTTACCCACAACCCAAGAAACTCTGAATGTAAAGGTGGTGGTGTTGGGTTTCTCCTCTCCCCTCACTGCTCTTTTAAACCTCTTCCCAACCCCCCTTCCCTCTCTTTCCCGTCATTTGAAATACACTAAATTCGCCTTTTCAAACCCTCCTCTGCTAACATTGCTGTTATTTACCGTCCCCCTGGTTCCCCTCTTCTCTTCCTTGACCACTTTGCTGCCTGGCTACCCTATTTCCTCTCTTCTAACATCCCATCCCTAATTCTCGGGGACTTCAATATTCCTATAAACCCACCTTTGACCTCTGCAGCCAATAAACTTTCAATTACTTCCTCCCTCGGGCTATCACAGTGGGCAAATTCTCCCACCCATGTAGCTGGCAATACCCTTGACCTAATCTTCACTTATGCATGTACAGTATCTAATATCTGCATCACTCCGTATCCACTCTCTGATCACCACCTCTTATCGTTTGCTCTCACGTATCCCCTCACCCAACAACCTCCGCCTAACCAGCCTCAACTCAGGAGGGACCTTAATTCTCTTGATCTCCAATAGTTGTCAGCTGAAATTGATTCACAACTGCTGTCCATCCCTTCCCTCCCCTGTCCTTCACTGGCCATCTCCATATATAACTCTACTCTTACATCTGCCTTGAACACTGCAGCGCCACTCCAAACAAGCACCTCAAGGAGGACCAGCCCCCAACCATGGCATACTAAATCAACGCGCTACCTGCAAAGATGCTCCCGTTGTGCTGAACGCTCCTGGAGGAAGTCTCGCACCCAGTCAGACTTTCTCCATTATGGATTCATATTGTGTTCATACAGTGCAGCCCTTGCCCTTGCCAAACAGTCCTATTTTTCCTCTCATTAGTTCATGTTCCCGCAACCCCAGGAGTCTTTGACACCTTTAATTCTCTTCTTCGCCCCGCTGTGGCCACCCCCCAAACAAACCTTACTGCTGATAACTTTGCATGTTACTTCACTGACAAAATTGAACAGCTAAGGAAAGAATTCTCCCCTCCTTGCCTGTTTCTCAATCACACATAGATCATGCCTTTCCTACCCTTCAGACATTCTCCCCAGCCACTGACCAAGAGGTGGCTGCTCTTCTTTGCTCCTTTCGCCCCACCACTTGCCCACTCGATCCTGTCCCATCTCACCTTATCAGATCTCTCTCCACTTGTCTCGTGCCTTCTCTAACACACATCTTCAACTGCTCGCTCTCCTTCAAACTCTGCAATCGCTTGGTCTCTGTGACTCTGTCCTCTCATGGTTTTCCTCTTATCTCTCCCAACGCTCATTCAGGGTCTCTTTTTCTAATGATACCTCCTCCCCTCGCCCTGTCTCGGTTGGAGTCCCCCAAGGCTCCGGTCTTGGTCCCCTTCTATTTTCTCTTTATACTGCCTCTCTTGGCAAACTTATTACCTCATTTGGATTCCACTACCACCTGTACGCTGATGACACCCAGCTATATCTCTCCTCCCCAGACCTCTCCCCTGCTGTCCTGCAACGTGTCACTGCTTGCCTTTCTTCCATCTCTGACTGGATGTCCTCCCGCTTTCTGAAACTCAATCTCTCAAAAACTGAGCTCCTTGTCTTTCCTCCTCCTAATACTGATCCTCCTCTTTCACTCTCCCTTCAAGTCTGTGGTACCAACATCAGCCCATCCTTGCAAGCGCGCTGTCTTGGCGTCATACTTGATTCTGGTCTCACCTTTGAGCCTCACATCCAGCATGTTGCCAAATCCTGTAGATTCCATCTTAAAAACATAGCCCGCATCCGCCCCTTTCTTGCACCAGATACTACCAAGGAGCTTGTCCATGCTCTAGTAATTTCCCGCATGGATTATTGTAACCCTCTCCTGCTTGGTCTTCCCAAAAGCCGTACTGCACCCCTACAGTCTGTAATGAACGCTGCTGCTAGACTGATTTTCCTCTCTAGTCGGTTCTCTCACACCTCACCCCTCTGCCAGTCCTTACATTGGCTTCCTGTGTGCTATAGGAGTCAATTCAAGGCACTAACTCACACCTATAAAGCACTGAACAACTCTAGCCCCTCTTATATCTCCTCACAGATCCATAGGTATGTCCCTTCTCGGTCTCTCCGCTCTGCCCGTGACCACCTCCTGTCCGTTGTCCGCACCCGTACGGCCAACTCGCGCTTGCAGGACTTCTCGCAGGCGGCTCCCTTCCTAAGGAATAGCCTGCCTGCCGCCATCAGACTCTCCCCTAGTCTTGCATCTTTTAAGAAGTGCCTTAAAACCCATCTCTTTAAGAAAGCTTATGGCCTCCAAGACTAACCCCTATCTCACATGCCTGTCTCTTGCCCTCTCCTAAAGGGCAGCCCACCTTATTTGATTGCAAATTCCTGTCCTAATGTGTTTTACACCCCACCTCCTATAGAATGTAAGCTCGATTGAGCAGGGTCCTCTTCAACCTATTGTTCCTGTAAGTTTATTTGTAATTGTCCTATTTATAGTTAAATCCCCTCTCATAATATTGTAAAGCGCTACGGAATCTGTTGGCGCTATATAAATGGCGGCAATAATAATAATAATTACCTTCAGGCTTTTTGCTGTAAACAGTCTTTTCAGAGAAAATGCAGTGTTTACATTACAGCCTAGTGATAACTTCACTGGCCACTCCTTAGATGGCTGTTAGAGATCCTTCCTGGGTCATGGCTGCCTAAAATGCATCCAAACATTCAGTATCTCCTCCCTCTGCATGCAGACACTGAACTTTCCTCATAGAGATTCACTGATTCAATTAATCTCTATGAGGATATGCTGATTGGCCAGGGCTGTGTTTGAATCATGCTGGCTCTGCCCCTGATCTGCCTCCTTCTCAGTCTCAGCCAATCCTATGGGGAAGCATTGTGATTGGATCAGGCTACCACTTCTGATGATGTCAGCAGACTTTTTTTTGTTTTGTTTTTGAGGCAAACAGCATGCAGAGTTACAGCTTCAGGCTTGAATACGGTAAGATTTTACTACATTTAGGGAGGCATGAGGGGCCCAGGGGGGCTAGATGGTGGTTTTAACCCTATAGGGTCAGGAATACATGTTTGTGTTCCTGACCTATAGTGATCCTTTAATGTGTAGCGGCATACCTACCAGTTTTCCAGTTGTGATCCATTGCTGCTTTTGGCCACAATCTGAAATGTTGTCAGAGTTGCTTGATTTCTCAGTGCTTCCCTCTGTATCATGTTTGGCAGTATAGTTGTGAATACAGGCAGATAACGGATTAATAGGGCATTTGTGAGATAAGCTTAGTAATTCAAAGTTATTGCATTGTACTTTGTGCCTAACATGGCAAAGACAAGTAATGATGAGTAAGTGCCACGTTAGGCACCTATTTGTGTGTACCATGTATGAAGGTACATTTTTTTTCCAAGGTACGTTTGGAAAAGGTGCGTTTCTTTTCAAGCCAGTTTTGCAAGTGAGCAGTCACTCATTGGTTGAGTGTTTCAGCTGACTGCTCTCACCCAATAAGCCACGCTCCTGCCCGGCAGCACTCCACACTTTCTGAAATGGAAATTTTAGAAGCCAGATGCTGCCTGCAGAGGAGCTGAGATCACAGCTGGACGTAACGGAGGTTAAACCATTCCAGAACGGTTTAACACCTTGAGGTAACATTGAACCAGGGGCCTCCTGACACCATAACAACTTTATTTAAAGTTTATGGTGTCTGGCGTGTCTTTATGTACATTTTTGCAAACTTTATTAAAGTGAGAATACAAAGTGAATTTCAAATTTAAGACCAGAGTAGCCAAAGCCAAAGCACAGCTGACAGATTTTTCCCAATTTGGCTATATTGACGTTAGATTAGAAATTCACTTTGAATTCTCACTTTAGTGAATAGTCTTGTAAGAGTAAAAGCGTGGGTTCACTGAAACCAAAGAAGTGTGAGTATAATGGCCGATCAGGAAATACACACTCACTTAACATACTTTATTCCCTTCAATATATAGAGACACCCCAAAAGGAAAAACAACTTACTGTAAACACGTGACTGGATGACACATGGCAAAGTGCTACAGCAAAAACAAAATACACACAGCGCTAAAAGCGAAAATGACATTTACCCACGAGTACTTAGCCAAAAGAGAAGCCAAATGTGGTAATTTCCAAACCACGGTTTTTAATCTTTTAGGAATTATTTTCTTTTCAAGTAACAAAGTTTTGGGATAAAAGCAGAAGTTGCGCTCTTCTTCAAAAGAGGGATCAAAATCTCTACCCAGAAATTACAGAACTGTTAGCTTCACAACTTTGGCTGTAAAATAATCTGACAGCTATTAAGGGATAATACTCAGGAATAAATTGTGAACAACGTCACTAGTAGCAATCAACAAGATTTTTTGAAAAGCAGATCATGATGTCAAACTAACTTAATTGCATCTCATGGAGTAGTTCGAAATATAGATCAGAGTGTTGCAGTGGATGTGTTCTATTTAGGTTTTGCCAAGGCAATTGATACAGTGCTACACAAAGTTACTAAACAACTGAAAAGCTATTGCTAGATGAAAAATGTAATTAGATTGTCCTGAAACATTTTAAGTTCTTGCACAGTCCAAAACTCCTTGGATGACGTCATCTGTTTGAAGCATCCTTCCCCCCCCACCCCCAATTGACGGTTTCTCATGAATGCATTGGGGACACTCAGCCAATCAAAAGCATCTTATATAGCAGCACTGACTCAACTGCTATGAGACGCAGTGTTGAGTATCATCATGCTGTGCATTATGATCCCGAATATGAGAAGTGCCTTTAATTTAGTGGCTGTCCGACTGGAGGCAAGTCAAAATGCGAACATTGCCATTTCTCTGGTCGTGTTTCATATTGCCAGACAAAAGGTAGAGCATCAAGGCACCAAAACCACAAAGATTCTGTGATGTTGGTGTCCAAAGTGTCCCTCTAAAAGTAGAGGGCAGTAGTTAATGGAAAATATGGTAAGAGGAGCCCCTTGAGATTCTATCCTGTGTCCCCTTCCTGCTATTCATCATATTTAATAATGTTCTTGGAACAGGCATTAAAAGTCATATGTAACTATGTAAGGTAACAGACAGGAGCAGGATATTACCTTGTTGCAGGGAGATTTGGACTAATTATGGGACTAGAATACCATGTGATGAAAGATTTAATGTACAAAAATGTAGTTATCCATTTCAGATGAATTTTCAAATTTTAACAATTGTACCAAGTGGGGAAATATAAATAAGAAGACTTATTTAACAGCTGTAGACAACAATGTACAATTGCAGGTGACAGTTATTGCAGGTGGCAGTTACCAAAAAAGTACTGCCATGCATTAAAAGGTGTCTTCATTCATGAGATAAAATATTATTCTGCCTCTTCATAAATGAATGGCAAGACCTCACCCATCTTAAGTACAATAAAGGTGCAATTTTAGGAACCCGTTTTAATTAAGAATGTAATGGATCCAGAAAGTGCAGAGGTGGATCGCAAATTTAATAAAGAGAATGGAAGATTTTGGTTAGAACTAAAAACAAAAGCTGTACTTGTTTACTTTTAGAAAGGATGATGGATATTTGTGTGTGTGTATATTATATTTGCTCTCTGGTAATCTGTTCATTAAAAGTACTTTGAGTCTGATTTAAAACTCTGAAAAGGGAAATACAAATCAGAAGTGAGAACTAGGTTGCTGCACTACCGACATGTCATGTTCAAACAAACAGTACAAAATATAGTACCACGGTAAAATGTAAACAACATGCTTTGTCCATTGGACACATAAAACATTTGGAGCAACATATATAATAATTTGCAGCAAGCTTAATGTACTATCAAGTGTGAAAAATGACAGACTAGATGATACGAATTGTTATTTTAATCCAATACAAGAGCTACAGTGAATTTAGAAACCTGTATTAACAAGGACATTAAATGATCCATGCATGGATACCATGTGTTACGCCATTTCCATTTGGCAAACAAGTCACTCACTCATTTTATCCTGAAACAATGGCAGGCTCTCTTATAACACTCCGTTTCCGTTTCCTTTCAAAACACATGTTTAAATCCGACTACAGTTGCTACAGCATGAAGTGTAATAGTTCTAATGTAAAAGTAAGTTTTTCCAAATGTTTTCTCCCAAAGTTAATCAGAAAGCCTGGGGTTCCTGAAGCCTTTGATGCCGGTTTCCTGAAGATCAAGCTTACCCATATAATGAGAAACAACAACTGCACTGCACATCGTAAAAAAAACAAATACAAAAAATCTTCAGGAGCTATTGCTTTTACTTCAAGGAATTTTTGCCCATCATCTATGTAATGTGAAATGCATATTTATTGCCTTTTCCAGAGAATGTGCATATATACACACACACACCTTTCATTTTTTTATTTGGTAAAGTCATAAACCAGGGCATATTTTTTCAATATTTCGAGTCCATGAAAAACACAACTTTAAAAGGAATATATTTGTCTTTAAACACGCGGCTCTGCAGTTATATTTCTGTTATAAGCAGAGATAGAAGGGGAGGGCTGGAAGTGACAGTTATATGTAAAATACATTAGACAATAAATTAAACACAGAAGAAAAAGGGAAAAAAAAGCACAAAAATGCCTTTAGGGTTTTTGCATTTGCTGTATGCTATTTATAGACCACATATTGGCGGGCCAATCAGAAGCTCTCATTCTGTAAAAGAACAACCAAGAGAGCCTGGAATTATCCCATAAATTCCTTCCTGCCTAATAATGGAATATGGGAAATGCACTTGGATGGATGGATGTGAAGCCTCGGCTGATGCAAACTGCAGTCCTGCTACTGCTGACAGCTTTACGGACAGTTCCATTCATAGTTTTGTGAATACAGCTGTCGAACAATTGCAATTCAGACTTTTTATTTTTCACAGTAAGTCTGGTGAAGATGGCAAGGAAGTATATCCTCTTCCCAAAGGAAAGCAGACAAGCTTTGGCTTTTTTTTTTCTCCCTATTACATTTTTCTAATAAAAAGGTATATTTTATTTAACTGTGGACTGCATTTATTATGGATAAGGTTCTGAGTGTTAGCTGGCCTCTTCAACAATTTTTCAACAAAGTTTTGGCCTTAGGGTAAGTACTAATTAACAACCAATGTTTCTGTACAAGACTCACAGATTTCTGTGTGGATGGTTTTAGAGACTGTCTAAGAGATGCAAGTTCTGCTTTCTCTGACTAAGTGGCCTACAATAAGACCAGTGAGTTTTATGGATGTGGACAACACATCCTCTCTCAACGAACTGTTAACACCTCCATAGACCTCATACCCATCTTGTTCAGGTCATCTGGCTGGCCTAGAATCTGCACTCAGTGATATGTGATAAATAAGTTAAAAGAGACACTATACAGCAAAACCTTCTGGGTGGAGGGAGGAGATTAGCCAAGCAATTAAGCCTAATATTGGCAACAAGGATGGAATAAAAATATATATATAATAATTCGGGATTTATTCTTTCACTATGCAGCCATATTCACCCTGTATTGGCTGAATTCTCAAAAAAATTGGATTTTCACAATCACAAATCTGAGCAGAAATAACAAGGATATTGGCCACTGTATCCTAAAAGGGGCAAGTTGGAATATTGTTCATTATTGCCATTATCCAGTTTTTTTTTTCGTCCCTCGGTTCTCCAATTCCTAATTTGGTGATACACTAGCTAGGTGAGTGTTTGCATTTCATATAAGAGAAGGGGGAGCTGAACTGTTCTAACATAACTCCACGTAGTCTGTTGTCTATCTTGGCATGCACACCATGTACAGGAAATCAAGGATTAAAATAAAAGCCAATATTTAATGTCAGACAAAGAAAAACTTGGTGAAGTTTTTAAACAATTATTCATCCCAATCCATTAGTTTTATGGTCACAGTGGTCATATACAGTGGGGACAATCTTAGACTATTGCTAGGATATAAATTGAGGTTCTGCAATCTTCCAAAATGCTTAAAGGAACACTACAGTGTTAATGGGTATTCCTAATGTGCAGGGGTAGGCAACCTTTGGCACTCCAGAGGTTATGTACTACATGCTGCCCTAATGCTGGAAAGACATCAAGGAAGGTGTAGTCCACAACATCAGGAGTTCCAAAGGTTGTGCCTATCCCTGCTATAGTGCACTAGCAGCAGTTTAGGTTACACTTCCCTTTTCTCCCTCGCAGTGAAATTAAATGGTCTGTGTGCCTATAGTGTCCCTTTCAGTAAATCATAAAAAAGGAAACAAATAGAACACCTTCATAATACTGAAAAACAGACCCCAACCTTCATTAATGAAACACTCCAGGCACCATGACCATCACAGCTTTCCATAGTGTTTATGGTGTTGGGAGTAACTTGGCACCTCCCTCCCCCTTTGTATGTAGTCAAATCATTTTGAATAGTTCTAGCTCTTACTAGGGGTCTGACACTAAATATGGAGAGCCGGAAATTCCTTAGTCATTTAGAGCCAGGCTGATTGCTCTTGTCTTAACGAGTTAAGCCCTTCACTGCAGTGGTTAGTTCAGGGGTGCCAACTAAAAGGTTTTGCCAAGTTCTCCGATGTTATTTGTGGAGGTGGTGCCCGTCAGATTCCAGGTAAGAAGTCAAACCGCTCAAAAATGATTTGACTGCTTACATAGATGGGTGGAGCACCAGAGCACTGCTGGCATCACAACCTCTACAGCATGTGGTAGTGGTTATGGTGTTTGGAATGTTGCGTTAACATTGGCATGTGTCATTCCATTCCTCTTTAGCAGAATGCACTGCAGTAGCTGTGAAGGAGAAGGTAAAGGCCTTATCAGTTAGTCATAGTATGCATGATAAGACTGCCAAGCCAGGGACCATTTTTTATTTTATCTAAATTTAACAATCTATGCATTTGTAAGAAATTCTGCAAATGCAATCTATAGATGAACCATTCAATGTCTTTGTTAGAACAGGAGTTACTGTACCCATGGCAGTTCACTTTAAGTCTCAGCTTTCTGTGATGTTCTATCCTTAGAACTCAAATTCTTCCGAGACCTAATTAAACCGCAACTATAGTTACAAACAAATACCATGCTGTAAAAGGCCCCAGATATCCATTCTCCAGCAACATGATTGTACGTAGTCTGTTGCAGTCTGAAGGCCGTGTCAAAGAGAGGAGAGTCTCTAATTACAGCATGCTAATTTGTATAAAATTACTGTTCTTAAAGATTTACAAGGAAATTTATACAAAGACAGGAACCCACCCACGCTGCTGGCAAAGTATCACTATTCAAGCATGCAACGCAAGATTGCTGTTTTTTCCCCCCCCATACACACAGTATGTGCTCCCACATAGTTCTTTTGATGTAGATGAAACAAAGTATATGGCAGAATACGGTTATTCAATAAACAAAAAAACTACCTCTAAGAAAAACCATATTTTATGCTGCAAGACGGAATGACATTTATTAATCAAAAGTTATTTAATACCTTTGGCATCTCTCTTTTATTATGTGAATACTATGCACCCTCATCACTACAAAGAGCTGTGGTTAGAATGCTTAGAAGTTTTGGGTACTGTGAAGCAACGATCTGGTTTATTTCGTTAAATTGGATTTTTGTCGTTCGGTAGGTAGAACTACCGAACACCGACCACCCCCCGGCTCATTAACTTCAAAGGAAACCACAGAATTAAGTGCTCTCCCTGTGTGGCCGCCGTTCTTATAGTCGAATA
This sequence comes from Pelobates cultripes, assembly GCA_933207985.1. Lineage (NCBI taxonomy): Eukaryota > Metazoa > Chordata > Amphibia > Anura > Pelobatidae > Pelobates > Pelobates cultripes. The sequence goes on along the minus strand of OW240917.1, from coordinate 67,939,108 downwards.
CCACGTGCAGGAGAAAACGGTGGCTATCTTTTTCACACAAAAGGAGGCCGTAGGACTTGGTCATCAAGTGTCTGGAACTAAAAATCAGGCACACTACTTCCCAAACGTCAAACTTTGCGAACGCCTGCTTCCTTTCACCGACTAGCCAGGAGAGCGCTATTTGGTAGATTTGTTCCCACGAACTAGAGGAACAAACGCTATGAGCCAGTGGGTACAGTTAGTGGATTTGTTCGGATTAAAGATTTTCCGAAATAGACAGACTGTACCACCTAAACTCATGGAACTATTTCTGGGCAGGAGCCTCATGTGCGGTTGGTCAAACGAAGACTTCGATGAAACTCTTGAAATATGGGTGATTTTTGAATAAGTTGGTCCCCCAGATCAGGGCTGTTAGGGAACATAACTTTTGTGGGGTTTCTATGAAGTTTGGGGTACTTTTCGAGTTTTGTGAATTTTTGTTTTTGTTTTTTGGGTTTGGAGATAATTGAGTTTTTTAAGTGCTTGACTCAATTATCTCCCAAGTACAGGGGAAGAATTGCACTACTGTTGCAGGAGTGTCCTGGACCTGAGAGCCAATGGAACTGTAGAATGTAACTTGGCACTGTCCCCTCTCAGGTCTAGTGGGAAATGCCCCTGGAATGTGTCAATGAAAACCCTGTATGTTTGGAACTACATAAAAGCCAGGCAGTTAGCCTGAATAAATGTTGTACCCTTCATCTAGTCTATGCTGATGTTTGGGTATCTGTCTACCCTGCTGTGGAGAATCTGCTTGGATGCTATATTTTGTCTGAAACGTTCAAATCAACACCCAAAGGAGGACGAATGGTATCTGCAATACCAGCGTTCGTAACAGGTACATCTCCCTAGTTTGTGTTAAACATTTTATGAGCGTGAATACCTTCATAACAGAGCAACATAAAAACAGGTTTAAGCTTCTTTTCATGACTTGATTCAATGGACTGTCATGGGAAAGAAAGAAGCATACATTTTACATGTCTAAAACAGCAGGTGTGAGATGAAACACAATGAGTGGGATCACCACGGCATTCTGTGGAGTCCCAGACAGGTGGGTTTTATTATGTATTTTATTTTATTTTGTATTGTTACAAAGGTGATAAATTACAGAGTAGTAAAAAAAAAAAAATCTTTGTATTTTATACAAACTAACAGACCTGACATTTTTAGGCTTTACGGGACACTATAGTCACTAAAACAACTACAGATTATTGTATTTGTTCTGGCGAGTATAATCATTCCATTCAGGCTTTTTGCACTAAACACTGTTTTTTCAGAGAAAATGCAGTGTTTACAGTACCTCCTCTGGTCACTCCTCATATGGCTACTACAGATGCTTCCTGGGGCAGTGCCACACACTGTGCAGCACTGCCATTCAGTACCTCCACCCTCTGCATGCAGACACTGAACTTTCCCCATAGTGATGCATTAATTCAATGCATTTCTATGGGGAGATGCTGATTGCCCAGGGCTGTGTTTGGCTTGTGCTGGCTTTGCCCCTGATCTGCCTCCTTGACAGTCTCGGACAATCCTATGAGAAAGCGTTGTGATTGGCTCAGAGCAACACTTCTAAAGATGTCAGCCAAGCCGGCAGATAAGGGGAAGTGCCAGTAGCAGCAGACTGAAATAAAGGTAAGATTTTAATAGATTTAGCGGGGCAAGAGAGGCTAGATTGTATTTTTTACACTAGGGTCGGGAATGCATGTTTGTATCCCTGACCCTAAAGGGTTCCTTTAATTGATCTTTTCTGTTTTCACACACACATAGCCTAGCTGAATAATCTCAATTAAACATAAACATGTAGACATGTACTTGCTAACAGGCCTGTATCTGATAGTACAGTCATGATTTGAGGTTCCTATTGCTTTGTCTTAGGTCCACTCTGCGTATAAACATCACTTTTTTGCCATGTTGCTGGGCAGCCTTATAATTCCTGTGAGTGAGATGACCGTTATGGGCACTCATGTCGCCAGTAATACCAAATGTATGCCTGTAAGACTGTCACAGACCCCCTCGGGCATCAGACTTGTCAGATATTAGTACATAGCTATGAAATACATAGTACAGTCAGACTGCAAATGAAATCAATCTGCAACAATATTGCATGGGTGAGCCAGACACACTCTCACAGTTCCATCGCTCTGTGAGGGAGTGAACTCAGACGCCAGGTTTCCCAGCCTACACGCTCACGTCAAAGAGCTTCAGAACGGAAGGCTGCTCTACTACGCACCAGGGAATGTATCAAAAGGTTATATTTTTAAAAAAGGCAATTAGTGTAAGGGGACTATATTTTAACATTGCCTCCTCATATAATGTTCCCCCCACCACACACACTAAGTCCCCATACATTGTCACCACCCCACCCTGTCACTGACCTTGTCACTTACCACCCCTCATCCTGTCACAATCACTCCCCCTCATCATCCACACCCTCCCCCCCAACCAGGTCACACTCACCACCGCTCATGCGGTCACAATCTCTCACTATCGCACTCACCCCACCTAACCCTGAAATATTGTAGATGAGACAGAACTTCTTCATAAAGGGTAAAATTTGCGTGTATGGTGTAGGTATGTGTTCTGAACGATTTACAGCATATTCTTTTGTTACATTTATAATCTTGTCCATTTATCTCCTAAAGAATGAAAATTGTGTGATTGATGAAATCTGTACAAGTAAACCCTTCAATAAACATGTTTCAGCTTCCTACACAAATGAAAATTATGTCACACTGTTTTCCCTTTCTTATGAGCAGCAGGTCATTTTCATAAAGTCAAGGAAATTGAGTAGGTGGTGAGTTAAGTCTAGATCTCAGCACTACAAATCCATTAGAGTGGGAGGTGCACGTGAGTGACACAGCAGGCAGGACATGTGTAGTGCCTTTCGTAGCCCAGCACTCTTTGTACATAGGCTGGTGGCCTTGAATCTGTTTTCCAGGCCTTGGCTGGCCCACTGGGATATTTCCTCGTGGATTGCTGCCAGAATTCGAAAACAAAAAAAAAAATTATATATATATATATATATATATATATATATATATATATTTATATATTACTACAGGCACCAAATTAGATGGTTTAACAGGTAAACTAGCAGCTCACATGATGGTTCTCCTGAACAGTTATTGTATTTTGGTATACTCCAGTTGCCCGCATAGAGTAAATTAGTCTGGGGTGTATCATGCTGGCGCTGCCAATGCTAAGGGTCAGGAAAGACTGCGCTGGCACTGGATGTATGAACTTCTCCAAAGAATTTAGGAAGCTACTAGCATCTGCTAAGGCTCAAACTCAGTATACAAAAAGAAGCCGCTCTGAATCGATGTTGGTGTACCAGCTGTATCATCTTAAGCCACTTGTCATAAAGTAAGACTCTGGATCTGTTACAACTCTCTGCTCCTTTTATAATTCAAATATGTAGAAAAAAAGCAAATTACTTACTCCATAAATGCTAATAAGGTTCAAGACAGATACATGATAATCTCCAACTCTCTAAATCTATCACAAAGTACACAATAGTGAACTGTGTACTATTGTAAAATAAGTATCTCCTAACTCTACCTAAAAATAATTTTTTTGTTTGTTTTTAGACAAAAAGTTTTGAAAATGACTGGACCATCAATTATTACAAAAGCCAAAGCCGGTCAAAATTCAGTCAACCTGACCAAATGAGCACAGTTCAGTCAGATTTATTTGGTGACTGGTTTAAAAATCAGTACTTTTTGCATCTGAATCCCATTTTAAAAATAAATACAATTATAGGATCCTGGAACTTACACAGCACCAATTGTAACTTTTATTGTGATTGAATGCACTTTGTAGTGGTGAGAAGCCAATGACTACTTAACATTTGACAGACATGCCCCAACTTGTGTCATAAAGGAGGAAAAATCGAGAAGTCATAACCCCAATGTGCATTTATTTTTTACCTTTTACTGTATTGGCTGGATAGCAAGTGCTGTCCAGCCACCACTCATTTAACCTGTACTACATTTTCTTTTTTTTTTTTAAATCATAGTTTTTTATTGTTTTGATAAAACAATAGGGGGGGGTGGGATACAGAAACAGAGAAAAGGGAGGGTGGGGTGGGGGAATAGATCACAATCACAATTTAGGACCAATTAACATTCCATGCCAAAGTACATCGTTGTTTAGATCACCTGTACATAGTATGCCTACAGTATTTATAGCGAGGTCTCGCGTGGAGGGAACTAGATGACTACTTTCCCTGTTCTGATCTAAAACGGTGTTATAGGTTGTGTATTTGTGGCAGGGGGGGAGGAGGGGAAGGGAGGGGTAACCAGGGGGTAATAAAGTTTTCCGCTGGTCTATAACAACGTCTATATAACATCTAACATGTATCAACATATGAGGTGTCACCTAAACTGTCTGTGGGTGTGGTATGCCCCTTATGAAGTGATTAGGCACCCTTCTGTCTGAGTGCGTATATGATTGCACGCGTTTAAGATTCGAGGTGAAGAGCACTACTACTACTAGGGTATGTCGTGTGGTCTTTGTCTTGTTTCTTATGTGGTGTGTAGATATCGGCCCATGTTTTCCATGCGTCTTGGAATCTCAGTGATTGTGTGATGGAAGTAGTGGACAATTGTTCATAAATATAGTATTGGTGGAATTTGTCCATCAGTTGTTGTTTAGTGGGGCAGTGGGTGTGTTTCCATCCCTGCACTATGAGGTTTCTAGCAGCCAGGATTGTGAGTATCGTCACTTGTTTAAGGGGTTTGGTCAAGGAGGGAGGGAGTAGCAGGAATAAACATGTTAAAGGGTCCAGAGTGACCATAGTAATATTGAGCAGCTTGAGAATGTCCTTAACGTGACCCCAGAGAGGGGCCAGGACAGGACATTCCCACCATATGTGGAACATTGTGCCCTTTGCCCCCCCGCACCGCCAGCACCACTCAGAGACTGAGGGGTAAATTTTGTGTAGTTTACTTGGTGTTAAGTACCACCTATAAACCAGCTTCTTGTGTGCTTCTAGATGTGAGTAACAGTTGGTGATACCTTTGAGTGCGTTGAGTGATTGCAACCAGGTGTTGCCTGACGGCGAGGAGTTGTATTCCGCGTGCCATTGTTGTTCGTAATTGGGGGCTTTCATGGCAACGGCGTTCAGCAGCATGTTGTAGCATAAAGATAACGCCTTGGGCTTTGTAGGTGAGAGCCAGCATTGGTCATGTAACGGGTCTAGGTGTTGTAGGTTGGTGGATGTCATGTCTGATTTTGTGAGCATCTTATAGGTGGCCATGCTCTGAAGTTGGAGATACTGAAAGACAGAGGCGTTAGGTAAGTCAAATTTCCGTTGAAGATCTGGGAAGTGCATGAGTTGATGGTCGTGGTATGTGTCTACTATGTGTTTTATGCCGTGTTTTATCCAGGAGTTCATAGTCAACCCTGGGGCTAGGGAGTTCAGTGCCGTTATCGGGGCCCGCGGGTGAAACTTGTTGATTTTGTGCTGGGTGTGGTGTAGCGTGTCCCATTGCTTAATAGTAGTGATCGAGGTATTGAAAAGGTGGGGCATGTTTGGTCTTGTATGTGCTGGGGTCCATAACATCCCTACCAGAGAGCCGCCAGGCGCCCTTGCGTTTTCCATGTCCACCCATTGAAAAGTCCCTTTGTGAGTGTGGAGTTTTATAGATGCCTCTAGAAGGATGCTTTGTGGTATTTATGGATATCTGGGAACCCCAGTCCACCCTTGTCCGCACGTTTTTGGAGAAGTGACATCGAGAGCCGTGGTTTCCGTGATTCCCAAATAAAGGAGGAGAGAATGGCTTGGATATGCTTATAAAACGTCGAGTTGACGTAAATCGGCAGCATTCTAAATTTGTATAGAAGTTTAGGCAGAAGCATCATCTTTACTGAATTGATTCTTCCCAGCCAGGAGAGCTTAACTGCTTTCCATTGTTGGGTATGTGTTTTGCACATTGGTATGAGTGGTTTGATATTTAGTTTGAATGCTTCTGCAGGGGATGGGCCAAGCTTTACTCCTAGGTATGTGATGTCGGTGGTTCTCCAGTCGAAGGAGTGTGATTGTTTAAGTCGTGTTATCAGTGAACTTGGTAGATTAATTGGTAGAGCCTGTGTTTTGCTTTGATTCAGCTTGTAGTAGGAAAGTTGTCCATACTGCTGGAGCAGTTGTATTAGTGCCGGGACAGATTTTTCGGGTTCTTGGACCGTGAGTAAGATATCATCTGCAAACATGGAGAGGCAGAATGTGTGGTTTCCTATGTTGACGCCCTTGACCATATTATGTTGCCTAATGGTAGCTGCCAGGGGCTCTAGGGACAGGATATACAGTAATGGTGACAAAGGACACCCCTGCCTGGTACCGTTGGTGATACTAAAAGGTGTGGATAGAAAACCAGAATTGGATACTCTCGCCTGTGGGCTATTGTATAGGGCCATGATGCCTGAGACAAGGCCAGCCGGGAAGCCAATTTTTTGTAGAACTTGCCGCATGTATTCCCAGCTGACCCTGTCAAAGGCCTTTTCCGCATCCAAGGCCAGGAGTAGACCCTGAGCGCATGTTCCATGCATGTGTGCCAGTATGTTGAGGACCTTCCGTGTGTTGTCTGAACCCTGTCTGCCTTTAATAAACCCTGATTGATCGTTGTGTATCAGCGTGGGCAGAAAGTTGGATAGTCTATTGGCTAGAAGTTTGGCATAGATTTTTACATCCGCATTGATAAGGGAAATTGGTCTAAAGTTTTGGCAATGGGTTGGGGGTTTACCAGGTTTGGGTAAGGTCGATATGTGGGCTACGAGCATATCTGGTGGTACTGTTCCCGAGGTGTAGCAGGAGTTGTATAGGTTTGTGAGGTGAGGCGTAAGTAGGCTGGTATAAGTCTGGTAGTAAAGGTTGGTATAGCCATCCGGCCCTGGGGCTTTTTGTTTGGGTAAGTCTCGGATCGTCTGCTCTACTTCTTCCATCGTAAATGGTGAGGTGAGGGTCGTAATGTCGGAGTCTTGCAGTTTGGGAACGTCGACAGAGTGTAAGAAGTGGGTGATGGAGTGCGGGGAGGGTGGGACTATGTCTGCACTGTCTTTAAGATTGTAGAGGGAGCTGTAATAGAGTGCGAATTCATCCACTATTTCTTGTGGATTTATCAATTTTTTACCTTGGGGAGTTTGGATATGTGCAATTTTCGTTTGTTGTGAGCGGGTTTTGAGTTGTGCGGCTAGTAAAGCCCCTGCTTTATTACCTGTTGTAAAGAATTTGTGTTTGTATCGCTGTAGGAGATGGGTAGTTTTCGCTAGTTCATAGATGTGAAGTTCTTTTTGCAATGCGGCTAGTTGCTGTTGTGTGTCTTTTGACGGTTGTTGTTTGTTTTTATGTGTCAATTCTGTAATGTCTTTTATGAGTTTCGTGTAGCGCAATTTACGTTGTTTATGCTGATAGCTAGCTATTTTAATGAGTGCCCCTGATGACAGCCTTGTGTGCTTGCCATACTGTTTCAATGCTCGTGTCTTCTGAGGGGTTTTCAGTAAAATATTGTTCTATGTCTTTCTGGATTGCTGCTACTGTGTCTTTGTTGGTAAGTAAAGTGTCGTTAAGTCTCCAAGTGCCCTTTCCTGTGGACGGGTGTTGTTCATGAATAGTCAATGAAATGGGCGCGTGGTCTGACCACGTAATAGGGCCTATTGTTGCCTGCTGGATTTTATCCATGTAGTTGGCTGGTATCAAAAACCGGTCGATTCTCGTATACGTGTTGTGCACTGCTGAGTGGAAGGTATAATCTATGGCCGTAGGGTAAAGAATCCTCCAGGGATCCACGAAGTCGTGGGAGAGGATAGTGTGCGTTATTTTAGAGGTTAGGGTCGTTAGTTTGTTAGCAGTTTTAGTGTGTCGTGAGTGTTTGGAGGAGGTGTCTGAGGAAGCGTCCAATAGGCAGTTAGTGTCACCTCCCAGAATTACATCTCCAAAGCGGTACAAAGAGATTAGCCCAAAGACTTTGGTCATATACTCATGTTGGTTCTCATTCGGACCATATATATTCACCAACGTGTATGGGTTATTGTTTATGTAGCATTGGATGATTAAATATCTACCGTGTTTATCTCCTATTTTTTTTACGAGTGTGAAGGATACGTCTTTGCTGATCAGAGTGGATACCCCTCGTTTTTTTGTTGTGTAGCATGAGTGGAAGTCTATGGGGTAGAGAGTGGAATTGAGTTTCGGTCTATGCCCCCATTTAAAGTGGGTTTCTTGGTAAAAGACTACCAGGGCTTTGTGTTTCTTAGCTTCTGCTAGCGCTAGTCGTCTCTTATGAGGCGTGTTAAGACCCTTGGTGTTTAACGATATGATTGTGAGAGTCATGTTGTAGGTCTAGGTGGGGTTGCTATTCGAGACAGTTTGTGACTTATCTCGGTTTTCACTTCTAGAACAGTCTGTAAACCATAAATCATGTCAGCACCTCTGTGGAGGGCTATGGATGTCTGCCAGTTAAGCAAATATGGGGCTTTGCAAGGTACGCGGGTCGCCATAATGGTGTATACCTTAGAGGGGAGTGAGGTGGGACAGGCTAGTTTGTGTTGGCATTGCGTGTCCTGTAGGTGGGTCGATATTGCAATATGTGACACCAGGAAAAACTTATAAATACAGAAAAACAGAATAACTATATACAGAGAGCCGTCGAAAGTCGTACCAAAACGTACAGACGGCGGTAAGGAGGCCAGTAGTGGCCTAACGGGGGGGAATCAATGGATTGCCCTGCAGGGGACTTGTGTGAAAACATAGGGCCCTTTGGTGGGGTCCCGTCACAGATGCCTGTGCAGGGTTGTTGGGACGTGCAGTGTAGAGCTTATCTATGTTGGGTCACGAAGCCCGCTGGAATTCACTATTGTCCCACAATTTTACATAAAGGGGAGTAAACATAATGGACTGTAAAACAGCCTAAGAACTCTGAAAATAGTGAAACAGGAAAGTACATGCTATATATTATGGCAGTATGTAAAGAGCTTATGATACCGTTACCAGTCCGTGGAGGTGAGGTTAGGTTGGAGCGTTATATCACAGTGAGCATTATATGCTAAAGTCATTTAGCCGTGGAGGTGGTGTTCCAGTCCCTGGAGACCTGTGTCAAGGAGCGCTGGGATAGGTGTAGCGTAGTGTTGTCCGAAGGTACTCAAAGGGACATTCCATTCTTTAAGCATTCTTTTGCCTTCTTCTACCGAGGTAATATGTTTTTCCACTCCATTTCGACGAATTATCAGCCGTGCTGGAAACCCCCACTTATAGTGAATATCCGCTTCTCGCAGGGCTGTTGTTATGGGTGCTAGCGTTTTCCTTTTGAGAAGCGTGGCAGCTGAGAGATCGATGTAGAGCTGTACTTTGGCAAAACTGCCCGGCAATTCGGGGAGAAGCCTTGAGGCTCTCATAATCTTGTCTTTGGATGAGAAATAGTGAAACTTAGCTATAGTGTCACTTGGGAGAGATGGCGGCAAATTTCTCGGTCGTGGTAGGCGATGAATCCTATCTAGGAGGAGGTCTGATTGAGATAGGTCTGGGGATATTGCTTGGAAGAGGTCTGTAGCATATGATGCCAGGTCTTGTGGTGCTACATCTTCTGGGATACCTCTCATGCGTATGTTGCTCCTCCTGTCTCTGTCTTCGTGGTCTGCCACCTTGTCAGTTAGTAGATCAAGTCTGGCAGCCATGTCTGCATGAGCATCTGCTAATGTGTTGTGTGCTGTGATGATCTCGTCTGTTTTGTCTTCTAAATGGGCGGTACGCTCACCTATGGCCTGGATATCTGCTTTGATGTCCCTCGCCAGTTTTGTAAATTCTACCTGCATGGAGCTTTTGAGGTCTGCTAGCATCCCCTGGATTGAGGAGTCTGTGGCTGGTGCAGAGGTTAGTAAAGAGACGGATGTACCGTCGCTCCTATCGGAGCAGGATGCCGGTGAAGACGGGCCGTCAGCGCCATCTTGGAATTTCATTTGCGGCGAGGTGCGGGCTGTAATTTGCAGATCTACGGCTCTCTGCCTCGGTTTTTTCGTTGTGCGCTGTGCCATGTCTGCCAGGTACCCAGGTGGGGTCGGTTGTGCGGCACTGTGTGCTGTGCTGGTCGCTGATTGTGGGTCCCTTATGCAGGAGCTCGTGGCTTACGCGTCCATCTTGGATCGTAGCGTGGCCACGCCCCTGTACTAAATTTTTTATTTATTTTTATTACAAAACATCTCAGGTCTAGATGTTACCAGTCCAGGTCCATATTTCAAAGTTTAGATCTGGATTTCAGTCCGACCATACAAATAACCTGGTTCAGGCTCATTTGGAGCATGGTTTGCAAAGCGTAGACATTGCCAGATTTTTCAGTTTATAGAGGCTCTTTTCCTCATTCGCCAAGAAAGCATTGATACTAGTAAATAATCCTGTCTGTTTTGTGATACCAGGAGGCATAGAATAAACACCACAGCATCACTAAACATAGTTTGCAAGAATTGCCCAGGTTTAGTGAGCTTGAAGCAAGTAGGTGGTCAAATCATCTTTAATGGGAGGAGAGTTCCCGTCAAAAAATGTATGACGACAGCAAGCAACCAGTTGTCCACAGTTATTCTAAAGAAACCTTTTTCAACATTAAACCTTAAAGGAACACTGTAGTAGAACACTGAATTCCTAACGCTATAGTTCCGTGGTGGCAGTTTAGGTTACTGGCCCCCACCTCCAGACGGGGGGGCTGGGAGGGTTTTACTTTTTCCTACGGAGCTGCTGGTCTAGAAGACTAGCCCCGTCTCCTTGGCTGAGATCAATAGCAATTTTCTCATCAAATCTAATGCTTTCCCACAGAAAAAGCATTCAGAGACTAGTTTGCATGCAAAATACCATGCTGTGCCAGACAGAGTTTTACTCTATTTCTCAGAATCCCCTCTCGTGGCTACCCGAGTGACCAGAGGCACATAAAATCTGCAATATTTTCAGCTGCAAGTTTAAAACAGGGGGGGTGGGAGGGCATGGCACCCAGACCACTTCAGTGAGATGAAGTTGTCCGAGTGCCTGCAGCGTCTGTTTAAGAGATTTCAGTGCTCTAGTAAGATGTACCAGATTCCCAGATCTAAAAAAAATCTGGCAAAGCATTATGGGATGAGTTGTCCTTCAACATCTGGGGATGTATGTTTTGGGCACCCTTGCTCTGTGTGTTAAAATTTCAAAATTTGTGCAGATCATAAAGATGAAAGTGGTATTAGAAACTTGGGAATGCAGAGACAAATTATTTTCTTCAGCCAAACTATTAAAACAGAGTTAAAAGTCAAATAGGATATGCAAAAACTGAATATCTCCTGTTGCCAATTTGACATCAACTTTTTATGGTTGTCATTAGCCAGCTTTTTATAGTCTGCCAAGAAAAAAGAAAAAATAAGAATTGCGGTCAGGGCTAATTTTTTTGCACAAAACCAGCTGAGGCATGTGCACTAAGCTTGTTTCTTACAACAATAAATATGAAACTGTCCTATATGTATTTGTGTTATTATTCTCTTCACTTAAACTAATATGTTGGCGCTAAAGAAATAAATGTATTAGTAATCTATTGCCATAAATGTATCTTTTCATCCGGTATGGTTTGAACATACCCAGCATTATTTTACAGGACCTCCTGTCACATCTGCTCATTGCCAACATCAAGGGAATTTAAAATGCAACTGGTTACACACTCTTTAAAAAGAAAGGGGAAAAAATACAAACAAACAAAAAACACTCACTCGCAGAGGAGAATTCCATTTTCCAGCCCAGTTCTGAAGTCTTTGCCACCAAAACTTCTGCCAGTTACTTGCTAAAAAGAAACATGAGAAAGTGCAGAAATAAGTCAACAAATTATATAAAGTGCAGATTTATTAACAGCATGCATTTGTGGCATAAAATAATGCGATTATTTATTTATTTATTTTTGCATAAATACAAATTCAAACAGATCATTTAATGTACCAGAAAAATATTAACAAGCAATGTAGTTACAATACAATTTTTTTTTTTTTTTTTGAATGAAACCTTTTAAAGTGGCACACACACACAATCCAAAAAAGTGTCTTCACAGTATTGCTCTCTTGGGCATAATGTCCATATAATAGGATCCGCAGTGCAAAATACAAAAAGTCAGAAAACCCGGTGTATATGCAGATTCTGTATATTTAAAAAAAAAAAAAAAAAAGGTTTTAGAAGTTGAATGAGTTGCAACTATCGTGTATTTAGACAACATATAAAAGATAATTGTTCCTATTCATTTTTTCATTGCAATGTTCTTAAAAACATTTGCCAACAAAATGAGGACAGACCATTTTCCCTACTGCTCAATATGGGCACACCGTACCTGGAGTGCGGCACTGCCAAATTCCAGCCTTGGCCAAATATTGGGTATGACCTTGGAATGTTAAAGACCACTCTAGCTCCTAAGGACCTTCTACTGGATATGAACTCAGAGTGATCTCAGTTATTCTATTAATCTAGAGTTCAGCCCACGCTAGTAAAGGACTACTGACATGACAGACCTTGAATAGACTGAAACGTACGGACATTGTCTGTCAGCCCCCTATCAAGGCACTGTGGTCTATGTACCAAGCTCCACTAGTCAGATCCAATTTCCAGTACACTGTTGAATTCAACACTTAATCTTCACGTGCCATGTCATTCCTGTCTACAGCAAGTGGTTTAACTCCGGTCAATTTTGAATATCCAAATTTAGCAAACGTCAGCCCCTGACTCCCATGCCTTCTCCTGTATATTAGAACTTATCCATTGCCAGACAGGCAAACCCCTGGAGACAATGTACAAGGAACAGACACTCAGGTGGCAGATCGATGTGCTTGTGCAGCTTCACAAGAGATCAGTAACAGGTGACCTAAAACTGGCACGGTAATAAAGGCTTCACTGATGAGGCTACCTCCGCAAAGAGAACACAGTTTGCTGGCCTAACCAGGCACGGCCAACTTTACCATCACACTTTAGTACAATATTTCAGTATTTCTGCTGGATTCATAATCAGTGTGTCTTATCATGGTCTACAGGGCTATCTTCAGTTATTAAAGTTATTATCTAGGTTTGTTACAAACACATCTGGCTTGTTACCAGCACTATAACGAAATGTATCAGATGTTTTCCATGTGAACAATGGAAAAAAAAATTATACAACAAGACCAGACAAGACAGGTGGACAACAGTTGAGCATTTTATCTGGGTGATGTCAGGTTTTTATAAATTACAGATATTTCCGATATACAAATGGTAGAGAGGGAAAAACCTGTATTTAGGTGCTTCTGCCAAACCATAAAGTAATAAAAAATGAAATATTCAGGACACAGCATTAAGGTGCACGGTGATTTATTCAGCCACCACGGCTAGACAACGTTTCAGAACTCCCGGTGTCTTTGTCAAGCCATGGATACCAGGATGGTAAGATTAAATGGTACACAGCAGAACATTTGAAATAAAAGGAAGGCACATTGTAGACAAAACATGTCAACTAGCTGAAATTAATACAAGTTTGGCACTGCGTAGCTCAATGAAGAAAAAAAAAAAAAAACAAGCAGAGTTTACAGTGTATGGAAGAAAAACAAAACTGTTTTCAATTAAGCATTTTAAAATCTAATTTATAAAGAAGCATTATGCAATTGTAATTTACAACTAATGCATGTAATGCTTCCTTCCCAACATGATCCAGTGCCAAATGCTAACATTCAACACAACTTGACAGAGACGGACTGTTATTTGCCATTGTTTAAACACCTGTCTTCTCTTTCAGCACAACCTAATCTATTATTCAATGCAATGGCAATAGGGCTCACTACTGTGACAAAATACGCCATTTTAGAAGCTGGGATCAAAACTACATAGGGAGAACATTTTATATTGTAGAGTACTCCCCCAACAAGCATTTATTAAAATGGAGCAATTTAAAGAGACAAAAACATAGTATAACTGTCCTTGCATTGCTGCCATGGAATACAGGGGTCCCCATGAGTGGATTAGTCCCATAACAGCAATTACTAATTTAAGACCTGCCAAAACGGAGAACACTGTAGCACAGAAAGGCATGCACTATGTGACCATGTTGTAACTCAATCCTTATTTCATTTAAGGTCTATGGCTATACAACTCTATAAGCTTTAGAACTGGTTTAGTGTTGAGCAAGCAGCATTTTGTATGTTGCACAATTGTTATATTAAACAGACATTTATATACACACAGATTAATACACTGAAAGATTTAACCCAGAGACTTTTTGGTAAACAAGTTGTTTTTGGCAAAAGGTTTGTGAGTGCGGATTCAATCTTAACGCAAATAGATATTATATAAACAAAAATAATTTGAGCTTAAAATGGAACGGCAATTTTCCAGGATTTTTAATACGTTTATGAATCCTTATTTTTATTTATTTTTTTAACCATGCATTTGTGAGGTGTGAAAAACAAAATTAAAGGATCACTATCAGCACCCAGATCACTTTAGCTCAATGAAGAGGTCTGGGTGCCAGGTCCCTCTAGTTTTAACCCTGCAGCTGAACACATAGTAGTTTCAAAGAAACTGCTATGTTTCACTGAGGGTTAATCCAGCCTCTAGTGGCTGTCTCATTGACAGCCGCTCGAGGCGCTTCAGCGATTCTCACTGTGAAAATCACAGTGAGAAGACGCTGGACGTCCATAGGAAAGTATTGAGTAATGCTTTCCTATGGCCGGTTTGAATGGGCGCGGCTCTTGCCGCGCATGCACATTCGGATCTGACGTCAGCAGGGGGTGGTGAGTTCCCCAGCACAGAGGAACACTGAGCAACACTCTGATTGGTTGCTTTCAATCAACCAATCACAGTGTTAGGAGTCAAATTACACAACATGGGAAACTTCCAAAGAACTTTACCACGCAGTGTAAAATGACACAGAGCACTCTGGTTGGTTGGATTTCAAGCCAACCAGAGTGCTGTGACAGGTAAATATAGAGACTTGCCTGTCAGTCTCTTCATTTACCTGTCAGAGCACTCTGGTTGCCTTAAACCAACCAATCAGAGCGCTCTGAGCCTAATTGCAGGGCAGGGCAAGGCTTTATAAGCTTTTCCCCGTCCTGCAGAGCTCAGTCTGCGCAGTGCCCTCCATGGGTGAAGATGGGTTACTTTTTTAGCGAAGGGTTTTTTTTTTTTTTTTTTGGCCTGGTGTTTATTCTATTTTATTTTCAAAGTTTGACTGGTATTATAGATTTTTATTTGGCCATTTTTGGGGCTGAAAAAAGATTTTAGAAAAAATAAGACGTGAAATGGTAAGTTATTTTTTATTTACAGGAATTTAGTTTTAATGTTCCCCCCTCACCCTAAAAATAGTGGTAGGTAAGTCTTTATTTAAAAAAAATAATTGTGTGGGGGTGGTGACTAGGGGCTTAGGGACCCCTAGTCACCTGGGGGGGTATATTTACACTTCTCCCCCACCCGTCACCCCCTTATTGTTATTTAGGGCCCCCTGATTGTTATTTAGGCCTGGGGGGATGGGGAGGACAATAGATCCCCCCCCTTATTGTTATTTAGGGCCCCCACCTGCCGCTTAGGGGTGGAGGCCAGGGGGAGGGCACTATGTCCACCACCCATGGGGGGCTTAGGAAACGGCGGGGAGCACTGCTCCCTGCCGATTCTATTTTTACATTTTACAAGGAGGGAGCTGCGTGCCGGTAGCTCCCTCCTTGTAATAAACCAAATAAACGAAGAGGTCTTCATTCATTTGTTTGAAATTTCTATTCATTTATTAGTCTTTCTGACGAAGTGTTTAAATGGGCATGCGTGGGAATTTCACAGCGCTATCTAGTGTGGGCAGATGACGAGTCCCACAGGGACTTCATCTATCCACACAAAGATGGCGGCGCCCAGGACCTATGTCCGGGCACAAAATAAAGATGCAAACAAAGCGGATTCCTGACACTATAGTGCCCGGAGGGTGCCCCCACCCTCAGGGTGCCCATCCCGTGGCGTTGAAGGAGTTAAAACTCCTTCATCCACTTACCTTAATCCAGCGCCGGGCTCCCTCGGCGCTGGTGACCTCTCCTCCCAGTCAGCTCCCCTGTCCAACGTCACTGGAGCCAAATGCGCATGCGCGGCAAATGCCGCGCATGCATTCAAAGTGTCCATAGGAAAACATTTCTCAATGCTTTCCTATGGACACTCTGCGCAATGGAGCCGGAATTTGCCTCCAGCGTCACAGATGCACCTCTAGTGGCTGTCCGGTAGACAGCCACTAGAGGCTGGATTAACCCCAAATGTAAAACATAGCAGTTTCTCTTAAACTGCTATGTTTACATGTGAAGGGTTAAAAACGGAGGGACCTGCACCCAGACCACTTCATTGAGCTGAAGTGGTCTGGGTGACTATAGTGTCCCTTTAAATACATAAATGCTGTTCTTTAAAAATAAACTTTCTGAGAGATCTCCACAGCATTCTCACACACAAAAAAGAAGTTGCATTTTGGTGCCCGGACGATGGTTTTAAAAGAATTTCAGGAAATTCTTGATTGTTGTGGTCTCCAAAAAACCCTCAATGCAGACAATGAAACACAAGCAGGAACCAAGGCCTGGTTTCAGGGTGTTACCTAACCACAAGTCACACAGGAAACACTAAATCCTTTGTGAGCGGGTAGACTGCTTGGTTTGCGGCATTGAAACAGTGCTATGCTGATAACCATCATATTTTCAATGGATTAAGTAGCAGTTTTCATAAACTTGTGACCTGAATATGAAATATTGCATGCTTTGCAAAACTAGTGCTTATTCCATTTAACCCTTAATATACTGCTTTGACTATTTCACATGTATAAACTCATCTACTGTTGTGCAGAGCTCATTTCTATTCAATGTGGTGCTATTTTCCAGCGTATTGATGGCATTTGGAGGCAAATTAGTGCTTTTCTCATGTGATTCCAAAATAATAAAATCTATCTTCCTTTATAGGACAAGTTGTTAGGTCACAAGAAACACAGACGTCTGTAAAATTACAGAAAACTGGAAAACACAATGGCAGAGATTCATAAGTTTTTTAAACTGAGGCTTTTCCTTTGTTGCTGGATGAGGACTGCAACTCTCACCACACAGAGCTCACGAATGGAGCTTACAGACAGCTCAAACTCTGCTTTAGGTTATCTTCCACCTCAAAAGGACTCAAAACTATGTCCAGTACAAGGTGACAGATTTTCCCCCAGCTGAGAGGGTTTGAAAAGCAGCTTTCAATAGATTCAATCTAAGCCCAATTCTGCTCAGAACTCAAGAGGGGCTGGGAGGTGCCAGAGACATTCAGCAACAAGAACACAAGTTGTACTGTTACTGCTTGAGACACAGCCTGCAAAATCAGTTCACAACCGAACAAGGACCCAAATTACCTATATATATGGCTTTAGCTTGGTGGCCTGGCCTGGCCTTCACTTTGTAATTGCATAATTGATCCATTCAATTGTAAAATAGAACATTCTGCCAAATACCTTCATTAGACTATTCCCAGCGTCAGACGTGTGAAGTGGGAAAGGCAGCGTTGCTACAGTAAACTATTTATTGAAGGCAATACACCATTTGCGTATCGAGCACACTGTGGGTAGATGTCTGATGAATACACTGACCTATTCCAACCATCAGGAACACACTTATACTGAATACCATGAGCTAGCAAATCATTTTTTTCTGACAAGTAGACTTCAATTTTGTGACTCTCTCTACTAGGAAAAAATATATATAATTCAATATTGGAGATACTATAAATCAAAAAGGTTCTTTAGTTGTAAAATGCTTTCATCAGGATTCACAGCTCACCATGTCTGTGTTTCAATGTTGCACATCAGTCCATATTTTTAAAGATCAACTGGCACCAAAAGTGTCAACTTCTCCACAGATACATCTGTCATGCTGGTGCATCAGAAATATTAAAGGGACACTATAGTCACCAGAACAACTACAGCTTAATGTAGTTCTGGTGAGTATAATAGCTCCCTTCAGGCATTTTCACGTAAACACTTACATTGCCCCTAGGGAAACCTCCAAGTGGCCACACCTTAGATGGTCACTGGAGGTGCTTCCTGGCTCAGTGCTGCACAGTAGGCAGCCCTGCCCGGAGACGCTGAATTTTCCTCATGGAGATGCATTGATTCAATTCATCTCTATAAAGAGGTCCTGATTGGCCAAAATGGCATTTGGCCCTGCCCTTGTGCTGATTTAAGCCAATCCAATGCTTTCCCTATGGGAAAGCATTGGATTGGCTAAAAATCTGCAATTTTGATGATGTCATAAAGGGGGTGGCGCTGGAAATAAGGTGAGTTTTAAACTTTTATAGGGGGCTAATTTTATTGATTACAATTTGAGGGACATGTCTGACAACCCAGGCCGAAAGTCCAGAGAATTTAATTTGCTACCACTGTGTTTAACCCTGAAACTTTCTATGACACCCTAAAACCTGTACATAGGGGGGTACTGTTTTACTTGGGAGACTTTGCTGAGCACAGATATTAGTGTTTCAAAACAGTAAAACATATCACAGCAATGATAGTCAGTGAAAGTGACTTTTTTGCATTTTTGACAAAAACTGCAATTTCACTGATATTATTGCTGTGATACATTTTTACTGTTCTAAAACACTAATATTTGTGTTCAGCGAAGTCTCCTGAGTATAACAGTACCCCACATGTAGAGGTTTTAGAGTGTTTTTGAAAGTTATAGGGTCAAATATAAGGCTTGATTTAACTTTTTTTTTTTTTTATTGAAATTTGTCAGATTGGTTATGTTGCCTTTGAGAGCGTATAGTAGCCCAGGAATGAGAATTACCCCCATGATGGCATACCATTTGCAAAAGAAGACAACCCAAGGTATTGCAAATGGGGTATGTTCAGCCTTTTTTAGTAGCCACTTAGTCACAAATACTGGCCAAAGTTAGTGTTTTTTGCATTTTTAACACAAATAAATAAATGCTAACTTTGGCCAGTGTTTGTGACTAAGTGGCTACTAAAAAAAGGCTGGACATACCCCATATTGAATACCCTGGGTTGTCTACTTTAAAAAAAAATATGTACATGTGGGGTGTTTTTCAGAGATTTATGACAGATAACAGTGTTACTATTGATAAATTTAAAAAATATATATATTGAAACATCAATTTCCTACTTGTAGCTCTATAACTTGCAACAAAAAGCAAAAAAGCATGTAAACACTGGGTGTTTTTAAACTCAGGACAAAATTTTGAATCTTTTTAGCAGTTTTTTTTCATTAGCTTTTGTAGATAAGTAAAACGTTTTTTTTTTTTCATTTTTTCACCATATTTTGTTGTTTATTTTTTTAAAATAAAATATATGACAATACAAATAACGGTATGTAAAGAAAGCCCTTCTTGTCCTGAAAAAAAACAATATATATTTTGTATGGGAACCGTAAATAAGAGAACGGAAAATTACAGCTAAACACAAACACCACAAAAGTGTTAAAAACCGCTCTGGTCCTTAACGTACAACATGGCCAAAACAGGTCGGTCCTTAAGGGGTTAAAAAACATCATAGAAGTTATGGTAAAAACAATTACCTTTTTTACCCCCCCCCCCCCAAAAAAAACAAGCCATAGCTTATTTTCAGAGGATGCTTATAATAGAAGACCTACCCTGAAAAAAAGCCCTAGTTGAGATCATCGCTAGTTCGATCATCTTTGGTTGGGGAACTTTCCCCTAACATAGATTCGCAGGATTCCATGCGCTAGTGAACTGGTCTATGTTCGAGGGAATTCAG